>CM076584.1:456990647-458197402 GCA_034641835.2 Pinus albicaulis
TGGTTATGAATGTTCAAGGCAATGATGTTTGTCCTTTATAATGATTTCCCAAACTTTCAAACTTCAAAAGGATTTTGAAACATACAATGACAAAATTAATTCCTAAAAGAAAATGAAAATGTGCCCCTATACTAGTTAAACAAACAGTGAACTATTGATCATGAAACCCACTACCCTTGCTGCTGTCTAAATACAAAAGAAACTGTTCTCAAAGAAAACCAAAGATTTGAAAGCAAAGTAAAACTAAAATCAAATTACATCAACTCATATTCTGACCCCTCACCATTAGTCTCGCTATGGCTTTCGGAGGTAATCATAAACAACTTGAGCAATATGATATCTAATTTGCAGAAAAATAAACTAATATCAAATTACACACTCATACTTCAATCCCTCACCATTAGTCTCGCTATGGCTTTCGGAGGTAACTGATAATGACATGAGCAATTTAATATCTAACTTGCAGAAAATAAACTAATATCAAACTACACACTCATACTTCAATCCCTCACCATTAGTCTCGCTATGGCTTTCGGAGGTAACTGATAATGACATGAGCAGTTTAATATCTAATTAACTAGTAAAGCAAATGTACAAAACTGAAATGAATAAAACAATGCTGGAATTAAAAACTAAGAAAAAGAAATCAGCAGAAGGACAAGATTGATTCCATGTCATTAGTCATTGTAAACTATGTGCAAATGTCCGGGCTGCCTACTATAATCTGGAACAAAACACTGATCAGTTAACAGCAGTATAAAGTATGAAAAATTATGAACAGAAACAAAACATTAATACCATAAGAAATGTAATATATACACGTGAATGACTATGGCACAATGAACATAAGGAAATGAAGCATGAAACTATACAATAATACACAAAACCTCGGCGTGTGCAGGGGCCCTCTGCACAATCCTCGGGAAGCAGCTATCAAACACGAATTATGCTTATGAACAGAGTCTTCTCATATATTTAAAATGCAGTCATAACAAAGAAATAATGTCACAGCACCGTGGCTTTCTATCCAGCAAATTACATTACAGCAACTAACTCCTATGCGTATGAGAACGCATTATTTATAACAGAGAATGTCATAACTAATTTCCTACATTCTACGCTGATACAAGACACGTGAACCACCACGTCCAGAAATCTAGCATCATGGCTGCCGTGAAGATTAAATCTATGGAGAGTGGTCATTGGATTCAGCTTATGGAGCCGTTTACATGTGTTGATATGTCTCCCGTGATTTAGAAACGGCCACGCAAATCTTCACGTGGTGAAAAACAGAGTTCTATCACTGTGGGACTCTTTGGTTGACCACCGCTTGACTATCTTTGACCACAACCTTCTTAGGTGAATTTGACTGAACCAATAGGACTCAATCCATGTCCATTTCATTTCCAACTTGCCCATGTGGCTCGATTTGCCTGAAGACACCTGCAATATAGACTTCAACAAAATGGCTGCGGAAATTTGCAGCAGCTGCGGAAAGTGACAAGATTCTGCAGCTCAATGAGAAAAAATCTAATTCAAACAGCAGACACAAAACATAGTTAAAAACCACTTTAAATGCTCTTTTATGATTAATATGCAATGATATTGATGGCTTAGGAGGTCCAGGTAAATGGAAAAAGTCTAGAAAGGTGTATAGGAAAGATGCAGATTTGAGACTCAACATACCCTCACTGTGAAGGTGTTGCATGTCCTCATGCAACCAAAATTTTGATCATCCTTCTTCAATTCATATGCCTTGATACCTCTACCAGTACATCCAGTCCTCTTCTCCTCTTCCTTGGTGCTGCTAACATCCTGGGCTTCTTCATCAAGCATCTGAATTTGATATTAATCAGTGCTCTACTTAACTTCTGGCATTTCTTCTTCAATTTCCTATTCTTTTTCTGCCATAGTCCCAGATGTAGCATGGTATTATCATGAATGATCTTGTCCAATCTGTTTTGCTCCTTTAATGCTTCATTTTCATTTTTAATATGTCTATTTAAAACCTCCAACTCAAAGACTTCTTGTTTCAATGATTGGACTAATGCTTCTTGTGCTGTGTGAGGCTGAATGGATGAAGTGTTGGGACCCGTGGTTGTTCTTTCTAAGGATTCTATATAGTCATACACTTCTTGCTACTTTGGATCTATCTCGGGTGTCGTTTTCCTTGGGCTGCCCCCAAAATGTTGTGGAGGAGAATTGACTTCAAAATCTGGCCGAAAAGGACTCATATCAACATCTTGAGGACTAGTTTCAACATTTGACTGAGAATGAGGTGGACTATGTTCAACGTCTGGCTGAGAATAATATGGACTATGGCCAGCTGGAGTTTTTTCAGGTGTTACTTCTCCCAAATCAATAAAATGAGGTCCTTTTGTTTGTGTTTTCTTCCACTTTCCTTTAAGCCTGCTGCTTCTTCTTACATACTGTGGACTACTATCTTTTTCCTTTTGTTTTTCTTTTCCTCTCTTTTTGGCCATAGATGATTGTTCCTGAAGGTGAACTAGTCTCTCAGATAACACTTGATGATCTTCTTCTGAGGAAGGGGTTTGATACACAGCCTCAATGCTTCTTTTCTCTTTTGATTTTATTGGCTTTTTATCCTCAGTATTTTCCTTCTTCCTTTTTGACAGTCTTTCTTCTCTACTAGTTCTTTCAACTGTGTTAGTAGGAGTGCTTTGAGTTTTATCATTTGTTCTCTTTCTTCTACTTCTTTTTGATGTACTTCCTTCAGGGGTTTCTTGAGGTTCTTCAAAGAAATTTCTAATTAAAAACTGCTCCCAGGTGTCCTTTTTCTCCTTTAATTGTTTTTCTATCAAAATTTTCACAAGACCATGGTGATATAAATGTGGTTCTACGTCCCCTAGATGCTTCTGGATGGTTACAGACATCTTTTTCAAACTGTTTAGTAAAAAGTATGGCAGATTGAGGGCCTGGTTGCCTATGAAATTCATCAACAGTCGGGTATGATACATGTACATTGACCCAAAACGTCCCTCACAGGTGATAAATTTTTGAATAACTAACAGTAAACTGGCCCACTCTTCTTTTAAAGCATGAACAGGAATTCCCTTTTTGAAAATGGTGACATCCATACCTGGGTTACGTAGGATTACTCTCCAGGCTTCCTCGCCAATGCTCTTGTTCTTGAACCAGCGTTCTCCTTCTTGAGGAAGTTCTGTAGCAGCTGCTATGGATGCCTCAGTCACTGTAAATTTGAGGTCCCCAATCTCCACCTCCAGACCGTTGAAAGACCTCGCAAAAGCTTTTGTTACCTCCTTATGGTAGCCTTTGAACTTTTGAATAAACCGAAGCCATTTTTCCTTTTTCAGTATGTCTTTGACTTGCGGATACCCTTCCATAAATTTGGGTCCCTCTGGTTCTGTTCTCAACAACTGACCCATCCTTCCTTCTGTACTTTTAGAACTCGTATGCGTGAGGAGGTTTTAATGGAGGTAAGACGGCAGAAATGATCAGGGTTTATGAAGGAGGCCAGTGACTGTAAGCGGATATCAGGGAATAGGTACACGGTATGAAGCGGAACAGAGAACAAAACGGGGTGAAGGCTTATGTGAGCACGGTGGAAATGTAGCTGTGAGGTCAATAGAACAGTAGGGGAAACAAAGTGCATTCGGCAGTATTTAAAATTGGGTGGCTACAGAGTAGATGCAAGCACGTTTATGAAACGGCTACGGATTTTGTGCGGCTAAGAGAAGCCGTAGTCAAATCAACCACGTTCCTTAATTACAGGTGGAGTATCAACGTATAGCCGAACACTAGTGAAGACCGGAGGCTTGATTATGAGGCCGTTTAGAAATGAATGCAAGGATTGTGGGGGAATCATATAGAGATCGTGGGATGGCTACGAAGTTATCAATGCAATCATTGCATATAATGGAGCTATGGTTTATAACTATGTAAAAATGTGCTTGAATGCCATTTGAAATAAATTTTTACTCATACCTTGGAATTCTTGCCATTTTTCATTGGTCTTCAATCAATTGCTCCTCATTGATGTCTTTGAATGCCCCATGTCTTCATAATATGTCTTCATACCTACATTTGATTTCATGATTGTTGAACTAACATCTGACTGTGAATTTTTGAAAAACAGAGTGGTAGCTGCAGAAACTGCTTCTGGCTGCGGAAACTGGTGTCAACTACGGAAACTGACACAGTAATTATTTGGGTGAATGGAAATAGATGGATGATAACTGAATGAATGAAAATGGTCATGAAAGAAAATTTTTATTGGTGAAATGAAATGAAATAGATGAAGTGAAATGAAATGAAGTGGAGTGGAATGAAGTGGAATGAAGTGGAATGGAATGGAGTGGGTTGTCATAAGACTTGTGAAATGAGAGAAAGAATTTTTTTTTTTGGAAAATATAGGGTGCCAGGTGTTCCTGATTTTCACCCTACATTTTCTGTATAAGACTGCCAATCAGTGATTGGTTTTCAGGCTTATACAAATTTTTTTTATTTTTTTTTTAATTTTTTTTTTTTACTTGAAACTGAAAAGAACAAAGGCTAGGCTGGTGGAGAAGAAGAATTCTTCTGCACCAGCCTTATTGCAGAATTATCTTGAAACATCTTGACAAATTCCTCTTTTGAGAGTGGCTTATGATAGATCTTTAATCTGTGGCCATTCACAATAAGAGGAGTTTGAAATTCATCAATGGTTTTGATTCTTATCGCTCCATTGCTAAAGATCTTGTCAATCTCATATGGCCCAAGCCAATGAGTCTGAAATTTTCCTTTAAAATCTTTAAACTTGGAGTCAAATAGCAATGCCCAATCTCCTTCTTGAAACTTCTTCTCTTTGATATATTTGTCATGCCATTTAGGTCTTTGATATTGAACTAGATCAGTTCTTAGAATTGCTTCTTGTCTGATCTCATCTAGCTCATTCAACTGCTCCATTCTATGCTTTTGGGCTTCTGATAAGTCCATCCCCAACTGAACTGCTATCTTGAAGGTCTTGACTTGGAACTCAATGGGAAGCAAGACTTCTTTCCCATAAACAAGTTCATAGGGAGAATGTCCTATTGTATTTCTCCATGTAGTTATGTAGGCCCACAAGGCTTCAGGAAGCCTTTCTGCCCAATCTCTTCTATGTAGATGAACAGTTTTGGTGATGATACTTTCAAGAACTTTGTTTGTATACTCCACTTGACCATTTGCTTGCGGATGGTAAGGAGTAGATCTTCTGTGCTTGATTTTGTATTCTTCCATCAATTTCTCCACCAAGTTGGATGTGAATTGGCTCCCCTGATCTATCACAATTTCTCTTGGAACACCAAAGCGAGTAAAAATATCCTCATAAAGAAAATGAACAACTGAATTTTCAGTAGCAGATACTAATGCTTTAGCTTCTACCCATTTAGTAACATAATCAGTACAAACCAATATATACTTCTTTTGCTTAGATGATGGATTAATAGGTCCAATGAAATCTAAAGCCCATTTTTCAAAGGGTTCAATGAGTACCTGTGTTTGCAATGGCATTTCATTTGAAAGGGTAGGTTTCCCTACTCTTTGGCAGCTGTCACACCTTTTGACATATTGTTTTGCATCTTTGAAGAAGGAAGGCCAATAATATCCTAAAGAGAGGATTTTATAGGCCGTCCTTTTGTCTGCAAAGTGTCCGCCGCATGGTTCATCATGACATGCCTTAAGAATATCAGACATTTCATCTTCCCTGACACATCTTCTGATCACAAGATCTGGCCCTGTTTTAAACAATTCATTAGAAATCCATGAATATTTTGAACTCTCCTGAATAATTTTTCATTTTTCACTTGGAAATAAATGTGAAGGCAGTTTCCCTGTAACCAAATATTTAGCAATATCTGCATACCAAGGAGTCTTAATAGTTACTGCAAACAAGTATTCATCAGGAAACTTATCCTCTACAAGAGAATCTTCTTTAGTATTATGAATCCTAGACAAGAAATCAGCTACTGTATTTTGTTTCCCTGGTCTATCCAACACAGTAATATTGAATTCCTACAAAAGTAGGAGCCATCTTGTCACTCTGCCATTAGTAACAGGTTTGTTCATTAGATATCTAATCACAGAATGATCAGTATGAATAAAAGTTTCATAGCCTATTATATAATGTCTAAACTTATTGATTGCATGAACAACAGCTAAAAACTCTTTTTCAGTTACAGTATAGTTCAACTCAGTGGGAGTCAAATTTTTACTGGTATAGTAAATGGCATAAGGGACTAAATCTTTTTGACCCAACACAACTCCTAGAGCTGTATCTGAAGCATCTGTAGAAATATGGAAAGGGAGTTTCCAATTTGGTCCTCTCAAGATAGGTGCTTCAGATATTCTTGTTTTCAAAGTTTCAAAGGATGATTGACAATCAGGATCCCATTTGAATTCACAGTCTTTTGTAAGCAGTTTGAAGAGTGGAGATGCTATTTTAGTGAAGTTTTCTATAAATCTTCTATAGTATCTAGTAAATCCTAGAAAACTTCTAACATCTCTTTGAAAATTTGGAATAGGCAACTTGGAGATGACTTCAACTTTTGATCTATCAACCTTAATCCCATCTCCTGAAATATGATGCCCCAAAACAATACTTTCAGTAAACATCATAAAGCATTTTTCATGGCTTAATGAAAGGTTTGTTTCTTTACATCTTATAAGGAATTTTTCCAAATTTTCTAATGCCTCTTCAAATGAATTACCATAAACTGTAAAATCATCCATATAAACCTCTACACAATCATGGATTAGATCGGAAAAAATTCCTAGTACTGCTCTTTGGAATGTTGCTGGTGCATTACATAACCCAAAAGGAAGCACTCGGTAGGAAAAAGTTCCCCATGGACAAGTAAATGTGGTCTTATCTTGATCTTGAGGTGCTACCTGAATTTGATTATAGCCACTAAAACCATCCAAAAATGAAAAGTACTTTTTACCTGCTAATGTATCTAATACCTGATCAATAAAAGGCAAAGGAAAGTGATCCTTTAAAGTTTCTTTGTTCAATTCCTTGTAATCAATGCATACCCTCCATTTACCATTCTTTTTAGGTACTATAACCAAAGGAGAAACCCATCGGCTATCTGAAATTGGATAAATGAAGTTTACATTGAGTAGTTTTTGGAGCTCTTCTTTCACTATCTCCCTAAGATTTTGATTCATCCTTCTTTGAGGTTGTCTGATTGGTATACTGTTTTCCTCAATATAGATATGATGGATGCAAGTCTTAGGATCAATACCTTTCATGTCAGTATACTCCCATGCAAATGCAGTAGAATGTTTTTGCAAAATTCTGGTTAGTTCTTCTTGTTGTGACTTCTCCAAATGTTTATTGATATTCAATGTTTTTCCTGGAAAAATCTCAATAGTAGAACTACCAAACTCTTCCATAGAGTAAAGAGACATTTGTCTTGATGATAAATATTCTATGTCAGATTCCAACTGAAATTGTGTGGGGTCATATTCTGAGGATATCTCAAAATTTTCTAATGTGTTCAGAATTTGACTATCCTCACTGATTTCAGAAATGGTAAAGACAGGTTGTATAATGTCCTCATCATCGACCCATTCATTGTCTCCTACTTCTGTGATTGCTTTTGCTGGAGGATACAAATTGAATTTCTTTGTCGAATTACCATTAGAAATGTACATATCCCCGGATCTACAACTAATAAAAGCATCAGCTGTGGCTAGCCAAGGTCTTCCTAAGATAAGTGGGTGCCCTCCTAGATTACTCTTGGGAGTCAAAATCATAAAATCTACTGGATATTCCCAAGAATCTAAGGAGACTGAAGTATCTTCTAATACACCATCTGGTTTAATAATTGATCGATCTGCAAGTTGCAGTAAAGTAGGTGTAAAAAGAAGGTTAGGAAGTTTTAGCTGTTCCATAGTCTGTCTACTCATAATGTTGATAGCAGCCCCTAAGTCAATCAATGTGTTGGAATTTCTATCCCATTTATATGTGTCTTGACAATTGGACTTCCTGGATCTACATACTTCTGCATGGTAATTTTTCCCATCATGATATCTGCAATTTTTCCTACCAGGTGAATTCTTCTTGTGTCTTTTAGTTTCCTCCCTAGTCTTTTGAGACTCAAATCCTTTATTGTTTTTGCTAGAATAGGAATCTCTCGAATGGCTTGTAGCAAGGGAATCTTGATACAAACATTCTTTAATTCATCTAGAAAATCATAGTTAGGCAACAAGATTTGTTTTTCCACCCCTTTATCAATTTGTAATCTTTCAGGGAAAGGAGGTGTGGATGAAGATGTAGGTTGCTCAACTATAGGAGTTGTGGGTGTTAACTTTTCTTTCTCTTTTTGAATGTTTGAGTTTTGAAGAGATGCTTCCTCAGAACCCTTATTGGCTTTAAGAGAGTCCTCCTCAGAGGTATCTTGCTCTTCGACATCTATAGAAGGTTTTTCTAAAACTCTACCAGACCTGAGTTGTACATCATTGAGAGGAAAAATCATATAGGTAGGAAATTGTTGTCCTTCTATCATGTAAGTATTCTGAGGATTTTTATTGTTAGGATTTGGAAATGGCTGAGATGGAAGTTGATTTGTCTTTTGTTGGTATGGGAGCATGAGTTGAGGATTTGGATTTTGTTGAGAAGGTTGTTGTTGTGGAAATGGCAATGAAAGTTGTGGATTTAGGTTTGGAAGTTGTGGAGCTTGTTGATTTTGAAAAGATGGAGGATATTGATAAAATTGAGCAAATCTCCCATAAGGATTTTGCATCCCTTGTACCCATGGCTGATATGGATTTTGATGTTGGGGCCAAGGTTGTTGCCAAGGATTCCAATTTGGTGGGGGTTGAGAATTCATAGGGTTGTTAAACCCTTGAGTTTTTTGCCCCTGCCAAGGTCTTCTTGCAACAAAACAGAGAGATTCTACTGAATTTGGATCTTCTTGAAAGACAGCTTTGAGTCCGGGAATTGAAGGACAATCCTTGGTCTCATGATTCTCTGAAAAAATCATACATGTTTCTACAACTTTTGCATCCAAGGGACATTCCCTTAAAGCATGTTTCTTCCTACATTTCGGACAAAAGATGGCTAGAGCATCGGTTTCTGCTTTCTGCTTGTTTTGAATTTTAAGGGTGTCTAGTTGTTCACTAAGGCTCCCTAAGATATCAGTTTTGAATTCATCAAGCATATTGCCAATCTCTGCCCTACTTACTGATCCAGTTGCAGATTTGTTTGCCCTAATAAGAGAAGGATATCTAGGCCCTTTTCCCATTTTAGATTTTCCCCTTGAGAGATGGACACATAGTTTTGTTATGTCACGAAGTGGAAGTTGAGAAATATCTCCTTTCCCCATCATATTTAAAATATCTATCCATTCATCTCTGATGGCTTTTAATATAAGGGCTTTCAAAGTTTCATCATCTAAGTTGCTCATTTTTTCTCTTTTTAAGTTGTATTGAAATCTTTCAAGTAAATCCTCCAAATTTTCATCTTCTTTTTGCACCATTTTGAATACCTCATCCTTGTGATTGGTGGGCATGCGATAGTCCAGGTATCTATCCAAAAATGTTTGTTTCATATCATTCCAAGTCCTAATAGATTGGGTGACTAATCCCATGAACCATTTCAAAGCGACTCCCTTCAATGTTGAAGGAAACAGTTTGAGTTTTTGAGAGTCTTCCATATAGTCATAGGTTCGGCACACGACTTCAAACTCAAACAGAAATGTTTCAGGATCCTCACTTCGCAATCCATAAAAGTTGGGGAGGACAGATGGTGAAATGTTTTTCATCGTTGTATGAGTTTCCTCATCAACTATAGGGAATCCAAACAAGTTGTCTCCTTCCCTATTTCTTCCATTATTACCTTCACCTCCACCATTGTTGTCTCCATTGTTTCCTCCTCCTCTACCTCTACCTCTACCTCTAAATCCATATATTATTTCCTCTACCATGATAGTTTATTTAGAGTCCTCAAAGTCCTCTGGTTCTTCTATCAAGGGAGGATGAGAGGGAGTCTCTTCCTTTTCTTCTTCAGGTGATTCTACTTCTTTAATTACAATATATTCTCCTGTAGAAGTAAAGAAAGGGTCCTCTTCTAAATGAGATTTGGTAGATGGTATAGGAGAATCCTCTAATTTAGCTGCTCCTTGAATTCCAAGAATCCTAAGGCTAGGGGTAGATGGTGGTGAATCTTGTCTATGCCTTGAAGAAGATGGAGTTGTGAAAATCGAACTCTTGGCTCTAGCTATAAACCTTCCCCTAGAATCTCTTGCTCTATGCATGTCATTTTTATTTTTTAAGTTGGGCTAATAATTCTCTTTCTGATCTTCCAGGTCACACTAAGTTAGATGGTGTAGGATAATCTTCTAATTCAGCTCCTCCTTGAATTCCAAGAATCTTAAGGCTAGGGGTAGATGGTGGTGAATCTTGTCTATGCCTTGAAGAAGATGGAGTTGTGAAAATCGAACTCTTGGCTCTAGCTACAAACCTTCCCCTAGAATCTCTTGCTCTATGCATGTCATTTTTATTATTATTATTTTTTTTAAGTTGGGCTAATAATTCTCTTTTTGATCTTCCAGGTCACACTAAGTGCAAGAAGAGAGCATACTTAAGAAATTACTGAACCAATAACTCTCTTTTCTGATCCTCCAGATCACACTAGGTGCAAGAGGAGAGCATACTTCAAGAAGTTATCAAGTTTTCCCTTCTTTTATATATATATTTTTTAAGAAATTGGCTACCTAGTTACACTTCCCCGGCAACGACGCCAAAATGTTTGGTCAATTTAGTGTGTCCTAAATTGCTACATTAATTTGTCAATCCGGGATTCGTAAGCTGACGAAGTGTGGCGCACTATATATGCAAGATAACCTATCTCTTACTTTTTGTCGTTTTTGGGTTTTTATTTATCTTGGTTGGTTTCCTAATGTGAGATGGAAATTCTAAAAGACAAGTATGGTTATGAATGTTCAAGGCAATGATGTCCTTTATAATGATTTCCCAAACTTTCAAACTTCAAAAGGATTTTGAAACATACAATGACAAAATTAATTCCTAAAAGAAAATGAAAATGTGCCACTATACTAGTTAAACAAACAGTGAACTATTGATCATGAAACTCACTACCCTTGTTGTTGTCTAAATACAAAAGAAACTGTTCTAAAAAAAATCCAAAGATTTGCAAGTAAAGTAAAATTAAAATCAAATTACATCAACTCATATTCTGACCCCTCACCATTAGTCTCGCTATGGCTTTCGGAGGTAATCATAAACAACTTGAGCAATCTGATATCTAATTTGCAGGAAAATAAACTAATATCAAATTACACACTCATACTTCAATCCCTCACCATTAGTCTCGCTATGGCTTTCGGAGGTAACTGATAATGACATGAGCAATTTAATATCTAATTTGCAGAAAAATAAACTAATATCAAACTACACACTCATACTTCAATCCCTCACCATTAGTCTCGCTATGGCTGTGGTTAAATCGATAATGACATAGAGGTAAGCAAAGGTATCTAACCAACGAAGAAAATGCACAAAACCGAAATAGGTAAAGAAATGGATGGTATTAAAAAAAACTAAGAAAAAGAAATCAGCAGAAGGACAAGATTGATTCCATGTCATTAGTCATTGTAAACTATGTGCAAATGCCCGGGCTGCCTACTATAATCTGGAACAAAACACTGATCAGTCAACAACAATATAAAGTATGAAAAATTATGAACAGAAACAAAACATTAATACCATAAGCAATGTAATATATACACGTGAATGACTATGGCACAATGAACGTAAGGAAATGAAGCATGAAACTATACAATAATACATAAAACCTCGGCGTGTGCAGGGGCCCTCTGCACAATCCTCGAGAAGCAGCTATCAAACACGAATTATGCTTATGAACAGAGTCTTCTCATATATTTAAAATGCAGTCATAACAAAGAAATAATGTCACAGCACAGTGGCTTTCTATCCAGCAAATTACATTACAACAACTAACTACTATGCGTATGAGAACGCATTATTTATAACAGAGAATGTCATAACTAATTTCCTACATTCTGCGCTGATACAAGACACGTGAACCACCACGTCCAGAAATCTAGCATCATGGTTGCCGTGAAGATTAAATCTATCGAGAGTGGTCGTTGGATTCGGCTTATGGAGTCGTTTACAGGTGTTGATATGTCTCCCGTGATTTAGAAACGGCCACGCAAATCTTCACGTGGTGAAAAACAGAGTTCTGTCACCGTGGGACTCTTCGGTTGACCACCGCTTGACTACCTTTGACCACAACCTTCTTAGGTGAATTCGACTGAACCAATAGGACTCGATCCATGTCCATGTCATTTCCAACTTGCCCATGTGGCTCGATTTTCCTGAAGACACCTGCAATATAGAATTTAACAAAATGGCTGCGGAAAGTTGCAGCAGCTGCAGAAAGTGACAAGATTCCGCAGCTCAATGAGAAAAAATCTAATTCAAACAGCAGACACAAAACATAGTTAAAAACCACTTTAAATGCTCTTTTATGATTAATATGCAATGATATTGATGGCTTAGGAGGTCCAGGTAAATGGAAAAAGTCTAGAAAGGTGTATAGGAAAGATGCAAGTTTGGGACTCAACACTTACCTAATGGGAAGACACTTCAAGGTAAGAACTGATCATGATAGTCTTAAACACTTTTTGGAACAAAGACTATCTTCAGAAGAGCAGAAAAAATGGGTCACAAAGATGTTGGGTTATGACTTTGAAATAATCTACAAAAAAGGAAAGCTTAATGTTGTTGCAGATGCACTCTCAAGAAAGAATGAAGAGGTGGAAGCATTGCTTTGTGCCATTTCTATTATCCAAACAGATTGGATAACTGAAGCAAGAGATGAATGGAAGAAGGACAAAGATGTATGGACACTCATTCAAAAGTTGTAGCAAGATCCTAGTACATCTGATACATTTAGTTGGAAAAATGATTCCTTATGGTACAAAGATCGCTTATATCTTTGTAAGAATTCCCAACTAAAACAAAAGATTCTTCTGGAATTGCACACTTCTCCTTTAGGAGGACACTCAGGATTTTTAAAAACTTACCACAGGGTGAAGAAAGAATTTTTTTGGGATGGCCTTAAATCGGATATTCAAAAGTTTGTGGCGGAATGTTTGGTTTGCCAGCAGAATAAAGTGGAAACAATTAAGACCCCGGGACTTCTACAACCTTTATCCATTCCAAGTCAACGTTGGGAGGAGATTTCAATGGATTTTATCACAGGTTTACCTAAGTCCGAAGGAAAGAGTGTCATCATGGTGGTAGTTGATAGACTTACCAAGTATGCACACTTTTGTGCATTATCTCATCCATTTAAAGCAAGTACAGTTGCTACTACATTTATGGACAGAATTCAAAAGCTACATGGAAGCCCAACGGTTATTGTGAGCGACAGAGATCCCATTTTTACTGGAAATTTTTGGATGGAGTTATTTTCTTGTTTGGGTACTCAATTAGCTCATAGATCATCTTATCATCCTCAATTTGATGGTCAAACTGAGATAGTAAATAAATGTTTGGAAAGATATCTTCTTTTTTTTGTATCTGATAAACAAACACAATGGGTCAAGTGATTACCTCTCGCTGAATGGTGGTATAACACTTCCTTCCATACTGCAGCAAAAATGACCCCATTTATGGCACTTTATGGATATCATCCACCATCCATCACATCATATTTAAGAGAAAATTCGAAGGTTCAAGCAGTGGAAGATCACATCGAGCATCAGCAAGAAGTTCTCCAACTTTTAAAGGATAACCTGAATTTGGCACAAAATCGAATGAAACAACAGGCAGATCAACATCGCAGCGAGAGAAGTTTTGATGTAGGAGATTGGGTATTTTTACGGCTACAACCATATAAACAAATGTCCCTCAAGTAAGCTAAGAAGGATAATAAATTATCGCCAAAGTACTATGGTCCTTACAAGGTGTTGCAAAAGATTGGTACTATGGCATACAAATTGGAGCTTCCTGCTTCTTCGCGAGTACATCCAGTTTTCCATGTTTCATGCTTAAAAAAGGTTATAGGTGAGAATCTTCCAGTTCAAACAATATTTCCAAAACTTGATGAGGAAGGAGAAGTCATATTGAAACCTAAAGCAGTCATGGAAACAAGAACTCGACAGCTACGGAATCGATCAATTTCAGAGTATCTCATCAAGTGGAAGAACTTACCCACTGAAGATTCTACATGGGAGGATGATAATTTTATACAGAAGCACCCAGAGCTACTCAAGCGTTGAGGACAACACTTTTTTGAAGGAGAGGGCATGTTAGGTCCCTATATTACTAGTATAGTCCCTTATTGTTGTTAGTGTAACCCCCTTATTGTTATTATTGTACCCCTGTAACCCCCATATTGTTATTATTGTGCCCTTAAATTATTATTGTTAGGTCAGTTAGGATTACATTGTGGCCCCATGGACTCCTATATATAGAAAGGAGGTTTTGTAATTTGTATCATCCAAGAATTTTTCATTCATGTAATGTATTGGAGGTTGCCCCCTCGAAGTGGCTTATTTCTAAGGCGTTGATATCTCTTTTCTTCTCTTTTTGGAGCTGGTTTCCCAACACTGTGTCACTGATATGGTAGTGATATGGTGGTTGCTGATGACGACTGTTGACGCCCTCTGGGGTGTTTTTTCTTTGACAATAGCTGGAATGTGGTACCCATATGCGTAAAATTGGTATGGCATATAGCTACACATTATACACATAGGCGCTGGCTGGGGCCTTCCCATGTAAGCATTGCTGAAAGAGATTCTTGTGAAGGCATGGGTCTTCGATGAATTTGATCAAAGTTAAATGGTTGTAAGGTATGACACCATATTGACATGAAATATTTTGTTGTAGTCGAATGTCAGGAGGATCGATGACATCTGTGGGCAATGATGTCTCCCACAGTGCCACCTGAGGATGCCCCTTTTATGCAGAGGGGTGATCCAAGGTACCATTGCGGTTAGCCTGAGCACTAGGGATTAGTGATATCATGCCCAGGTTGTTAGGGTCTCATGATTTGGTAGATTGGCAAGCCAAGTGACAGGGTAACATCAAACCAACTTTGGAGCCCAAGGACCTAGCCTTCCTGGACTCAGAGAGGGCTCTCTCTATTTGTGCAAGGGATGTATATTTGTTTTCTTCTTATGTTTTTTATTTTAGGCTAGTTGTTAAGTACGTTTTTAGTTTGTTTTTAATTTTTTGAGGGAGGAACTGATCAAAGTTTTAAATAGATAAAAATATTGTTAGATCAACTAGGCTATGGGGTCTAAAAGGTCGAGAAAGCCTCAAATGGTGGACAAGGTATGTTGAAGGGCCGATTTGGTCAAGGTAAAAAATATCTTTAGGTGGAGTGAAATGGGATGGACACTAGGTTTTGTGAAGGACAAATACTTTTAAACATAAATAGTTTTACAGCAGACATCCATGTGGTAGGGCTAACCATTGATCACGATAAATGTAACTTCAAACTGATAGATGCATAAAATAAACATTCAAGCGATACATAGAGATATAGGACTCTCTAACTTTAGGAAAATCGCCATCAGAATTTGGGGAAAAAGAAACAAGATAAAAAAACAACTCAATCTATGAAGAGGGAACTCCTAGACATCATATTTTTAGCTATTGAGAACTTTGAACTAAGATTGCAGAGTATAGGCAAAGGGCAAGATCGATACAAGACCTCTTTGGTTCAACTAAGACAATCAAAAGTTCAGAGAAAGGTTTCAGTAATGGGGTTTTGGTTAACTAAGGAGTAAACAGGGTGTACCGTGAATCATACTAATTAGCATACATAATAACCATTAATGCAATTGGGAACAAGTTCTTAGGGTATCAAAGAGCATTTAAGAATTCATTTGACATAACTAAAAAAGAAGACAAACATAGAAGCTGTAATGAATCAGGAAATCTGAGGTGCCTCCATGGACATGTCTCAAATCTATTATTTACTGTCCTACAACAAGCAAGAGAACATGAAAATATGGATGATAACTAAGGAAACATAACAGAGAGGAACACTATACCATTTTATGAAGTCAAGGAATCCTACAACAGTCCTCTTTCACCATTCAAAACATTCAAGAAACTATCCAATGAATGAGACAAAGTATTTCTTCCAAGCTTGTATAACCATATATTGCTCTATATCATCAATTTCAGCCTCATTTACAATGAAATATCTTGGAATAAATAGGCCAAAGAGAAGGAAAACCTCCTAGAGAAACTAGCAAGCCCATTGGCCCATTACAAATATCTGATTTTGTCCTTGACGCTTTGCAAAGCCCAAGGCACAAAATATCTATAAAAATATCTTAAAAATGCTAAAAAAGGAAATTAAATTGACTTTTCCCAACTAACAATGGCCAAAAAAGCCTAAACGCACATTTGGAAAAGCCACTTCAGAAAACTGCATTTTTCACCAAAATGCTTTAGAGATATAGCAGCAGAAAATTCCATGTCTTGTGGGAAACTTTTAAAGGACCTCCCGATGTCAAAACGAGGCCTGTGATGGCTCGTTGGAAAGCCCTAGATACATAGTTTCTGAAAATAATTGGTTTTTCGAAAAATGATCACTAGGAGTATGTGAAAAACTGACCTGAGTGGAAAAAACCAGAAATTAGCCCTTTGCTGATATGTGGGCAGTGTCGAAAAAGTGAGTGCTTTTTGCTTTTTTTGGGTTCAAATAATCTTCAATTGATCTGAAATTTTCTAAGTAGATGACCCTAAATTTAATGCATCCAATGATACCACTCTCAACATTTGAGGATGCTCCAAACAAAAATGGTGATGCCCACAAATTTCTGCAATTAGGCCCAAAAAAGTCAAAAAATAAAAACTTGTCGAATTTTTCCCAATTTTAGTGAGCAAGCCCCTCATGGGTTTTTAGAAACATGTAGAGAAGCAGAGGCTAAAATTTCAAGCTTTGATGTGTCTTTCCCCACTTTTTCTACCGGGCGCCTCTTTCGGGCCGCCTTGAGCTTTTCTTGTGTAACCTTCAATTTCCTTCGGGCAAATTGATTTAGCTTTTTGTAGTGCTCGGTCATTTTCTTTTATAGGCTTAAGTCTCTGTTAGCTCTTTCTAAATTATCCTCCAAGTGCTTATTTTCCCTTTCAAGCCATGCTTCTCTATTATCTTCTATTTCTTGGGCGAGTAAAGAAGTAAGAGGAAATGATCGAACAAGGGCTGCCTCTTCTTCTTTTTGTTTCTCCAAAGCTCTCTTGAGACCCATAGTCCTAGGCCTCTTTCTCCTTGGTTTTTCTTCCTCTTTAGTGTTATTTAATTCACCCATAAGATCTTCAAGCTTGATTTGTGCTTTGGAGGCCTCCCTTTGATATTTGAAAGCTCGGGCCTCAAATACCACCATTTGACCACTTATTTGCTTGTTTTGTGTCTGTAGAACATGTATGAGGTCCTTTGACCTCTCTAGATTAGATCTTAGGTCATGAATTTGATCTTCTCTATTTCGCAAGAGAGCCTCAAGGATTCTAGCTTCATTTTCACTGTCATCACTATTTATCTGAATTATATCAAACCCAATTGTCACTAACCAGCCCTTACCCTCTGATTCCTTGCCATCTTCTTCCAAATAGCCTCCCTTTCTAGAGAGGCTAGTAACGGAAAGAAGAGAGCCTGTTTTTGAGACTAATTTGGCATCGAAACTACGGAATATTTTCATTAAGATACCTTTTCTCCAAGCCATTAAAGAGATACCCATTTGTACCAATATTATTAGGGAACTCTGTCTCAAGAATCCCGAGAGGAAGAGATTGGAACCCCAAACTATTCAATTTGTTGGTAGGACAACAGAGTTGATGACGGGATGTGTGTCTGTGGAAAAATATATTGATCCTGGAAACCCTGTTGTCACAGCTCAGATTGGTAATGTCCTTTTCTCTAATTTTCTTATAGACTCAGGGGCAACCATTAATGTAATGACTAAGCAAACCATGGATCAACTTCGGTTATCTCATCTTCGCCCTACTCCCACTATGCTTGAATTAGCAGATAGATCCAAAATTAAGCCTGAAGGATTATTGGACGATGTGATCATCTCATTAGATTCTTGGGAATATCCTGCTAATTTCATTGTGCTTTAGCCAAAGAACCCAGTAGGAGGACATCCCTTGATCTTGGGTCGACCATGGCTTGCTACAGCCGATGCATATATTGGATGTCATTCCGGAGATACGTATATTTCACATGGAGATTCTAGGAAGAAATTTACCTTATACCCCCTGGCCAGATCCATTCAGTACCTTTGAGACAATTTATGGTTGGACCAAAGCAGTGATGAGGAGACTCATTCTATTTCTCTTATTCATCATTATACCGGGTCTTCGCAAGAAAATGAGATTCAAGATTTCCTGAACAATCTAGACACCATGCCTAACTTTGAGCCTTTGAGCCAGATTTTTAGCCTAGTTTTCCAAGAAAACCATGATTCTCATTCTTCTATACCGCTGTCTTTGACCATTCCTTTGAGTACTCCGGAACCTAATACTACTCTTGTTGAGATTATTCTTGGTAAGTCTTTGCATATCGGTTCAGATTTAGACCCATCTCAGCAAGAGCAGCTTGTGAATTTGTTGCAAAACCATCATAGTGCATTTGCTTGGGGCTATGAAGACATGAAGGGTATCCCTCTTGAAAATTGTACACATCATATCTATATTCATGAAGGAACCTGACCTATCCGAAAACCCCAAAGAAGAATGAATCCAGATCTAAGAGATGTTGTGAAAGAAGAAATACAAAAACTTTTAGATGCTGGTTTTATCTATCCTATTTCTGATAGTCAATGAGTCTCTCCATTAGTGATAGTACCTAAGAAATATGGAAGGTAGCATATTTGTATTTATTATCATGAATTAAACAAAGCCACTCTCAAAGATCACTTCCCTCTCCCTTTCATTGACCATGTGCTTGATACCCTTGCAGGAAAGAAATATTTCTCCTTTTTGGATGGTTTCAGTGGCCATAACCAGATACAGATTGCACCCGAAGATCAAGATAAAACTACCTTTACATGCCCATAGGGTACCTTTGCTTATAAAGTGCTTCCCTTTGGATTATGTAATGCTCTGACTACATTTCAAAGGGTAGTCTTGGCTATTTTTGCTGATCTTGAATTTGTAGAAATTTATATGGATGACTTTTCTGTGTTTGGTAATTCTTTTTAGGAAGCTCTCGAAAATTTGGAGAAAGTACTTCTTCGTTGCCAAGAAGCCCACCTTTCTTCGAGTGACAAGAAATGTAGATTAATGTGCAAAGAAGGAGTGGTACTTGGCCATCTGATTTTTTACAAAGGTATCCAGGTTGATCCAGCAAAGATTGAAATCATTCTGCATCTTCCTGCACCCAACACTCAAAGGGAAGTAAGAGGTTTTTTAGGATATGCTGGTTAATATAGAAGATTCATTGAAATTTTTTCTAAGATAGCTGCTCCTCTTTTCCGACTTCTAGTTAAGGATAGTGATTTTTCTTGGTCCACGGCTTGCCAGCAGTCTTTTGAAACATTGAAGGAAAAGTTGGTACAAGCGCCAGTTTTTAGAGGTCCAAACTAGTCCCTACCCTTTCACATTTCTTCCGATGCTTCAGACCTGGCTATTGGTGCAGCTTTGGGACAAGAGGAAGACAAGAAATCCTATGTTATTTATTATATTAGTAAGAATTTGTATTCTGCTAAATTAAACTATACAGTTACAGAGAAAGAGTTTTTAGCTGTAATCTTTGCAATTAATAAGTTCAGACACTATATCACAAGATATGAAGTATTTTTTCATACTGATCATTCCGCGATTAAATACTTGATGAAAAAACCATTAACTAGTGGTATAGTGACTAGGTGGTTGCTATTGTTGTAGGAGTTTAATATTACTATTGTTGATAGACCAGGAAAATCGAATGTTGTAGCAGAATTTATTTCTAGACTAGATAAGATTAGTGATGTGACTCATGTTAATGATGATTTTCCAGATGAACATCTTTTTTTTGTGTCTACAGATTCTCCGTGGTTTGCTGATATCGCCAATTATTTGGTTATTGGAAAAACACCACCTCACTTGCCCGCCCGTGAAAAGCAGAAAATTATTCAGAAAAGTGTTGCATACTCCTGGATTCAAAGAGACCTCTTTTACACTGGTCCAGATTTGATTATCCGCAGATGTGTAAGAGAGGAGGAAGTGTTTGACATATTTAAATCTTCTCATGATGAACCTTGTGGAGGCCACTTCGCTGACAAGCGAATTGCATATAAAATATTACATTTTGGCTATTTTTGGCCTTCCTTGTTTAAGGATGCCAAGCATTATGTCAGGCGATGTGATAGTTGTCAACGAATGGGCCAACCTAACCAAACCAATGAAATGCCTTTATACCCTCAAGTTATGATTAAGCCATTTTAAAAATGGGCTATTGATTTTGTAGGGCCAATAAATCCAACATCATTAGGTAAAAAGCATATTTTGGTTTGTACAGATTTTGTTACAAAATGGGTGGAAGCTAAAGCTGTTTCTTTTGCTATGGAAAAAGTTATTGTTGATTTTCTCTTTTCTGAAATATTTACTAGATTTGGTGTGCCTAGAGAAATTGTTTTTGACAATGGTCTGCAGTTTATTTCTAATCTGGTATAGGGAGTGATGGAGCAATACAAGATCCGGCACCGGAAGTCTACATTGTATCACCCACAAGAAAATGGCCAGGTGGAGTCTACAAACAAGGTGATCGAGTCCATTCTCACAAATACGGTGAATATGCATCAAAAATATTGGGATGAAATATTACCTGAAGCTTTGTGGGCATATAGAACTACTTGGAGAAATAGTACGGGGCACACACCATATGAGCTGGTATACGGCAGACAGGTTCTGTTACCGATTGAGTTCCAGATCAAAACTTTTAGAACTACAGTTCAGCTAGGACTCAATCTCTTTGAGGCACAACAACAGAGTCTTCTTCAGTTAAATGAGTTAGATGAATTTCGTAGAGATGATGTTCAGCAAAACAAATTAATCCACCAACAACAGAAAAGGTGGCATGACAAGTCCATTCAGAAAAAGAAGTTCCAACCAAGTGATTGGGTACTCCTTTATGATTCTAGATTTAAAATTTTTAAAGGGAAATTCCATACACGTTGGATGGGACCATATGAAGTAATCCGAGTATTTGAGAATGGAGCTGTAGAAGTCAAAACTATTGATGGACAGGATACAATATTCTTGGTAAATGGACATAGATTAAAGAAATATTTTCAACCACTTACCAAGAAATATTTTACACAGCAAGTTCAGCAGCAATTTGGAATAGTAGTGGTAAATGGTAATACCAACCTCTTGAAAATTTGAATCCCTCTTCTTAGAAAAAATTAACAAAAAAAGTAAGAAAAAATAATTTCCTATAATTATGAAAATCAGTCCACTGACATGATTGCAGAAGGATCAACCTGAAAACCAGCTTGCTGGTGGGAAGATAAAAAATTTCTAATAAAAAGAGAATGTTGCTTTAACTTTAGATATGCTAGTAACCACCGAAGTAAAAGTAGGTTCAGCAGAGGCAACATTTATACAATTGGGGTAATTAGCATGGATATTTTTTCCAAGTAACGATTAATTCTCGCTGTAGTTATTTTTTCTTGCACCAGTGCAGGTAGACCTTCCAGAAAATTTTCTACCTTTCTTCATATCCCATTTCATAATTTTCCCTCTACTTTCTTCTCATAATCCTAGTATAATTAACCTTCCCATATTCTTCTAAATTCACCCTATCTGCTTCGAAGAAATCCCACTTTAACCCTGAAATTTTTTTCCCCTATCCCACTTCTATTTTCCCTCTTTTGGTACTTTCCTGGAATCCCCGTGACAGAATTCCTTCCCATTCTAAAATTTCCTTTTCCCTCTCCTTTATTCCCTCATGAAGTTCATTGGAGGATCTTGCATATAAAGAGCAAAAGGTTGTGCTCTGAAGCATCAAAGGGCGAAACAAAATTCAGAATAAGTTGAAGAAATCATGTGAAATCTAGCCTATATCTTAATTCTCTGTCTTAAAATTATGCTTGCACTAGTGCAAGCATATTGTCCTATATGATATGAGCAGAAAAGTACCAACAGAATGATGTGATTTATACGGTGCAAAGATCAATACAAGCATACACCTTATCAGCACCAGTAAAAATTATCACATGACATAAGAAAGTGTTCATGATGAAAAGTTATATGATGTTCTTCATATCATTGATAAGCGGTTATGCTATTATATTACTTAGGAGGAAATTAGTTGAAAGTAAAAAGTTTTTTTTAAGTAGGAATCATAATCTTTTTAAATGAATGCTAAGTCTTTTTTTGTAATTATGAAGGAATGTGAAATCGTGTAATCATTATTTGCATATAATCCACCCCATTCAGCCATAATGTGAAATGTCCTTCACTCATAACTCCCCCCACTCCTACCTTCATTCTAAACATCATGTCATTGTTGTACCTAACTATTAAACCGCCGTCGCACGTACTAATTGAGATCGACCAGAAACGATGAGTACCTACGACAAGTAAATCAGAGAAACGATGGACGAATGGTTAAATCCTTATTTATGAAATTTTATCCCCTGGTGTTGCATGCAAGCATTAGAACTCATCATTCATAGACGATAGCAGCAATGTCACCCGTCTGAAATGAACCCCTGTCTCTCAGCAAGATTGAGCAAACTGCCGAATTTCGTAGCTATCTTCCATTGTTGCGGGAGTCGGGATTTCTATAGTTCCTGCAGAAGTTCGATGGGTATGACAGGGACGTCGCCTTACAATTTTCAAGAAGCTTTAAAAACGGCCAAGTGAGAATTGGGCCGCTCAAGTTCAAAGTCAAGAAGAAATTTGTAGCAGCAGCAACAGGTCTGGAGAATACGGAAGTGGAATGGTTCAAGAACCAAAAGCTGGAAGGTAAACGCTGGCAGCATTTTATCACAGATAAGAAGATGGAGGTCAATTGGAAACGCAAAGTTCCGCGCAAAGCTCTACTAGGTCAATGGCAAGATCTCTTGTTTTTTTTGCAAAAAATTGTGACCTGCGAAGGGAGATACACCTGCACCTTGGTGTATCATTTCAGACTGCTACAGTATTTTGGAGGCCAACACATTCGTTGGAGGATGAACTTCCCCTACTTTTTGCTCAAAATTTTGGAGAAATGGCTAGAAGTGTACAGGATGGAAGGGAGGACCAGGCCGATGCACGATTGTACCATCACGACCTGATAAAAATCCTAGTCTTAAAACAACTAGAAAGAAAAGGTATGACATGAGAAGAGCTGTTAAAACAGCTACATGGGAACTCGGCCGAGGAAGAGAAGACACAGGCCCCTACTACAAGCAAGGGCCTGAATAGAAGCAGAAAGGGAAGTCCTTCTCACAGTAGTTCAAAAAGGAAGCAGACAGAGAAATCAATAGAAGGGAAGGCTTCGTCTTCCACTAAGGAAACAACCGGTGCACTTGATAGAGACACACTTTCTACACAGGCATAGGCCTCTCAGCACGACAGGCTGTCGGTTCTTGTAGATGCGGCGAATATTGCACAAATTGGAGACAATGTTCCACTAGCAAATCTTATTACAAAGCCCCAAAATAAGAGGAAAGTTTTGGATGTAGAAAAATAACCGCAACCCCCACATGGTATGGAACCCCATCCTACACTGGTACAAGAAGAAGCCGCAGCCCGAGAAGGAGAACCAGAAACTGAAGGAGGAGCTGAAGAAAAGGAGGACGCGGAAACACTTGAGGAAGAAGCACCTGAGGAAGAAGCACCTGAGGAAGAAGAACTTGAGGAAGAAGAACCTGAGGAAGAAGAACCATAGGAAGAAGAACCTAAGGAAGAGGAATTGAAAGAAGAGGAACCAGAGGAAGAAGAGAAACCTAAGGAAGAAAAATTAGACGAGGAACCGGATGAAGATGAACCAGAAGAAGAACCTAAGAAAGAGGAACCAGAAAAAGAAGGACTGTAGGAAGAAGAGTTCCTTGATGTGACCATGATAGATATAGAAGTTTCAGAGCCAGTGACAGCCCCTGCTGAAACAGAGAAAGGAAAAAGGTTGGTGGCTCCTGTTGCTTGCATAACAGAATTAGAACTCCAAGTACAAAACTTGGAGCAGCTTGTGACCAAAGCACAAGAGGAGAAGGAACAAAGCAGAGGAGAATTGATGGCAGAGCTCAAACAAAATAAAAGTGAGGTTAAATTTTGGAAATATCGGGTTGGATATTGTTTCAGGTGGTTAAAAAAGGTTTCAAAGAAGTTAAGGCACATCAAGAGGAAGAAGGCCGAAATAGTGCAACCTGAGGACAACATGCCAGAACAGGACTGAGTTGGAGTATTCAAATATTTTGGGTTTTTGTAGAGGTAAAAAAAATTTGTGTGAGGACACACAACAATTTAGGATGGGAGGATGTTAGTCCCCTAAATTGCATTCTTTTTTACCATTATTCTCTTCCCAAATCATAATCATTTACCCTGTTTTACCTATCTTATGCGCCCTCATCCTACACTAGTGTGAGAACGATGACACATTTTGTATAAACTTCATATTTTACATTTTTAACTCATCTTAGAATTTATTAACTATCTATTACATGATTTCTTACCTAGAATTACTTTTGTAACTTATCGTTACCTCCTATGCTATTTAATAGATGATCACTTGTCTTGATCGCTGATTTTTAGTGCAGAACAAATCCCGCACCATCACTAGCACCATGAATCTTGGCAGCAAATCTGGATAACTTGGGTTGTTACCTATTTTATATACAATCAACGAGGATATATCCGAAGGAAGCCAAGTCCCAGCTATGATAGTAGTTAAATCTAGAGTATTTGAGATCGGACTTAAGGGAGACGAATAGCTAGAGATAGCCACAGCTTATTTTGTTAAAAGCGATTTAATTTTGAAGGCTGAAAGCTTATTCTGCAATCGGTTATGTAATTTTTATAACGATTTCTGTAATTGGCTATGTAATGGTCAACGATCCTTTTGGCCTGTGGCCAAAAGGATCTATATAAGCAGAAATGTAAATAGGACAAGAAGTTCAATGTTTTGATAGAATTGAATAGATCAGAGAATAGAACCAGCGAGGTGGTAACAGGTCTGTCTTGTGTTATTGCCCAAATCTAGGCTGGATATATAATCGCACATGTAATTGCTTTAAGGATCTAATAAGAAGAGCTATGCCTCATGTTTTGTACATTTTATCATTTGGCTTAAATAGTTGATGAGTTAATATTGAGTAGCATTTTCGTTTGAAAGGGAAATGCGTTGGTTGGCTAGGGGCCCAGCCAACCCAGCACGTTCTCCCTCCTTGTTGTTCTTGTAATTTATGTTTTAAACTATCAAGTGTGATTTAAATTAAGGTATTTGAATTTCTGTTTGAGTGGAATCAGATCTACTGCGTGAAGTAGTTAGGTTACTTTTTGCATGGTTGATTTCTTTCCCTTTCCTGGTTCGAGCAGGAGGAGTTACCTGCCCCAATGCACATTGGTGTGCTATTCACTTTCTGCACGATTTGGTTTATTTCATCTACCTGGTTCGTTCCTGTACTAGTGCACGTTGGTGTGCTATTCATTTTCTGCACGATTTGGTTTATTTCCTCTGCCTGGTTCGTTCCTGCACCAGTGCATGTTGGTGTGCTATTTATTTTCTTCATGTTGGTTTGGTTTCTCCCTGGTGCAAGTATGAGAACTGTTCTTGCACCAGTGCTAGATAATATGATGAAGAAAGCCTTTCTAGCTTACTTCTAACAACTTTCCTGCTTTGAGTCATATCTTAATTAAAAAGACTATTTTCTTATTTTCTACAGATATTCATCTTTACTGATATATGATTTGGTTTTATCACACTGCAGTAATGAATCATTTCTTTCAAGGATCAAAATTTAAAGTGCAAGACGCTTTGATTGAGTACAAGAACCAGTTTCTTGGTATTGGATCTGAGTGCTGCAGACTTGAGAAAGTTCAAAGCCCTTGCACGAAGAAAATAATTTTTTAATAAAGACATTACTTTACACTTTCTGCATAAATCATTGTTCCTGCACTAGTGCAAGAAGACTACACTAGTGCAAGATCAATTTTTGCAAGAAGGATATCTTTACATATGCAGGATTGAAGGGGCCCACTTGTTGAAAAATTCTAAGGTGTCTTTGCTGAAGGAAACACATTCTCAGTAGCTAATCAATATTTAGCTAGAGTGATTGCTCCTCTTTATTTCTGAATCTCTTTTGCAAGTACATTTCTTCTTTTTCCAGCCTCAGATTGTTTTGATGGTTTGAGTTTCATCTTTCTTCTCTAAAGTTTGATTCTGAAATTCTTCTTTTCAAAAGTAGGAGTTGATATTAGAAATATTCATAACATCTCTAGCATTGCCCGTGCTTCGTCTCTAAGTTTACGAATCCCCCGGGTTGAAAATTAAGTGTTGAGGATTTTTACTTAAGTGTAATTCCTGCACCCAACAAGCTCGTACTATGATCGAAGGACTCAACCTATGGGCACAACTAGTGCACTAATTAAAAAGAAGGGTGCATCCGCAATTGACCGAGTTGACTGCAGGAGAAACACAGATGTGCGATGGAGATTGAATGCGGGGGCACAAGCCAAAATATTTCTCTGTACCCCGAGACCCCTCGCAGTGACGTAAGGCGCTGAGTTGTTTATCGTTGTCCTCCACATCAGGTGAACTCAACGGTTCATTGGCGTGTCATATCAGAATTTAATTTTAAAGGTCGTGCGACCTATTTAAATGAAATTTACATTTTCTCGAAGTCATTTCAGATTAATTTAATGTTTGAGATTGATTTGTGCTGCGTCCTGTTTAGTTTTCCGTCACCCTATTAAAATTTAGCCACCTTGCAAATCGTTGGTTTTCGTAGTCCTGAATTATGTCCAAGCGTTCGTCTCTGTCTGGTTTTGCTAGTCATATCCCTCTCATGGATACCGAGAGGGGTATCCAAGACACTAATTTTTCTCTGGTTCATCTTCCATTTTACCAAAAAGTCCTCTTGAACAACAAAATTTCTCCAGTGTATTGCGCCATGGCCAAGTATGGTTTGCTATGTGCATGTATCCCTAGAACTCATCTTTTTCCTAAATTGATATCCTGGATGGTTTCCATTATGTATCCTGGCAAATGATATGTGATGAATTGTCAGGGAGAGAATGTTCTGCAAGTGTCTGCCCAGTTAGTCCGCCAAGCCCTTTGTTACCCTGAGTCAAAGTCATGTGTTCAATTCTCTGATGAATCTTTGGTAGAATTTTATGATAATCTTGTAGGTGAAGACTTCAATTAGCTTGTTTATTTTCTAAATCCCAACACACAGCAATTTCATCCTGACAGCAAGGATTTTCCTATGGAGTTTTTTGATACTGAGATTCAGCTAGTACTGAGCAATCTTGCTAAAATTATGGGCAAATATGATGACAGTATGGTGGATAAAACGATGTTAGGGATGTTTTCCAGATGATGAAGCTAGGAATGGTGCTAGATATTCCATCCTATTGGCAGGAAGCAGTAAATTCATAGCTGATGAGTCTATCATTAACATGTTCTTTCAAATTTCCTCCATTAATCATTTACTTGTTCTTATATCAAAATGTGGAGGAATTTATGCATCTAGGTCTGAATATCATGGAATTGAATAAGAAGAGGCAATCTGTAGTTTTTTGGACAGATATAGTAAGGAGAGAGAAAAATGAAAATGGACTATTTGATTTTGCTAGTTATTTCATGTCAAGTGCATATAAGGTTTTGAATAGAGTTTCTCCCCCTTGTTTTTTACCTAAAGCTCAAGAATTTTTGCATTTAGGAGAAAACTGTAAGTTTGTAGATTGGTTTTTGTTTGAGGATTATTCAGATATTAGGTTATATGGAGCAGGTATTGAGCCTTATAGACTTCTAGTATTTATTCCCATGAGGTTATTTGCCTTGGAGTTTATTCGACAAAGTCTGAATTTTAATCAAGTTCACTTTGTTCCCATGAAAAAGGGACACATGTTTAAGTTGCCCATGACCGTAGGTCCTTTCATTGTTAATACGAGACATACATTTGAATAAGTCACTTAAATGATAGATGCGATGCATTTGCTGCTAGGGGAAAGTTAGGCTTATGACCCACATAATGTAATTTCCAATAGAAGAATTGAGAATGGGTATTCAACTTTCATTCATGAAAGCAGGCCATATTTAGAAAAGATAGCTAACAAAGGTGAAGTGAGTTCAATAGGTTCAAATATTTAGACTCCTATAATTTCAAAAAAGTCTAAGAAAATAAGTAAAGAAACAATAATTGACTTAGAAGATGAGGAGCAAGGAGCTGAGAAAAGGAAAAAGTTTAATGAAGATCATGCATATAATCAACCTGGTTACTCTCTATGGTTGGGAGAGGAACAAAATGTTCCTACCTCACCCAGAAGACATGAGACTTCTCATGAACAAGTACCCATGATCAAACATATGTTTGCCCAAATTGCAGAGAGGAATCAGAAGATGAAAGCCAAAATGGAATCCCATGTTGAATATCAGATTGCTCCAAATCAAACAAGGCTTTTGACTGCCATGGATCTTGAGAAATATCAATTCAGAATTTCCTTGTCACATCCTACTGACATGTCAATTGGTTCCTCTAGTAATTTCAATACTGTAAATATAACTGTAGATGTGAAGAAAATCCCATTATTGGATAAGATGAGCTTACATATGCAGACAGGTCAATTGATTGTAAATGACCAGACAAAGACTAATGCAATGGAAATGAAAGAAGATAATATTCTTGGGAAAGTCATTAAATAGTTGAAGTTAGAAAAAGCAAACTCTAGGGCTTTAACCATTCAGAATGAGGAATTGAAGAAAAACATAATAAAGATTGGGGTGGACCCTAATGATAGGACTTTTATGCAGAAAATTATGCAGAGTGATGAAGCAGAGATATATACATTGAAGAAAAAGCTAAAACTACCTACAGGAGAGAATTCAATGGCTGTAGAGGTTGCAGAGGTAGAGAACGAGAAAGAAAAGCTGCTATAGCAGGTTATGCAAAAGGAGGAGGAAATATCCAAAATAAAACAAACTACAATATCATTGCAAAATCATGTTGATAATCATACTTGAACTTTTTTTTTCCCTTCAGGTAATGAAGATCCTCAAGCACAGATTGCTTAGTTGAATACTGAATTACAGATGCTGGAAAGAGACTGGAAGAAGGCTCAAGCAGATCTAGAGACTACAACGAAGATTATTCAAGCTACAGAAAATGAAGCTAGTAAATACAAAATGGGCAGTTAGAATGCCAACGTTGAGATCAAAAGCCTTAAATAGTAATTTAAAGGGAACATATCTTTAATATAGGAAAAATATATCGCTTTGAATGATATCATTTCTGAAATGAAGTAAATTTGGGATTTCTTGATGGTGGTTGCAGAAGAAAGGAGTCTTATCAGAGAATTTGAAGAATAGGTAATGGCAGATAAACAGAAGACAATCAATAGGGCTATTTGGGCAAAAAGATTCATCAACTTTATTAATTCCAAAACAATCCAAGAATTGGAGGAAAACGAGATAAAGGATAGAATATTATATGTAGTAGAGATTAATAAGATGATTGTCAAGAATGATTACAGGAAAGCCACAAAAAAGAGGCTGATTGAAATCAAAGAAGCAGTAAGTCAATTTGATAAATCATTGGAAAAATTAACAAGAGCAGGTTTACCTTCATGCTGGGCATTAGGAGGAGGTCTATTGTCATGGGATTCTTATGAAAAATTTTTGGTATTAACAAAAAGAAAAGTTGATAATACACATGAAAAGACTCAGGTACTTAAGGGGGCAACGATGATCAACTTTCTTCAGTGACATTTTCAGCTGTTGTGGCCGGTAAAAACTCTATTTATAGAAAGACCATCTTACAACAGAATTACTGCTCTTAGGTTAGAGTATCACAATCTGATACACTCACCCAGGACAAGAGTAGAGATATGGAAGAAGTGCAGAGCTTGGAAAATAGACTTGCCAAAAGATCCTTCATCTTTGAAGAAAGACAAATCAGAAGTTGACCTAGGAAATGTAGTAGCATCGTCAACTATTCACATTCAGCATATAGATTAGGGTGTTAATTTTTATGTTATTATAATCTTTCAAAGATGATGTAAATGTTATAAGACTTTTTGAGAGTATGTAATAGATAGTTTTCAAATTCCTCAGGAGTTGAGGTAGTTAGGATCAATTATAGCAGTTTCAAACTCCTTTTTATTTTATTTAATGTAATAATTCAGATGAAGGAAGGTTCCAAGTTTTGGACCTTTAGACTACAATTTTTTTACTCAAAGCTTTCAAAGATTAATGAATGAGAAGCAAGTTTCTAGAATATGTTTATGTTGATATGTGTTCAAGTTTTCGTTTTGTGTTTTTTATCTTTGAATAAAATGAAGTAATGAGTAGTAGGTCTCTTTTTACCTATGTAAGAAAGAGTTAAAACCCTTAATTGGCGCTCCTTCATTTTAATTTTTTCTTTCTGTTGGTGTCCCCTGTTTTGATATTTTGGAAAATAAAAAGACAAGGCAACATCAGAACCAATCTTTAGAGTTACAGGATCTAGTCCTCCTGCTCTCAGAGAGGGATCTCTCAAATTATTTGTTTTGCAAAGGTTTATCTTGTGTGCTTTGAGTATAGGTTTTAGACTAGTTATTAAGTGCAAAGGTTTGTTTTTTTTTTTGGTTGGAATTGATACAGCAGAACCTAAAAGGTCTAGGAAAGATAGATAGAAAATGGAAATGTCAGCTTCATTGGGAAATGGAGTAAAAATAAGGTCATGAAAAACTTATCAATGGATATGGGATATCAAAGGGAAAATCTAACTTGGCCGCAGGATCCTTTGGTTTTGGAATGAGATGGACATCAATGATTTGGAAAGAGAAGTTTAATTCTCAACAAAGGGAATTTGAAAACATAACTTGAACAATAAAGATCTATTTGATAGATATGGATAACCGTGAATTCTACAAATCACACTTTAAGCAAATAGTTACCTCAAAACAACTTTTAAAATGAAATCTAAGATTCGGGGAACACCCTATTTTCTCAAAGATTTTATTTCAAATGATTTAGAAAACATAAAAGATTCACTGATAATTACGGTCATAGAAGAGGGAACACCTAAATACATCTATGATCACAACTATAAATACCTTTAAGCCAACTGTTGAAGCAAGGACAAGGGGCAAGATCGGAACATACCTCCTTGGTTCACTGTAAACAAAGGAACTTCAAAGGGAGACTTCAATAACAACCTTTAAGTGGCAGCAGACAAGTAGGGAGAACCATAAATCATGCTGAAACCAACTATTCAAACTATTAAGGAAATAAACAAGCATGAGGACTAAAGAGAGAGATTAAAGACTCTAAAATACCTCAGAAGAAGAAAACATAAAACAGTGAAGGACAAACAGGTCTAAGGTGCTTCCAAAAGTCATTTCTTAGCCTAAAAATTGCATCCTACTGTAGTAAGAATTTATGGAACAAAATGAAAATAGGGGAAAACATTAAACAATTCAGAATACTTCACCAACAGGAAAGCTCATGGATCCAATGACAGAGCCTTCTCAAGAAAAAGCATGCAACAACATCATCAGGGATTCCAAGACTTCAATTTCTTCTTCAACTTCAACAAACTATGTATTTATTTCAGAGAGTTTCAGTATTACAACTAGTGATCAAACAACCAACCAACACTTATCTCATCTTCTTTAGAAGTATTTATAAGAGAGATGAGGAGGTGGAATGGGATAAAATATATTCTAAGTTCAATTAATACAGTTTACTATTTCTCGGCCTTTGAGGGGCTCAATGTAGAACATTCTGATATTTCTTCTATATTAATTGGTTTGCATTAAATAATTAAGCTTTCTGGAAGCTTATGTTGACTTAAAGGCTTTGTGTCGTCTTTTGCAATAACTCTGCTGATAGTTTATATTAGCTCCTTTGGTTCGAAATAACTATTCAGCTATAAGGGGTGGGTATGCTCTGTCCTGGTCATTACTCGGCCTTTGTTTGAATGCTGTGAAGTCACAGGTGGCAATTTGGTAGCTGAGAGGAATCAATTTTCCACTGACGAGGCTATGGAGGCATCCTTTGTCTGATAAATATCCTTGATTTGTCTTTGACTGTGTTTAATTCAATGGATTAGGCCTCTGATAATCAACTTTTAGCCATAATCCATAAAATTAATGGTTAATACTTCAATTCTATTGTGTTTTGACCTTCGACACTGATACTCTTTGATTGTGATTTCATTCACTGTGTCTTGTTGATGTGCAGTGTTGGAAATATGATGCAGAGTGTTGTCCTTTATGGCAACCCACTTGATAAAGATGATGGAAACCTACTTGATGGAAACTGACTTGATATACTAATTAATAATGTAAATCTGATGTGTCTACAGAGCAGCTCATATGTAATGATGAAAGGAATTCCAGTATGTTCTAGACCAGTGATGAAAAGTGTGTGTCTCAAGGCATACGCAGGTTTTTCTAGTAGAAGTAGCGTATGCACGCGGGAAAATACGTACCAAGTCGCGTATGCTCAATTGTGCTCTAAAAGTGTAAAACTAGGGGTTACTACCATGGTATTGACCCATTGTATTGAGCGCTGGGTTGTCTATTTGATCCCGTCCAGGAATACCATCGGAAGAGGTGTGGTTTTGGCTCATGGTATTGATAAAGGGTAAACCTATATAAGGAGAAGAAATTCATTGTGCAAAGTGTGCATGTGTCTGAGCTTTAAATGAATACTTCACTCTGAAGTTTATCTGTATGGTTGAACTCTGTTCTTAATCGATATATATGAATCTATGATGCACCCATGAATATGATGAAGGTTCAAAATCTCTAGATCTGGAAATGATGAATGTCTAGGATGATCTGAAAAGAAGTATTGAAGACCTGGCGCAAATCTATTGAAGATATTGAAGAAATCTGGGTAAGTCCATAGATCTGATCTGTTTTGAAAAGATTATCTTTATAGATCTATACGCATATTCGTTTCATGAAAAGCACATATATACGCGGATCTATATAAACAAAGGAGCATATGGACTGTTAGGGTTTTTCTGAAAAGAGCACAAATGTATATGCGGGTTGCCTTTATTAAAAGCGCATATATACGCGAGTCTGTTTGAAGTAAAGCGCGTATGCAATTTGAACTGATGGTTGCTCAAAGATGATTGAGATTTTGCATATCTATTCTGAAGTCTGGGTTATCTCTGATATTCTGGTTACAGTGGTTTCACTGTTCTGGGAAAAGGACGTTTGCTGATAAGTGAAGGATTGTGTTGAAGTTGTTTTGATCCAGTTTGAAAATTGATGAAACGTGGTCTGCAGTGGATCTGAGGGTTGAAGCCTTCAGTCTGAAAGTAGAAGCTTTCTTCCAGGAGAGGCTAGTGTTAATATCAAGGGGTAGTAGCTCCCTTCCAAGAGAGGCTGGTAAACGAGAGCAGGGGGTTGTTGCTCCCTTCCAGGAAAGGCTAGTAAACAAGAGAAGGTTGTAGCCTTCTACAGGTGGGTGCATGCGTGCTGGTATGAGTTTGTGCCAGTACATGTTGTAAGAAGTTTTCTTAATAATAAAGATTGAATACTGAGACGATGACAACGGTGGTTTTCTCCCAAATTGGGTTTCCACCTAAAAATCCTGGTGTTCATGTGCGATTAATTGTGTGTGATGATTACTCTGTTCTTTCTGCAACAGTTTACTGTTTTCTGAACATCTGATAAATAAGTAATGCAATGATCTAAGTCATGAATTAAATTCATAATTAATTCACTGGATATACGCGAGTTCTATAAAGGATATCTGTGTATATACGCAATTTGAATTCAGGAAAGTAGCGTATGGGTTTTTAGAAGGAAATATCAAAATTTTATTGTCTACACTAAATACTGATTCACCCCCCCCCCCCCCCTCTCAGTATTTTTCCAACAATTGGTATCAGAGCAGGTCCTTCTGAAAAATCTTAGCCGCTAGAAGGAAGATCCAACAATATGAGCAATCAAGATGGAACAGCATCTATCAAGCCTCCACTCTTTAATGGAAGCAATTTAATCTTCTTGAAAATAAGGATGAGATCCTATCTTCAGTCTATGGGAGCAGATGTATGGGCCATTGTTGAAAAAGGATATCAATATCTAGCCGCAGTACCAACGGATCCGACAGAAAAGAAAAATTATGAAAAAAATGCAAAGGTGGTCAATGCACTATTGGGAAGTCTAATTGAATCAAAATTTGTCAAGGTTATGCAGCTGAATACAACAAAGGAAATATGGGACAAAATCATTCTAAGTTATGAAGGAGATGCAAAGGTAAAAAGTGCAAAACTCCAAACTCTCAGAATTGAACATGAAAATTTGAAGATGCATAATGATGAGAGTGTTGCTAGTTTCTTCTTACGTCTTGATGATATTGTGAATCGTATGAGAAACATAGGAGAAACAATAGCAAAATCTACTTTGGTTGAGAAAATATTAAGATCACTAACGGAAAAATTTGAGTCAAAAGTTTCTGCTCTTGAAGAAAATCAGGATGTTCAAAATCTTACTATCGTACAACTCCATGGCATACTAACTGCTTATGAAATGAGGAGAGGAGGACCATCTGAAATCAAAGAAGCCATCTTTAGAGCTTCTACAAAAGGGAAGAAAGTACAAGAAGCAGAAGGATCAGGATATATCTTAGAAGAAGATGAGGTAAATTTTGTAAAGAAATTTCAACTTGGCACAGGACGGTTCAGAGGTAAGCTTCCTTTCAAATGTTTTGATTGTGGAAGAGTTGGTCATTATGCTGCTAAGTGTCCTTATAAAGAAACATCTACAAAATGGAAGGAAGTAGCAAGAAGGAATAAGCACCGATCTAGCACTAGGAAAAGTTACTACACTCATGAAGACAGTGATGGGTTCTCTGATAGTGAGGAAGAATGTGAACAAGATCTTATAATTCTCATGGCATTCGAATATAAAGATGAAAAGGATGATTTTGTGGATGCTTTAGAGGACAATGATTTTCTTGAAGAAAACAATCAACTCAAAATTCGCTGAGAAGAATGTAAAATTCTCTTAGAAGAAAGGAAAATTACCATAGAGACTCTAAAAAAACAGAATGAAGGAGCGAAGAAACACAATGAGAATTTAGAATGTGAAGTAGTAAGTCTAAGAAAAGAACTTAAGAAAGAAAAGACTCTGAAACCTTAGATGTGAAACCTAAGATCTGAAACCTTAGATGAGATTATCAAGGTACAACGTTCTCCTCTTATAAAGACAGGTCTTGGATATACCGGAGAATCCTCTCAAGCTTCAGCACAAAATTATCTAAAAGTAGCTACAACTGTTTTACTACATTCAACCACTCAGCAAGGGAATAAAGAATCTTTATAGGTAAAGCATGATCATCACAATTCAAGGAACACTAACATGAATGTCTTTCAAAGAAGCTACAACCAACAGGTAAATTCAAATAGAAGATTTCATGATCGCAAAAATTTCTACTTCAATGGACAATGTTTCTCATGTCACAATTTTGGTCATAAAGCTATTCAATGTGTTGCCTATAAAAACATCATGACAAGAGAAGCAAGAAAGAAAAGGATGGATATTGAACCAAAGAAGAACACCTATAACAACTTTTCGCCTCTTCAAAATGAAGTTGAATGTACTTATTGCAATAACTTTGGCCCTTTAGAATCTGAATGCAGGAGCAAAGTCCAGCCAAAACAGGATTTTCCATCAAGTTCCAAAGTATGGAAAAAGAAGGAATTACAGGTTGAAAATTGTGGGATAGCGTTATTTGCAGAAGGTGAAGAAAATCAATGGTACATTGATAGTGGATGCTCAAGACACATGAAAGGTGACAAAAACAAACTTCTTGCATATAATGCTCTAGAAAAGGAAAAGAAAGTTACATTTGGAAATGATACCCCTGTTGTAATTAAAGGAAAAGGGTCCGTGTTTTTAAAATAAAATGTGAAGGCTAATGATGTCATGTATGTGGATGGATTAAGGCATAACCTGTTAAGTGTAAGTCAAATGTGTGATCAAGGAACTGAAGTTGTATTTAGTTCAAAAGAATGTGTGGTTCGTGATCTTGATACATGTAAAACTATTATAAAAGGAAAAAGAACTCCAAGCAACCTGTATGTATTGAAGAACTGCAAAGATCAATGTTACTTGAGAAAATATTCAGAAAATTGGCTATGGCATAGAAGGTTGGGGCATCTGAGCTTCTCTCAAATCAACAAATCAAGCAGACTTAAAGTTGTTCGTGGTCTTCCCAATATTACTCTACCAGAAAGTATCATATGCAAATCTTTCCAATTCGGTAAGCAGACCAGAGTGAAATTTAATGCCAAAGAAGGATCATCAAGTAAGCCTCTTGAACTTATTCATACTGACATATGTGGACCTATGAGGAAAAATTCACCACGTGGGGAAGAATACTATATCTTATTTATTGATGATTTCTCTAGGATGTGTTGGATTGGGTTGATTAAACACAAAGATGAAGCATTTGAAAATTTTCCGATCTTCAAAGCACTGGTGGAAAATGAATTAGATCTAAAAATCAAGTGTCTTAGATCTGATCAGGGAGGAGAATATACATCAAATGAATTCCTTGAATTTTGTGAACAACATGGCATAAAAAGACAGTTCTCTGTAGCAGGCACCCCACAACAAAATGGCGTAGCAGAAAGAATGAATAGAACAATTCAACAAATGGCTAGAGCTATGCTTGATGATTCTGGAACACCTGACACTTTCTGGGGAGAAGCAGCACATATAGCAGCAAACATTCTCAACAAGGCACATATTCGGGTAAATAGTGACAAAACTCCATATGAAATTTGGTATGGTAATTCTCCCTCTGTGAAGCATTTTAGAGTTTTTGGAAGTAAATTCTTTATCAAAAATAATGATGAAAAGCTTGGCAAGTTTGAACCTAGATCAGATGAAGGGATAATTCTTGGTTACTCATCTACAAGCAGAGCATACAAATGTTACAATAAAATGCTTCGAAAGATTGTTGAATTTATTGATGTTGTCAATGATGAGTCTCCTGCAGCCCCTAAAGAAGAAAAACAAACGACAGAAGAAGATGATGGTGACTATTGTCCTTCTACATCAAATAGGAATGATATATACAGTGGATCCAATGAAGAATCTGAAGATGATTTATCTGAAAAGGCTCCTTCCAGATTTGTTCAAAAGAATCATCCAGAATCTCAGATTTTGGGAGATAAGGCATCAGGTGTACAAACAAGAAGGACTCTTGCAGGATCCTCTAGCTATCTGGCATTTCTATCCACTATTGAACCACACAATGTCAATCAAGCTAGAAAAGATGAATGTTGGGTTCAAGCCATGAATGAAGAGCTTGATCAAATTTAAAAAAATGACACTTGGGAATTAGTACCAAGACCTCATAACAAAAATGTCATTGGAACTAAATGGATATTCAAAAACAAGTTAAATGAAAATGGGGATGTCGTAAGAAATAAAGCTAGACTTGTTTGCAAGGGGTATACTCAACAAGAAGGTATAGAATTTGAAGAAACTTTTGCTCCTGTAGCTAGACTTGAAGCCATAAGAATGTTTCTTGCTTTTTCAAGTTTTCAACAAATCAAAGTTTATCAAATGGATGTTAAATCTACATTTCTCAATGGTGATCTATAAGAAGAAGTTTATATAGAACAACCAGAAGGATTCATTTTTGGAAATGATGAAAATCTTGTTTGTAGACTTAAAAAGGCTCTATATGGTCTCAAACAAGCTCCAAGGGCATGGTATTATCGTCTTGACAAATATCTTCATCAACAAGGATTTTCAAAAGGGTCTGCTGATAGTAACTTATACACAAAAATTGAAAATGATAAACTATTGATTGTGGTTGTATATGTTGATGATATCATTTTTGGAAGTAATGACGAATCTATGAGTTAGAAATTTGCTTCTGTCATGCAGCAAGAATTTTAAATGTCTCTACTTGGGGAACTAACATTCTTTCTTGGCTTGCAAGTGCATCAAACTGCAGATGGTATATTCTTATCACAAGAAAAATACCTTAAGCAAATTATGAAGAAGTATGGCATGGAAGAGTGCAAACTTGTAAGTACACCAATGATAACCGGATGTAATCTTAGTTCTCATGATGATTCTCCCATGGTGAACCAACCAGATTACAGATCTATGATAGGAAGTCTACTTTATCTCACTGGGACTAGACCGGACATTATGCATGCAGTTGGGATTGTTGGATGATTCCAAGCTAATCCAAAAGAATCTCACCTTCAGTTTGTCAAAAGAATATTCAAATATCTGTAAGGAACTCAAGACTTTGGACTATGGTATCCAAAGAATGCTGATCTTACTCTTCATGCTTACACTGATGCAGATTGGGATGGAAATTTTGATGATCGGAAAAGCACTAGTGGTGGTGCATTCTATATGGGGCCCCGGTTAGTATCTTGGTTCAGCAAGAAGCAAAGCTCTATTGCCTTATATATAGCAAGAGCAGAGTATGTGGCTGCCGCATCATGTTGCACTCAACTTCTTTGGATGATCCAAACCTTACAAGATTTCCAAATCAAATTTTCACCTCCTATTTCCATTATGTGTGATAATACAACTACCATCAGTATCTCAAATAATCCTGTTATGCATTCCAAGACCAAGCACATTCCCATCAAGTATCATTTCTTACGTGAACAAGTGCTTAAACAAAAGGTGAAGTTGGAGTATGTTCCCTCCAAAGAACAAGTTGCTGACATATTTACCAAACCTCTGCCCAGGGAAGCGTTCGAATATCTTAGACAGAAGCTAGGAGTAGTCTCTGCCATGCAGAGGATTAGATCTTATTAAAATTCTGAAGATTAATTTGGATACGCGGGTTTCCTAAAAGACAGTCGCGTATATACGCGAGTTCATACATAGAAAACTACGTATGTGTGGTTGCTGACAATTTTTCTGGGTCAACATTTCTTCAGCACAAGCTATGGTGCCGTTTGGTATCTCTGATGCTATTTGGAGTCTCTGGTGGCATTTCAGCTCTTATATTTCTGTTTCATTCTCTGATTTTGGGTGAAGATGCCTTGATGATTTGCGGTTGAAAGTGTTCAGGATGCACATATTCAGGGGGAGCATTAGCCTTGCTGAGAATAATGCATTGTTGGCATTATGATGATTCTGAATTATGATCTCTCTCTTGAGATCCTTTTGTCTTGGGTATGAAGAGTCATATTTGTAATTTGATGAAAAGGTCATGCTGAGACCTATGATGTAAATTGTAATATTCAGTCATGTAAGGAATTTTTCAATGTGTAAACCCACTTGGTTGGGTAGTTGGATCAAAATGTGTAAGCCCACTTGGTTGGGTAATTGGATCAAAATGTGTAAACCCACTTGGTTGGGTAGCTGAGTCAAAATGTGTAAACCCACTTGGTTGGGTACTTGAGTCTCATCTGTAAATCCACTTGGTTGGATCTTTGATGTAAGTATGAGTCCTTGGTGATAGGAAGGTCATAGAGTCATGTACTTCATTGAAAAACATGTTTGAAGATCTGGCATGAACTCAGGGGGAGCATGGTAACTTCAGTACACATCAGATCTACAGCACCCTTCTTTTGACATGAGGAGAAAAACCTTGTGTTGGTGTTGATCCGCCCTTTTCCCTTGATGTCAAAGGGGGAGAGTGACATGGTGTTTGAATAGGGGGAGTCTATCATTATGCTTAATGTATTTATCTGTTGTGATCAAACACCATCGTGGTTGCCATCAAGTCCAAAGGGGGAGATTGTTGGCAATATGATGCAGAGTGTTGTCCTTGATGAAAACCCACTTGATAAAGATGATGGCAACCTACTTGATGAAAGTTTTACTTGATGGAAACTGACTTGATATACTAATTAATGACGTAAATCTGATGTGTCTACAGAGCAGCTCAGATGTAATGATGAAAGGAATTCCAGTATGTGCTAGACCAGTGATGAAAAGTGTGTGTCTCAAGGCATACGCGGGTTTGTCTAGTAGAAGTAGCATATGCACGCGGGAAAATACTTACCAAGTCGTGTATGCTCAATTGCACTCTAAAAGTGTAAAACCAGGGGTTACTACCATGGTATTGACCCATTGTATTGAGCGTTGGGTTGTCTATTTGATCCTGTCCAGGAATACCATCAGAAGAGGTGTGGTTTTTGCTCATAGTATTGATAAAGGGTAAACCTATATAAGGAGAAGAAATTCATTGTGCAAAGTGCGCATGTGTCTGGGCTTTAAATGAATACTTCACTCTGAAGTTTATTTGTATGGTTGAACTCTGTTCTTAATCGATAGATATGAATCTATGATGCACCCATGAATATGATGAAGGTTCAAAATATCTAGATCTGGAAATGATGAATCTCTAGGATGATCTGAAAAGAAGTATTGAAGACCTGGCGCAAATATATTGAAGATATTGAAGAAATCTGGGTAAGTCCATAGATCTGATCTATTTTGCAAAGCTTATCTTTATAGATATATACGCATGTTCATTTCATGAAAAGCACGTATATACGTGAATCTGTATAAACAAAGGAGCATATGGACTGTTAGGGTTTTTCTGAAAAGAGCACAGATGTATACGCGGGTTGCCTTTAGTAAAAGTGCATATATACGCAAGTCTATTTGAAGTAAAGCACGTATGCAATTTGAACTGATGGTTGCTCAAAGCTGATTGAGATTCTGCATATCTATTCTGAAGTCTGGGTTATCTCTGATATTCTGGTTACAGTGGTTTCACTGTTCTGTTTGATGTTCTGGGAAAAGGATGTTTGATGATAAGTGAAGGATTGTGTTGAAGTTGTTTTGATCCAGTTTGAAAATTGATGAAACATGGTCTGCAGTGGATCTGAGGGTTGAAGCCTTCAATATGAAAGTAGAATCTTTCTACCAGGAGAGGCTGGTAAATGAGAGCAGGGGGTTGTTACTCCCTTCTAGGAAAGGCTGGTAAACAAGAGAAGGTTGTAGCCTTCTGCAGGTGGGTGCCTGCGTGCTGGTATGAGTTTGCGCTAGTACATGTTGTAAGAAGTTTTCTTAATAATAAATATTGAAGACTGAGACGACGACAGCGGTGGTTTTCTCCCAAATTCGGTTTCCACCTAAAAATCCTGGTGTTCATGTGTGATTAATTGTGTGTGATGATTACTCTGTTCTTTCTGCACCAGTTTACTGTTTTCTGAACATCTGATAAATAAGTAATGCAATGATCTAAGTCATGAATTAAATGCATAATTAATTCACTAGATATACGCGAGTTCTATAAAGGATATCTGCGTATATAAGCGATTTGAATTCAGGAAAGTAGCGTATGGGGTTTTAGAAGGAAATATCAACATTTTATTGTCTGCACTAAATACTAATTCGCCCCCCCCCCCCCCCTCAGTATTTTTCCAACATGCAGTGCTATGCAGGGCTCACAAGGCATTAATGCCCATGAAGCATCGATGAAACATGAAATCGAACCCTGTATCTGGATTTGTATTTAATGAATGAAAGTCTGGAGGATCGTCACCCTCGGCTTTCAATTTCTTTTTGAAAAATTTGGAAACCCTTTTAAAACCTGCAAAATACAAAAAAATTAAGAAAACCTGCATATTTGGGGTAAACTACTTCAGAGGGTGTGAGGAGAGAGTGTGGTCGTTGGATGGCAACATCTAACGGTGGAGATCTAGTGCGAAACTAACTAGACATGCGAGGGATAAATGGTATGGCGGTTTTAGTATGGACCGTCGGATCAGAGGATCAACGGTGGAGTTTAGTTCTGGAGGAAGGCAAGACCCACATGGGGTAGGCCGGTTGGGATCAATACAGGCCGTTGGATGTACAGGATCAATGGTCGGGATTCGATCTGGGGTATAAATGAAAAAACACAAAGGCAGAGAATGGGTTAATGAGGATCATTGATCTACATAGATCAACGGCTGTGGATTTTCCAAGAACATTATAACACGAGGTGCATAAAATATAACCAAAGTTGGGAGACGCATTCTGGACCGTCCGATCTGGACACGTGGACGGCCCAGATGCAATCGGGGCTCGGCAATCGGCGGGGTAAAAAACATGGAGTGCGAAGATGCGATTGATTGTGAGTTGTCGATCTACATATCATATCGACGGTGGAGAATGGATCGGGGAATGTCAATCAAGGGAGGAAATAAAATTTTCCTGATGAAAAAAGTGCCGATGCGATTTGGCGCAGTCCGTTGATTTAGTCTGGTGATCAACGACGGATATGGTTTCACATCATACACCGGCAGAAAAACGTTAATAAATATGAAAATGAAATATTTAATATAATACAAAGGTTTTATGGCTTCGAGGGTAGGTTTATCTATATAACGAAAGGTTTGGCGCCCGTCTGCAGGGCCTTGGTATATATGGAATGATAATAGGCCTGGGGCTTTATATATATAAAAAGGGCCAATCGGAAATAGAAGGTCGGGCCTTGTCTTTTTAATCTAACCATTTTGAAAAATTTGCGATGTGATTGGAACCCTTGGACTTAAACTCTTGGTCCCGGGTGTCTGCTATATGGAATGGAAAGTAGTGGGGGCAGGGTTTATACATAGAGCGGGATAATCACGTCGGAACTTTTGTTAACACAAACACAAAAGGTTTGTGCATTTGAATCCTTCCCCATGCGATAAGCACCTGACTGGGTTAGCACCTGGTTATATGGCGGGGCATATGGTGGGGAAGTGGTTTAGGACTTAACCCAAGGGGGCTTAAGTCCATAGTCAAAAACACTTTTTTTTTATGAAAAATTTCAAAGTTTTTGATGGATTTGGGGGTTTCAGTATAGTTTAAAAATGAGTTTTAAAATATGTGAAAATGATTTTCATGAATGGAAGAAGGGAACTCATGAAAAAATAGAGGAATTTCATGGGAATAAAAAGGGTAAAAAATGGAGGTTAGTTTGTGAAGTGGAAGGAGGGGAAAATGGTTTTTGCAGCAGTCTTAACCTCGTGAAATCAGCAGAATTTCAGAGCTTTCTAAAGGGAAAACAACAGTGAAGTTTTTAAACAAAGGATAGAACATCTTTAGAAGAATTTAAGCACCAACAATTTTTGGCAATAAAATTGTTTCTTGAAGGTTTCAAAAAATGATTTACCCACCTTTTGATATAACAAATTTTATAGGTGGCTAATAGTGGCTCCTCTTGGGGATGGTGCCTTTTTGAAGGCATCAAGAACTTTTAGACTTGCATTCTCTCGGAGCTGATCAGTGCCTCATCCATTGGGCTGCAACTTCTTGACTTATATGGTCTTCCTTTTACTCTGAAATATGTTAGCAGCTATGAAAAACAATGGATTTTCCTCAACAAGATTTCTACTTACCCAATCCTACTGATCTAACATTTTTTCTTATTTAGAGTGCACTTGGATTGACAAACTCTCTTATAACATTTTATTCTTTTGAATGAAAAAAATATAATATATTTCTACTCCTTATTTCTCCATGAACTCAGATTAAACAGATGAGTTCATATGTTTCTCTACCTAATCTACTAATATGTTAGGATTAAACAGTCTAACAGATTTTTTATTCACTATTTTCTAAAACATAAATTTAAAGACAGTCAAGTCAAGATTAAGATTTTTGACTTATTATGATCTATGGCATAAGAACAAGCTGCATATAGACATTATTTTTTGCAGAAAATAAAATCCAAAATAGTGAAGGCATAAGATCTTAAAATTCAAAGTACTTCCTTCATCCTGTTTCAGCTCTGTTTTTCACTACTGTGTGAGATGTTCTTTGCTTGTTTTCTGGTTCAGATTTTGAGCTAATTAGAACCAGTTTTACTTCTGTTTTGACTCAGAATTTGAAACAGATTAGAGTCATTACTTTCTTTGAGAACTAAGGTTCAGATTTTGAGCATGTTTGAACCTTTAATTTCTAACCTAATCTATCTACTGATAAGCCAATATTAAGTTGTTTGGAAAATCAAATTCACTTAACCTATCAGCAAAAAAATTAAAACTAATTAGCCATGATTAGGTTGTATGGCTAACCAGAAGTGTGTTTCAGTAGTGGCATTTAAGTTTGCACACTTTCAGATTTTGCTTCTCTTTTTGGTATGGGACTGTAGCTTTATTGTTTTTACAATCTGCCCTCTTTTCTTTATTTTACTATTTTTGTATTTTTATTTTTATAAATTTGAGTGCAACGTTTAGACTATGATATTTACAATGAAAATAAAAATTATTTGAAACTCATGATTCCTAGAAGAAGTAATGCTTTAACATCCTGCCATTGACAGGACCTCCATACAGATCTTCTCCATTCAATTCTTTCAAGAAAAATGCATTGTGACCCCTCTCAATATGAATAATATAGGGCCCTTTCCACAAATTCTCAAAATTACCATGTTTTCCCTTTTCTTCCCTTCTTGAATCCCACTTTAAAACAACAGTCCCAATTTGGAAATTTTTTGCCTTAGTCCTCTTGTCAAATAGTTTCTTGATATTTTCTTCGACTAACTGTGTTCTTTCATAGACTTCTTCTCTAGTCTGTTGTAAATGAATTGTTTGGTTGATTCTTCTTTGCATATCATTCTCTTCAATATGCACTTATTGAAGGATTTTCATGACTAGAACTCCTAATTAAGTGGGAAAGACTGCATCCATGCCATAGACTAGCTGATAGGGGGACATATTTATTGATTTCTTTGTAGCTAATCTATCAGCCCATAATGCATGAACCAACTTACCGTGCCATGATTTTTGATTCTGTTCCAACATTTTTTTGATGATATTGATGAGGCTATTGTTGGAAGATTCAGCTAATCCATTTCCTTGGGGATAGTAAGCAGTGGAATTGCCCAAGGTTATGTGGTATTTGTAACAGAAATCAACCATTTTCTTAGATTTAAAAGAATCAGCATTTTCTGTTATGATTTTTCTGGGACAACCAAATCTGGATAGGATATTTGTTTCAAGAAACTTGATAATGACAGAGACATTAGCATTCCTAGAGGGTATAGATTCTATCCACCTAGTAAAGAAGTCAGTGGCTGTGAGGATCCACTTATGTTGAGCTAAGGAGGATGGGTGAATTTCCCTAATGAATTATAAACCCCATTGTTGGAAAGGTGCCTCAACTATGATAGGATGTAAGGGTAAAGGAAGAAGTTTTCTTTTTCCATAAAAAATTTGACACTTATGGCAAGACATGACCAACTTTTGAGTATCTGGGAAAAGGTTAGGCTAGTAGTAACCAGATCTAAGAATTTTTTTTGCTGTGGCCTTCCAGTAGAGGTGTCCTCCACATTCTCCATCATGCAATTCGTGCATGATTTTCCCTGCATTATCTTCAAGTAAACATTTAATAAAAATTCCAACAACATTTTTCCAATATAATACCCCATCTAAGATGCAATAACTCAAATTCTTTTTTTCAAAAATCTCGCTTTAGTTTTAGACAGAGAAGGAGGGGCATTTAAATCTAAAAGCACATAAATAATGTCAGCATACCAAGGAGAATTCGGAAATGTTTCTTCAATGAAAGGAGCATTAGATTCTTCTATTTCTTCCAACACATCTACCATATTCATGTCTAGTGCCTGGAAGTTAGACTCAGCCATAATTTTTTCTAATCCTTTCCCTTTAACTAGTTTGGTGGGCCTGATTTCTAAGTCATACTCAAGAATAGTTTCAATCCATTTTCCCCTTTTACCATCAGGGTCTTGACTTAGAATGTCCTTGACAACAGTATGTGGAACAAAAGAAATTATGTGAGAGTGTAAAATATAGACCCTAAAGTCCTTTAAAGCTTTCACTAATGCTAAGGCTTGCTTCTCCATGATGTTATATTTGAGAGGAACATCTCTTAAGGCCCTAATAAATAAGGATATTGGTTGTTCTTGCCCCAAATCATTCTTTTGAAGTAGCTCTGTAGCTGTTGTATGCTTAGATGCAAAAGAAAAGATATAAAAATCTTTGGTAAAATCTGGACTAATCAGGACTGGCGTTTGAGTAAGAGCTTGTTTGACCAGTTCGAATGATTGTTTAGCTGGTAAAGTCCATTTTACACCTACATCTTTCTTAAGCATGTTTGTAATGTTTTTTAATAGCTCAGCAAGGTTGGGGATGAATCTCCTCAGAAAATTAATCTTTCCAATGAAAGATTGTAATTCCTTGAGGCTTCTTGGATGGCTAATTTTCAATATTCCATCTATCCTTGTGGGGTCTATTTTGATTCCCTCTTCTAAAATTATATGGCCAAGAATTTTACCTTCTTGGAGACCAAAGAGTGTTTTCTTGGGATTCAATGACAATCCAAATTTCCTACACTTCCTAAAAACTTTCCTCAAGTGAATCAAATGTTCTTCATCAGTTTTTGAGAATACAGTTATGTCATCAAGGTAAATGATTATAAAATAGCCAATATCTTCAGAAAAGGATATGTCCATGGCCCTTTGGAAGGTGGCCCCTACATTCATTAATTCGAAAGGCATTTTGACATACATAAAGGTGCCCCAAGGTGTGGTAAAAGTAGTTTTGATTTGATCACTTGGGAGCACTAACACCTGGTTGTAACCCAAGAACCCATCTAAGAGGGATATCCTTTTTGACCCAACTACCCTTTGAATTATATGGTCCATCTTGGGTAAGGGGTAGTTGTCTTTTAAAGAGGCTCTATTTAAATTTCTGAAGTCAATACAGAGCCTGATTTCACCTATTTTATTTCTAACAGAAACTAAGTTTGATACCCATTCTGAATATCTAATGGGTACTATGATCCCAGCATCATGCATTTTTTCAATTTTTGCCTTAACTAAAGGTAGTAAGAGAGGGTTTATTCTCCTTAGCTTTTGTTTGAAAGGCTTTTGATTTTCTTTAAGAGGGATTTTGTGCTGAATGATGCTGGTATCATATGATTTCAAGTCTTTGTATCCCCAAGCAAAAACATCTCTAAACTCTTTGAATAGCTCTATATATTTCAATTTTATGTGAGCTGGGAGAGTGCTGGACAGTTTAATCATCTTTGGTTCTGCTAGATTGCCTATTTTGTGCTCTTCTACATTTGTTTCCATAGGCTCGATTCTCGGTTCTTTGGCTACATCGTTAAAATCGAAGAGGTGTTCTAAAGGTGTGAGACCTCTTGGAATTTTATCATTCTTGCTTTGTAAAAATTCCAAGTCTTCTTGGTCTGCGTTGTCAATAATCTCTGCTTCAAAAGGATTCTCATACTAATTTATATCAGTAGAATATGTCATTTCAACTTCTGGGATTTGTTCGATATACAAGCAGTTTTCTTTATGGCTAGTTTCTGATATTGGTATGTCAAAATCATTTTCTGATTTTAAGAAATCATCTATGTGTTTGTCAGAATCAAACACTTGCCAGTGATCTTCGTTATTAGGCATTGCAAGCCTGTGTTTTACCTTTACACTAAGCTGTTGATTTATCTCAGGTATTTGAAAATTGCTGGCATTGAAAGCGAGTTCATTTGCTAGATGATTTAGTGCTCTAGGAATGAAAATAAGTTCATAATTTTCAAAGGTTTTCAATAAATCAAGGGCATTGTTTCGATATTCCCTAAGCCTTGGATTTCTAGCTGAATATTCTCCTTTGATTTTTCTTATGATAAGTTTAGAATCTTCTAAGATCGATATCCTTTGGGCTTCTAACTATTTAAGCAATCGTAAGCCTAGGAGACGCGCTTCATATTCAGCGATATTGTTAGTGCATGGGAAATCTAATTTATATAAAAAATTTTGATTTTTATTTTGAATCCACACACCTGCTCCTGCACTTTTTTTATTACAATATCCATTGAAGTTTATTGTCCAAAGTATGTCATCCTTATTTTCATTCTCTTGTTGCTGTTGATTTTCAATGTTTTGAATATGATTTGAGGGAAGTTCTGATTGTTCTGATATGCTGATGAGGTCTACGTTTTCCTTATTTTGTTGAGTGATTTCATCTTCGTTGTACAATATAAAGGAATCTAAACTTGATTGACTGGAATAGATTGGGGAGTTGTTCGGTTTATCTATGTTGCTCACCATGTACTTCATGTGAGATTCCCTGTATAATCTTCTGTTTTGGTTAAAAATAGGGATGGTGGCATAAGACATGTCCATTTGAAGTCTTCCCTGAATTTTGGCTCCCCATGATCTTGATAAGAGCATGCCATACTTAGGGGGAATATCAGCTACAACTATGTTCATTACTAGACTCTTAGCAGGGATTTGAGCCAAGTTAACACACAAATCTTTGACTAAACCCAAACATTTGACTTTGCTTGAGTCAAAGGAATACAAATATTTGTATGGTTTAGTAATTTCTAAGCCTAAGCTTTCCATTACTACCTTGGGCATTAGATTGTGTGAAGCCCCAGAATCTAGCATGACATTGTGTAAAATTTTCTCATGTATATTCAAACTAACATAGAAAGGAGGAACAACTCCTTCTTGGTATTTCCCTTCAACTTCCGGACCAAACAACAACTTAGGCTTGTCATCTGTCAAGTTTAAGGTATCAGTATCACTTCCTAGGTTGAAAGCTTTCAAAACTTGGTTTTTGTACATTTCTTGGGTCATTAGTTCAGCTAGGGGGATGGTAATTTTTATCTTGGAAATCTCTCCCTCAAGGTTGAAAGGAACAATTGATTTACTGATATTTACATCTGCCTTTTCAATTGAATTCTTTTCAGCATTTTTTATTTGTTGAAATTTGTTTGGACTGGTAGTTGGGATAGTTTTGTTAGTACCACTAGCTGAAATGCTAGGGGTACTTTGTTCTACATTTGGCTGGATGTTTTTCTCCTTATTTAAATCTAGTTTTTTAGCCAAAATGATAGGTTTGTCTGCTGTCTTCTTAGGCTAAATTTTTGTATTTTTCTTGACAACAGTACTAGTGTTCTTATCTTTTGAATGATCTATGTTTCCTTTTCTCCTAAGATCGTATTGTTTGTGTACCTCCAGGATTTCATTTTAAAACCCTAATCTATAGTCATTAGAGTCTTCATAAGTGTTTGTACCTTGATCAGAGAAGAAACCTTGTTCTTCCTTAGTGAGGAAAAAATCATCCCCACTGTCTGATCTAATCAAGTTTACATGAGCTTCTCCCAACCTTTCCATCTCCCTATCTTCCTCATATTGATCTACATAGTTCTATTGGAAGGGAGGTCTAATCTGTTGGTCACTTTCTTTTGGCTTATCTTGATTGTTTTCTCTTCTATAATTCTGATCTCTATTTCTGTTTTGGTTATTTTGAGGTTCTCTTGGTGGCACTCTCTCATTCAAATTGATCTTTTCAAGCATCCTCTCCATTACCTTCACTAGGTTGTCAATTTTTGTGTCAAAAGTAGAGGTCGAAGGCAGTAGGTCATATTTATAAGTTACCATCTTCTCTGATCTCAACCTATTTCTTTTCTCAATTATGTTTGATTCTACGCTCACAGCTCCTTTCTGCATGTCTTCTAAGGTTAAGTAATCTCTCTCTCTTAACTAATAAGTCATGTTAGCATCAAGGCCTTCGGGATACCTTACGAAGGCCGTGCCTTGAGGAGGTTTCATGTGAGGTGGAAGAGAATTGTAAATGTTATTGAACCTAGTGGAGTACTCATGAACACTCTCCCCTTGATTTCTCTTGAGGCTGCTATATTCTGCTAGTATTTGGAGAGGGTTCTTTTTGAGTTCCCATTTGTTGATGAATTCTTGATGCAAGGCAAGGAGATCATTTATGTTGTTAGGAGGTAGGTTTTTAAACCACTTCTTTACATCTCCTCCTAAACTTTGGGTGAAGATCCTCATCTTCACGGTTTCTTCTTCTATCTCCATGTAATCGAATGCATCTTCCATCCTATCTACATGATGTTGAGCTATTGTAGATTCTTTTGCAGTGAAATGAGGAATTTTTGATTGATAATCATTTGGTAAGGGAAGTAGAGGTTGTGGTAACACTAATGGGGCATACCATGTTTCCATGGCTGGAAATAAGGGTGGATTTACAAGAGGTGGATTTACAGTAGTGAGAGTAGGCTGAACAAGAGTGTTTTGCACAATGGTAGTATGGATTGGAGTGAAAGAAACACTTGGGCCAGAAAAATGACTTTGAGAAGTTTTGTTATGGAAAAGGCTAAAGTGATGGAGAAGCTAGGAATCATGAGGAGTGGAAGGTGAGGCTTCTCTACTAAAGCTCTGTTGGAAATCTGCAATGTCAAGATCAGTTTGGTTTAAATCACCTTGAGATCTAGTTCTAAAGATGTTATTTGTATGATGTAAATCAAAGTGTGAACCCTCTAAGCGAACAAGGTTTTCAGGGACAGAATTTGTTCTTAAGAGGCTCCTATTAGCTGCTGATTTTCTAGAGTTAGAAGTCTGCCACAGGATTCTCTCTGGATTGTCAATGATTGAAGGAGGATTTGGGTTTGGATGCGATCTAGTGTTGATCCTATGTGAAACCATACTATTTTTTTGCAATTTTACCTCTCACGATGTATTATCTAGTATGGGACTAGGCTTCTAAATTTCCTCAAGGTTGGTTAACACAATCCTAAAGAGATCTAGGAACCTAGATGACTAATAGGCCTACAGGGGCTAGTGGAGTCGCCAGGTGGAAAATTTTTATCTTTTATGGAGGTAAGATATTAGATGGTTCCACCACCATGTTTATTGTGAAGCCAAACTAAATTTTTTTTTGGGTTTTTCTAAGTTTTTGGTATTATAGGTTATGAGAGTGTCCTAAATCTGACTTAACACTTAGCTAAGATGTCAAAACATACAGAGTTCACTCTTATGGCTTGGTAACTTATTCCTTCAAGGTTTGATAAGGTTCTATGAGAATCCTAAGGGTTACTTAGTTTGTCACTGATTCAAATAAGTCCTATCATGATTATCATTATGCTTGGTAGTGCTTGAAGAAGGTTATTTATGTTATACTGGACAATGAGTGTTTTGTTTTGAAGATTTTACTCAAGTCCCAACGTGATCGCCATTATGTTGGTGTCCTGTGTCTTGATAGTTTGGAAAATCAAAAGACAAGGCAACATCAGAACCAATCTTTAGAGTTACAAGATCTAGTCCTCCTGCTCTCAAAGAGGGATCTCTCAAATTATTTGTTTTTCAAATGTTTATCTTGTGTGCTTGAGTATAGGTTTTAGAATACTTATTAAGTGCAAAGGTTTTTTTTTTTGTTTGGTTGGAATTGATATAGCAAAACCTAAAAGGTCTAGGAAAGATAGATAGAAAAGGGAAATGCCAGCTTCATTGGGAAATGGAGTCAAAATAAGGTCACAACAAACTTATCAATGGATATGGGATATCAAAGGGAAAATCTAACTTGACCACAAGATCCTTTGGTTTTGGAATGAGATGGACATCAATGATTTGGAAAGAGAAGAACAATAAAGAGCTATTTGATAGACAGGGCTAACCATGAATTCTACAAATCACACTTTAAGAAAATAATGACCTCAAAAAAAATTTTAAAATGAAATCTAAGATTCGGGGAACACCCTATTTACTCAAAGATTTTATTTCAAACGATTTAGAAAACATAAAAGATACACTGATAATTATGGTCATAGAAGAGGGAACACCTAAATACATCTATGATCACAACTATAAAGACCTTTAAGCCAACTGTTCAAGCAAGGATAAGGGGCAAGATTGGAATAGACCTCCTTGGTTCACTGTAAACAAAGGAACTTCAAAGGGAGACTTCAATAACAACCTTTAAGTGGCAGCATACAAGTAGGGAGAACCATAAATCATGTTGAAACCAACTATTCAAACTATTAAGGAAATAAACAAGCATGAGGACTAAAGAGAGAGATTAAGGACTCTAAAATACCTCAGCAGAAGAAAGTATAAAATAGCGAAGGACAAACAGGTCTAAGGTGCTTCCAAAATCCATTTCTTAGCCTAAAACTTTCATCCTACTGTAGTAAGAATTTATGGAACAAAATGAAAACAGGGTAAAACATTAAACAGTTCAGAATACTTCACCAAAAGCCAAGCTCATGGATCCAATGATAGAGCCTTCTCAAGAACAAGCTTGCAACAACATCATCAGGGCTTCCAAGACTTCAATTTTTTCTTCAACTTCAACAAACTATGTATTTATTTCAGAGAGTTTCAGTATTACAACTAGTGATCAAACAACCAACCAACACTTATCTCATATTCCTTAGAAGTATTTATAGGAGATATGAGGAGGTGGAATGGGATAAAATATCTTCTAAGTTCAATTAATACAATTTATTGTTTCTCAACCTTTGAGGGGCTCAATGTAGAACATTCTGATATTTCTTCTATATTAATTGGTTTGCATTAAATAATTAAGCTTGCTGGAAGCTTATGTTGACTTTAAGGCTCTGTGTCATCTTTTGCAATAACTCTGCTGATAGTTTATATTAGCTCCTTTGGTTCGAAATAACTATTCAGATGTAAGGGGTAGGTATGCTCTGTCCTGGTCATTACTCGGCCTTTGTTTTAATGTTGTGAACTCATAGGTGGCAATCTGGTAGCTGAGAGGAATCAATTTTCCCCTGACGAGGCTATGGAGGCATCCTCTGTCTGATAAATATCCTTGATTTGTCTTTGATTGTGTTTAATTCAATGGATTAGACCTTTGATTATCGAATTTTAGCCATAATCCATAAAATTAATGGTTAATCCTTCAATTCTGTTGTGTTTGGACCTTCGACACTGATACTCTTTGATTGAGATTTCATTCACTATGTCTTGTTGATGTGCAGTGCTGCACAGGGCTCACAAGGCATTAATGCCCATGAAGCATCGATGAAACGTGAAATTGAACCCTATATCTGGCTTTCTTTTTAATGAATGAAAGTCTGGAGGATCGTCACCCTCAAATTTCAATTTCTTTTTGAAACATTTGAAAACCATTTTAAAACCTACAAAATAAAAAAAAAAAATTAAGAAAACCTGCATATTTGGGGTAAAATTCTTCAGAGGGTGTTGGGAGAGAGCGTGGCCATTGGATGGCATCATCTAACGGTGGATATCTAGCGTGAAACTGACTAGAAATGCGAGGGATAAATGGTATGGCGGTTTTAGTATGGACCGTTGGATTAGAGGATCAACGGTGGAGATTAGTTCTGGAGGAAGGCAGGACGCACATGGGGGAGGCCGGTCGGGATCAATACAGGCCGTTGGATGTATAGGATCAATGGTCGAGATTCGATCTGGCGTATAAATGAAAAAACACAAAGGCAGATAATGGGTTAATGAGGACCATTGATCTACAGAGATGAATGGCTATGGATTGGCCAAGAACATTATAGCGTGAGGCACATAAAATATAACCAAAGTCGGGAGACGCATTTTGGACCATCCGATATGGACACGTGGACAACCCAGATGCAATCACGGCTTGGCGATCGATGGGTTAAAAAACATGAAGTGTGACGATGCAATTGATTATGAGTCGTCGATCTGCAGATCAGATCGATGGTGGAGAATGGATTGGGGAATGTCAATCGAGGGAGGAAATAAAATGTGCCCGATGAAAAAAGTGCTGATGCGATTTGGCGCAATCCGTTGATTTAGTCTAGTGATCAATGGTAGATATGGTTTCACATCATACACCGGCGGAAAAACGTTAATAAATATGAAAATGAATGATTTAATATAATACAAAGGTTTTATGGCTTCGGGGGCGGGTCTATATATATAACGAAAGGTTTGGAACCTGTCTGTGGGGCCTTTGTCTATATGGAATGATAATAGGCCCAGGGCTTTATATATATAAAAAGAACCAATCGGAAACGGAAGGTTGGGCCTTGTATTTTTAATCAAACCATTTTGAAAACTTTGCGATGTGATTGGCGCCTTGGGACTTACACTCTTGGTCCTGGGCGTAGGTTATATGGAATGGAAAGTGGCGGGGGCAGGTTTTATACATAGAGCGGGCTAATCGCATCGGAACTTTTGTTAACAAAAATAAAAAAGGTTTGTGCGTTTCAATCCTTCTCGATGCGATAAGCGCCCGACTGGGTTAGCGCCTGGTTATAGGGCGGGGGCATATGGTGGGGAAGTGGTTTAGGACTTAGCCCAAGGGGGATTAAGTCCATAGTAAAAAACACTTGTTTTTTATGAAAATGTTCAAAGTTTTTGATGGATTTGGGGGTTTCAGTATAGTTTAAAAATGAGTTTTAAACTATGTGAAAATTATTTTCATGAATGGAAGAAGGGAACTCATGAAAAAATAGAGGAATTTCATGGGAATAAAAAGGGTAAAAAATGGAGGTTATTTTGTGAAGTGGAAGGAGGGGAAAATGGTTTTTGTAGCAGTATCAACCTCATGAAATCAACAGAATTTCAGAGCTTTCTAAAGGGAAAATAGCAGTGAAGTTTTTAAACAAAGGATAGAACATCTTTAGAAGACTTTAAGCACCAACAATTTTTGGCAATAAAATTTTTTCTTGAAGGTTTCAAAAAATGATTTAGCCACCTTTTGATATAAAAAATTTTATAGGTGGCTAACACTTTCATATAATTCTCCTAGGGTTTGAGATGATATATTCTGTGTAACAACATATCAGTTTGGAATTCTTTCTTTCATTTTCTTCTGGTCATTTCATTCAACATAAGCAAAAGACATCATTGTGAAATGTTTATTATATTTGATATTTGAGGGTTTAATGATAAATACTTGAGGGCCATGAAACAAAGACAAATAAATTTGTGACATAATCATATAAATGGCTTAAGCACTAATTCCTTAACACAGCTAAGGGATTGTCTCTTAAGGTACAACATTTTTTGGAGCTGTTGCCGAGGACGAGGAAATGAAGTCTTTTCCCTGGATTTTTCTTGTATTTCATTTGGTTGTTCAGAGAGGAGGAAATATTAAAGTTGTGTTTCATTTTCTATTTCTGGCTTATAAGAGGCCACATATGAGGTCTGATACCTATCAACAGAAGGTTCCTACCCTTTCAAATCCAGAAACGTTGGTTTCGAAAAAGAGGTAGAAATAAAAAACCCTTTCTACACCTGATGCCACACTACCTGCACTTGGTAGCATTTCTCATACTCTTTCATCCAAGGATATTTCACGGAAACTCACTTTCTCGGAACAAGAATCCTTGTCTTCATCCATTCACTTCCAAGAACCAAGGTTAGAAGAGCAGTCTTTCGAATCTGTATCTTTCACATTTATAGAAAATCAGCCTAATACAATTGTTAGTTCTTCTGCTTTAGTTTATCAACCCCTTCCTTTATCAGTTGCTTCACCCTATTCATCCACACCTACAACTAGTACACAGATTCCCACTACTCAAGGAGCAGTAAATCAGGGCATAAACATGGCAACCCCTACTTTCTTGATGAATAGATATGCACCATTAAATCTTCCTCAACCAATGAATGCAATGCCTCAAGAATATCTTAAGTTGCTTCCTAGGTTTACTGGTGAAGATGAAATAACAACAGAACAATACTTGCCTTTGTTTTGCACTTTTGCTAAAAATTTCAATGTTGAACAGCTAGATGTAGTAATAAGACTTTTTGTGCAGTCTCTAAATGGAGAGGCAAGAAAATGGTTTGAAGGGTTACCAAATGGTTCAATTAATGATTGGGATGAGTTAGAAAGACAATTCATCCAAATATGGGGTGAAAATAGAGACCATGGTTATTCTTTGACAAAATTTAATGCTATTAAGAAAAAGCCTGATGAAAATATGAGTGATTTTATTAAGATATTCAATAAATTATACAATAGTTTTCCTGCATAAATTAAACCTCCTCCCATTGGAGGAAGAGTTGTTTTTGTTGGGGAATTTGTATCACATTTTAGTTTTAATTTGAGAGAAATAAGGTCCCCTACTCTTGAACAAATCCAAACGTATGCACTGAAGATTGAAGCAAATATGATTGTTGCTGGAAAAGCTCAAGAAAAGCAGTCATTTCAAGATAAAGGTAAAGCTAAGGAAGAGTCAATTCAAGATCAAAGGATTGATGACATGACGAAGGTCTTTACAAAATTTTCAAACAAATTAGTAAAGTTGGAATTGGATAACAAGAAACCTACACAACAAAACAGAGGGGTTTTTAATCCCCAATTCAGAAAGAAACCCCTGTAGATTTTGCAGAGGGAAAGAAGAGATCAGGATCAAGTTCAAGCACCCTTATATATAGAAGTAACACCTTCCCAGTCTTTTGATGATGATCAGAAAGAAGATGAAGAGAAAATTTCTACCATATACATGGAAGGTAGTGCAAAAGAAGAATGTGAAAGAGAATGTGAAGAAGAATGTAAAGAGGCTAATATTTCATTTGATCAGGAAGAGATGGATGAATATTGTAAACAATTTATTGATTTTATGCAAGCTGAATTGCATAAAAAATATGACTTGAGATCTAAAAATAGGTTTGAGAACTCAGGATGATGAAGAAAAAGAATCTGAGTCATTCCCTTCTCCAATGGCGACTCCACAACAGAAAAATTCATTAAAACAATCAGACAAGGGGAAGCAACCCATGAATCTAGTAAAACAAAAATAGAAGCAGCAAGTTGAGGCTTCCCAAAACAAGTCTAATGACTCAAATATTTTGGAGAATATTGTTACTATTCCAGACCAACATGAAAATTCAAATAGAAATCAAGAAGAACCTGAAAAGTTGATTAAACAAAACCAAAATTTCAGCTTGTCTAAAGAGTTAGAAAAAGTTAAAATTCAAGTACCTTTTCTTGAGTTAGCTAAAGCACCTAGTTATAAGAAAGAAATTGTAGAGTTTATTAATCTATCTTAGTCTGATGAGGTGGGTGATATTGTGAATTTGAAAGAAGAGAAACCAGTGGTTACTTTCGAGCCTCATCTTGAAGAGGTAGACTCTTCTGTTCCACCTTTTTATATATCTCTACTTTTGCATGATTTCTTTCTACATAATTGTATGCTTGGTTCTGGTGCATCACATAATCTTATACCATTATCTGTGATCAAAGAGCTAAATTTAAAAATCACTAAGCCATATAGAGACCTTTATTCCTTTGATTCAAAAAGAGTGAAGTGTGTAGGTCTTATCAAAGACATGGTTGTTTCCTTGGCCCAAATTCCAGCCAAGAGTATCATGATGGATGTAGTAGTTGCAGAAATTCCAGCTAGATTTGGTATGTTGTTGTCCAGATCCTAGGGAGCAAAGCTTGGAGGTGTCTTGAAGTTGGATTTCACATATGCCATCATCCCTATTTTCAATGGAGAAGAAAGAAGGTTATATAGAGAAACCAGATTCATGAAAACTACCAACAAGAAAGAGGAAGGTAATTTTCCCATTTACGGTCAAGAGAAGGAGGATCTCTCTTGTTTTATGCTACATGAAGATGCATAATTTTTTGAAGACTCACAGAAGCAACTCTCTTCAGCAAGTGCACATAAGCAGCTGCATTCAAATAAAATTTGGAAGTGTTATTTCAATGGAGCATATTCTAAAGAAGGTACAGGAGCTAGGTTCATCTTTATATCTCATGAAGGTAATGTTTTACCTTTTTCCTTCAGACTAAAATTGAATCAACTAATAATGTGGCATAGTATGAAGCATTGATTTTGAGCTTGCAAACATCTAAAAAAATGGGGATACAATCTGTTTCCATTTTTGGTGATTCTAAGTTAGTAATAAGACAGATTAAGAATTGGTGTCAGACTAAGCATCCTAGACTGAGATCCTATAGAAATGAGGTGTGGGATCTAATTGAAAATTATTTTGAAGCCTTTAACCTTGAATTTATTCCAAGAGAAGAAAATAGAATGGCAAACTCATTGGAAATTGTAGCCAACACATTTAGGCCACCAATCAATCCAAGACTGAGATATGAAATTGAAATGATACACAGGCCTTAAATCCCTGATAATGTAAAGCAATGGCAGGTTTTTGAAGATGATGATCAGATCAATCAATTTTTAACAATGATTGGAAATTTTGAGGACAATCAAATTGATCAAGAAACTGATCAAGCTGATCAAATTGATGTGCCTAGAAACCTGAATCAGACAATTGGTGACCAAAAAATAATTCAGTTGAAAGATAATATATTGCCCAGAGGCCTGGTTCCTCTTGAAAGATTGTTTGATGCTAACGATGTAGCAGTGAATCAGAAGAAGGCGTCTCAAGATGGAGATATGGAGGATTGTAATTTAGTAACTCAGCAGGAGCCCAAAATAGTCAAGTTGTTCAAAGGAGTTCTTAAAGATTATAAAGAAAGGTATACAGACCTTTTTAAAAATTTCATATATGTGTTTGCATGGTCATATGAATATTTGAAGACTTGTTCTTTAGATAGTATTCAGCATAAAATACCACTAAACGATGGGGTTAAGCCACACAGGCAGAAGCTCAGATAGATTAATCCACTATTATTAGCCCCTATTGAGAAAGAGGTGAAGAAAATTTTGCAAGAAAAAATCATAGTTCCGCTCAGGTACTCAGAGTGGGTTTCAAATCTAGTTCCAGTCAGGAAGAAAAATGGAGAGATAAGATTTTATGTAGATTTCAGAAATCTCAACGGAGCCTCCTTGAAGGATAATTATCCTTTTCCAAATATGGACTATGTCCTGTAGAAAGTAACTAGAGCTTATATGTTATCCATGGTGGATGGTTTTTCTGGGTACAACCAAGTAGCGGTTGAGAAAGAAGATCAAAAGAAAACAACTTTCACTACACCCTGGGGAACATTTATGTATGCCAGGATGCCATTTGGGTTCATGAATGTAGGAGATACTTTCCAAAGGGAAATGGATATAGGTTTTGTAGGTGACAAATTTGTAGTCATGTATTTGGATGATGCAACTATTTTTTCAGGGTCTGATGATGAGCATTTGGAGCACCTGCAGAAGGCTTTCTTGAAATGTAGAAAATTTGGGTTATCATTGAATCCTAAGAAATCCTTGTTTGCTCTAGAAGAAGGTAATTTTTTGGGACATATAGTTTCAAACCAAGGTGTGAAAATTGATCCATCAAGGGTTGAGGCTATACAAACAATTCCATTACCTAGAAGTAAGAAAGATATTCAAATATTTCTAGGGAAAATCAATTTTTTGAGAAGATTTGTTCCAAATTATGCTGAGATTGTCAGTAAAATAACACATATGTTGAAGAAAAATGATGAAGTAAAATGGGACAAAGATGCAAGAGAATCCTTTTCCAAAATTAAGGAGGCTCTTCAAGAAGCTCCAGTTTTGACTAGTCCAAATTATCTGAAACATTTCCAATTTTTTTCATTTGCATCACCTTCTACTATTGAGGCTGTGTTGTTACAGAAAAATGAACAAGGAAAGGAGAAGCGAGTATCATTTTTCATTAAATTCCTCATAGATACAGAGCTCAAATATAACAACTTGGAGAAGCAGGTATATGCCTTAGTGAAGTCATTGAAAGCTTTCAGGACATATGTACTTCATTCTCAAATAGTAGCATATGTACCTAATTTTGTTGTAAAATATGTGCTGATTCAGAGTGATATAGAGGGAAAAAGAGGAAAATGGATTGCAAAAATCCAAGAATATGATTTTGACATTAAGCCTACTAAGTTAGTCAAAGGACAGGGATTAGCTAAGTTGCTAATAGAATCTAATTTCCAAACTCTGGGAATTAATTTGTTTGCACCATTAGATGAAGTGGTTGAGGAGACCAATCAGATTAAAACAAAGTCAGCAATCAAGTACAAATTTCTCTTCTCAAATTGGTATAAATATATTATTCACTATTTGTGTTTTTCTCCTGCCCTCCCTTAATCAATAGATCAAAATACAGAGCCCTAAAACTTAAAGCTCAACCTTATGTAATAATTGATGCTAAATTATATTGCAAAGATCGTGCTGGTGTCTTATTGCTATGTTTGACAGAAGGAGAATCAATGGAAGTGATCAAGGAATATCATGAATGTTTGTGTGGAGGACATTATAGTTGGAAATTAACCGCTCATAAGATTCTTAAATCAGGTTTCTACTAGCCTTATTTATTTGCTGATGTATACAGAGTTGTTAGAAGTTGTCAAAAATGCCAATTATTTGCAGAAAATAAAAGGTTAGCTCCTTTACCTCTTCTTCCTATTTTTATTGAAGAACCCTTCAGACAATGGGGATTAGATTTTATTGGGGAAATTAATCCACCATCAAGTGGGCAGTTTAAGTGGATTCTAACTTCCACTGATTATTTTACAAAATGGGTAGAGGAAATTCCTACCAGGAAAGAAAATGATTTGGTAGTAATGAAGTTTTTGGAAGAGAATATTTTCAGCAGGTTTGGATGTCCAGTGAAAATCATCACAGACAATGCTCAAGTATTCAACTCAGTCAGGTTTATAAATTTATGTCAAACTTATAATATGATATTGTCTCATTCCACAACATATCGTCCTCAAGGGAATGGATTAGCAAAATAATCAAACAAGACATTGGTCAAGATCCTGAAGAAAACAATTAGTGAGAACCAGAAGAATTGGGCTTCAAAGTTGATATTTGCTCTCTAGGTAGTAAGAATGACTACCAGAAGATCCATTGGTAAGTCCCCTTATGATTTAGTATATGGTACTCAAGCTTTGTTTTCCACTCAATTAGTAAAACCAATAATTTATTTTCTTCAAGAAGCACAAGAAGAACCTAATGCATTGATAAGAAGGCTGAATAAGGTAATCGAGTTGAGTGAAAGTAGAAATAAAGTCAGAGACAATTTGGTCACATATCAAGAGAAAATGAAGTCCATTTTTGGCAGAAAGGCAAAGGAGATTATGTTCCAAAATGGAGATCTGGTACTAAGATGGGATACCAGGAGAGAGGAGAAGGGACAACATGGTAAATTTGATCCTCTATGGTATGGTCCTTACAGAATCACTAAAGTTAGATCAAATAACACTTTTATGCTAGAAAATATTTATGGGGAAGAAGTAGAATTTCCTGTTAATGGGAAATATCTAAAACATTATTTCCAGCACTAAAGATAACAGGTTCATCATTTGTACATATTTGTTGTTCCTCATTGTATATTTTTCATCAAGCATCATTTGAATCCATGCCCGAAGTGAAGGCACTAATCTCCAGGTTCTTAGTGTTTCGTGGAAAGAAACATTATCCCCGGGTGGAGCCAAATGTTGTGGATCATTTGCAATATCCTTTTATTTTCAACTCTGAAAATACAAAAATAGAAAGTTGTCAAAAATATGTTAAAGTATTATAATATTTATACTTTGGCATAAAAATACTTCTTTTCGTTGCATTAAAATCAAAAGTTTAGATACTTTGAAACTTTTGAAGTGGGTCCCCGACTTAAATTTTAAAGGTCGATCATTATATCCAACGGGATGTGATGAAAGGTCGTACTCTGATCGAACAACTCAACCCGCAGGCACAACTAGCACACTAATTAAAAATAAGGGTGCCTCCGTAGTTGACCAGGTTGACTGCAGGAGAAACAAAGATGTGCGGTGGAGATTGAATGTGGGGGCACAAGCCAAAATATTTCTCCATACCCCGAGACCCCCCGCAGTGACGTAAGGCGCTGAGTTTTTCACAGCTTTCCTCCACGTCAGGTGAAATCAACGGTTCGTTGGCGCGTCATGTCAGCATTTAATTTAAAAGGTCGTGCCACCTATTTAAACGAAATTTACATTTTCTCAAAGTCATTTTGGATTAAGTTAATGTTTGAGATTGATTTGTGTTGCGTCCTATTCAGTTTTCCATCACCCTGTTAAAATTTTGCCACCTTGCAAGTCGTTAGTTGTCGTAGTCCTGAATTATGGCCAAGCGTTCGTCTCTGTCTGGTTCTTCTAGTCATATCCCTCTCATGGATACCGAGAGGGATATCCAAGACACTAATTATTCCCTGGTTCATCTTCCATTTTACCAACAAGTCCTCTTGAATGACAAAGCTTCTCTAGTGTATGCTGCCATGACCAAGTCTAGTTTTCTATCTGCATGTATCCCTAGAACTCATTTTTTTCCTGAATTTATATCTTGGATGGTTTCCGTTATGTATCCTGGAAAATGTTATGTGATGAATTTTCAGGGAGAGAATTTTATGCAAGTGTCCACCCAGTTAATCTGCCAAGCCCTTTGTTACCCTGAGTTAGAGTCATGTGTTAAATTCTTCGATGAATCTTTGGTAGCATGTTATGATAATATTGCTGGTGAAGACTTAAATCGGCTTGTTTATTTTCTAAATCCCAACACATAGAAATTTCAGCCTGACAGCAAGGATTTTCCTATGGAGGTTTTTGATACTGAGATTTAGCCAGTACTGAGCAGCACTGCTAAAATTATGGGCAAAGATGATGACAGTATGGTGGATAAAATGATGTTAGGGATGTTTTCCATGATGATGAAGCCATGAATGGTGTTGGATATTCCATCCTATTGGTAGGAAGCAGTAAATGCATAGTTGATGAGTCTATCATTAACAGGTTCTTTCATATTTCCTTCATTAGTCATTTACTTGTTCTTATATCAAAATGTGGAGGAATTTATGCATCTAGGTCTGAATATCATGGACATGAATAAGAAGAGGAAATATGTAGTTTTTTGGATAGATATAGTAAGGATAAAACAAAATGAAAATGGACTATTTTATTTTTCGATTTATTTTATTTCAAGTGCATATAAGGTTTTGAATGGAGTTTCTCCCCCTTGTCTTTTACCCAAAGCTCAAGAATTCTTGCATTTAGGAGAAAATTGTAAGTTTGGAGATTGGTTTGTGTTTGAGGATTATTCAGAGATTAGGTTATATGGAGCAGGTGTTAAGCCTTATAGACTTCCAGTATTTTTTCCCATGAGGCTATTTTCCTTGGAGTTTATTCGACAAAGTCTAAATGTTGATCAAGTTCACTTTGTGCCCATGAAAAAGGGACATATGTTTAAGCTACCCATGACTGTAGGTCCTTTCATTGTTAATATGAGATAGGCATTTGAAGAAGTCACTAAAATTCTAGATGAGATGCAGTTGTTGCTAGGGGAAAGCTGGGCTTATGACCCACACAGTATAATTTCCAATAGAAGAATTCAGAATGGGTATTCAGCTTTCATTCATGAAAGCAAGCCAGATTTAGAAAATATAGGTATAAAATTTTTAGTAAGTTCAATAGGTTCAAATATTTAGACTCCTATCATTTCAGAAAAGTCTAATAAAAGAAGTAAAGAAACAGTAATTGACCTCGAAGATTAGGAGCAAGGAGCTGAGAAAAGGAAAATTTTTAATGAAGAACATGCATGTAATCAACCTAGTTACTCTCTACAGCTGGGAGAGGAACAAAATGTTCTTGCCTCACCTAGAAGACATGAGAATTCTCATGAACAAGTACCCATGATCAAACAAATGTTTTCCCAAATTGCAGAGAGGAATCAGAAGATGAAAGCCAACATGGAAGCCCAAGTTGAATATCAGATTGCTCCAGATCAAACAAGGCTTTTGACTACCATGGATCTTGAGAAAGATAAATTCATAATTTCCTTGTCACATCCTACTGACATGTCAATTTGTTCCTCTAGTAATTTCAATACTATAAATATAACTGTAGATGTGAAGAAAATCCTATTGTTGGATAAGATGAACTTACATATGCAGATAGGTCAATTGATTGTAAATTACCTGACAAAGTCTACTACAATGGCAATGAAATCAGAGAACATGCTTGGGAAACTCATTAAACAATTGAAGTTAGAAAAATCCAACTCTAGGGCTTTAACCATTCAGAATGAGGAATTGAAGAAAATCATAATAAAGGTTGGGGTGGACCCTAATGATAGGATTGTTGTGCAGAAACTTATGTAGAGTTCTGAAGCAGAGATATGTACATTGAAAAAAAAGCTAAAACTACCTACAGGAGAGAATTCAATGGCTGCAAAGGTTGTAGAGGTAGAGAACGAGAAAGAAAAGTTGCTACAACATCTTATGCAAAAGGAGGAGGAAATCTCCAAAATAAAACAAACTACAATATCATTGAAAAATCATATTGATAATCATAATTGTACTTTTGTTTTTGTTAGGTCCCTATATTACTAGTTTAGCCCCTTATTGTTATTAGTGTAGCCCCTTTATTGTTATTATTGTACCCTTGTAACCCCAATATTGTTATTATTGTGCCCTTACATTGTTATTGTTAGGTCGGCTAGGATTACATTGTGGCCCCATGGACTCCTATATATAGAAAGGTGGTTTTGTCATTTGTATCATCCAAGAATTGTTCATTGATGTAATATATTGGAGGTTTCCCCCTCGAAGTGGCTTATTTCTAACGCGTTGATATATATTTTCTTCTATTTTTGGAGCTGGTTTCACAACATTTGGTATCAAAGCCTTGGATTATAGGGTTTTTCTGCTCCAAATAGGTCATCGTGGAATTTTAGCTATAATTTTTTTTCTACGAAGTTTCAGAAGCTGAAATTTTTAGAGTACGAAGCCAAAATTCTGAGGAACATCGTCACAAAATTTCAGAGCTTGGTTCACAATATGTACGGAGATATGATCTATGGTATTTAGGTCTTTTTGCAGGCTCCTCAATTTAATCTAAACAGGTCATCGCAACATTTTCACTATAACGTTTTTTCTACGAATGCTCAGACTCTGAAATTTTTAGAGCGCGAAGCTGAAATCCTGAGGAACATCATCACAAAATTTCAGATCTTGGTTCGTAATATTTTCATAGATATTTTCTGTGGAAGTTAGGAATTTTTCAGGCTCCAGAATTTCATCTCAAAGAGGTGATCGTGGGAAAATCTTCATAAATTTCTCTCTGAGCATCAAATTGGAATTCTGTAAAAATTGGACACAAGCACACAGAATTTAGTTTCCTATATATCAATTTCAGATTCGAAGGAGGAAGAAGTGACACGTGGAAGGTCATACAAGTTTGCTTTACTGAACCAGTCCATAGTTAGGTCATCGTAGGAGATTGGGCACAACTTTGTCTTCAAGAATCCAAATCAGGTCAGACTTGTGGCATTTGAAATAGGATTTAGAGGGCTACCTTAGTACCAAATTTCAGATATTGAAGATCCGAAATCATATAGATAATTCAGTTTCAATATTGCACTCCTGAAAAGCAAGAAAAAGGTGTGTATTTTTTTCGAATTAAATAAGTCTCGTTTGAAAAAAAATAGTTTGAATTTATTCCAAGGGCATATTGAAGAATAGATATCAGTATTGGGTTGCCCACGAGGCGTAGAACAGTCGGTGATGGGGTGCACTGTTAAGGCACTCCGTTCTGCAAGGTCACCGGTTCGAAACCCGTGGGTGTAGGATTAGTCTAAACTAGCAAAAAAAAAGATATCAGTATTGGGTTCCAAAATGGACCCTAAAAATAATTAAACACCCATTAAGCCTTCATAAGGCTCTACTATGACTCATGAAGACGAAGAAACACAACATGAGATATCGAAATTACAAGAGCAAGTGCACCAAATTTCGTTATCACAAAGAGCAACAAAAAATGAAATGGAACTTTGAAGAAAGGCATGGAAGCTAAGATGAATGGTTTGGAAGCTAATATGGAAGGCATGGAAGTGGGCATGGAAGCTAAGATCAATGAAAAAATGGAAAACATAAAAGTAGACATCAAAGGTTTGGCAAATTTGATACAAGAAATGTTTCCTAATGGCGAAAAGATAGTAGAGGAAACTCATGATGAGAACAAAATAAATGATAATCATGATTTCATAAAATCTCATGCTGGACAGAAGAACCACCATATTCCAAAGATGGATATGAGGAAGTTTCATGGCAAGGATCCCGTAACATGGATACTATAGATGGAGCAATATCTTGATCTCAATAATGTGCAAAATACACAAAAGGTACACATTGCAACTTTACATTTAGAACAAAATACATTTGTATGTTATCGATGGCTTTTCTCCGGTAAAAAAATTGTCACTTGGTCAATTTTTACGGAGGAAATGATAGCACATCATGAGGACACAAAGAGCAACACCTTCTATAGCCAACTGATAAATCTCAAACAAAAGGGTTTAGTGGGGGAGCACATTGAGGACTTCCAAAAATTGAATATAAGGGTAACTAATTTTCCAGAGGAACACAGGATTGATCTCTTCATAGGTACTTTAAAGGATAACATCCAACATGAAGTTCACATTTTGGAACCTGATTCATTGGAGAAGGCATTAAGGTTGGCAAGAAAAATTGAATGTAAAATTATGGTGACAAGGAAGCCTACCACTCACTTCTATAAAGAGGGAAGTGTTGCTAATCCTAGATTTCCACAACCTACAAGATTGACACCACAACAATTGGAAGAAAAAAGAGCAAAAGGGATTTGCTATAGTTGTGATAGAAAATACACTAAAGGTCATAAGTGTGCTGAGAAGAAATTATTTTACATAGATTGTGAAGAGGAAGAAGAAAATGAACAAGAAGAGGATATACACCAGGAACCAACCCAAGAAGAGGAAGAAATGAGTCCGACCATATTGTGTAATGCATTGGCAGGAATTGCCACTCCTCAAAATCTCAAGATAGAAGGACATATCAAGAAGCAAAAGGTAATAGTGTTGATTGATTCAGGTAGTACCCATAATTTTATTCATTGTAAGGTAGCCAAGGAATTGAATTGTTTCCTATACCCAGCACCAGAATGTCAAGTGATAGTTGCAAATGGAGGAACTATAAATTGCTCTGGAAAATGCCATAATATAAAGTTAACCATGGGGGAATATGTATTGAATAGTCCAATGCTTTCCATTCCTATGGGAGGTGCTGATGTTGTACTAGGAGTACAATGGTTACAATCTTTGGGGACGGTAGCTTTTAATTTTTAAGAACTTTTCTTGAAATTTTTTTCAGAAGGAAAGGAAGTCGAATTACGGGGTATTGAAGGGAAGCCAGGAAGGATAATAAGCTCTAATGTCTTGACAAAGCTTCTAAAGAAAGAACAACGAGGCGTAATTGCACAATTATGCTCTCTAGAAGTTCCGACATCAAAATCATCTATTTCTGCAGATCTCCAACAAGTCTTGGACAATCATTCCAAGGTGTTTGAAACTCCCAAAGGACTCCCACCTATTCGTGATCATGATCATGCTATTCATTTGATTCCAGGAAGTGTTCATCCAAACATCAGGCCTTATAGATATCCTTATGTCCAAAAGAGCGAAATTGAACGTATGATTGCAGAAATGTTAGAGGCTGGTATAATTCAACCTAGTCAAAGTTCCTTCTCTGCTCCAGTAGTATTGGTGCACAAGAAGGATGGATCATGGCTCATGTGTCTAGATTATAGGGAGATAAATAAGTTCACCATTAAAGATAAATTTCCCATTCCTATGATTGATGAATTATTTGATGAATTACATGGAGCAATTTATTTTACCAAGATGGATATTCGTTCAGGATATCATCAAATTAGAATGAAGACTGAAGATATTCTGAAAATAGCATTTCGAACTCATGATGGTCATTATGAATTTTTGGTCATGCCTTTTGGCCTTACCAATGCACCTTCTACATTTCAAGGGTTGATGAATTCCATTTTCAAACCCTTCCTTAGAAAATTTGTGCTAGTATTTTTTGATGATATACTATTCTACTGCAGTTCTTGGAATGATCATGTTCAACATGTTGACAGGGTGCTCAAACTATTGCAGGAGAAACAATTATATGAAAAATCATCCAAATGTTTCTTTGGAGTACAAGAGGTGGAATATCTAGGTCATATTGTATCTCACGAGGGTGTTAAGGTAGACCCTAACAAAATTAAAGCCATTAAGGAATGGAAAGTCCCCACAACTATAAAGCAGTTGCGAGGATTTCTTGGTTTAACAGGGTATTATCGCAAGTTTGTTAAGAATTATGGGAGAATAGCAGCACCTCTAACAACATTATTGAAGAAAGATGCATTTTCATGGACTCCTGAAGCAACTAAGGCCTTTGAACGTCTTAAGGAGGCAATGTGCCATGCACCGGTCTTAGCTACGCCAGACTTCACAAAACCTTTATTGTGGAATGTGATGCCTCAGGAAATGGAATTGGTGCAGTTTTAATGCAGGAAGGAAGACCCATTGCTTTTGAAAGTCGTCCAATCAAAGGAAAGTATTTATAGAAACCTATTTATGAGAAGGAAATGTTAGCAATAATACATGCACTAAAGAAATGGCGAACTTACCTAATGGGAAGACACTTCAAGGTAAAAACTGATCATGATAGTCTTAAACACTTTTTGGAACAAAGACTATCTTCAGAAGAGCAGCAAAAATGGGTCACAAAGATGTTGGGTTATGACTTTGAAATAATCTACAAAAAAAGGAAGCTAAATGTTGTTGCAGATGCACTCTCAAGAAAGAATGAAGAGGTGGAAGCATTGCTTTGTGCCATTTCTATTATCCAACCAGATTGGATAACTGAAGCAAGAGATGAATGGAAGAGGGAAAAATATGTATGGACACTCATTCAAAAGTTGCAGCAAGATCCTAGTACATCTGATACATTTAGTTGGAAAAATGATTCCTTATGGTACAAAGATCGCTTATATCTTTGTAAGGATTCCCAACTAAAACAAAAGATTCTTCTGGAATTGCACACTTCTCCTTTAGGAGGACACTCAGGATTTTTAAAAACTTACCATAGGGTGAAGAAAGAATTTTTTTGGGATGGCCTTAAATCTGATATTCAAAAGTTTGTAGCGGAATGTTTGGTTTGCCAGCAGAATAAAGTAGATACAATTAAGACCCCGGGACTTCTACAACCTTTATCCATTCCAAGTCAATGTTGGAAGGAGATTTCAATGGATTTTATCACAGGTTTACCTAAGTCCAAAGGAAAGAATGTCATCATGGTGGTAGTTGATAGACTTACCAAGTATGCACACTTTTGTGCATTATCTCATCCATTTAAAGCAAGTACAGTTGCTACTACATTTATGGATAGAATTCAAAAGCTACATGGAAGCCCAAGGGTTATTGTGAGCAACATAGATCCCATTTTTACTGGAAATTTTTGGACGGAGTTATTTTCTTGTTTGGGTACTCAATTAGCTCATAGCTCATCTTATCATCCTCAATCTAATGGTCAAACTGAGATAGTAAATAAATGTTTGGAAGGATATCTTCATTGTTTTGTATCTGATAAACAAGCACAATGGGTCAAGTGGTTACCTCTCGCTGAATGGTGGTATAACACTTCCTTCCATACTGCAGAAAAAATGACCCCATTTATGGCACTTTATGGATATCATCCACCGTTCATCACATCATCTTTAAGAGAAAATTCTAAGGTTCAAGCAGTGGAAGATCACATCGAGCATCAACAAGAAGTTCTCCAACTCTTAAAGGATAACCTAAATTTGGCACAAAATCGAATGAAACAATAGGCATATCAACATCACAGCGAGAGAATTTTTGATGTAGGATACTGGGTATTTTTACGACTACAACCATACAAACAAATGTCCCTCAAGCAAGCTAAGAAGGATAATAAATTATCACCAAAATATTATGGTCCTTACAAGGTGTTGCAAAAGATTGGTACTATGGCATACAAATTGGATCTTCCTAATTCTTCGTGACTGCATCCAATTTTCCATGTTTCATGCTTAAAGAAGGTTATAGGTGAAAATATTCCAGTTCAAACAATATTGGCAAAACTTGATGAGGAAGGAAAAATCATATTGGAACCTGAAGCAGTCATGGAAACAAGAACTCGACAACTATGAAATCAATCAATTTCAAAGTATCTCATCAAGTGGAAGAACTTACCCACTGAAGATTCTACATGGGAGGATGAGAATTCTATATAGAAGCACCCAAAGCTACTCAAGCATTGAGGACAACACTTTTTTGAAGGAGAGGGGCATGTTAGATCCCTATATTACTATTTTAGCCCCTTATTGTTATTAGTGTAGCCCCCTTATTGTTGTTATTGTACCCCTGTAACCCCAATATTTTTATTATTTTGCCCTTAGTTTGTTATTGTTAGGTCGTCTAGGATTACATTATGGCCCACTAGGATTACATTGTGGCCCCATGGACTCCTATATATAGAAAGGAGGTTTTTTCATTTGCATCATCCAAGAATTTTTCATTCATGTGATATATTGGAGGTTTCCCCCTCGAAGTGGCTTATTTCTAAGGCGTTGATATATCTTTTCTTCTGTTTTTGGAGCTGTTTTCACAATATTTTTCCCTTCAGGTAACGAAGATCCTCAAGCATAGATTTCTCAATTGAATACTGAATTACAGAAGGTGGAAAGAGACCATAAGAAGGCTCAAGTAGGTCTAGAGACTTCATCGAAGATTATTCAAGCTGCAGAAAATGAATCTAGTAAATACAAAATGGAAAGTCAGAATGCCAATGCTGAGATCAAAAGCCATAAAGAGAAATTTAAAGGAAACATATATTTAGTACATGCAAAATATATCATTTGGAATGATATCATTTTTGAAATGAAGTAAATTTGGGACTTCTTGATGGTGGTTGCAGAAGAAAGGAGTCTTATCAGAGAATTTGAAGAACAGGTAATGGCAGATAAACAAAAGAAAATCAATAGGGTTATTTGGGCAAAAATATTCATCGACTTTATTAATTCCAAAACAGACCAAGAATTGGAGGAAAATGAGATTAAGGATAGAATATTATATGCAGTAGAGATTAATAAGATGATTGTCAAGAATGATTACAGGAAAGCCACAGAAAAGAGGTTGATTGAAATCAAAGAAGTAGTAAGTCAGTTTGATAAATCATTGGACAAATTAACAAGAGAAGGTTTACCTTCATGCTAGGCATTAGGAGGAGGTCTATTGTCATAGGATTCTTATGAAAACTTACTAGTATTAACAAAAATAAAAGTTCATAATACACATGAAAAGACTCAGGTACTCAAGGGGGAAACGATGATCAACTTTATTCATAGACATTTTCAGCTGTTGTGGCTGGGAAAAAACTCTATTTACAGAAATACCATCTTACAACCAAATTATTTCTTTCAGGTTAGAGTATCACAATTTGATACACTCACTTAGGACAAGAGTAGAGATATGGAAGAAGTGCAGAGCCTGGACAATAGACTTGCCAAAATATCCTACAACTTCGAAGAAAGACAAATCAGAAGTTGATCTGGGAAATGTAGCAGCATCATCAACTATTCACATTCAACATATAGATTAGGGTGTTAATTTTTATGTTATTATAATCTTTCAAAGATGATGTAAATGTAATTAGAATTTTTGAGAGTATGTAATAGATAGTTTTCAAATTCCTCAGGAGTTGAGGTATTTAGGATCAGTTATAGCAGTTTCGAACTACTTTTTATTGTATTTAATGTAATAATTCAGATGAAGGAAGGTTCTGAGTTTTGGACCTTTAGACTACAATTTTTGTACTCAAAGCTTTCAAAGATTAATGAATGCGAAGCAAGCTTATAGAATATTTTTATGTTGATATGTGTTCAAGTTTTCGTTTGATGTTTTCTATGTTTGAATAAAACGAATTAATGAGCAGCAGGTCTCTTTTTACCTATGTAAGAAAGATTTAAAACCCTTAATTGGCACTCCTTCATTTTAAATATTTCTTTCATATAATTCTTCTGGGATTTGAGATGATATATTCTATGTAACAACATATCAGTTTGGACTTATTTCTTTCATTTTCTTCTGGTCATTTCATTCAACATAAGCAAAAGACAACATTGTGAAATTTTTATTATATTTAATATTTGAGGGCTTAATGATAAATACTTGAGGGTCATGAAACATCGACAAATAATTTTGTGAAATAATCATATAAATGGCCTAAGCATTGATTCCTTATCACATCTTAGGGATTGTATCTTAAGGTACAACAGGTGGCATTACTGACAACATCACACAAAGCATAAGGCTTAGCAGGCTGAGGAGGAGCAGGGTCAGTCAGGGAAACCTTGTCTTTTGATGCCTTCTTGCGAGATCTTACCTTTTTACCTGAAGCTGTCGCAACAGGAGAAGGTTCCTGTTGAGGTGGTTGAGGCATGGTAGCAGCAGGAGGAGTCATGGGGAGCGATTGAACTGGGATAAAAAAAAGATAAGGTTTGGGTTGAATAGGCAGGGTAGTGACTGGGGGGTCGATGTACCAGATGGTAATCCTCAGGGTTAGGTTAGGAAGGGATAGGGTAGCCATGATAGGTGTTTTGAACACTCCAGGAGGGGGAGCTAGGAATGATATCTGACTGGAGGGGTAATGGCGAGGCGGGATAGATTCGAGATGGTTAAGGCCTGGAGGAACTGTTACAGGAGGGTAGAGAGGCTCATGGATACCAACTCCAAGTGAAGGGCCAGGAGGAGGGGGTCTAGAAGGCTGAATCGAAGGGATAGGAGCAGGTTGTGGAGGACGGGGTTGCTGACTAGCCAAAGCGGGCCGCTTGAGGGAAGCCCGAGACAATTGCATCATGCAAACATTTGATGAACTGGGATCAGAGACAGGAGGAGGAAGACCAAGGAATGTACCAAGAAAAGAGGAGTCTCTGTAGACTCTGGGTGAGACACTGGTCAAGGGATCGATGGTTTTCTTATTGGCCACTGAAGATATGATGGACTCAGGGGAGGTCTGAGACTTCGGTTCGTAATATGTCAACTATTCAATGGTGACTATCTTTCCATTATGGGGAAGGGAAATCTTACAGTAAACCACAGATGGTAAAATATACATTGCATAGGTGTAGCTACAACCCAATAGAGTATTATAATATAAGGGGGAATCAATGACTTCTACGTCAATGCAAACAGTCTTTCCCACAAGAGTAATAGGACAATTGCAGAACATGCAAATGGCCTTGGAGGAGTAGCCATCCCACACTCAGAGAGTGATAATGGACAGGTCCAACTCAGGTGATCCAAGTTTCTTCCAAACCGAAGTAGACATCACACAGGTGGATGCCCCCTTATCAATGATGCAAAGGGAAATGTTGGCATTCCGGATCTTGATGGGGTTTGGAAGGCGATGGAAGTAGGAAGAGGAGGATGTTCTGACTGGTCAACATTGAAGACGATAAATCAATCATCTGAAGGATCTACAGTGCCCATTAAAGATAGTAGAGATTTTCATTGTGAAGGGCACAACTGGAGGAGTTCCAGCGTTGAGATGGCAGCAAAAGGTTGCGCCAAATCATCTACTATACTATACGAATGGGAAGATTTTCCAGAAGTAGCATTTCAGTGTAATGGTCCCTTAGGGATATTTGTATGAATCGCTGCCTTAGGCTGAGGGATTTGCAAAGTACCATTATTTTTTGAAAGAGGCTCTGTACAACCTGAAGAAGGGGGCTTGGGGGAAAACGTAGCGGGAGACTTGTTGTACTCATGGGACTAAGTCTGAAGGTTGAGGTCTACGATTATAGGTTGGTCAGATTTAATTATGAGAATCTGGTAATCAGAGGTACCAGATGGAGGAGGTTGAGTGGTCACCTAACCTTCAGGTGCTTGGGTGGCCACGAATCCTTGCTGAGGGAAAGGTTTATTAAGCACAGTCGGCTAACTAGGCACAACATGGGGAGGGATGAAAGGGGAGGCTTTTTGTCCTCGCGATTCTACTTGAGTCTCCCACATCTGCCGCATCTGTGGTAAAAGAGGAAAATCATGAGTGTAATGACCATAAACACCACAACAAGAACAAGGCTTATTCGTGCAAACAGGCCTGTCCTTCTTGGGTTGAGTGCCCTGTTGCTAGTTAGTAGTGTTAGGTGCATTTACTTAAGGATTAGGTTTAGGATTACCGGGGGAAGATTGAGTTTGAGTGCCTTTCCTCTTCTTTTTGGAAGTGGGACGATTAGTCGTGCCTTGCTGTGCATACACCTACCCTTGAGAGGGTGGTGGTTGTTGTTGCGGGGGTTGATAAGGAAAGGGAGGCAGGGGTGCTAATGCTTGAGGATCTGGAGCACCAGGTTGTGGATACAGATAATAAGGAGGTTGGGAAAAAGGAGGAGGCATGCCGTATCCTGGATACATGATACCAGGAGGGAGAAAAGTGTTGGAGGCACTGTCCCCTCCCTAAGGGAAACCATAGCCCATGGGAGGCTGAGCGTATGGATGAGAAAGAGCTCCAACGATACCATTGGTGGCATGAGATGCCCCCAGTGTGTTGGCACCACCAGGTCTAGGAAGATCAGGTGAGACGGTATAAACATAACCTAACTGAGCATAGATCAGGTCATATTTTAATGCGATATAGAGAGCGGCTTATTTGGTTTGAGGGAAATGTGATGCGAAATATTTTTCGATAGAAGGAAAAATGGATCTAAGGAACCAGTCCATGTAGACATGATCTTCGAAGGTAGGGGCTCGACATAGGCTCTTTCATCTCCACCATTTCTAGATATGATCAGATATGCGGGTCACAGACAATTGATAGAAATAATTCAAAATTTTGGTACCAATGTCATAACAAAGGGGAAGCTGGAAATAAGACAGAAAAGCCCGGGCAAGAGTCGCAAAGTTGGTATGAGAGCATGAGGCCTGATCAACATACCACTTAGAATCTTCACCAGTAAGCATACATTGGAACAACCAAAGACGGACAGAGTCATCGGTAATGGAGTTAGACAAACACCACATGTGGAAAGATCGAACATGATTTATTGGATCTTCTCCAGCAAGACCTTCAAACTTGGGGATGTCGGAAGGGAGCTTGGTTGGCATAGCAGGCCAACCAACGTCATGGCATATAGGGTCATTGATCAACTGGTTAAAATCGGGAAGATTGAGGCCTAGCATATAGGGGAGCAAGGGAGAAGCCATGGTATTTCCTATTGCAGTCCCACTAGTAGTATTCCCAGAATTAGGGTAGGGGCTACCACCAACGTTAGGTCCTGAAACAGACATGGTGAAGGTGACAGGTGGAGAACTGGGGGCGGAAACAGAAGGGGAACGCAATGAACCAAAAGAGGAGTCGGAGTGTGGACTCGATGGAGGACTAAATCGAATCCTATGCAAAGGAGTAAGTCTTCCTACCGGAAAATGAGGATGAAGGCCAAGAAGTCTTCGGGATAAACGCCTTGGGGATGCAATGATGAAGGCACAAACACGACACAAAGGGAAGAGGGACCAACAAGGGAAAACAGGTGTAGGATCAACTAATTACAATGTCGAAACAAGGGCAGAGAGGTGCAAGATCAATTGATTACAATGTTAAATTCTTTGCTTGGTGGTGTTAACCAAGCTCTTCTTCGCTTAGGGTGTGTGTGTTAAGTGTGTAAATTTTAATTTTTAAACCTAGACGTTTGTAGAGAAAAATAAAAAGTGTGTTTTATAACTATAAATAAACCTGTAGATAACAGTATATGAAACTGAAATAACAGAAAATAAACAACTAATTATGCATTAATCTAAACCCAAGGAGGTAGGACTCTCAACAACTAGTCTGTAGGTGGGAAAAAATCTAGTCAAAACACACCAAAATATTCAGTAGATATAAAGTAGGGAGGGAAAATGATCTAAAGGTTAGATCTACTGGAAATAGCTGTAGAAAAACAGCAAAAAATCAGAGGAAAAATTGTTGTAAATGAGGTGGCGAAAGGCTATAACCTAGAGGGAAGCAGAGGGGACCCTAGAATAAAACCCAAAAAAAACTAAAAGGAGGTATTTTGGATGGATAAATAACCAATTTGAATTGGATCTGATGGTAAGGGATAAGATCTGAAAATTGGTTGAACACACTGAAATTTCAGACGACTTGTAGCAACTAAAACTCTTCCACAAAAGGTGGAGGGTACTGAAACCCTACGGGCTAGGTTTCCACTTTGATGAGTAAAACAAAACAAGTACAGGTCCAAAATGGGCGGAGATGGAGGTCAGAAAACCATGAATAGAGGCCCAGACAAACCCAGAAAAATCTCAGAAAAATTCCAGCAAAAAGTTTAGGTAGCAGTTTCTGACCTGTTTTCTATAAAGGTCACAGGTTTTGGCATGTTTTCTGTGCCATGGAGGTTTAGGTCGTAGTTTTTTGCCCAAAAAGTGCAACCTGAACTTCCTTCACTCTCAGGAGTAGGTTTTAGAAATTTTTGTCGTCTCTGCTGTAGCTGATGCCTGTCACCTGCACAATTGGTCCGAAAACACATAGAAGTTAGAATTTTCAATGTTTTAGGGTTTTATAGGTTAAAAACAACATCAAGAAAAGAAAAAAAATAAGTTAAAGAGAAATCCTAGGGTTTGAAGCAGCTGGATATGCAGGGATCTAAAAAAATACAGAGGTTGTAATCGTAAACCCTTGTGGAGTCGCTAGTTGTTACTATGAATCTGAATCGCGAGCGTACAAAAAAGGCTCACTTTAGCCGTGCATAACAAACAACCCAAACAACAAATATGGCTACCAATATCTTTAGATATGTAATTATTTTACTAAGATAAATGCTGCAAAATCTATGTCTATGCATTAAAATACATTAAGCAGTAAATAAAAGCAAGATTTGCTCCATGCGTCCAGTAGACAAGAAAATATTGTTTTAAAGAATTTTTGTATTTTTTGACACCTGGGAAGGGAAGATAGAAAGATGTTAGCAGTCCCCATCAATGGGATGGGTTCTTTTAAGTCCTTAGCACTTTAGATCTAAAATCCCTCTCTCTTGATGGTGTAGAAAACCCAGACAAAAATGGAACTCAAAGGAAACTCACAAGAAAAATGGTGGAAAAATATGACAATGATGGTGGATCAAAGTCAGACCAAAAGTATAGATCCAAAGTGATATTTAGGAAACAAAAGGTATTGAGTGAATGGAAAAACCCTTCTATTTATAACAAAATATTGAGTTACTCTAGATATTGGTGCATAATTAAAATATTATTAACCAAATCTAGATCTAACTTTTATGGAATATTTTATTATATTTGTTGGAGGGAAAAAGAATATGAATTTGGTAAAATCCCTTTATTTGTAAATAATAAATAAATAAATGATTTATTTATTATTTTAAGGATGTGGTTGAGTAATAATTAAATAAATAATTATTTATTCAATTATTTATAAATGATTTAGTCAAATTTAACAAGGAATATTATTTAAATAAGGTTTAAATAATTATTCCTAGAAAATAATAAGATAAATAATGATTTATCTAATTAATTTTCCTATTTTGGGTTAAATATGACCAGGAATATTAATTAAAATATTGTTTAACTAATTATTCCTTGAGGAAAATCAAACAAATGTGGATATATTTAATATTTCCTCATGGGGTTTCCTATTTAGACCATAAACAATGTAATAAATGTGGTTTACTAAGTTATTTTTCATAGTGAAAGAAATTTTACCTAGGGTAAAATTGGTCTTACTTGGTGTACTTTGGTCCCTCTAATAGTAACATGTTAGATGACCAAAAAATGGTGTAACATTCGCTGTTAGTGGCGAAACATAGGGTTTAGAGAGTGTATCATTGTGCATGGGGTGAAGTGAGGTTTAGGGGTGGTAGGTATAGGAAAAAAAAAATGGAGTGAAGTGAGGTTTAGGAGTGGTAGGTATAGGATAAAAACAAACTATCATGCTCTTTTTGAAGTTTAGAAACCTTTGATAGAGCTTCTTCCCTTATAAATAAGTTTCATGTATCATTTACAAGGTTTCCTGTAGTGCTACAAGAATCCCATAGTTGCTATACTTTCCTGTAGCAATTACAGTCAAGAAAAAAACGGAATTTTATGCCTACCTATGAGGTGAAATGAATAAATGGGTGCATGTTGGAGTGGTTTATGAATTGTGTAAGCAGAGTGTTGAATTTTTCAACAAGAAATAGTGAAATTGGCATTCAGAAGCAACATGACAACACCTACACTAGTGTGGGACCACAAGTCATGTAGTGATGGGTCCTAGCGATACATTAGTGTGAAATTAAATTTATTTGATGAATTGGATATGTGTCAAATTTAATTATCCCTTAATTAAATTGGACAATAAAATGTAATCTTATGTCATAATCAGGTGTAATAGTTAAATGAGTGTGATAAACTCAGTTATCTCATGAATTTCGAGTTGAGGGTAGTTGGTGAGGCATGCAGAGTGAGTCTATGTGTTTTAGAGTTCAAGTTGCAGTTAAGTGCATGAGTTTAATGCATGAGTAATCAGTTAACTCTGTTAGGTGAGTTAAATTCAGTTGGACTAGTTGTAACTGTTTGTTGCACTAGTGAGAGATCAATTGAATTAAATCATATTTAATTCACAATCAATGATATTCCATGAAACTGATGATTTACTATTAATAACTTCATGCATGTCAGTTCCAGTGGCGACCCAGTTGAGACAAAGGTGAAATGGAAGTTAACTTTCAGTTGTGATATTAGTCGGTTGCCCAAATGCTGTTAAAACACCATAGGATTCCCATGATACTGAGCACAGTTGAGGAAAGATGAAATTACTAAAGAATAGGAATTTCATTCCTCAGGAATTGTGTGAGAAAGGCAGGCTGAAGACAGGCTGAGAATTGGCTAATGTTGGCCCGATTTTGTCTGGATCAGTGTGAGATGATAGGCATATTGCAGGAGACTCTTGTGAGAAGAGTGCATTGTAATTATTTCATGATTCCTTGTGGAATATAATATATATGATAGAGTGGTTTTAAGCAGTAATATTTCCCTGAGAAATTATCTGTGTTGTGGTTTTATTTGATTATTTCTTTTCTCATTGTGATTAGTGATTGTGCTTAATTTTTGCAATTGATTTGTAGAAGGATTCAGTATCTAGCTTTAGTAAATTTCTTGATCGGATTGAATCCATTGATATACATATGTTTTTATATTTTTTACATCTTATCGGAACACAGTAAATCACTATAGTGGAGAATAAATTGAGTTTGTGACTGAGTAGAATTCAAAATTTCAAAAGTATTCTTGGTGCGACAAGTGGATTGGGATCAAGATGGATTTCAATGGCTTGAGATTGGAGTATGAACTCAAGGGAAGTTCCAATTATATTTTGTGGAAAGATAGAATGGAGGCAGTACTGGAGGACAATGGGTTGAAAGAATTCATTGATAATGATGTTCGCAAACGTGTTGTAGCATATGTTGCAAATCTTGATGCTTGGAAAAAGAAGGTTGCAAGGGCGAGGTGGATCTTACTAGAGGGAGTATGAGAATACATTGACTCAATTCCCCATGGAAAAGTGACTCCATATGCAATTTTGAAGGCTTTGACAGATGTATTTCAGAGCAGCAGTGATCATAGAAAATTGGCACTGAAGGACAAGCTCAGGAAAATCAAAATGGAGAAAGGCGACACTATTCCAATATACTTGACCAAGTTTTTCCAATGTCGAGATGAGCTTGGGAGTGTAGGAATTACTTTCATGGATGATGACATGTTGAGCCTAGATCTTCTAGGCCTTCCCAAGAGTTGGCATATTTATCAGGGCTCTGTCAATGGGAGGGAGAAGTTGCCAGATTGGGAACGACTTTGATCATATTTGGTGTAAGAAGAATTCAGGTGGAATACCAGGGATGTATATTCATCTAAGGAAGATGATGAAGAAAATTGCGCCTTGGCTAGTAAGGCGAATACTTGGAAGGGAAATAAATCCTATTCCAAAGTGAAGTGCTTTCACTGTCACTAGCATGGACATTATGCCACTAATTGTCCACAAAATAAGAAGAACAATAAGGGTTCAAGATCTGTAGCTGGTGAGGCTTTGGCCTCAAAATTTTAGTTTGACTTCTCACTGAACGCATGCATGGTATCAAGTGCATTGGGATCAAGGTGGTACTTGGATAGTGGTGCATATTTCCACATGACGGGAGACAAAGAACTTTTCAGTAGCTTGGAGGAGAAGGACCTCCAGATGCATATCGAAATGGGAGACGACAGAAGGTATAGTGCTACTGGTATTGGTACAGTTACTTTCTAGAGACAATCCGGGAAACCATTTTTATTAAAATATGTAATTCATGTACCAGGCTTGAAGAAAAAATTAGTTTCAGTCGCATAGAGGCTATGATGTTGTTTTAAGTGAAGTAAAAGCTTTCCTTCGACACAAAGAAATAGGAAAAGCCAAGAATATTGGGATTTAGGTGAATAATCTCTATAAACTTGATGTATATGACTTCGCATCATTGATGGGTAAAGTAGACAAAGTGGTGAGCTAGGATGAGGATGTTACACCATGGATCTTTGAAGGTCATGCAATAGAATTCTACGGTGCTTCCAAAGGGTACTCTTGCACTGATAGACACATGCAAGGGATGTACCATGGGGAAGTGTGAGAAATCCATGTGATTCTCCCTTGAGAGGGAGCTATATTTTCATGCATATGAGGAACTCTTGGTTCTAAAGAATGAACCTCAATATGTGGAGCAGCCACATGTTGAGGATCATGGAGTGGTATAAACCACTCAAGTAGAGAAATATCGAGCTAGTGGGCAGAGGGAGTGCATGCATCCATACCTCCAGGTGTAAGGTGAGGCGATGTGAAAGATTAATCCCAAGAAGAATTTTGGTAGGATTCATTAATATGGTGTGTCTCATGGATCGAACCTGCCTACAAGGAGCCCACAGAAAGGAAGTAGCAAGATCAGTTAGATTGATGCAGTCAAATTTCAAGAGGACAGAAATGTGATATTCCTAATTATCCCAAGCTAATAGGAATATTCAATTTTGTTTTGCTTCCTGTTTTCATGAATAAAATTGTAAAGGAGAATCAATAAAACTCCTAAATCAGCGAAATAAATCAATTCCCCATGTGAACAAGGCTAAATCTGGACCTTAATAAAAATCCCTTATGTGTGAAAGGGATTGTGACAATTGACTGGGTCAACAGTTTCAAATCCACAGCGCTATCCAGATGTAATGTACCTCCTAGATGCACAACGCAGATCTAGTTGAAGGCTACACATGTGAAATGAGCTAAACCTTTGAGATGGTTTAGGGTTTTGCAAGGCTTTTATCCTATAAAAGAAAGAGGAGAACAACAGAAGAAGGTTGTTGAACCTATTATTTTGGAAGAGCATGTCTGTTTAAACATTTCTCATTCTCTTGGCTGTTTAGCAGAGAATAGTGTTGTTTAGCACTGGGTGTTCCTGATCGGGAATACCACCTCCTTATTTGAGTAGCTCTTGAGGGAGTCTTGCATTTCATGTCCACTATCAGGGATTTGGCCAAGCTCTTCTTCCAACTACAACGCAGATCCTATCGAGGCTTTGGTTGTCTTTGTAAGCTGCAGCAAGTGAAGGCTAGATCTATTTAGATCTAAGCCATTATAGTGCCTCTTTTCAGTGGGAAAGCATTCTATCCCCCTTGAAAGAGTGTATTCAATCATTGGAGCTTCATATCCATACCTTGGCATCAGGCCAAACTGTTCATCAAGTCTACAACGTAGTTTTTCTTCTGGGGCTGCGTTATCTGCAAGAGGAAAGTTGCAGGGAGTTTTGGAAAACTTTCAGGAGTGATCTCTTGTGATGAGAATCTGCCTCTCACTGTGGTGATCCACAGGGATACTTTTAAGGATGGGAAATTATCTTGATGTTTAAAAAATTGGTGAATCTCACTAGTCCCTAATATGGAAACTATAAAATGTTTATTGATGTATTTGTAGAATTATTCAAATTTATAATGATATTATATATTTTTTCTATATAATATTGGATATTTTTAACGTAAAATAATTTTATATTGTAAAATTTGGGCGAATCAATTTTATAAAAAAATGGAAATTGACAAATCTTTTTTTTGGAAAAACCATGGAAAATTAGCCCACCTGCGAAAATTAGCCCCTAAAATTTTCCACGATGATCCATGGATTTTTGTTCTTATCTATTTCATATTCAAATATGATATGAATACTCATGTATAATCTTTAGAAATTCTAAATAAATCTTCAGATCTACTGCATGAGATCTCATATCTACTCCATATGCTTAATGTTTTGTTGAAAACCCCAAGGGGTATGTAAAAGAGAGACAATCTAGTGTACAGATCTGATATAGATCTTATCTTTTCTACACAGATTTTTTCTAGATTTGAGTTGTAACCTACAACTACTGTATGCTCATAAAAATAACACTGTCAAGGCTTTTGCAGTGAAATACATTGTTGCAGCACCTCTTTTAGCAGGTTTTCTTCATAAAAGTCTTCCATCTTTCTCTTGTACATTGAATGGGCCCCATTGTAAATCTGATTCACTATTGTATAAGCTATTTTTGAGCTACCATATTTGTCTTCTACTACTAGTCATTAAAACTGCATTATTTTCTGGGAAGAGTTATTTTATATTACTGCAGTCCCTTCTTTGGGCGATTTTCAAGCCACACTAGGTGTAGGAGGTATGTTTACCTCACCTAGTTTGATTTTTTTCTGATTCCCTCTTGGATTTGGGTCTTTGATTATCAGATCTTAGGGATCGAAGGGCTAATTTCAAATTCTGTAGCATCCATTTCTAAGAATGCATTTTTAAAACATGCCTTGCTAGCAGTCTCATTTTGGGGATATTACAAGAAATCAGAGTGATAGGTGTCATATACTGGAGTGCAGATTAGAGTTGGCAGTAGTGCAGAGTGCATGGATGTAGATGTCAATAGCACAGAGAATCCAGTAGACATGTGCAATAGCTAGCAGCAGTCAAAAGACTCTGATGATAGATGCATTATACTGATTCAGTTTTTGTAGGCTATTCAGTTTCGGAAGTGTTACATGCAAAAGTTGCATGTGCGAGAAACACTAGAGAAGTGTTGCATGCAAGAGTTTCATGTGTGAGAAACACTAGAGAAGTGTTGCATGCAAGAGTTTCATGTCACATGCAAAGACATTCCTTTCTTGTTGAGAGGGAGTGTTGAAGTTTGTAACAAGTGTTTAGTCAATTTAGTGTCCTAAATTGATAGCATAAATTATCGACCAGGGCTAGTGAAATGATGAAGGGTAATGCACTATATGTGCCTAAGTATCCTTTTTCTTACTTCATTTTTTTCAGTTTTTTATTGATGTTTTGGGTTTTTTTTATGTTTGATTTCTAATATGTTACTCTATGCTAAGAAAATGAAATTAAATCTATGTCAAATAGGAAGAAAAGGAAATGTTAATGAATGCATTAAAACATAGTTTGATTGCAAGATCTATTCCTAACTAGGAAATGATAAAATAGAGAATCCTAATCCATGGATATTACAGCTGCTAAATGAATATTCATGAAATGAAAAGTAACTCAAAACACTATAACTTAATCTGATTAATTTAGTTAGAGATTTGTTGGAAGAGCTTGTGAAAAACATTAATTCTAATGCAATGAGGATCTCCTAAAATTGAAACAAATAGTAACTCAGAACATTACAGTGGAATCTCATTCATTTGTTAGAGGTTTATTGGAATAGCTTGAGAAAAATATTACCATAATGTAATAAGGATCTCCTATGAAATGCTGAAACAACTTATGACATTACAACTAGATCTCATTCATGAGTTAGAGGTTTATTGGAAGAGCTTTTGAAAGAGATTAAGAAAAATGTGATTAGGATCTTCTATAAAACAAAAAATCAGTAACCCATAGTATTACTACTAAGTCTTATTCATGAGTTAGAGGTTTATTGGAAGATCTTTTTGAAAAATATTATTTGCAATAAGATGAGGATATTCTATCTAGTGGAAGAACATAAAATTATAATAACTCAAAATAGTACAACTAAATCTCATTCATATAGTAGTGATATATTGGAAGAGCTTGAGAAAGAGAATATCTGTAAGATAATGAGGATATTCTTAATCCAAATAACAGAAATTGAAATGATAGTAACTCAGAATATTACAATTAAATCCCATTCATTTAATAGAGATATATTGGAAGAGCTTGAGAAAAATACTAATTGTAATATCATGAGGATATTTTATCTAAGCAAATGACATGAAACATAATGCTAAAAGATATCATTTCAGAAAGAAATATAAGTAAGGAAATATGACAAAAAAGAATTGAAAACTACTTATCTAGAAAGCATGTAAAACCTCCTCGAATAGAAGGGGCCCTCTGCTATCAATTTGGCATTAAATCTTTAACTCCTCAAGGTTGTATTCAGAACAACATCAAATTTATACTCCTTTATTAAAACAACATTTAAAAACGGAGTATCACTATAAATCTGAACTGTACTATACTTTTTTTTGAACTATCTTTTTGGTCTTGTACAACCAATATTTAAAGGGAAATAACATAATTGATTATGAGATATACTTGCTACAGGTGGCTGATTTGAATTAGACTTGCAATAGGAAAATTAAAATCTTGCTAATTCGAATTTAGATTTTCAATAGGACTGCTGGACTCAAATCAAGAGTCCTACTACATTTGGATAACATAGTTTGACTCCACCTTTGACCATGAGTTTAGGCACGTTTTTCTGTTGATCTGGACTTAGTGAGTAGGATAGAATGCATGTAGGCATCATTCTAGAAACACCCATGTGTCCCAATCCTCCAACTGACACCTGGAACATACTTAAATAATAAAACAAGTACGGAAAGCTTGACTGGCTACAGAATGACTGTATTCTGTAGCTAAACTGTTCAGAAATCATTAAGACAACAAAAATCACAAAAGTACAATAAATTAATCATTGCATGAAACCTTTAAGCAATCTTAATCATTCTTATTGGTTTTTAGGTTTATGAAATGATAAAGGAATGATGAAATGAAGTGAAATTTGGCAAAATAGAAGACAATTTCAGGGCTCAACATACCCCCACTGCAAAACTCTTGCATGTCCTCATGCAATTTCATCAAAACTTTATTCCGTGTGCTCTGAAACTTCTGCAAGAACATCCAGCCTCCTTTTTCTGCTTCTTTTGGCAGTCAATACCATTCTGGGTTTCCTCATGAATAATTTGAACCTAAGATCAATGAGTGCCCTGCTCAGTTTCTTATTTTTCTTCTTTAGCTTCCTGCTTGCTTTATATAGTGTTTTCATTTGCTGAGAGAGAGTGTTGTTCATGCCATTCTTCAATTTGACCTGCTCTCTTAAGATTTAATTTTCATTCTTGATATGTTTATTCAGTATCTCCACTTCATAATTGTCTCTTCTCAAAATTATATTGGAGGTTCTTGTGGACTGAGAGATCTTTCTTGATTTTCTGAGGCCCTTTTTTTGTAGTGATTCCACAGTCATAAATCTGTTGTTGGGTTGGATCTATATCTGGGGTTCCTTTGTTAGGGTCTTCTTCATACTAGTGTAAAGGAGATCTATCGACTAGTGTTTGGATTGGAGTTTCTTCCTCTTCAATGTTTATTACTCCTGTTTCCTTAATCCAAGTCTTTTCACCATGCCTTTAAGCCTAGAGCTTCTCCTTAACTTAGTCGTATTTTCATTTTTCTCCTCAGCACATTCACTTGTTAATTTATCTTTTCTTTTAACCCTGATTTGTCTCTTGATCTTTGTCAATTTTTCATAGATTACTTCTTCACTATCTTCCTTTATCGATGTATCAGGTTTGATTTCAACAAATTTATCAATTTTTCCCCTCCTACTTCTTCTTACAGTTTCTTTTCTAGATAGTGTTTCCTCTGGTTATTCAAAATGGTTTCTTAGAAGAAATTCTTCCCAGCTATCTCCTACTTTCTTCAAATGGAACTCAATCAATATTTTAATTATGCCATGATGGTGCTGAGTAGTTTCTAGGAATTGGAGTCTTTTCTAAACATTAGAGGCCATCCTTTTCAAACTATTAAGTAGGAAGAAAGGTAGATTTATTTCATCATCTAAGAAATTCATCATCAGTCTGATATGATAGACATACAAGGTGTTGAATCTACCCTCACCTGTTATGATTTTTTTGTAAAATTAACAACATATTCCTCCATTTATTTTTCAGAGTTGTACTAGGAATACCCTTTCTAAACACTGAAATGTCCATACCTGGGTTTTTTAGAATTTGTTTCCAAGTTTCATTATGGAACTCCTTGTTTTGAAACTAGCGTTCTCCCTGTCTTGGAAATTATGTGGCTTCAGTTGTGAATGACTCTGTGATGGTGAACTTAATATCCCCAATTTCTATCCCTGATCCATCGAATGACCTAGAAAATGATTTCGTGATTTCTTTGTGAAATCCATTGAACTTCTCCACAAAGTTTAGCCACCCAACCTGCTGTAATAGCCCCTTAACCTAAGGGTATCCTTCTAAATATTTGATCCCAATTGGCTTTGTTCTCACAATTAGCCCCATTTCTCCTTGGTACCTTGGATTAGGTCTACTACTCTCTCTGATCATGTGCCTGAAGAAAGAGTAGTTGTGGAAGGTTTTTTTTCCCTTAAAATGACTTCTCTATTTCTGCAGATGAAACTAAATACAGAATGTAATGGCAGTGAGTGGATACAGATGAATGAACAAGGTAATGGTAAATGATGGAAATGATCGGGTTAAGAGTTTGATATGAAATGAAATACCGTGAAGATATTTTATGATGATTTTCAAAATTCATCAATAAATGATACAATCTAAGGACGTGACCTAATAGGTCACATTTAATTTCTTGACCTTTTAATCATTCAATTAATGATAAACCGTTATGGAGCGGAAGGTAAGGGATTTGGTCGAGGAGTTTTTATGATAGGCAAGGATCAATTCAAATGATAGATTATCTTCAGGAAACATATGATTTAACTATATTATATCTTTCATGTTTTGCTATCAAAATAATTTTCACAATTTACCTCAGAATTTTGACCTTGTTAATTGTTGTGCTTGATGTTGTTCCTTTGGTCCTCTGTTAGCATGTTGGTATTCAAAACAGAATCCTTCAATTTCCTGTAATCATCATCTCTTTGTAGGTTGTACAGTTGTGTTAGAACTGTTGAATAAGATGTGGCTGCAGCATGCAACCTGTAAAAAGAAATGAAGTATGGCTATGGAATATGGATGTGAAATGAAATGGAATGAAAGTGGAATATGACTTGTGAAATGGAATAAAAGTGGAGTGAAATGGAGTGAAAGTGGAGTGAGATGCAATGAAATTGTAAAATGAAATGAATTTTTCAATTTCTCTCAAATGGTACATCAGAATTCCCTGAAATTTTTGGAGGTTGTTACCATTCATATTATGCATCTTTCGACAAAAAACCCAGCCATTGGTTGCATGGATCTCCAAAAAAATGAGAAATGGCTGTAGGTGAAAGTGGCCAATTTCTTGAAGAATACACACTGAAATTTTCTGAATTTTTTTGTGCTTATTTACCATGCCTCAATGCAATTACCATATAAATTTCAGGACCAAAGGATGCACGGTTTGAAAGTTATGATGAAATCAATTTTTCCCCTGTTTCACCCTTCATGCTGCTCAATGTTGCAATAAACAAAATACGCCACGAACTCATTTTAAGGCTGAATTGAGTGATTCAAAAGGGAAATTGTGTATTTTTACCTTTTCTATTGTCACATGCTTTTAGAATTTCATTTTGATGAAGAAAAGGTGTTGTTGTGCAAAAATACTGAAATCTGTCCTAATCTATGCATAATGCTGAAAAATGAAAATCTGCCTTAGAAAACTATCTGAAATGTCCTTCAAAATTGCTTAATTTTGAATTATGTCCGCGTGATACTCAATTTATCATATTATGAGAAAACCCAGAAGCTCATAATTTTTTATTTCTTCTCCAATATTTTGCAATATTTGCACCAAAACTACCTCTGGAAAAATTTGTAAAAATAGGCTGCTATAGCAATAGCTGCAGAAACTGCCACTTTCCTCAGATGTCAATTTCTTTTTGCAGAATTTTTTTTTCTCTGAGTTTGAACTACTGATTTGAATTTTTTAATGCCTACTAAAGTAGAAACCATGCATATTAACTGAAACCAAATTTATTGTTTTTCTTGAAAATGAAATGAATGAAAAAAATGTTGTAATGGTGCTATCATGCTGCTGTTGAATGAAAAAAATATGAACATACTGCTACAAGAAACCAATAAAATGTACTGCTACAAGTTGTTGTTGATTTCATAAAACTATTAGTCTTCATCGAAGCCAAAATTCATGGTAAAATTCTTACCATCCGAATGAATGTGTCGAAGTCTAGCATGGGAAGAAATCATTGGATTACTGATCAATGATGAAAATCGTTAACCAATGCGAGTCAACTCACCGATAATGTAAATGAGTGTCAAGGTACTTGAGTGCATCTTGACAGGGATGAATGAATGTGTCGAAGTCGAGTCTCCTGCAAGGTTTGACAATCAAGAAACATTGTTGTATTCCCATTTTTATCAACGATGAGGCTTTTCATTGATGTATGCAAGCTCCAAGGCACTCCAAATAATCTCTGATCTTGATCCCAGATAAAGTGTTGAGGTTGATGGGACAAGATCTGTTGGAAGGTGGGCCTTAAGGAATCCCACATCATCCAACTCAAGCATAGAACCAAAAATTATTTGAAGAAGCATAAAATATTGAAACCATCTTGAAATTGCAGAACTTATTATGAACTTTTCTCGCCAGTTGCCTAGTTTTCAAGAAAATTTCATGTCCAATTGCGCCAGCAAGCTGGTTTTCACAATAGGACTTATTTTTCTCTTTAATTTTTTTTTTATAGATATATGTCCTACTCTACTTGAAAAATAAAATCTTGTTCAAGTATATGAATGCTTCCAATGGAACCATGTCCGTAACAAGATGATGGAAAAACTCATATGCAGGTTTGAAAGATACTCTTTGATATGTACTAGTATATGAGATACCAACTGTCTTGATCTAGACGATGTCAGAAGATATTGAAGAATTGAGCATTGGGATCCGATGACTGAATTGAACCAAGATTCAATGTAACCTTGTCTTTCCTCTATCATGAAATGCAAATCTTCGGAGATGTGATCTTCATTCAAAGAATTTGGTGATAGGCATGCATGAGACTTTTCAATCTCTGGTTCCAATAACTTCACTTTATCAACAGACATCCATGATTCTTGGACCTTATTTGAATCTTCTTCTTCTGGTCATTGTTCTTCAATGATATTTGGTGAATAATTTTGCAATACCTCAAAATTGTAAGTTGATTGAGGTGTTTTATTGTTGGGGATATGAAATGGTTGTGCATGTAGTGGAGTGGGAATGGATCTTTGGGGTGCTTGTGTGGATGATAATGGGAAAGGTTGAATTGAGGTCAAAGGAGGGTGATATTGATGTTGTGGTGGAGGTAAATGGTATGGATAACATTGATGATGGTATTGAGGATAGAGAGGGAAAGATTGAGGATATGGTGGATTTCCTTTGTAGGGATTTTTCCAATTTTGTTGCCAAGATTAGTTTTGAGGTTGGGATTGAGATGGCCAAGGTTTCCAAGGTTGGTTTTGAGGTTGGGATTGAGATGCCCAAGGTTGCCAAGGCAAAGGTGTTTTCCAATTACCTTGAGATTTTTGTGCATAACCTTGAAAATATGCATAAGGATATTGCATCATATTAGGTTGATGAGGTTGCCATATTCCTCTTGGAGCTACATAACAAAGTTTCTCTTGTGCTTGATTTGCTCCATTATCCTTCTCGTAAATTGCCTTCAACCCTGGTAATGATGGGAAATCTTCAGTAGTATGTGATCCTGCACAAATTTTACAAATTTTAATGTTATCAAGTGGACATTCATGCAAAGAATGTTTCTTTCTACATTTAGGGAAAAATATAAATGAAGAAAATTTTTGCTTGTTTTGCATTCTTAGCATGTCAGTTTGTTCATTTAAATTATGAAGAATGTTTAGCAAATTGTTAGGTTTAGTTTGACTTACCAATCCTGATGCTGACTCACTTACTTGCCATAAATGGATCTTGAGGGGATCTTACACAATTTGCTTTTCCTCTTGATATGTTCTTGCATAGTTCACAAATTTCTTGAAATGGAAATTGATAGACATCTCCTTTTCCCACCAGATTAAGAAGATCAATCTATTCATCCTTTATAGCATTTAGTAGGAGAGTTTTTAATACATCTAATCCTAAGCTATGCAATTTATATCTTTTGATATTATAAGTAAATCTCTCCACTAAATCTTCTAGGCTTTCATCCTTTTTTTGGTTCATCTTAAAGAATTCATTTCTAAGGTCATGGTGCATGCAATAATCTTTATATTTTTCCAAAAATACTCTTTTCATATCTGTAAGTATGAATCCTTTGTCGAAGTGTATGAAAAAATACCACTTTAGCTACGCATAACTAATAGACATAACAACAAAAGTGGCTGCCAATATCTTCAGATCTGCGATTAGTTAGACAAGAAAAGAGCTACAAAACACCAGATCTATGCATGGAAAGACATTAAGCAGTAAAAATAAGGGTTTGCTCCATATACCAATAGACAAGACAAGAACAATTTTTGAAAGAATTTTTATATTAATGGGGCACCTGGGAGGAAAACCAGAAGGAGTATCACATTCCCCTCAGTGGGATGGGTTCTTGGAAGTCCTCATCACTTCAGATCTAAGATTTCTCTCTCTAGTTGATGTAGAAAACCCAATGCAAAGAGTAGAGCTCAATGGGAGCAAATGATGGAGATATGTGACCAAGTGTATAGATCCAGAGTGATCTAATAGGCAACAAAAGGTGAAGAATGGTAGGAAAATCCCTCCTATTTATAACAAAATATTGGGTCATTCTAGATCTTGGTGCATGGGTTAACCAGATCTAGATCCACTTTTTATGGAATATTTTATTATATTTGTTGGAGGGAAAAGGAATTTGACTTGGGTCAAATCCCTTAATTTGTTAAGAATAAATAAATAAATGATTTATTTAATTATTTATGGGTGATTTGGTCATATTTAACAAGGAATATCATCTAAATAAGGTTTAAATGATTATTCCTAGAAAATAATAAGATAAATAAAGGTTTATCTAATTAATTTCTTTGATTTTGGGTTAAACATGACTGGGAATAATAATTAAATTATGGTTTAATTAATTATTCCATGAGGAAAATCAAAAAAATATGGGTTTGTTTAATATTTCCTTTTGGGGTTTCCTGTTTTAACATAGTGAAAGCGGTTTTACTTAGGGTAAAACTGGTCTTACATGGTGTACTTGGGTCCATCTAATGATAATAGGTTATATGACCAAAAAATGGTGTAACAATATCATCCCATGTCCTTATAGAGTTTGTTCCTAAAGTCATGAACCATCTAAGAGCTCTATCCCTTAATGTTTCCAAAAACAAATTCAATTTTTGAATGTGCAATGAGTAGCCTGTTGACGGGAAAATTTGTTCGGCCAACAGTAGGGGATCTCCCCGGTAGAAAGTCCCAATTAGACCTTGAACCGTTTGGAGTAGGGATCCCGTCCGGGGTGTGGGTCCGGCTACCGCTTAAGATGCCTTCCCTTAGGTCTCAAAAGAACCTGATTGAACCAGCGGACATACATTTATTCACATGATACAGAATACAGGATTGATGTATTAAACCCGAATCAAACACTATGCGTAGCAAGATTATAAATAAAGCATGTACACCTCAGGAGATGTCATTAGCAACACATCTTTGGGGGTAATGCTTATAAGGTAGTCTGACCACAAAATAAATAGTTCTTTATGGCGAGATATCCCTTTACTTTCTGAAAGATAAAACGAAATGCTAACACAATAGTTCATTAACATTCATTAATAGAGAAAATGATAAATTGAACATCATTGACACAACACAGATAGCCATGACGCATAAATGATGACATAAAGAGTGCAGCTTCATTAATCATAGGATGTTCTGAAATTGTACAAGGAATACACACAGTGTTTGCACAGCAAAACACATCATAACCATAGGGTGTTTTAACAAGTATCTCTATATTCATATGCGTAAGAGTATAATCCTTCAATACAATGCCATGTAGTTCTTCAGTTTCCAAAAGAAAAAGCCCCTGTTACAAGCTCCCGTAGGAGTATTTATAATGCCAAAACTGCCCATTGGGCTCCCTTGACTGTTCACCTTCTTGACCGTTGGGTTGCCTTGCGACCCATTCCTTTTGCGACCTGCGACCTGGGCTGATGTTGCGACCTGCGACCTGGCTGCTGTTACGACCTGCGACTTGACTGGGTCGCGGGGTCGCAAGGTGTAAGAAAATGAGAGAATGCGACCTTGCGACTTTGCGACTAGGTCGCTGATTCGCGAGGTCGTAAAGGTGGACAAACCGAAGGTATGCAACCTTGCGACCTTGCGACTAGGTCGCTGGGTCGTGAGGTCGCAAAAGGCAAAAAATCGAAGAGATGCGACCTTGCAACCTTGCGACTAGGTCGCTGGGTCGCGGGGTCGCAAAAGGAAAAAAACCAAGGATATGCGACCTTGCGACCTTGCGACTAGGTCGCTGGGTCGCGAGGTCGCAAAAGGCAAAAAACCGAGGATATGCGGCCTTGCGACCTTGCGACTAGGTCGCTGGGTCGCGAGGTCGCAAAAGGAGGAAAAACCAAGGATATGCGACCTTGCGACTAGGTCGCTGGGTCGCAGGGTCGCGGCTCGTGGAAAATATGAAAATGCGACCTCAGGCAGATCAGTGAGTTCTCTAGAGTTTCGCCAGCATCTACTTGTTTTGAACATGTCCCCTTGTTTGCTGGGGAAAACCTTGGCTCTTATGTGTAAACAGAGTGGTTCCTCCTGCAAATAAAAATAACATAGGTCACGGAAATGCCAAGGTCATTTTAATTAATTTTCAAAAGAGAAAACAATGAATTTAAAACCCCCTGTGTGGTCAAACGTTATGTCGCAGCGTGGTTCTTATCAAGTTCTCTTGGGATCCGAATGTTTGCAGTGAAAACCCATTGATGAGGCAAGGGCTTTTGCTTGTGCCATCTTCCACTGCATGTTCTGCCTCACTTTGGATAACGGCGTTCTACATATTGACCACGCAGAAAGTTGGCAGACACACGTTCAGCGTTTAGGATCTCTATAGCGTTTGCAGCAAACTTTCAAGAGCATAAACCTGCGCTGGTCTCAAAACTCCTTAGAAGAATCGAGTGGTTGAGAGCTTCGTGCAACCTCTCCACGGCACCATGGCTAAAATTTCATCTGTGAAATGCTATGACAAATGCATCGACAGATCACAGCTCTTTGGGCTCCATCAATTTTAATTCACACGTTGAAAGGCAGGACTCAAGATTCCTGCGTTGAACTAAGACTCCATATCATATCTCTTTGGGCTCCATCGATTCAGACGACAGATCGCAGCTCTTTGGGCTCCATCGATTCTAATTCAAATGCAGAGGCCATAGGTACGACAGAGAGAATGCTATCTGGTGTAAGAGCCATGGTTTTTTTCCCATCGTTTGTGAAAATCATTTTCCATAGTTCTTGTGTGTTTGTTCAAATGGCGTTCCTGCGTTTGCATGATCAATATACATGGCAATGACGAGCTACAGGCTAGATCCATGCGCATGCGTTCGGAAAGGAATTATATGCGTTTTCGTACTATCCGGCTAAATCTATCTTGGAGAATAGCCATCGATGCTCGGCATCGAAGCTAGCTTCCCATAATTAAATTCACCTTTATGTGATGCAACGCAAAATGGGAGTGGTAGCAGAGAAATAACCCTCCATCGAGAGATGAATCCCTTCACGGCCAGAAGTGCGCCTCCCAACATGGAGATCAAACCCAAAACGGGAAACAGCTAATGATCACGACTGACGCTGACAAGAACGAGGAAATCGCTCCATCTCAGCGTTAAGTAAAAGGAGACCAAATCATCTTATGGCAACACGAATTAACAATGTTATCTTTGCCACGTGTTCTCTCAAAATTTCTAGGGTTACGTCGAATGCTGTGAACGTGGGAAAATTGAATATCGACGACTACCTTAGAGAGCTTTGCTGCATCTACCGTGTGGCAAATTCGACTCTTTGTTTGATTGTTCTGCGCTGTGGTTATTACAAAGTTACCATCACAGTTCTGCTCCTGGCGTAGAAACACATGAACACGCTACAAATTGATTCTGCGCCATGTTTGCACGTAACGTTGACTGCCACATAAACAATTGCTGAAAAAACCCTGCCATCGAAAGCCACGTGTTGCACCATCTCTCGTGGTTTGAAACGTATGGCTTCATCCCTTTCGCGCCTTAGTTGCACGCACCATAGTTATTATGACTGTTATATGTGTATGTTCTCCAAACGTTTATCCAAAAACTGCGTTGATGTCTTCGTATAGTTCGGCATTCTTCTTCATTAAACCCGCCAATAGTTATTATGACATTTCCATCGTAGATCCGTTATAAAACGCAGGCTTGACCACTCGTTGCATATCTTGCTCCATGCTAACGAACGTCAGGCTCCATGCCACGTGCACGTCGATGTGTGACTCCATGCGATGTGTATTCATAACATTCTGCACCGGGTTTCAACGTACTGTTGACCGAACATTTGCTGAACCCTTTGCGCCCGCTCCACGTTTTACAAATAAAACCGTTGTATGTCAAACAAAACCCCACCATCGACGTTGAACTCCCTGCGACTTGTCCATGTAGCTTTGACCACCAACGCGCCACGTTACAACGTTGCCGTGGTGGGTTTATTTAAATGTTTTGTTCCATGTTTTAAAAAATACTGCTCGGCGCCCTTTGTAATGTTCCATTAACCTTATATGGTTTGAATGATATTGCAATTCACACCATGACCAAATGTATTTGCTCAACCATCGAACTTGGCGCCCATGCAACGTGATTATGTTTAAAAAAAAAAACAAAAAATTTTGCCCATTACATATGTATATGCTCCAAATGTTTCATGATAGATTGGAAACTCCACGTTGACATGCATGCATCCATCTGTAATGCATTTTCGTATAGTTCTGATCCGCATTTTAATTCGACCACCTAATATATCTGCACCATTAATTCACACTTCAGCATAAAATTATTTGGTGCTAGTTTTTTGCTTGGCGGTCTTATATGGTCTTTCGAAATCATATACGTTAGCGCTTTGGCATTAGAAATACAACATCACCATTGATCCATTGAATTTGCGCCTTTAATAATGATATCACTTAGCTTTGCTCCACGATAACTTATGGTTTTAAACCGATGTGCTTCGAGCCTAACTTTAATTTAAATATTTTTTTTACCCCATAATACGAAGGCTGCTTGTTTTGAAAGATGTTTCAAACCACATTAATGCCTCTTTTGATATGAACCCTTTCTATCTGGTGGTTTTGGAGGCTCTTTTTGCATATGCATCAATGCGCCTAGCTGCAAAAGGTGTATGCATTTAAACATGACCCTTTAGGTTTCAATCTGACATTCTCCATCTCATATGGTCCCACATACACAAAATTTATGGATATGAAAGAGTAAAGGCGACTAGGGTTGTAAGGCCATTTTATTGCTCCATGTTGTACTCCTTGCAGCGTAATTAATTCCACACTATACAGCTTAAGATCCATAAATGTTGCTTCCAAAGGGTGCGCTCACATGTTTGAAACCTTGTCGTTGGCTTGCCACAGAAACACGTATGCTTTTGCACTGCTGCCTGGCACGAGGACGCCTTGAATGAGATTGTCATTCCTCCGGGAGATCTCTTGAGTTTGCTTTGTTCACTGGGCTATACTAGACTCATCGGAGTGGCGAAAGATATTTCTTCGCGTGCGCCCATCGACATTGAGATTGTATGATGTAGGATCCTTGATGTCGTGATACGACTGAGGAGTTTGTCACCGGTGGGGTCGACCTCGTTACGCTTGGCGTGACTGCGACAAGAGTGTTCGGGCGCACGCTGGATGATCCTTCCCACATATGGCATGATTGCAACGATGACATCGGATCATGATGGCGAGACAACTCCTAAGGGGTTGGAGATAGGTCGGCGGGATGTCGTTGACTGCAGGTCAGGTGAAAGACTTTAACGCCTAGGCGAGCAGAGGGGGAACCCGAAATTTTAAATATACCCAAAATTTTGGGTGGTGTTGTAGTGGATACAACAAATGGCGAACCACTGGTAGAATCCAGCATCTCTGTCAATATCACCACAATAGTCTGAATCCAGATAGTAATGCAGGGGAATATTGAACAAGCTGCACGGGTACCCTTGTATCACTTTGGCCCTTTACGAGTATGCCTAATCCTTGTGCCTCACTAAGTCCCGCTAATCAGCAACACATCAAAGAGAAAGCTCACAGACGCCGGTAGCTTGTTGATGATGTGACGAGCAAGGCAGTGGGCTTATTATTTTTAGGATTTTTAAAGTAAGTTTCTGGTGTTGCTCCGCTGCCAGCAGGCCTGGACAGTACCCCGACGGAGTGACTTCAAGAAATCACAAACGTTGCTCCGCTGCCAGCGAGCCTGGTCAGTACCCCGGCGGAGTCGTTGCATTACCTCTCTACGCAGGAAGCCTTTCTCGATCCTTTACCCTTATTTGTTTCATGTGCTTGTAGCACTTATTTTCATGTGCTCGTGGCACTTATTTTTCATGGGCGGATGAGGGATCCCGACTTATTTTACGAGCATGAGAGGTTGTTTCTTGTTTTACAGAAACTGAAAGATATCCTGGTTTGGGTTTGCCCTCATGCCAAACCTTCACATCCCATTCACCACAATAGGCACAGCGCGCAGAACAGCACATTAAAACGTCCAAGACTATGCTGGGCACAAGGCTTAGGCTTACGGGTATGGGCCATTTCAACTCATCAGGTCTCCCACAGACAACCGGCTCGTATCTACCCAGATAATAAGTTTAGACTCATAGGCATCTTGTTGATAATGCGACTTCGATGACTGGTCCTACGAGAGAGCTGCCTCTTGAGGTAACCACCGCAACCTCACACAAAACAAAGGGGTTACTGTTTCAGCAATCGGGGCAAAACAAGACTGCAAGGTGATAGGGTTGCAATGAGGGCTCATGCAGTGGCAGGCGATATGACAAAAATGATGTGAGGGAGAGAGAGTACGACTCGATGTAATAAGCGAGGCTCAAGGTGCAATGCAATGCAACGCCATGTGCGAGAACGATCAACCAGTTGTAGGTGGAAAAGAGGCGCAATGCAAGTAATGATTATTTATGCAGCAACAAGCAACTGAAAAGTAAATGAAAGAAAATACTCGTAACATGATGTTGCCTAAGGTATTAATCGTAAAAAAAAACAACAAACACACTTTTAAACTATGAAGTAAAATTTGGCAAGTAAACCTAATTAACTTTGAACAAATTTTTTTTTTATGGCAGGTCCTAGCTAGCCTACACCTAAACCCTAGTTTAACCAATGATGCGGTCGGGTTATGTAAAATCAGTTTTCCAGTGCAGCCACCACATTAATTTGCATCCTGCAACGACAAAAATGATTAGGATCAGAGCCAGTATCCAAAAAAGTGCAGTAGCAACAAAATTTACCTGCGGAGCGGGTGCCACGGTAAGACGATCATAGATACCTACCAAAGAGCATGCCAGAACAGATTGTGCAAGCTGAATCCCATTCTCATCTTGATAACCAGCAATATGTTCTTGAAACTCAACATTATTTATCAATGACACAAAATCACTCATGCACGATTCTGGATCTGCAGGATGATGGGTAAGCCAATTCCTATTTTCAAGCATCTTCACCGGATGGGGTTGTTCGAATGAACCAGCTTGCTCATTATGGTGTTGAGGACCATTAGTTTTATGGAATGGGAAACAATAAGCAAGTGTCGGGTGAATTATAGATGCATGCACATCCAAGCGTAGGAACCCTAGTTTTGAAAACCCTAGTCCGGGGTTGCTCCTGGGTTTGGTCAAGGGTGTGGGGATCTGAATCCATGTTCAGTGGAGCCTGAAATTCCTCACTGCCTTGAACAAAATCCAAACTTTCGAGCGGGGGGTTTCCCAACGTCGATTGCTTGTCAAGATAAACAGGCGAATGGGCATGATCATCAACTGTGGTGATTGGAAAGATATCAGTGAGCTCTATATTAGTTCGGTGAAATGTTTGCATGCTGACAGATTGATGATCCGATGTATCAGATTCTTTAGATTCGCCAGGATGGGGAGGATTTATCATAAGGTTTCCGGGCAGCTGAGGGATTTGGGAAAAATCACATGTTAATGTCTGATTGCAAGTGGTATTGGCTGGGCAACAACTGGAAAGATTAGAGACAATGGCTGGCATTTTCCTGCCAGTGAATAAATTAGAGTATGTTGGTTGTTGCACACCAGAGCTCAGGGAAACCTCATGAGAATGAAAAATACACCCAGACGAAATGATATCCGACGTGGTTATGCTGGGAGAAGCATGGTACTTGGGAGTCATTATTTCAGAAACCTTAACTTGAGAAACCCTGGTTGGAGTTGTTTGAGGGGCCTCATCGGGGTTTGAAGAATTAGGAATGATAGCCGGCAAGAGCAGGGGTGCTTCGATTCCCTGATGGGTACTCGAGTCTTCATCAAGCGGATCATCAAACTCAGGTGTCTTTGTACGGTCAACAGAGAGATTTGAGTGACGGTCGTCAGCGGTATGATTGAATATGTTTTCAAATAAGGAGTGATCGCTACAACCATCGGTTTGGTCAAGTTTGGTACCTAGCAAGTTAGGTTCCCTGGGGTTTACCAACTGGGATGGATCGATAGAGGGAACATCTTGAATTTTTTCAGACGGGGAATCACTCCTATGGCTGTCTAAAGATCCCAAGTGAGAAAAATCAGATTTAAAAGATTCATCAATTTTGGACTGTGATTGAGAAACACCATCTACGTGCTTATGATTGTCGCCAATAACAGTATAAGGAAATTTTGAATGTCTCGAAGAAATTACTGGTGTGGCGGGATCGAGAAACAAACTAGGAAATAATGAATGAAAAGATTGAATCGCAAGGGCGTTAACCACACGAGGCTTTTCAACAAGAACATTAGTGTCGTTCAGAGGACACAATGACTTGACAGGCCTTGTAAGGGAATAAACTTTATGTGGGGTAGGAGTCGATTCATAATACGTATGTAAACCAGATTCATAGTCTGAATGTGAGCTAGATTCATTATCCGAATCTGAACCGGATTCGTAATCTAAACGTGAACCAGATTCGTCGCCCGAATCTAAACCGGATTCATCATCCGAATCTAAACCAGATTCATAATCCAAATATGAACCAGATTCATAATTTGAATGTGAACCAGATTCAGGACTAGCTCCCGGGAGACATCGAGTGGGCTCGGGGTAGGTGTCATGAACCGAGAGAGGTAATGAGCCACTGGGGTGTTTAAACTCTGATTCGACATGGTACGTGAAAGACTCAAAGTCATAACAGCTGTTTACTTGCGGGTTGTCATAGGGCACACTGGGATCTAACCGAAATTGTTCAAGGGAAGCAAGAATCACATACTTGAACTCTTTACTTAAACATTCCCAATTTACATCCCTCTCAAGGAACTCAAAACAATAATGAAAAAATCTGATAGCAAACTCATCTAAATATTCCTGAGGTTCCATTCTGATGTCATTTAGCTTTATTACAACGTTATGAAGATCATACCTGTGAAAAGCTTGCTGTAATTCCCTGGCGAGTTGTTCAAATGAGTGGATGGAAGCTTCAGGCAATGTGCAGCACCATTTTTTAGCGCGACCTTCGAGAGTGAGGAAGAAAAGCAGACAAATGAAACCTTCGTTTTCAATTTTGTAGCACTCACCAAAGTCATAGAAATTTAAAAGGTGTTGGGTTATAGGTACCCCATTTTCACCATCAAATTTTAACTGGGACAAGCGATACATAAGTTTATCGGGGATGAAGTATCCAGGTTCATAAAACTCCGACAAACATCTTGGGAGAATGATTTGGGAACGAGCCATTACAGATATGAGATTAACTGCAGGCTCTAAAGGCTCAGCTTGTCATCTGGCCTCCCCCTTTTCGTTAAACATCTGCTCGGAGGTCAGGCCCTCCTTCTAGCGCCAAATCTGTTGACGGGAAAATTTGTCCGGCCAACAGTAGGGGATCTCCCCGGTAGAAAGTCCCAATTAGACCTTGAACCATTTAGAGTAGGGATCCCTTCCGGGGTGTGGGTCCGGCTACCACTTAAGATGCCTTCCCTTAGGTCTCAAAAGAACCTGATTGAACCAGCGGACATACACTTATTCACATGATACAGAATACAGGATTGATGTATTAAACCTGAATCAAACACTATGCATAGCAAGATTATAAATAAAGCATGTACACCTCAGGAGATGTCATTAGCAACACATCTTTCGGGGTAATGCTTATAAGGTAGTCTGACCACAAAAGAAATAGTTCTTTATGGCGAGATATCCCTTTACTTTCTGAAAGATAAAACGAAATGCTAACACAATAGTTCATTAGCATTCATTAATAGAGCAAATGATAAATTGAACATCATTGACACAACACAGATAGCCATGACGCATAAATGATGACATAAAGAGTGCAGCTTCATTAATCATAGGATGTTCTGAAACTGTACAAGGAATACACACAATGTTTGCACAGCAAAACACATCATAACCATAGGGTGTTTTAACAAGTATCTCTATATTCATATGCGTAAGAGTATAATCCTTCAATACAATGCCATGTAGTTCTTCAGTTTCCAAAAGAAAAAGCCCCTGTTACAAGCTCCCGTAGGAGTATTTATAATGCCAAAACTGCCCATTGGGCTCCCTTGACTGTTCACCTTCTTGACCGTTGGGTTGCCTTGCGACCCATTCCTTTTGCGACCTGCGACCTGGGCTGCTGTTGCGACCTGCGACCTGGCTGCTGTTGTGACCTGTGACTTGACTGGGTCGCGGGGTCGCAAGGTGTAAGAAAATGAGAGAATGCGACCTTGCGACTTTGCGACTAGGTCGCTGAGTCGCGAGGTCGTAAAGGTGGAAAAACCGAAGGTATGTGACCTTGCGACCTTGCGACTAGGTCGCTTGGTCGCGGGGTCGCAAAAAGGGAAAAATCGAAAATATGCGACCTTGCGACCTTGCGACTAGGTCGCTGGGTCGCGAGGTCGCAAAAGGCGAAAAATCGAAGAGATGTGACCTTGCGACCTTGCGACTAGGTCGCGGGGTCGCAAAAGGAAAAAAACCAAGGATATGTGACCTTGCGACCTTGTGATAGGTCGCTGGGTCGCGGGGTCGCAAAAGGCAAAAAACCGAGGATATGCGGCCTTGCGACCTTGCGACTAGGTCGCTGGGTCGCGGGGTCGCAAAAGGCGGAAAAACCAAGGATATGCGACCTTGCGACTAGGTCGCTGGGTCGCAGGGTCGCGGCTCGTGGAAAATATGAAAATGCGACCTCAGGCAGATCAGTGAGTTCTCTAGAGTTTCGCCAGCATCTACTTGTTTTGAACATGTCCCCTTGTTTGCTGGGGAAAACCTTGGCTCCTATGTGTAAACAGAGTGGTTCCTCCTGCAAATAAAAATAACATAGGTCACGGAAATGCCAAGGTCATTTTAATTAATTTGCAAAAGAGAAAACAATGAATTTAAAACCCCCTGTGTGGTCAAACGTTATGTCACAGCGTGGTCCTTATCAATTTCTCTTGGGATCCGAATGTTTGCAGTGAAAACCCATTGATGAGGCAAGGGCTTTTGCTTGTGCCATCTTCCATTGCATGTTCTGCCTCACTTTGGATAACGACGTTCTACATATTGACCACGCAGAAAGTTGGCAGACACACGTTCAGCGTTTAGGATCTCTATAGCGTTTGCAGCAAACTTTCAAGAGCATAAACCTGCGCTGGTCTCAAAACTCCTTAGAAGAATCGAGTGGTTGAGAGCTTCGTGCAACCTCTCCACAGCACCATGGCTGAAATTTCATCTGTGAAATGCTATGACAAATGCATCAACAGATCACAGCTCTTTGGGCTCCATCAATTTTAATTCACACGCTGAAAGGCAGGACTCAAGATTCCTGCGTTGAACTAAGACTCCAGATCATATCTCTTTGGGCTCCATCGATTCAGATGACAGATCGCAGCTCTTTGGGCTCCATCGATTCTAATTCAAATGCAGAGGCCATAGGTACGACAGAGAGAATGCTATCTGGTGTAAGAGCCATGGTTTTTTTTCCCATCGTTTTGTGAAAATCATTTTCCATAGTCGCTGTGTGTTTGTTCAAACAAGCGTTCCTGCTTTTCCCTGCACAAATCAATATTCTATGGCAATGACAGAGCTACCACGGCTAGATCCATGCGCATGCGTTCAGAAAGGAATTATATGCCGTTTTCGTGCTGTCCCGGCTAAATCTACGATGGAGAATAGCCAAACGATGCTCGGCATCAGAAACCGCGCTTCCCATAATTAAATTCACCACTGTAACGGTACGCGCAAAATGGGAGTGGTAACAGGAAAATAACCCTCCATGCAGAGCCTTAATCATGGCCAGAAGTGCGCCTCCCAACATGGAGATCAAACCCAAAACGGGAAACAGCTAATGATCATGACTGACGTTGACAAGAACGAGGAAATCAATCCATCTCAGCGTTAAGTAAAAGGAGACCAAATCATCTTATGGCAACACGAATTAACAATGTTATCTTTGCCATGTGTTCTCTCAAACTTTCTAGGGTTACGTCGAATGTTGTGAACGTGGGAAAATTGAATATCGACGACTACCTTAGAGAGCTTTGCTGCATCTACCGTGTGGCAAATTCGACTCTTTGTTTGATTGTTCTGCGCTGTGGTTATTACAAAGTTACCATCACAGTTCTGCTCCTGGTGTAGAAACACATGAACACGCTGCAAATTGATTCTGCGCCATGTTTGCACGTAACGTTGACTACCACATAAACAATTGCTGAAAAAACCTTGCCATTGAAAGCCACGTGTTGCACCATCTCTCGTGGTTTGAAACGTATGGCTTCATCCCTTTCGCGCCTTAGTTGCACGCACCATAGTTATTATGACTGTTATATGTGTATGTTCTCCAAACGTTTATCCAAAAACTGCGCTGATGTCTTCGTATAGTTCGGCATTCTTCTTCATTAAACCCGCCAATAGTTATTATGACATTTCCATCGTAGATCCGTTATAAAACGCAGGCTTGACCACTCGTTGCATATCTTGCTCCATGCTAACGAACGTCGGGCTCCATGCCACATGCACGTCGATGTGTGACTCCATGCGATGTGTATTCATAACATTCTGCACCGGGTTTCAACGTACTATTGAACGAACATTTGCTGAACCCTTTGTGCCCGCTCCATGTTTTACAAATAAAACCGTTGTATGTCAAACAAAACCCCACCATCGACGTTGAACTCCCTGCGACTTGTCCATGCAGCTTTGACCACCAACGCGCCACGTTACAACGTTGCCGTGGTGGGTTTATTTAAATGTTCTGTTCCATGTTTTAAAAAATACTGCTCGGCGCCCTTTGTAATGTTCCATTAACCTTATATGGTTTGAATGATATTTCAATTCACACCATGACCGAATGTATTTGCTCAACCATCGAACTTGGCGCCCATGCAACGTGCTTATGTTTTAAAAAAAAAACAAAAACTTTTGCCCATTACATATGTATACGCTCCAAATGTTTCATGATAGATTGAAAACTCCACGTTGACATGCATGCATCCATCTGTAATGCATTTTCATATAGTTCTGATCCGCATTTTAATTCGACCACCTAATATATCTACACCATTAATTCACACTTCAGCATAAAATTATTTGGTGCTAGTTGTTTGCTTGGCGGTCTTATATGGTCTTTCGAAATCATATACATTAGCGCTTTGGCATTAGAAATACAACATCACCATTGATCCATTGAATTTGCGCCTTTAATAATGATATCACTTAGCTTTGCTCCACGATAACTTATGGTTTTAAACCGATGTGCTTCGAGCCTAACTTTAATTTGAATATTTTCTTTAGCCCATAATACGAAGGCTGCTTGTTTTGAAAGATGTTTCAAACCACATTAATGCCTCTTTTGATATGAACCCTTTCTATCTGGTGGTTTTGGAGGCTCTTTTTGCATATGCATCAATGCGCCTAGCTGCAAAAGGTGTATGCATTTAAACATGACCCTTTAGGTTTCAATCTGACATTCTCCATCTCATATGGTCCCACATACACAAACTTTATGGATATGAAAGAGTAAAGGCGACTAGGGTTGTAAGGCCATTTTATTGCTCCATGTTGTACTCCTTGCAGCGTAATTAATTCCACACTATACAGCTTAAGATCCATAAATGTTGCTTCCAAAGGGTGCGCTCACATGTTTGAAACCTTGTCGTTGGCTTGCCACAGAAACACGTATGATTTTGCACTGCTGCCTGGCACGAGGACGCCTTGAATGAGATTGTCATTCCTCCGGGAGATCTCCTGAGTTTGCTTTGTTCACCGGGCTATACTAGACTCATCGGAGTGGCGAAAGATATTTCTTCGCGTGCGCCCATCGACATTGAGATGGTATGATGCAGGATCCTTGATGTCGTGATACGACTGAGGAGTTTGTCACCGGTGGGGTCGACCTCGTTACGCTTGGCGTGACTGCGACAAAAGTGTTCGGGCGCACGCTGGATGATCCTTCCCACATATGGCGTGATTGCAACGATGACATCGGATCATGATGGCGAGACAACTCCTAAGGGGTTGGAGATAGGTCGGCGGGATGTCGTTGACTGCAGGTCAGGTGAAAGACTTTTAACGCCTAGGCGAGCAGAGGGGGAACCCGAAATTTTAAATATACCCAAAATTTTGGGTGGTGTTGTAGCGGCTACAACATAGCCATAAGATCTACAAATTATTTCAAATTCAAAAAGAAATATTTCCGGGTCTTCTGATCTCATACCTTTGAATTTAGGAAGTATAGATGGATGGATGTTCTTCATTTGAACGTTGATATCAGTTTCTTGAATGGGAAATCCAAAAGGATCTTCCTCATTGTCATCATCTCCATCCATTTCTTCAACTTCCTTTGTCACCTCTTCTTCTACCTACAAAAATATGAATTCATGATGTGGATGTGTGGCTCTTACTGCACCACACGATATAGTGGGTGTGGTAGGTGATTGAAGTTTTTTTTTTTTTTGGATGTAAGAATTAAGGTTACCTAGTTACACCTCCCCGGCAACGGTGCCAAAATGTTTAGTCAATTTAGTGTCCTAAATTGATAGCATAAATTATCAACCAGGGCTATTAAACTGATGAAGGGTAATGCACTCTGTGCCTAAGTATCATTTTTCTTACTTCGTTGTTTTCAGTGTTTTATTGATGTTTTGGGTTTTTTTTATGTTTGATTTCTAATATGTTACTCTATGCTAAGAAAATGAAATTAAATATATGTCAAAGAGGAAGAAAAGGAAATTTTAATGAATGCATTAAAACATATTTTGATTGCAAGATCTATTCCTAACTAGGAAATGATAAAACAAAGAATCCTAATCCATGGATATTACAGCTGCTAAATGCATATTCATGAAATGAAAAGTAACTCAAAACACTATAACTTAATCTGATTCATTTAGTTAGAGATTTGTTGGAAGAGCTTGTGAAAAATATTAATTCTAATGCAATGAGGATCTCCTAAAATTGAAACAAATAGTAACTCAGAACATTATAGTGGAATATCATTCATTTGTTAGAGGTTTATTGGAATAGCTTGAGAAAAATATTACCATAATGTAATAAGGATCTCCTATGAAATGCTGAAACAACTTATGACATTACAACTAGATCTCATTCATGAGTTAGAGGTTTATTGGAAGAGCTTTTGAAAGAGATTAAGCATAATGTGATAAGGATATTCTATAAAACAAACAATCAGTAACCCATAGTATTACTACTAAATCTTATTCATAAGCTAGAGGTTTATTGGAAGAGATTTTTGAAAAAGACTATTTGCAATAAGATGAGGATCTTCTATCTAGTTGAAGAACAGAAAATGCTAATAACTCAAAATAGTACAACTAAATCTCATTCATATAGTAGTGATATATTGGAAGAGCTTGAGAAAGAGAATAGCTACAAGATAATGAGGATCTTCTTAATCTAAATAAAAAAAATTGAAATGTTAGTAACTCAGAATATTACAATTAAATCCCATTCATTTAATAGAGATATATTGGAAGAGCTTGAGAAAAATACTAACTGTAATATCATGAAGATCTTTTATCTAAGCAAATGACATGAAACATAATGCTAAAAAATATGATTTCAGAAAGCAGTCCAAGTAAGGAAATATGACAAAAGATAATTGAAAACTACTTATCTAGAAAGCATGTAAAACCTCCTCGAATAGCAGGGGCCCTCTACTATCAATTTGGCATTAAATCTTTAACTCCTCAAGGTTGTATTCAGAACAACATCAAATTTATACTCCTTTATTAAAATAGCATTTAAAAATAGAGTATCACTGTAAATCTGAATTGTACTGTACTTTTTTTGAACTATCTTTTTGGTCTTGTACAACCAATATTTAAAGGGAAATTACATAATTGATTATGACATATACTTGCTACAGGTGTCTAATTCGAATTAGACTTGCAATAGGACTATTATACTCTTGCTAATTTGAATTTATACTTGCAATAGGACTATTGGACTCAAATCAAGAGTCCTACTGCATTTGGATAACATAGTTTGACTCCACCTTTGACCATGAGTTTAGGCACAATTTTCTGTTGATCTGGACTGAGTGAGTAGGATATAATCCATGTAGGCATCATTCTAGAAACGCCCATGTGGCCCAATCCTCTAACTAACACCTGGAACATACTTAAACACTAAAACAGCTATGAAAATCTTGACTGGCTATAGAATGACTGTATTCTGTAGCTAAACTGTTCAAAAATCATTAAGACAACAAAAATCACAAAAGTACAATAACTTAATCATTGTATGCAACCTTTAAGCAATATTAATCATTCTTATTGGTTTTTAGGTTTATGAAATGATAAAGGAGTGATGAAATGAAGTGAAGTTTGGTAAAAGAGAAGACAATTTCAGGGCTCAACAACAAGAAACAGTGAAATTGGAATCCAGAAGCAAGATGACAACACCTACACTAGTGTGGGACCACAATTCATGTAGTGATGGGTTCTAGTCATACATTAGTGTGAAATTCAATTTATTTGATAAATTGGATATGTGTCAAATTTAATTATCCCTTAATTAAATTGGACAATAAAATGCAATCTTATTTCATAATCACTTGTAATAGTTAACTGAGTGTGATAAACTTAGTTAGCTCATGAATTTCGAGTTGAGGGTAGTTGGTGAGGCATGCAGAGTGATTCTATCTAATTTAGAATTCAAGTTTAAGTTAAGTGCATGAGTTTAATGCATGAGTAATCAGTTAACTCAGTTAGGTGAGTTAAAGTCAGTTGGACTAGTTGTAACTGTGTGTTGCACTAGTGAGAGATCAAGTGAATTAAATCATATTTAATTGACAATCAATGATCTGCCATGCAACTGATGATTTACTATTAATATTTTCATGCATGTCAGTTCCAGTGGAGACCCAGTTGAGACAAAGGTGAAATGGAATTTAACTATCAATTGTGATATTAGCAAGCTACCCAGATGCAGTTAAAATACCACAAGATGCCCATGATACTCAACGCAATTGAGGAAGGTTGAAATTCCTAAATAGTATGGATTTCATTCATCAAGAATTGTGTGAGAAAGAAAGGCTGAAGACAGGCTGATAATTGGCTAAGTGTTGGCCCGATTTTGCCTGGATCAGTGTGAGACAATAGGCAAATTGCAAGAGACTCTTGTGAGAAGATTGCATTGTAATTGTTTCATGATTCCTTGTGGAATATAAAATATATGATAGATGAGCTTTTAGCAGTAAGCTTTCCCATGTAAATTATCTATTTTGTGGTTTGATTTGATTCTTTCTTTGGTCATTGTGATTGGCGATTGTGTTTAATTTCCACAATTTATTTGTATAAGGATTCAATATCTAGCTTTAGTACATTGCTTGATCGGATTGAATCCATTCATATACATATGTTTGTATAATTTCTACATAGAGGAGAGGGAGAAGCGAGGAAAAGATTCTCCTCTGGATCCAAAAACCATGTTTGATCAATAACCTACAAAACAAAAAAAAGTGAGGGCATAGGTATCATCTTTCTCTTTTTCTTTTTGTTTATTTTCTCTTTTCTTCTCTATTTTTTTTTGAAGGCATGTGGGCTGTCTCCAGAGAGGTTTTCAACCTGTAAGCCTACCTTGGGTGCCTCCAAGAGGTTTTCACCCAAGGATATTTTATTCTTTTTTCTTTTCCTTTTTCCTTTTTTTTTGCTCCAGGATTGCCTCATGGAGGTTTTCAACCCAGGAGTTGGCCTTGGGCGCCTTAGAGAGGTTTTCATCCATGCCTCTTCATTTTTATTTTTTTCTCTTTTTTCTAAGAGGGGGAGGCATTGGAAACTATGGAGTCCCCAATGACATCCACCTCCCTTTTTATAGAATTTATAAACTCACCCCTAGACACGTGCTTTTTGTAACCTTTGATCCGGTAACCATTGACAAGCAGGGGAATCCCAACCTCATCTATGGTCCTAATCTGAACTGTGCCATTATCATAACATTTTTCCACTTTGTAGGGTCCCAACCATCTTGTCATATATTTTCCTTTGAAATCCTTGAACCTTGAGTCATACAATAGTGCCAAATCTCCTACTTGAAAGGTCTCATCCTTAATGTGTTTGTCATGCTAGACCTTCCTTTGCAGTTGAATCACTTTTGTGTAAAGGATTCCTTGCATCCTGAACTCATCCAACCCATTAATTGCATCAATGTAATATTCCTAAATTAGCCTAAGCTAATAGGAATATTCCTTTTTGTTTTCATTTTCTTGTTCAAGAATAAAATTGTAAAGGAGGACAAATTAAACTCCTAAAACAGTAAAATAAATCAATGCCCATATGAAAAAGGCTAAATCTGGGCTGCTTTAATGAAAATCCTTCATGTGTGAAAGGGGATTGTGACAATTGACTAGGTCAACAGGACCAAATCTAAAACGTTTTCTAGATGCAATGTACCAAGATAAACAACGCAGATCTAGTTGGAGGTTCCAAATGTGAAAGGAGCTAAACCTTTGAGATGGTTTAGGGTTTTGCAAGGCTTTCATCCTATAAATGAAAGAGGAGAGCAACATGAGAGGGGTTTTTGAACATATTGTATTGAGAATATTTGTCTGCTTAGACACTTCTCATTCTCTAGCAGTTTAGCTGAGAATAGTGTTGCTTAGCACTTGGGTGTTCCTGGTCGGGAATCCCACCTCTTTCCTTGAGAGGCCTCTTGGAAGAGTCTTGAAATTCTTGGTCCACTATCAGGCATTTGGCCAAGCTTATTCTTCCAACTATAACTTAGATCCTGTTGAGGGTTTGGCTTTCCTTGTGAGCAGTAGAAAGTGGAGGCTAGATGTATTTAGATCTAGACCATACAAGTGCCTCTTCTCAGTGAGTGAGTCTTTTATCCTCCTGGAAGAGTGTATTAGCAGTCTTGAGCTTCAGATCTACAACTTGGCATCAGGCCAAAGTAGATATCAAGCCTACAACATATTTTATCTCCCTATACTACGTTATTTTGCAAGTGAAGAGTTGCAGGGTGTTTGGCAACTGTTTGGAGGAGAGATCTATGGTGTAAAGGAGTCTTCCTTGCACTGTGGTGATCCGTGGATTGGCCAACCAATCCATGTATGTTTCAGATCTGATTCATTCACTACTGTATCTACTTCAGAATTTCTGAAGCATTCTGCAGATCTGCTACAGTAGATCTCAGATCTACTCTTTGTGCTTCATGTTTTGCTGAAAAACCCCAAGGGGCATGTAAAATAGAGACAGTCTACTATACAGATCTGATATAGATCTAATGTTTTGTACACGAATCTGTCCTAGATCTGACTTGTAACCTACATCTTTTTTTTTTCCATAATAAAAATTTTTCCAACTTGTTCAGTCATTTCCTATGGTTGCAGTACCTCTTTCTTGAGGATTTCTTCATGTATTCTCTTCATGTAAAAGAAGCTTCTCTCTATTTCCTTCCATAATATGATGTAATAAAATTAGATCTGATATTCATGCCATATTTTACCTAAACCCTTCATAAAATCACGCTGTATATGCTTCAGTCACTTTCTGTTGAGTTAAGTCTTGGGGATTGGGCCTTTTTTAGCTATATTGGGACCAAGAGATCTGTTTAACTTAGCTAGAGTCATTTTTTTTACTTAAATTTGGTATTTGAGTCCCACATGACCTTAGCTAAATGATCCCACCATCATTTCCCACTAATTTTACGCAAATGTCAGAAAATGACGTTTTTAGGGCTGAAATGGTTGCTTTTCCCCATCTTTTGGATCATGAATAAGAATATAAGTTGTCGTTGTAGTTCTGATTGAAGGATATGTGTTTTTAACACATCATGTGAGATTATTTAATGCTACATATCCATTATTGTGTTTATATATTTCTGCAATCCTTCATTGGGCACTTTCTCAAGACCACTAGGTGTGGGAGATCTGTTTAACCCACCTAGAGTGATTTATTTTGAGCCTCCTCTTGGATTTCGGTCTTAGATACATTTATATAAGGGATCCATATCATGGCTTCAAATCCTGTAGTAGCCATTCCTGAAAAATGCATTTTTCGGGCATGCCTTGTTGAGCAATCCCATTTGGGGATACTACAGTGGTATCAAAGCATGATCTCTAGCTCAGCCTGTGAGATCCAAATATCAAAAGAATAAAGAGAAGGATTATAGTTTAGAATTATGAAAAGAATGAGCCTGCTCTCATCATTTTTCAGATCCAGACATGACCTCTCCAAGGAGGTCAAGGAGATAGAAGAAGGAGAAGAGGAAGGACCATGCACTTCCTACTCTCACAAAGCAGAAGACAAGAAGCATGGAGGACACTGGGATCTTCAGATCCTGAGTGAGTACCTTATTGAGTACAAATCTCAACCTAGAGCCTTCAAGGAGACTCTAGCCTTCCCACAGTTCATTCAACTGAAGAAAGGGAGGAGACCCTGCAGCAAGGGAGAGATCAAGGGCAATAGATTTATATTGTCCACTTTTGATGGGACATCTGCAGCCAAAGCTTGGGCAAGAAGACTCAGTGCATTTTTCCTACTATATCCAGTGGTAGATAGAGAAGTAGTGGAGGTTACAGCGCTGCACCTGAAGGGTGAAGCAAGCAATTGGTGGTTCAGCCATGTGAAACATGCAAAAGTATCCTCTTTTGCAGATTTCACTCAAAAGGTGATCAAGAGATTTGAGGAAGAGAAGTCCCCACTATCTTTTGAGGAGATTTGTACCAGCACTATGAAAGCCTTGGAGGAAAAACCTTCAACACCATTATTTGAGGGAGTCAACATTGTAGAATAAGGAACTCTTCCAGCCATACAAGATGTTCCCAAAGCCTATCAAGGTATGATTGAGTTTCCACCTTCTATTATTGCAGCAAACCTTTTTGAGGGTTGTGGAAACCTGCTGTTGCATGACCCAAAATCATCATTACTACTAATTTAGAGCAGTAGAGTTTCAATGCACTATACAAGAGCATTATTAAAGAAAATAGGACCCATTCCTCATGGGAGCATTCAAATTGTAGCTTCATTCATGAAGCAATGGAGGAAGAAGTGGTAGATGGTAGACATCTTGAACTGAGAAATCCTTTCTCCTTTCTAAATGACCCTTTCTCAATGAGCACTTCCTAGCTCAAAGAGAAAATTCTACCTGCAGAAGATCCAGAGCCTTATCAATTTTGGAAGGCCATTGATGAGCAGGAGATCTCATGGAGAGATTTCATTGAAGGTGCACTTCAACAAATCATGGAGTGCAAGATTCTTCAACAGTTTGAGGAGGTTTTTCCCTTCTCACACTTGGATCATCATGGATTCAAGGAGGATCACATAGAATATGGAGGACATGTTCAGATGGATAATGTCTCTCATGATTGTGTTGGACACTTCTTGAGCCATACACATCATGATGGGAGGTTTTCCTCTTACCAAGATGTGAAAAGGTATGATTTTGATGATTACTTTAATGAATTTTTAATACAATTTGTGAACCTTTTGTATCATGGATTTAGAAAGTCATAGGGAACTATCACAAAACATGTGAAAATCGATATGTATAACTTAGCCACTGATAATGGTTATTTTCTATACAGGGAAAGAGAAAAACGAAGGGTTGCTGCTCTAAAGATAAGAACGAAGTGGAGATAACCGCTATTCCTCTGGATGAGAACCAAACGTAAACATAGGGAGACAAGATCAAGGAGAATCGGCTCGGGCAAGAGAGAGAGGACACCAGCTCAGCGCAATAGCAAAGACTGGATGAAAGTTAACTGTTTGGCGAATCCCTCAGGATCGAAGATCCTGAGGGATCGCTGCTTTACTTATCTAATTGCTTGGACATCTCCGCCAGCGTTTTTATAAAAAGAGACAAGTACTGTTAGTTTAGGGGGACAGAGAATGACGAGATAAGATACGTTTGATGTAATCTTTTGTAAAACATTCGATTTGGTTATTCAGCTTTGTTGAGAACTGGTTCGATGTATTTTTGATCAATGTATTAATGAAAGACTGGTGATTATTCCATCTTCGCATCTGCGTTAACCTAAAGCGGTGTATCCTTGGAGGCTAAGAGCCCGGCCCCGAAGGACACTTGCTTCTGTACCATTACAGCTTCGTTTATGTGTGGTTTGTTCATTACTGTTAGTTGATTATTTGATATGCTTATACGTTCGGATTACATGCTCTGTTTAAGTTGAATCATTGAAGTTTCTACAGCCAGATTTGTGTGTTAACTCTGCATTGCGTTCTTATTCCTTTCTAGAGTTAATCGCATATCCTTACTGTCAAGCTACAGAGCTGTTCTATTGACATTTGTGTTGTGTGCGTTTCTAATGCATCGGTATTATTCCATAATTCCCAAACTGTTATTGTTGTTCCATTAATATGATTTGTGTCATTTGCCTTTAGAATAACAGAGTGTTCCTTGATTGCAAAGAGTGCATAGATTAAGTTTGAATATAACCCGCGGGACTTAGTATTCATTTGCTGTCCTATTTTAGAGTTGCTATTCCATTTCAGAATTATAGTTTAATCCTTTATTTCCTTTGTTGTTCTATTTATCTGCATTTGATGGTTTGCTGTGAGAGATGATCTAAGACTGTAGTGAGCAGTATCAGTCACTGTTTAGCTCCCAGGCTTGTGATCTATGCTTTAGTTCTTTTCTATCAGTTTCTGAAGGAATGGTTTATCATGACCGAACCCTTGACTGATGAGCTATTGAGTTTCTTGAGTGTGTGATTTATTTCTTTAAAGTAATTTGATTTCAGTTAAGCATCCATTTACTCTTGTATTTCTTAAAGCACTGTACTACTAGCATTACTCTGACGAATGAGCCTCGGATTGAGTCACTCTTTGTAATGACAAAACGCTCTCGGGTTGACATATTAATGTGAGGTGAAAGAGACCCTTTTTATAGCTCTACATTTTGGCGCCGTTGCCGGGGAAAGAGTGAAGCCATTTGTCTTTTTCAGAGTAGTGTACAAGCCTGCTAGGGAGGAGTTGGATCCTAAAAACAGAAGGTAAGAACCTACGTGCAGAGCATGTAAAAGACCTGCTCATTATCCGCTTTCCTAACAGATTTGTTTTTGCTTGTTTGAATAGAAGTTCGTAGTTTATTTTTGAGTGCATGACTAAGCAGAAAAAACCAGAAAAAATATCAAACCCCCATCCAAACCTGAAAAAGCTAAGGGGCCGGTGACCCTTGGCCGAACAACCTTCATAGACGAAATCTATAAGAAAACAGAGTCTCAACCATCAGTAGGTTTCAAGAAAAACACTTCTAAACCACCTACTAGTTCCCTTCAGGCCACAGGATCACCATCTGTAGCCTGTGCTGAGGTGCATAGTCAAACTGAGGAGCAGGACTTTCAAGAAGTTGAAAATTCCACTCCGGAATTATTGCAGGAAGGGAACTCTAGCAACTTTTGTGAAGGAGAAGGAGAAACAGGGGAAACCGAGGAACCAAAATCTCCTCTTGAAACAAATCAGCCATTAGATAGCACAGATAAGGGGAGTGCCGCGAAAGTCATTGTTGAAGAGATTCAATCTCCTCAAACACCTGGTATTCCCATTATTCCGGATAAAGGAAGCGCTATTAAAAAGATCCCTGTCAAACCCGTTCCCAACCAACCTAGGAATACCCTCCTAGATATCCCAGAAGGTTACTGGCATATATTCGATCCCATGGCTCAAAACCAACCAAACGCTCAAAACCAGCCAAACACTCAAACCTCTACATTACAATATCCTATAGTGGATTCTGCAGCAAATGCACCCATGAAAGCTATCCCTCTTCAGCATATCCCCACATTTCATGGACTCACATCAGAGGATCCGGATGCATTCCTATTCAAATTCGATGTGTTATGTCGGGGGTACGATTACACCACCGATCCCCAAAAATTGAAATTATTCCCCTCTACATTGAAAGGGGTTGCCTTAAGATGGTTTATGGGGCTAGGTGGTGGGGTTATCAACAATTGGGATCAAATGAAAGAATCCTTCTTAAAGAAATACCAGGATTATTGTAGGTCTAGAGAATTAAAAGACGAAATATTTCAAATGATAGCCAGACCAAATGAAACATTAGAGGAGTATGTGGAACGTTTTTAGTATAATTTACAAAGATCTCCTTATGCATCGCTACCTTTACCTGATAATGTGTTAAAAACTGCATTAATGAGGGGCATGAAGGAACAATGGATTGAAACATTAAACATTATGGGAAAAGGGGATATTTATCAAGAGAATTTTACTGACATCCTTGACTTATGTATCAGGAGTTCGAGAGGCAGCACAAGAATAAAACCAGCAGAATATGATCGGTTTGCAAGAGATAACAAAGTATCAGCAGAAGGAGTAACACGTGCAGAAATTGGAAATTTATTAGAAAATTTTAAAACTGATATTATGGGGACACTAACTACACAACTTGATATAGTGCAGGCTAAACAAAAGCAGCTGGAGGCAGAACAGAACATGGCAATCTTCTGTCCCCGTTGCAGAAAAAAACACAGCCACAAGGAGTGCCCTCTGGATAAAGTCCAAATATGCGCCATCTGTACAAAAGACCACCTTACGGAGAGCTGCCCCTCACTTCCAGGATTGAAAGCAGTATATAAGGAAGCAGAAGAAGAACCAGAAGCGGTGAATTCAATCAACCAGTGCCGCCAGTGGCAGCCAAGACAACCTGGTATGTTTCCGGATCCAACCTCTTTCTTTCAAAACCCACAGTATAATGCTCAACAATATGGTATGTGGCAAAATCAATCTCAAACCCCATTTACAAACTGGTCACCACAATCATTTCCTTCTCCAAATACATGGCTGAATCAAACAAGCCAAACTGGTTGGCCAAATTTCCCTTACACTCCACCATATTGGCAAAATGGCCCATATCCTTCACAATGGACCCCCTCTACTTCACAAAGTTCACCCTGGCAGACAAGCTGGAAAAGATCGATGTACCACCCAGCCGGAACGATTCCGCTCCCTCAACCTACTTTGCCAGCTTTACAGCAAAATCCCCAGTCTAACTTGAGGCCGCAACTCCCAGCCCAACCTGATCCCAATCCAAACAACAGGCAGGTCCAATCTATTCAAATCATAGAATCACCAGAACCAGGACCTGATTTAAAAGAGTGCAACGACCTTCAGTTAAGATCTGGGCGTATAATTGAAACTGAGGGAGATAAAACAGTTCATATTGAAGATCAGTTACTCAGAGAACATCAGTCACAACAAGAGGATGTAAATAAGCAACAAACTCATAATCAAGCAACCACATCCTCTCCTCCGTTCCCAGAACGATTAGCCATACCTCGATCCATACAATACCCTGACTTTGACATTCTGGGAGAATTACAAAACTTGTACATAAAAATTCCAGTCCTCCAAGCTATTCAAGACATTCCCATATACGCCAAAACCATAAAAGAGTTGTGCATAAAGAAACCAAGGAGGAATATAACAAACAATCCAAGAGTCCAAGTAGTCGGCACCTTATCTGACCTATTGTCGGGAAGAGAAACACCCCTTAAATATGAAGACCCCGGGAATCCAATTATAACTATTCAAATTTATGGCCAGACCCTGCCTAATGCCTTAGTTGATTTAGGGGCTGCAATTAATATTTTAACAACCACAACTTGCCAAAAGCTCGGCATTACATCTGTAGAACCCACCTCTACTCTGTTAGAATTGGCTGACCGATCTGTGGTTAGACCAGAGGGCACTCTACATGATGTCCTGGTCTCTGTAGAATCCTGGGAGTATCCAACCGATTTCCTGATAATTAATCCAAAAACCCGACTTGATGGACACCCGCTAATTTTAGGTAGACCTTGGCTCGCTACTGCCGATGCCTACATTGTCTGTCGGCAGGGAAATATGACCATAACCAGAGGACCAAATAGCAAAAATTTAGTTCTATATCCTCCAGCGCAGCCAAGTGTCACAATGATTAAAACGAATAAGCACCCTGTATCATATCTTACTGATAACATTAGATCTCCATTAACTATACAAGAGGCACTTGATTTAAAAGATCAAACAGAAGACGATGCCATTAACAATTTCATTACTCAAACTGAACCTCGCACACAATGTCACATGATAAAAGCAGCATTTGATAATGAGTTAGAAGAAGATCCCCTGAAAGATATTCATGATCAAATAATACCTGTCACTTCTGTTGCAAATAGTAAAACTGTGGAAATTGCACCGGGGAAAACTTTAAACATCAATGCTAATCTCACACTGGAACAAGAAACAAAGCTCATCCATCTGTTAACAAAATATCAAGAAGCATTTGCATGGGACTACCCTGATATGAAAGGAATCGATCCCCAGTTATGTACCCACCACATTTACATAGAAAAAGATGCCAGACCTGTGCGTCGGCCGCAAAGGAGACTTAATCCCCATCTAAAAGATGTTGTAAAAACTGAACTTCAAAAACTTTTAGATGTGAATTTTATCTACCCTATCTCTGATAGTAAATGGGTCTCTCCACTTGTGGTGGTACCAAAAAAGAATGGGAAATGGAGAATTTGTGTGGATTATAGGGAACTTAACAAGGCAACACAAAAAGATCATTTTCCTCTTCCTTTCATAGATCAAGTATTGGACACTTTAGCAGGGAAGAAGTTCTTTTCTTTCCTGGATGGCTTCAGTGGATACAATCAGATTCAGATTGCCCCTAAAGACCAGGATAAAACTACCTTTACTTGTCCTTGGGGAACATTTGCCTATCGAGTTTTACCTTTTGGCTTATGTAATGCTCCTGCCACATTTCAGAGGGCTATCCTTAGTATTTTTGCAGATTTAATCAATGATGGACTTGAAGTTGACATGGATGACTTTACACCATACGGAGATGACTTCGATCCAGCTCTAGACACCCTAGAGAAAGTCCTACAACGCTGCATTGTTACTAGGCTTTGCTTAAGCAATGAAAAATGTTTTTTGATGATGACTGAAGGACTTATCCTAGGACACTATGTCTCAGTAGCCGGCATTCAGGTAGACCTGGCCAAAATCCAAATACTTTTGCTTATTCCCACTCCTACTACTCAAACAGAGGTACGCAGTTTTCTTGGATTTTCAGGTTATTATAGACGATTTATAGAGCATTATTCGCACATTGCTGCTCCTTTATATGCACTGACTGGTAATGTTGATTTTCTTTGGACAGACAAATGTGACCATGCGTTCGAGGATCTAAAGAAGCTTGTATCCACAGCCCCAGTCCTTCGAGGACCAAACTGGGACCTACCGTTCCAGATATCATCTGATGCCTCAGATACAGCCATTGGTGCAGTCCTTGGGCGGGAAGAGGATAAAAAACCATATGCTATATATTACATCAGCAAAAATTTATCCCCTGCTGAATTGAATTACACTGTTACTGAAAAAGAATTTCTAGCTGTAATACATGCTGTCAATAAATTTAGACATTATATCACAGGCTACCCTGTCATCTTGTATACAGATCATTCTGCTATAAAATATTTAGCAAATAAGCTTGTCACAAATGCCAGAGTAACTCGATGGTTAATCTTATTGCAGGAATTCGATATAACAATCAAGGACCGCCCTGGCAAAGAAAACCCTGTAGCCGATTTTCTTTCAAGGATACCAAAATCAAGCGATGCAGCAGCAGTGGAAGATCAATTTCCGGATGAACACCTGTTTTCTGTTGCTGTTCAAACACCCTGGTATGCTGATGTTGCCAATTACCTTGCAGTAGGTAAATTACCAAAACATTTAACTCCTAATGAGCGTAAGCAGATTATTCAGAAAAGTTCTCGATTTTCGTGGATTGGAGGTTATTTGTTTCACACGGGAGCAGACATGCATATCAGGCGATGTGTTAGAGAGGATGAAATATTTGACATCCTAAAAGCCTGTCACGATGGACCATGTGGGGGGCACTTCGCTGAGCGTAGGACTGGACATAAAGTATTGCAGACAGGATATTACTGGCCTACGATCTTCAAAGATGCAAAGAAGTTCGTCCAAGCCTGTGACAGTTGCCAGCGAGCAGGACGACTTGGTCAAGCTGATGAAATGCCTCTGAAACCACAGTTAGTCATTGAACCATTCGAACGGTGGGCTCTGGATTTCGTTGGACCCATCAACCCTTCATCAAATCAAAAAACATATATTCTGGTGGCAACAGAATATGTCACCAAATGGGTTGAGGCAGAAGCATTACCAAGAGCCACAGAGGACTATGTCATACAGTTCCTGTTTCTTTTATTTGTCCGTTATGGCCTTCCTAGGGAAATAATTACAGATGGAGGACCACAATTTGTTGGGCATAAATTAGCTGCAACACTTAACAATTATCATGTCCAGCATAAGATCTCTACTCCATATCACCCACAGGCGAATGGGCAGGTAGAAAGTAGCAATAAGATAATAGAATCAATCCTAACGAAAACTATTGCATCACATAGGCGTGACTGGGCTACCCGACTACCTGAAGCACTCTGGGCCTATCGAACCACATGGAGGAGCACTACTGGTTACTCACCTTATCAACTAGTGTTTGGAAAACAACCTATTTTTCCCATAGAATTCGAAATCCAAACACTGCGTACAGCACAGGAAGTTGGCCTACACTTAACTGAGGCACAACTCAATCGACTACAGCAGATCAATGAATTAGACGAAATTCGACTCTCTGCACTACAAAATACAGCATTAATTCAACAGCAGAGAGCCAAATGGCATGATGCGCTCATTAAGAATAAAGTCTTCCACGAGGGAGACTGGGCTTTGTTATACGATTCTCGGTTTCGGGACTTCCCTGGAAAACTTCAGACTCGATGGTTGGGACCATACGAAATCCAGAAGGTACATGACAATGGAACTCTTACTCTAATCACTATTGACGGTTCTGGATATGCATTTAAGGTAAATGGTCACCGAGTCCGTCTCTACCGTAAACCACTTACTCGGGAATCCTTCTGCCAGCAGATACGCTGAGATACTGATCTGGAGATCTTAGGAGAGGAAGAGAAATCTTCCTCACCTGCAATTCATTAAGGGTCTATTTCTTTTTGCAATTTGTACATAAAGTTTTTTTTTGTTTCTGAGTGATTCTTGTACATAAGTTTGATTTGAATAATTCTTGTCATTTTGCTGTTCCTTTTTCTTCCACAAAGTTTGATTTTTGCTCTTCTAATAGCATATGTGTGTTTTTTATATTGGTTTTGCTTGTTCTGCTGTTCCTTTTCTAAAGGAACAGCATTCGGATCTCTGCTGTTCCTTTTTCAGAAAAACGATATTGTTACGCTTATCGCTGTTACCACTGTTCCTTTTTCTTCAAAAAAAAAAAACAGCGTTCTTTTATTTCTGTGCTGACTTTTTCAACGGAATGGCATATGGAGTGTTTCGTATGATTGCCGTTCCTTTTCCCAAAAGGAACGGCATTTGCAGTTTTGTTCCTTTTTCTATTATCCATCGTTGTTTCTTTTTCAACGGAACACCATTTGCATACTTTTGATCTCTTTGATGATTTAAATTGAGGATGCTTTTTCCCGTCTTCTTTCTAGTCTTCAAGCCTCAGCGATGCATTTATGCGATGAATATAAAGACACAACATACCGAAATCTGCAAACCATAAATCGCTCTATCTATAAGGCTCTGCATTAATAAAAGGACAGATGGAAAGACATACTTATTTCTTACCTTTTGTGACATGGTTTTACTAATTTTGCCATGATTGGTTATCTTTATCATGCTGATTCCCTTAAAAATCTTTTTATTAATATTTGGGAATAAGGGCAAAGAGTTTAAATCTTCCTATTGAGATAATAAGACTTCTTCCACCATTCCTACTCTTAAGGAGTGCTGAACCACCCTTTGTGTATAAATAAGGAAAAAGAAAAAGCATGTCAAATGTCAAATGCAGGATAGGGGGTCTCATTGAGAGCCAGCCTACCATGATCATGAGGATGGAAGTGAAGTGGCATTCCCATTCTGGCCACCACACCAGGGATATGGTCCAAAAGGTGTATCAAAATAAACAAACCTTGGAGCAGGAGGTCTCATTAAGAGCCGGCCTGCCCACGTTTCGCTCTTTCCTCGTGAATGGCATTATGGTTAACTGGTCACCAAGCCAGCATAATGGTCTACATTCTGACATAATAACAGTCCTAAGTATACACACAGGATCATGGTTCCGGGGGTGAAAAACAACTCTGCCAAGGTTATGGACACCTGTTGGCAACAGAGTAATGTTAATGGTATCGAAGTCACCTTGCTTACGCCAATAGGTAAGATATTAACACTCTTTTGTTTCTTTATCCTAGGCATTAATCACATGTTATTTCCCGATTTATACACAGCATGAATATTTATCATTACCAATCATGGCAACGGAGGTGACCATGACCGCTTAAGATTGGCGAATACGATACATGCCTATCCATCAGCCTCAAATCATAACACAACAGCCTCAAATCATATCACGCGATCCATCCTCCGCCTCGAGTTCGGTAATCTGTTGTCCTTTTTCAACATGGCATAAATTCACATGCTGTTCCTTTCTGACTTGATTACAGACTGGGTGCCGCTCCATTATTTGCCGGCTGGGACAGCCTATCACACTGCGGGGGGGGGAGGTTAACCTCATCATTCCCTGTGTTACGTGTCAATTCATCATTCGAAAAATCTGGTTCACGACGGTTTGGCATGGTTTCACGGCATGGCATATTTTTATTTTTATTTTTTTCGCACAAGTTGTTTTTGCTTGCATACTCTGTGTTTTATTTTGCGAAACCCTGCTCTCTGTGTTTCAAACCGAAAACGTTTTTGCTGTTCCATTTAGAAATCGCGGCGAAATCATGGGGGGCAAGGCAATTCGTAGTGAGCCTCAACAGCTAACGATCTCTGCTGCTGCCCGAGAAATCCTGGAAAGGGCAGGATGGTTGAACTATTTCAATCGCTTACAGGAGGGTAATGAGACAGTAGCAATGGAGTTCTTATAGAATTTACAAGAAGACCACTCCATAGTAAGAGGGAAACGCATAGCGGTCACTGATGCCATAATTGCAGAAGTCTCAGGACTACCAGCTACCGGACCGGTATGGACATTCAAAAAGGAACGATTACAGAAGGTCATCGACATCTTCCAAGATGAAGGCCAGCATTTGACAATCAAAGGGAAAGGAATTTTGCCAGCGACCCTAGGCAAACCCTGGACAGAGCTAGCAAGAATAATACAGAGCTACATTACTTGCGAAGGAAGAAAAGACGTGGTAAGACCACGACACCTTAAACTTTTAGCTGTTCTAAAACAGAAATGCTCTGTGAATTTACCAGCACTCTTAAATTCGTCATTACATGATGTTGCACAAAGTATGAAAAGGGCACAGCACGTAGAGGCAATTGTTAGTCACCACGGGTTAATTCGACTTGTTGTTAGTTATAGTCTTACCCAGCAGTAGAGCAGCTGGGAAAGACTCATTGCACTGATTGAAGGAAGATCGACAGAACCATCCCTGAGACGCAGACGTTCTATAAACACACCGGAACAACAGGCAGAACGCAGAGAAAATGTTGCTAGTACATCGCAGCAACCAGAATTACATCAAGAATCCGCAAAGCGAAAGCATGTAGTTGATTCACCCGAGCAACCAGAGGAACCCAGGAAATCAGCTCGGTTAGCTCAGATGAGAGGAAGCATAAACAAACCCAGAAAGTCAGCCCGGTTGGCTCGAATAAGGGAAAGGCTGGAACAGCTTCAGGAAGGCACCAGCCAACCAATAATAATTGAAGATGAGCAACCCGAAGAAGAAGTACCCGAGCCTGCGGGAACAGAAAAAGAAGCAGAAACTGAACAGGAAGAAGAAATGGGATAGCAGGAGAATAGTCCATTACAGGACTTACTAAGAGAAGATGACCTGGCCGCCATCCTAGCCAATATGAGTAAATACGGTCAACCTTCTAGCTCAGAGAATCCCCACGACCAAATTCAAGAAGAGAACATGCCCATGCATGATGAAGAAGAAGAAAATACCGAACGGGAACAATCTGTTCCCATGTCACAAGAGGAGAATCTAGAGGAAGAACCCCAGGAGGAATAATCAGAACCAGTTGAGGTACATACACCAGAACCGCCGGAGCAGAGCAGTGAGGAAGAACCTCAGGAGGAAGAGGTAGCAACTGGTCATGATCCAGTTCATCATCAACAGACTGCCGTTCCTTCAAAGGAATCAATGGAAATCAAAAAGTTGAGGAAGGAACGGACTAAACTATTAAACACGATAACACAGCTCAGGCAACAAATCAGGATTTTGAAAAAGAACCAGAAAGTAAAGAGGAAAAAGAGGGCCCGCAAGCAGCCTGTTTTCCAAGACTCGGAGGTTCCAACTGCCGTTCCGATTAAGACAGAAAAAAATGATAAGGAAATTCAGACGGAGGCACCACCCTCAGGGGTAATCAGGGTCCTGAACTCTAAACAGCGTAACAAGAAGGTTCAGGTAAAACAAAAAACTACTGATGCATGGAGAAAAGATCCAAAGACAAAAACCTTGCACAAGATGGTGAAACAAGCACGGCAAGAAATGGAGCAACTTAAAGAGCAAACGGTTCCGCTAGAGAAATATGAAGAGTTGCAGCAGCAACTAAGGGATGTCAGTCAATCTAAAAGACAGGTTTTTGAAGGATGGAAGAAGGAACAAGAGGAAGTCACACAGGTAACTTATAAACTAGATACTACTATCAAACAGATGAATGACTTGTGTTCTTTATATAATAATGTTTTAGCATGTAGGGCTCCTGCTAAAAACTATGCTCTGATTCTATTAGAACGATATTTACAATTACAAATAAAAGCTGTTAAGGCAGGCACCCCTATACAGATCAACAATGTCAATGATTTTATCGACTGTTGTAGACATTATGGAGTAAAAGTCCAGAGGTTGTTGTGTGAACTCTATTTACATGACCTTGTGCTAAGTCGGGAGACTGAATCGAACCCTGGTCCCTCCATTGGTGATATTCAATTCCAAGCATTCATTTCATTCGGAGCTAACCAGATTAAGTGGCTGAAAGCCTATGATACCTTTCAGAGTCAAGAAAATGGTCTAGATTTAAGAGTTAGGGCTGAGCCTAGGAACCCAGTACGGTTATGGAAAGCTCATATAAACCACATAAGGACTCCAGGTGTCATTGTAACATTAGGGCCTATGCATGAGGCACTCATTCAAGAGGGTTTAGAGTATTTCTTTTCCATTAAGGACTTGGCCACTAATGCAGCCAAATTTCGATATCGAATCTCTAATCCACACATCCAGCTCAGAGAGCCATTTAAGTATGAGAACTTTGAGTTCGCTGCTGACCGTTTGAATCTCTATGGCCAGAGCCTTCTAAAAGCAGGGTCATCCTGGTTAGGGTGTAGATTTCGCGCTCCAATTATTTGGCATCCAGCACATGTATACCAGGCCCTGTATGATATGCCTGAAGGGCAAGCAGGTCAGTTCTTTGATTATTTAATCACTCAACATGGTTGTAGGCCTCCGCATGAAACTCCTTCTCCAGCATACTCTCTCACTGCATTACATGTCAACTACAATTTTTTTTCATGAGGACATGAAACAAGGTAAGCAGGGGGGTGTGTGGAGTACTGAAAAGGTATGATTTTGATGATTACTTTAATGACTTTTTAATACAATTTGTGAACCTTTTGTATCATGGATTCAGAAAGTCATAGGGAACTATCACAAAACATGTGAAAATCGATATGTATAACTTAGCCACTGATAATGGTTATTTTCTATACAGGGAAAGAGGAAAACGAAGGGTTGCTTCTCTAAAGATAAGAACGAAGTGGAGATAACCGCTGTTCCTCTGGATGAGAACCAAACGTAAACATAGGGAGACAAGATCAAGGAGAATCGGCTCGGGCAAGAGAGAGAGGACACCAGCTCAGCGCAATAGCAAAGACTGGATGAAAGTTAACTGTTTGGCGAATCCCTCGGGATCGAAGATCTTGAGGGATCGCTGCTTTACTTATCTAATTGCTTGGACATCTCCGCCATCGTTTTTATAAAAAGAGACAAGTACTGTTAGTTTAGAGACAGAGAATGGCGAGATAAGATATGTTTGATGTAATCTTTTGTAAAACATTCAATTTGGTTATTCAGCTTTGTTGAGAACTGGTTCGATGTATTTTTGATCAATGTATTAATGAAAGACTGGTGATTATTCCATCTTCGCATCTGCGTTAACCTAAAGCAGTGTATCCTTGGAGGCTAAGGGCCCGGCCCCGAAGGACACTTGCTTCTGTACCATTACAGCTTCGTTCATGTGTGGTTTGTTCATTACTGTTAGTTGATTATTTGATATGCTTATACGTTCAGATTACATGCTCTGTTTAAGTTGAATCATTGAAGTTTCTACAGCCAGATTTGTGTGTTAACTCTGCATTGCGTTCTTATTCCTTTCTAGAGTTAATCGCATATCCTTAGTGTCAAGCTACAGAGCTGTTCTATTGACATTTGTGTTGTGTGCGTTTCTAATGCATCAGTATTATTCCATAATTCCCAACTGTTATTGCTGTTCCATTTATATGATTTGTGTCATTCGCCTTTAGATTAACAGCATGTTCCTTGATTGCAAAGAGTGCATAGATTAAGTTGAATATAACCCGCGGGACTTAGTATTCATTTGCTGTCCTATTATAGAGTTGCTGTTCCATTTCAGAATTATAGTTTAATCCTTTATTTCCTTTGCTGTTCTATTTATCTGCATTTGATGGTTTGCTGTGAGAGATGATCTAAGACTGTAGTGAGCAATATCAGTCACTGTTTAGCTCCCAGGCTTGTGATCTATGCTTGAGTTCTTTTTCTATCAGTTTCTGAAGGGATGGTTTATCATTACCGAACCCTTGACTGATGAGTTGTTGAGTTTCCTGAGTGTGTGATTTACTTCTTTAAAGCAATTTGATTTCAGTTAAGCATCCATTTACTCTTGTATTTTTTAAAGCACTGTACTACTAGCATTACTCTGACGAATGAGCCTCGGATTGAGTCACTCTTTGTAATGACAAAACGCTCTCGGGTTGACATATTAATGTGAGGTGAATAGAGGTGAAAGAGACCCTTTTTATAGCTCTACACCTAACCACCCGCTAATTGACAGGTAATGCTTTTTCCTTGAGAAGATTTCATTTCAAAATCCCATGAAGTGCAGAAATCTGTTTTTGGATGATGGTAGCCCTCATGGGAGGAGTACCAAGATGGAGTGGATGTGGATGGAGAGCAAGAAGCTGGTGAGCTACTTGCATAATTATGATACCGGGCAGCAGGAGGCTTGGCTGCGTTGGTTACTCTTGAAGGAGTTTGGCCCTCACTTGGCATTCACTCTTCCTAAGGGTATGGTGATGGAGGAGATGTGGAAGGATGCTGGCATCATTGAGCATCAAAGAGTATGGATGCATGGTGTTGATGTGACATTCATATCATTCATTATGCCCTCATCACATGACTTGTATGATGAGAGCATGAGGAGGAAGCGAACACTTGTGTTGCTAGGGTTGTACTTGAGAGAGCAAGGTCGGATTTTCTCTCACACGTTGGATGATGTTGCAGGAGTAGGAGATGACACTATCATTGTGCAAAGGGGCTACTCCTTAGGCTTTGATGATCAGGAAGTACTTCCATTTTGGGAGGAATTTCCAAATTGCAGCAACATTGTTGGAGGATTCTTTGACAAGGATCAAGTCAAAGAAATGAGCTATGTGGAGTTGGGGCAGCCAAGGGACTCTATGCAAGAGTCATTTCAGCCATCTCTTCCTTCTTTTGAAAGAGGAGAAATGTCCATGCACAACTCCATGTGTATGAGTAATTTTGATGGTAAAGAATCTGTTCATGTAAAGCAAGTTTATTTTTTTGTTTGTACATGTTCTTTTACCATTTGTATAGAGGAAATGACTCCTAAAAGGAGAAATGTATCATGTAAATGTCATGGAAATTGTTGGGCCTCTAAGAGTGCTGAATTTTTCCACTCCCTTGATGTGCAAAAGGAGATTTATTTTCATGATGGGTGCTTCCCAAAGGCACCAAATATATCTCACATTTTATGCAATAGTGAGATGACTTGGGCAACAAGTAAGTGGTGGGAAAACCACTTACCACATCTTGGTTTGATGCAAGCAAGGGATGCTCTGCCCTGGTTCCACATGTGGGACTATGATCCACCTCCATGTACACATGTTTATGTTTACTTGTACATTTTCATGATCCCCTATATTGATGATGTGCTTGTACTTTTCATGGGGATGAATGGAGGAAGGAGGGGATGCATGCATGTGCCCTATGGGATGATTACACTCCCTGTACTTCATGTTTTTTTATTTCAGGGAGGGCATTGGGAAAACCATGGTTGCTTCATGTGATTCATTGTTTCCTTATGGGAGGAGCTAGTTTCATCTCATGAGGACATTGTTGGGATAAGTCATGAATGTATGGTTTGGTGATCACTTAGCTTATGAGAGAAGCTTATCCTTTGCTTGTGACACCAATGGAGGAGGAGATGAGTTGCAGCACTCACCTTATTAGTTGCTTGAGGACAAGCAACATTTTGGAGGGGAGGACTGTAATGTTCCTAAATTAGCCTAAGCTAATAGAAATATTCCCTTTTGTTTTCATTTTCTTGTTCAAGAATAAAATTGTAGAGGACAAATTAAACTCCTGAAACCGTAAAATAAATCAATGCCCATATGAAAAAGGCTAAATCTAGGCTGCTTTAAAGAAACTTCTTCATGTGTGAAAGGGGATTGTGACAACTGACTGGGTCAACTGGACCAAATCTACATTGTTGTCCAGATGCAATGTACCAAGATAAACAGTGCAGATCTAGTTGGAGGTTCCAAATGTGAAAGGAGCTAAACCTTTGAGATGGTTTAGGGTTTTGCAAGGCTTTCATCCTATAAATGAAAGAGGAGAGAAAAATGAGAGGGGTTTTTTAACATATTGTATTGAAAATATTTGTCTGCTTATACACTTCTCATTCTCTAGTTGTTTAGCTGAGAATATTGCAGCTTAACACTTGGGTGTTACTGGTCGGGAATCCTACCTCTTTCCTTGAGAGGCCTCTTGGAAGATTCTTGCAATTCTTGGTCCACTATCAGGCATTTGGCCAAGCTTATTCTTCCAACTACAACTTGGATCCTATTGAGGGTTTGGTTGTCCTTGTGAGCAGCAGCAAGTGGAGGCTAGATGTATTCAGATCTAGACCATACTAGTGCCTCTTCTCAGTGAATGAGTCTTTTATCCTTCTAGAAGAGTGTATTAGCAGTATTGAGCTTCAGATATACAACTTGGAATCAGGAAAAATTCTATATCAAGCCTACAGCGCAGTTTATCTCCCTATACTGCGTTATTTTGAAAGTGAAGAGTTGCAGGGTGTTTGGAAACTGTTTGGAGGAAAGATGTCTGATGTAAAGGAGTATTATTTGCACTATGGTGATCCATGGATTGGAAAACCAATCCATTTATGTTTCATATATGATTCATTCATTGTTGTATCTAATTCATAATTTCTGAAGCATTCTGTAGATCTGCCGCAGCAAATCTCAGATCTACTCTATGTGCTTCATGTTTTGCTGAAAACCCCAAGGGGGATGTAAAATAGAGACAGTGTAGTGTACAAATCTGATATAGATATAATATTTTGTACAAATATTTTTCCTAGATCTGACTTGTAACCTACAACTACTATTTTTCCATAATAAAACGTTGTCCAGCTTGTTCAGTCATTTCCTATGGTTGCAGTACCTCATTCTTGAGGATTTCTTCAAGTAAAAGAAGCTTCTCTCTATTTCCTTCCATAATCTGATGTAATAAAATTATATATGATATTCATGCCATATTTTACCTAAAACTTTCAGAAAATCATTCTGTATATGCTTCAGTCACTTTCTGTTGAGTTAAGTCTTGGGGATTGGGCCTTTTTGAGCTATATCGGGACCAGGAGATCTGTTTAACTAAGCTAGAGTCATTTTTTTTGGCTTAAATTTGGTATGTAAGTCCCAACTTACCTAAGCTAAAGGATCCCACCATCATTTCCCAGTAATTTTATGCAAATCTCAGAAAATGGCGTTTTTAGGGCTGAAATAGCTGCTTTTCCCCATCTTTTGGATCATGAATCATAATATAAGTTTTTTTTGTAGTTATGATTGAAGGATATGTGTTTTTAACACATAATTTGAGCTTATTTAATGCTTCATATTAATTATTTTCTTTACATATTGCTGTAGTCCTTCATTGGGCACTTTCTCAAGACAACTAGGTGTGGGAGATCTGTTTAACCCACCTAGAGTGATTTATTTTGATCTTCCTCTTGGATTTCGGTCTTAGATACATTTATCTAAGGGATCCAGGCCTTGGTTTCAAATAATATAGCAGCTATTCCTGAAAAATGCGTTTTTTAGGCATGCCTTGCTGAGCAATCCCATTTGGGGATACTACAATCAACCTTTCTTGCTGGGACTTTGTTATACCTAGGTCTAACTCAACTACCATCCTTAAGGTGTTGAAAATAAGCTCAATTTAAAGCATATATTTCTTCCCATAGACCAATTCACAAGGAGTGAACCCTGTTGTTGTTTTCCAAGTAGTTTTATAAGCCCAAGTAGCCTCTACCAATCTGTCCGCCAAATATTTTCTACTACTGTTCACAACCTTGGTGAGGATATTCTCTAAGGCTATTTTGGTCACTTCTCCTTGGCCATTTTCTTGAGGTTGGTATGCAGTGAAATTATTATGCTTGATCTTGTGCCTCCTCATTAGATTCTCAATGAGTTGAGATGTGAATTGTGCCCCCTAATCATTGAATACCTCTTTGGGGTACCTAAATTTGTACAACACATTCTCTCTCACAAATTGTGCTAACTTCTCCTTGGTTTCTACCTTTAAATATTTGGTTTCATCCCACTTTCTCAAGTAGTCATTGCAGACTATGATATACATTTTCTGACTATATAGTGGATCAATGGGTCCAATGAAGCCCATGGACCAATTTTTAAATGGCTCTAGAGCCACTTGAGGATGAAAGGACATCTCATCCCTCTGTGTAGGTTTCCCCATCCTTTAGCACTGGTCACACCTACTAGTGTATATTTTGGCATCCTGGTGAAGGGCAGGCTAGTAGTAATCTACTTGCAAAGCTTTGAAGGCTGTCCTTTTTGAAGCAAAGTGGCCTCCACAAGGGCTATCATGGAATGCAGAGAGGATGTCAAAAACTTCTTCCTCCCTCAAATATCTCCTAAGAATTTGGTCAGGTTCCATATTGAAGAGATTTTCCCCGATCTAGGAGAAAGGCATGTGTTTTCTGATGATCTTTCTCTTCTCCTTGGATGAGATGTTAGGAGGGAAATTTTCAGTAACCAAGTAGTTAGCTATGTCAGCAAACCATGGAGAGAGTATTGAGATAGAAAAGAGGTTTTCATCCAGGATTTGGTCACCCACCATTCCTTCTTCATCTCCAGGAAGAGCTAACCTAGATAAAATATTTGCAACAACATTCTACTTTGCAGGTTTATTGACAATAGTTAGGTAAAACTGTTCTAATAGTAACAACCATCTAATTATTCTAGCATTAACATTAGTTTTTTTCATTAAATATTTGATGGTTGTATGGTCAATGTGTACAAAGGTCTCATAACCAGTGATGTAATGCCTAAATTTTTTTAAAGCATGAAAAATGGCTAAGATTTCCTTCTTTATGACAATATAATTGATTTCAGCCTTGGACAAGTTCTTACTAATGAAATACATTGCATAAGGTAATTTGTCTTCTAACTGCCCCAAGGCTTCCCCCACAGCTTTGTCTAATGCATCTGTGTGGATGTGGAAAGGCAGAGTCCAATTTGGACCTCAGAGAATGGGGATAGTAGTTAACTTTCCATTAATGAGCTCAAAAGCTTCTTGACAAAGACTGGACCAGGTAAACTCATAGTCTTTGGCCAACAAACCAAATAGTGGCGAAGCCAAAATGATTACATATTTGATAAACCTTCTATATTAGCCAGTTAAACCTAAGAAACTCCTAACATTCTCTATTTTTGAGGAGCAGGTACCCTTTTGATGATGGTGATTTTGTTTGGGTCCACCTATATTCCTACTTGGGAGATTGAGTGGCCCAATACTACTCCTGCTCTTTTCAAGAATTCACACTTTTTTGGGCTTAGGGAGAGATGCATCTCAATGCACCTTCTTAGCACTTTTCCCAGATTAGAGAGAAATTCTTGGAAGTCATTCCCATAGGGTGTGCAGTTGTCCATGTAGATTTCAATCGAGTCATGGAATAGCCCAAAGAAAATTCTCCAGAAAGCTCTTTGGAAGGTACTTGGGGCATTGCACAACCCAAAGGGTAGGACTTTGTAAACGAAGGTACCCCAAGGACATGTGAAAGTAGTTGTGTCCTAGCCTTCACGGCTAATTTGGATCTGGTTATACCCACTGAACCCATATAAGAAATAAAATAACTTTTTTCCTACAAGGCCATATAGGACTTGATCTATAAAGGGAAAAGGGAAATGGTCCTTCTTGGTGGCTTTGTTGAGTTCCCGATAATCAACACAGATTCTCCATTTTCCATTATTCTTCAGGACTAGGATAAGAGGAGATACCCATTCACTGTATAATATAGGATAAATGAAACTTGCATCCAACAATATCTATAGTTCTTCCTTGACTATGTCTTTTAGAGTTGGGTTCATCCTCCTTTGGGGTTTATGCACATGCTTGCATCCTTCTTTAACATAAATATGATGTCTACACACCAAAGGATGCACCCCTTTCATTTCCTTATAGTCCCAAGAAAATGCATCTAGGTTGTCTTTCAAAAGCTGGCGTAGCTGCTCTTCTTCTATATCTGAGAGGTTTGAGTTAATTTTCAAAGATTTGGATGGCCAAATTCCATAGCCTTGGTGGTTTCAGATGCTTTGACTAGGTTTGTAAGCAAGCTATCAGTGGGGGATTGGTTCTAAATGACTTCATTGATGAATTCATCTTGATCAAGTTTACCCCCTCTGAGAATAGTATCTATGGTACAAATTTGGTAGGGTATAGTGTTGTATACTTCATCTTTTTCTTCTTCCTCCTCCAACCATATAGGTAGGTCGTGGTTAATGGAAGGTTGGGGTGGAGGACATGGTACCAGTTGTTTAGACAAGGGTCCATTCTTAATATTCATGTTTCTGTCTCGACAACTGATATAAGCATCGGTAGTGGCTAACCAAGGTCTCCATAGAATGAGAGGATATCCATTAAACTTTGTTTTTTGCTGGAGAACTAGGAAATTTGTAGGATACTCCCAAGATTCAATTGAAACCATATAATCCTCAACAATTCCTTTCATAGTCACTGTGGATAGATCTGCAAGTTGCATAACCATTGTGGTTTTCCTCGAAGTCCCTTGGAGGTTGATTTTAAGCATATTTTCTCTAGTCATTACATTAATGGCAGCCACGAGATCAATCATAGTATTGGGGACTATGACACCATCTATGTGCACATCTAAAACTGGACTACTAGGGTTTAGGTACTTTGGGAACATCACTCTTCCCAGCATTAAGTCGAACAACTGTCCTACTACATTGATGTTGGGAGTAACTTTCTTCTTTCTCCCAGGTTTCTTGAAGCACTTTTCCTTGTTGAGCCTATTTTAAATAGGGGCATCCTTAATGGCCTATAGAAGGGGTATTTTTACACATAATTTTTTATTTCTCCCAGAAGTTCGGTCTCCTCTAGGGTGTGCTGACTAGAGTCGATCAAGTGCTCAAGAAAAGGAGGTTTTTGGATTTGAGTGTTACTTTCTTCATTTTCCTACTCAATCTCTACAGGTAAAGATAGAGGATGGTTGTCTGTGTAATATTCCCAATTTTTCACATGATATTTGGAATATTAGAGTTTGTAATAAAATTAATTAATTAAATAAATAAAAGGGTGGAGGCACCCACAAACCTCAAAGATGAATAAAATCCACTTTTAATGTGTGTATGTGGATATTCTAAATCTAGATCTAAAATCATGGAGTAGTGGAGCAGCTCCATTAATGGACATGATGTCTCATTTATGAGATAGATTATGGAGGATGAAATAGTCAAATAAGATCATGGATCTTAAATGCAAAATCATGAGGATCTTTGATAAGGCCAACTGAGATCATAGTGCATTCAAAGAAGATCATAAAGAAATTATGATAAGATAGTGGAGGAAGTGATGCATTTAATGAACAGATGATGGAGAGGGTGATCACCCCATATGAACATGATGGAGGACATGAAGAAATAGAGCAATCAACCATGGAGACTTATGTCCACATGTACAACGTATTTTTGGAGTGGGCCTAGGCTATGGAAGGCTCATATCTATATAATGAAGATGAAGGCACAATGGAAGGCATGATTTGGATTATTCATTTCTTGATCTGTTTTGATCTAGATTTGTCTTAGGACATTTCTATGCATTCTTGAGTTGTTTAGCTAAGATTGCAATGTTGTTTAGAACAGGATGTTCCTGAGCATGAATCCCTCCTTTTTCATTGCGTAGATCTTGGAAGAGGGTTGTACTACATTCCTTATTAGGAATTGGTGCCATCTTTAGGAGGTTGTTTCTATCATTCAACTAGGAAACTAGTGGAGGATTTATCCTACCACTTTGTTCTTCACATTTAGCCTTTCAAGAGCAACAGATCTATATCTAACATTCAGGCCATTGGGTTTTACCTCCATGCAACAGCAATCCCTTCAAGGATTGCGGAGTCCAGTTCTGTAGATCTATTCGAGGAAGGAAGTTTCCAGTATTTCAACTGGAAATCCTGTGAGGGATCATCTCCTCACATTGGGATCTATTGTTTCCATCACTCAAGAGCTGATTTTACATATCTAGTAGCACGCTATTGAGCCTCCCTCTCTTACAGTGTAGTTTTCTGAAGTTTTTGTTAATCCAAAAACTATTTTCAGTGGAGGATATTGGAGGAGCTAGATGTTGAGATTTTAGCCTAAGGATCTAGTGAAGGGATCAAACCTTCTTGCATAGATCTGATTGTGCATCATTGGAACCATCATATCATCAGATCTAGCTTCAAATTTGCATACCCAACAATAAATATGTGAAGCCCTAAGAGAGTGGTTTTCTTAGATTGACAAATCTAAGAAACCCTTTCTGGGTTATCTTGGGTATCCATCATAGAGCTCGGATCTCTATTTTTAGCATCATCGAAGCTCCCATTCTGCCTAGATCTAAATTTATATCTTTCAGGAAGTTGCAGTCCCAATAGTTGCAGTAGGGACAACACATTTTACCTTCCAACATTTCATCAGTTACACAGTCCCTCTTGTGGGATCATTGCAGGGTCATTCCAAGCCATCCCTTTGGCTTGAGTGTCTCATATTTTGAGCATTGTTGTACTTGATTTTCGCCTCCTATATAATAAAATGGCTCAGTTATTTATGTGCATTTTGATGTGTATTTATATTTATTGTTTACTTTTTTCATTTATTATATTGTGTTTTAGTATTACTGCATTCTCCCTTTTAGGATATTACGGTGGTATCAGAGCATGATCTTTGGCTCAGCTTGTGGAAATTTTAACAACATATGAAAAATAGATAGTAGAGATCTACTATGGAGGGATTAAGTTTTGCCTCATCTTCCTTTAGATATATGACGGATCTCTCGAAGGAGATCAATGAAACAAGAAGAGAAAGGCAAAGAGAAACCTCAATAAGGTTTCAAGATGGAGAAGGTCCCAGCACTTGTTTTCAGCAACAAAGAAGACCGGAGAAGAAAGGAGCTTCACATTATTCCACTAGATCCACTTTCTTTGAGAAAGAGGATTGGTCTGAATATGATGAAGGCTTAGGGCATGAAAACCTAAGTGAATATCTGTCTGAATACAAGTCACAACCTAGAGCATTGAAGGAGAATCTGTAATGTTCCAAATTTTGCAATAAGGTAATTGGAACATTAATTTTTCTTTTATGATAATAAAAGGAATAAAATGGGTAAGGGAGTCCATGTAGCAGCGAAATAAAATCTCCTAAGGTGCAAAGAGTGACTTAAGTGGCTAAATTTTGCGGTCCCTAGTGTGAAAAGGGCCAAAAGCAAGTAAACTAGGCCATGGTTGACCAAGTCAACAACGTGGCAAAGAGGAGAAGCTTGCTCAAGAAGACTGTGCAATTTTGAATGGAGGGAAAATAGAGGATGAGAGAAACCATAATGGGTGGAGTTCATGGCAAGGAAGCATTCCTTGCATAAAAAGGGGAAGGAGATCCATTGTTCATTCATGCTCGAGAATTTCTAATTGCAGCTCTCTTCAGTTGTTCAACTGAGATAGCTTGTGCTGCTTAGCACAAGGGAGATTTCTATTTAGAAGTATTCCCTCCTTAATTGGCAAGCCTTGGAGGAGTTTTTCGTCATCTTCCTCATATCTAGGCTTGAGGCCAAAGCCATCTCTTTCAGCTACAACTTTTCTGTTGGGCAGATTCATTGGACTTGCTGGAGGTAGCAGTGAGGGATCATCATCCCACCATTTCCTGAGCTAATTTTGAAGAGGAGGAGTTCCTCCTTCTCTAATAAATAAGAAAAGGAAATTTTTGGATCTTCATTGCATATTTTGGAATTGGGCCAAGTGTTTCATCTCAGCCCCAGCTCAGTCACTCCCTCTTACAATGTTACTTTCAGAGGGCATTTGCAGAAGGATTCACCATGGGGATTGGAGAGTGTAATATTCAGTGAAAGGGGTAGCCTTTCACTAAGAATATCATTGGAGGAGGTCAAAATATTTTTTGCAGCATCTTTCCCCTTCTCCATTCATGTATTATTATTAAGTTACAGCAGCTACACTGCAACTGCGACATTTTTGTATTTTATCATCCCGTACATGTATTGCAGCCAATCCTTCTAAGGATTGTTAGTTAGTTATTTTCAGGGGTTGAAAGCTTTCTCCCCCTCATTTCTTGAGCTGATAATGATATATCATCATATTTTCATATTATGTGTTGCATTCTCCTCATGTAAATGCGCAGTCATGGCTAGGGAAGCATTATGCAACAATGTAGTCTTGAGTTTACATGTATATTCTTGATTGTGGCTATCTTGAGAGGGTTCTTCCTCAAGATTTTTATATTGTTTGTTGTTGTTACTTTGTATATCAGCCATGCACTCTTATTATACATTATGATGTATTATTTCACTGCTGTTCATTATTGAATTTCAGGTGTTGTTGTAGCTCATCTCTTTTGAGCAAGATCTTCTTGAAGGAAGAAATATTTTCATAGCTATAGGAAGAGTCCGAGTAAGGGATAGGAAGCCTCCGGTTCTCATCCTCTCTTTAGAGGTGAAATAACTGGTAAAATCCCTCTCATTCCATCTCTAAAATAGTCTTGTTCATATTTCCGAAAAAAGGATTTCTTCAGTGGTGAAAAAAGTTGTTGATTTCCATTTCAGAACATTATAGAATCTCTCTCTCCAACTGCTTTTGCAGCTCAAAGAAGAGAGGAGATCCAGAAGAAACAATAGAAGAAAGAGGCATAGATTCTTCTTGCCTACATTTGATGGATCTTCCACAAGCACATTGAGGGCTTGGAGGGAAGAATTATTTACCTTCTTTCTGAAATATCCTATGTCAGAAAGAGAGGTTGTGGAGTTTGCAGTGCTACACCTAGAGGGTGAAGAAAGAAAATGGTGGTTCAATCACTTGTCACACATGGAAGTGTCTGCTTATGCTGATTTTATGCAAATATTGAAGAAGAAATATGGTAGGAAGAAATGAGAGACATATCACATAATGACATCTCCCATCATCAAGGAGATAGTGCATGAAGATTCAAGAAAATTTGTTCTCATTATCACTCAAGAGGAAGAGCCTCTACCACCACCATCTGCATATGTGCTTACATCAAGAGGAGGATCACTTGCATATTTGCAAGATGGTCTTGAGTTCTTGATATTTGGAGCCCCATACATATCTGATGAGATGCATGAGGAGGAGGAGACAAATACTAGCGCTGGTACACTTGTAGAAGTGGATCCATCACTCTTACCAGCAGTTGGAGAGACCTTTGCACCAGAAGAGGAAACTCTTGTGTTCTTGCAAGATGCTTTTGAATCTCAGTTGATCCAAGGTATGCATACACTTTCATATCATATCATTTCAGTACCTCTTATTGAAACTTATGGGGACATGCCATCAAGGCTACTGCATGACCAAGGGTTAGAAAATCATGTTGATTTGGAGCAACATTATATCACTGCAAAAAGGATCCTTGATCTAATGAAGGAAGAGATGAAGAACCATCCAATTTTTTCATGGATGAACTACATTCAACCTCTTGAGTTGAAATGCGTATTTTCAAAAAATGGGATGAGTATGATCCTATGTACAATGGCTGGCTAGGAGTTCAGCATTGTGCCTTGCTTTGAGACAGCACATGTATCACCTTGCAGATCTACAGTGTTGTTAATGAGCAGCAGTGAGAAGAAGAGGACCCATTCCTCATGGGAGAAATCATATGGCAGCTTCATTCATGAAGCAATGGAGGAAATGATGATAGATGGTAGACATCTTGAGATGAGAAATGTTTTATCCTTTCTAGATGACACTTTCTCAATGAGCATCTCACAACTCAAAGAAAACATTCTACCTGCAAAAAATCTAGAAAATTATTGGTTTTCAAGGGCCATTGATGAGAAGAAAATCTCATGGAGGGACCTCATTGGAGGTGCACTTCAACATTTCATGGAGTGAAAAGTTCTTCAACAGTTTGAGGAGGTTGGTATCCTACAATGGGAGGATACCAAGTATTTGTAGAATGAGATCCATCATCCCCATTGGGATGAATGGTTGATAGTATGGAGCAATGGGTTTCCAAACCACTTGTGGATCTATGATACAAGGCAGGAAGAAGCATGGTTGCATTGGTTGCTCTTGGGTGAGTATGGCTACCACTCAATGAGTCATAATTTTCTGATTCTTGCCTTACACATCACTGGAAGAATGTAGAAGAATAAGGCATGGATACTTTGGTTGTTGATGAGAGAGTTTTGACATCACATGTTATATCTTATATCCATATATTTACTCTTTTTTGGGATATGTCTCATGTATTTACATGTATTTCTGTTTGGGATGTATTTCATGTTCATGTATGTACTTGGGTTTGGGAGAAATTATAACTCTCACATGATGTGGCCTAAGGGAGCTTGTTTGTATTATGTTGATGAGACATCTCACATGTCCACTACTATATTGTTGCTCTATGACTTGCACCATGATAATGCAAGAAGGCATCAAGAATCCTTGTTGTTATGGTTACTATTGGGAGAGTATGGGCTGAATTCTTCCCATACATTGCATGACATTGTTGGAGGATGGCAATAGGAGGCCTTACAACGATGGCTTCTGTTGGGGGATTATGGTCATTGTACATGGTATGATGATGATATGATGGGGCAGAAATATTCATTATTAAGGTGGTTTTTCTTGAGAGAATATGGCCACTACATTTGGTACAATGATGATGTGGTATGGAAGCAAGACGCACTCCTCCGATGGTTCTTACTTCGAGAGTATGGAAACCATACTTGGTATCTTGATGGTGTGGTGTGACAACAGGGAGCATTGCTTCATTGGCTACTATTGGGATAATATGGTTTGACATATTTGTCTACCCACATATGTCCACTTCTTCTTTTATACAATGTTGGGATGATGCTTAGATCCAACAAGGCCAACAGGCCTAAGGATGGAGGCATGAAAAGCCTCTCTTTACTTCATGTAGCATGGGATGGAGGTATACTTTGTGAGTTGGAGCTTTCATCTTGTAGAAAGAACCATCTATATTTATGTATCTCATGTATTCTGGAGGATGTTGGACAACTTATGGTTATCACTTGGAGCTTCATGATTGATGAGGGGCATCTAGCTACACAGTTAGAGATCACTCCAGACATTTTAGAGAGGCAAATTTGGTGTTAGGCATACATAACTCATTGCAGCAAATGGGGAGATCATCCTTGTGTGGATGCCATTTGTAGGGGGGCAGATTTCTCTAGCATCTACTGTTGCATTTGCTTGAGGACAAGCAACATTTTTCTGGGGAGGATTGTACTATTCCCAGATTTTCACATGATATTTGGAATATTAGAGTTCTTAATAAACTTAATTAATTAAGTAAATAAAAGGGTGGAGGGACCCACAAACCTCAAAGATGAATAAAATCCACTTTTAATGTGTGTATGTGGATATTCTAGATCTATATATAAAATCACTGAGTAGTGGAACAACTCCATTAATGGAGATCATGTCTCATTTATGAAATAGATTATGGAGGATGAAATAGTCAAATAAGATAATGGATCTTAAATGAAAAATCATGAGGATCTTTGATAAGGTCAACTAATATCATAGTGCATTCAAATAATATCATAAAGGACTTATGATAAGATAGTAGAGGAAGTGATGAATTTAATGCACACATGATGGAGAGGGTGATCACCCCATATGAACATGATGGAGGACATGGAGAAACAATGCAGTCAAACATGGAGACTTATGTCCACATGTACAATGTAGTTTTGGAGTGGGCCTAGGCTATGGAAGGCTCATATCTATATAATGAATATGAAGGCACAATGGAAGGCATGATTTGGATTATTCATTTCTTGATCTGTTTAGATCTAGATTTGTCTTAGGACATTTCTATGCATTCTTGATCTATTTAGGTAAGATTGCAATGAATTTTAGCATAGGGCGTTTCCGAGTGGGAATCCCTCCTCTTTCATTGAGTAGCTCTTGGAAGAGGGTTGTACTACTTTCCTTATCAGGCATTGGTGCCATCTTCAGGAGGTTGTTTCTAGCATTCAACTAGGAAAATAATCGAGGATTCATCCTACCACTTTGTTCTTCACATTTAGCCTTTCAGGAGCAGTAGATCTATATTTGGCATTCAAGCCATTAGTTTTTACCTCCATGCAACAGAAGTCCCTTCAAGGATTGCGTAGTCCAGCCCTGTAGATCTATTGGAGGAAGGATTTTTCCAGTATTTCAGTTGGAAATCCTATGAGGGATCATCTCCTCACATTGGATCTATTGTTTCCATCACTCAGGATTTGATTTGACATATCTAGCAATAGGTTATTGAGCCTCCCTCTCTTACAACACAGTTTTATGATTTTTTTGTTCATCCAACAACTATTTTCAGTGGAGGAGATTGGAGGAGCTAGATATTGAGCTTTTAGCCCAAGGATCTAGTGAAGGGATGAACCCTTCCTGCATAGATCTAATTGTGCTTCATTTCAACCATCATATCATCAGATCTAGCTTCAGATCTGCATACCCAGCAGTATATATGTGAAGCCCTAAGAAGGTGGTTTTCTTAGATTGACAGATCTGAGAAACCCTTTCTGAGTTGTCTTGGGTATCCATCATAGAGTCTAGATCTCTATTTTCAGCATCATCGAAGCTCCCATTCTGCTTAGATCTAACTTTATATATTTCATGCAGTTGCAGTCCCAACAGTTGCAGCAGGGACAACGTAGTTTACCTTCTAGCAGTTCGACAGTTACACAGTCCCTCTTGTGGGATCATTGTAGGATCATTCCAGGCCATCCCTTTGGCTTGAGTGTCTCATATTTTGAGAACTGTTGTACTTGATTTTTCACCTCCTATATAATAAAATTGCTCAGCTATTTTTGTGTCTTCTGATGTGTATTTATATTTATTCGTTACTTTTTTGCAGTTCTTATATTGTGTTTCATTATTACTTCATTCTCCCTTTTGGGATATTACAGTCTGGGATTACTCTTACCGACCTGCGATTAATCTCCTGCATCTCCACATTGTAAGTTGGATAGGCAGTCTCTCCACTGTAAACCTGTTGTGTCTGTCTGTTGTTCGGATTCAGATTTGAATGTGTAGGCATCTAAGGTAGTTTGGGTGGAGCAGAATGAGTAAGTCAAGGTTGAGGTTGGGGTGGAGTCATTAGAGCAAGTGGTTGATTATGTTGAGGTCTCCACCCTTGTGATGATTTTTTCCACTGAGGTGGTTGAGGGACATGTTGCTCAAATGGTTGGTTGAGTGGCTAAGGATGATATGGAGGGTTTTAATGCCAAGTAGGAGGTGTAGGCCAATGGAGGAGTCGGGGTGTACTAAGCTTTCATAGGAGAATTATAATTGTTGTGATAATAGGAATAAGGTGCACCTTGAATATGCTATTGATATGACTGAGGGCCTTGAGGCCTTCTCTAGTTGATGAAACATATTTGTTTTGGTCCCACTTCCCCACCTTGATATACAACTAGGTAAGGAGGGACACTTATCTGTGGCATGATTCTCCTCACAGAATAAGAAAACCTCTATGACATTTAATGGAAATTCATTCTAAGGGTGTTTTCTAGAACATATAGGGAATAATATAGCCAAGGCTCATTCTGCTTCCTCTTTGTTCCTCTAGATCTACATTGTTTCCATTTGCAACGCAAAGGTGTTCAACGTCTCACTCTTGAAGTCCTCGAACATATTTCCAATCTCATGCTTGATGGAGGTGGAAAAGGAAGGGGTATTGGTCATACTTTGGCTAGCTCTACCTTTCTTCCTAACTGCCATAGAATGGTTCCTGAAGATAGTTTTGATTGTCTCATAAGGAAACTGGTATATATCTCCTCCTGATAACATATTAATGGTTTCTATCACCTCCTCCCTAATCCCTTGAAGAAGTACTAGTTTAAGTGATCCGGGATCAAGGATGCAGTTGGCTCTTTTATAATTTAATTGGAACTTCTATTCATAGTCCTTTAGGGATTCATCAGGCCCTAGAGTCATCTTGAATATTTCCTCTTTAGTTTCCTTGGACCTACAGTAGTCATTGTACTTGTTGTTGAAGGCCTCTTGCATCTGTGCCTAGGTAGTGATGTTGTTTCAGGGTAGACCCATGAACCAACACAAGGTTGCATCCTTAAGGGTAGATGGGAATAGGTTCAAATTTTTATCATCTAAGGCATAGTCATAGGTCCTATAGAAAACATCAAATTCAAATGTGAAAGTTTCAAGGTCCTCAAAGGTAAGTCCATGGAAATGTGGAAGGGTTGAGGGGATGATGTTCTTCATTTTAGTTTCCCCATCTGCCTCTCTAATGGGAAATAATTCTCGAGCTTGAGTCTCAGAAATGGCTTGAATAGGTGAAGCAGGTTCCACTGGTGAAACAAGTTATTATTCTTCTCCGATAGGTTCTTCAAAGTTTTCGAAAGGCTGTAATATTCCCAAATGGGAAAAGCAGGAATATAGTGCAAAATGTTGGAACAATATTGCAGATCATCATTTTTTAAGCAAGAGGAAAATATGGAGACCATTCATATGTTATTAAAACATCAAAGTGTGTGTAATAAATGGCCCATAAGATTCATAACAAGAAATACAAGCCTCCAATGAACAAAATCCCTCAATAAGAGGTGTTGCAATCATGTAGAAAATCTGGAAGACCCTTACAACACTATTTTATTAGCTCTTCTATAGAAAATGATTATACATCAGATCTAGAGCTTATATTTTCCTCAAAATTTAGATCTATATTAGATACATGCACTATACAAGCTCTTTAAAGAACCCCTCAAGGGTTTGCAGCAAAACACCAAGTATAAGTTGTAGATCTGAGATATAAGACTGCAAATCTACTGAAAAATACATATCTGGAAAGTGTGGCTGATATAATATGATCAATACAATAGCCTCCTCCAATATATCCTCAAAGTGAAATTCAAATCCCCTTCACTAGAAAATTAGCTCTCCAAATGGTGTGCTAAACCACCCTACAACTCCTCCTACATAAATAATGTAAATCTGGAAGTAAACTGCATTGTAGGGATCAAGATATGGTTGGCCTGATGCCAATATCTAAAAATAAGCTCAAATCCCTTCAATAATATCCTCCCAAATAAGTAGAAACCTCCTCCACTAAAAATGAGCAATGAAATGGCCTAGATCTAGAGATCTAGTCTCCACTTGCTGCAGCTTGCAAAAATAACCAAACCCTCAACAGGATATGTGTTATATTTGAAATAATAAGCTTGGCCTTAAGCTATATAGTCGACAATTTAGTGCAAGAATCCTCCAAGAGCTACTCAATGAAAGAGGTGGGATTCCTGATTAGGAACACCCTATGCTAAATAACACTCTATCTTATCTAAATAGCAAGAGAAAGATATATGTCTAAACAAAACATATATTTAGAAATATAATATACATCAACAACCTTCATATGGTTTCCATCCTCTTCCTTAAATGGAATATGAGCTTGCAAACACTAAGCCCCATCCAAAAATATCACTACATTCACACAAAGCATCTCCATCTAAAATTGTGTTGTCCCTCATTGATGGCCACTCCTCCATAACAACATTGTTGAGTTGGTCAAGGTTGACCCAGTCAAAGTGATCTAGCCCATTTCACACCAAGGGTGCTTTATATAAGGTGTCAAGATTTGTATCTTTCACATTTGGCATTGATTTATTCATTTTTAAGGAGAATTATGGACCTCCTTTTCCTTCTTATTGTTTAAACAAAGCAATAAAACAAAATTTAATATTCAAATTAGTTCATGAATAGTTGGAAATATAACAATCCTCCCTTCCCAAATGTTTCTTGTCCTCAAGAAAATAAGAAGGTGAGTGTTGCAAACCTCCATCATTGGTGACACCAATATGTGATAAGCTTCCCTCATAAGCTAAGTGTTCACCAATCCATCCCTCCATGAATTTCTCCTCCAAATTTCTCATGAGATACAAATAATCCATCCCATTGTAGAAATTATACAAGATGCATGTATATTACCGGACTCCCCTGGTCTAACAAATTAATCTTATGTTAAATACAGAATCCTTCCACTTAATTCTTTGCGAAAATTAAATCGGCAATTGCAAAAAACATATGAAGCAAAATTAGTTGCACATAAACACAGTTGTTTAATAGGAAAGCTTAAAGCTAAAAACCCAACTATCATATATTATGTATATCAGTGGATCATGTAACAATCTCATACAAAGCTTAGTACATCAAGCTCTTAGTACAATCAACAATCATTACACACCGTCATGCATAAATTTTCATATCTATGCACCAACTTCTTTCCTCCTGACAACCTGCCTCCACTACGCAATCCCTGCTGAATAAGACCCCTAAATGAATTTGAATTTGCCTTACCTTGAATGCACAACCCTCATTGGCATCTCCAATGTGTGTCAGATGCATTGAATGCATCACTATAGTCACAACAGATAGTCCATCTCACCCTTTCACCTATCTCTCCACTAGGTCTCCACTGGAATTGACATGCAAGTAGTTAACTGCTGTATTTGTTCAGTTGCAAGTGAGTCTCTAGTTTTGAATTAATTAAATAATTAACTCACTAAACTCTCACTAGTGTATCTTCAGTTAGACCTAGATACAACTAGAACAACTGAGTTTAACTCAGTTAACTGAGTTAAACTAAATAACAACTCCCATAAATACTCTTCCAACTCTGTCACAAATCTGCCACTTTAGTTCTAACTGAGTCCTCCATGCATGAGTCACCAACCACCCTAGGAATTATGTAATTCCTTCAGCCCACTGATTTTCAAAATATGTTCACTAAAATAAAGTGCTCCAAGAGAATAAGTTGATATTTATTGTTGGGTTATTATTAAGGGCTAATAATAATAGACATGCATCTATTTTTAGATTAGCAATCTATAAATAGACTTCGCCCAATCTTCTAAAAACAAAATCTCATCTATTTTTCCAACTTGATCAACCATCTACAAATAGCATCCTGCAACTTATAGAATATGCTCACCATGTCTAAAAATAGACATACACCTAAAAATAGCCTGCAGGCTATTAGAAAATTAAATATTACAGAGCAATGCAACACATAAAATATGCGGAAAATACAAGCACAAAAAACACATAAAAACCAGAGAGACACATATATACGTGGTTCACCCAGTTTGGGCTACGTCCACCCCGAACAGCCAGTCCTTCCTTTCTATTGTCTAGCAAAAAAGAAGAGACAAAACCTACGGCAGATCCACTGTAATATCCTTTGTTCTCTCTCACAGTCTCCCTATCTGTTTCCCGCTCAAAGAATACACACACAATACACAGTCGCAATACAATACCCTCATAAAAGCGAGGGGTTGCCTTCTAGGGAAAAAAACCCTGAAGTAGACATAACTTCTACCATCAGATCATCCGCCTAATGAATGGCCCAGATTGAATAGAAATTAATATACTTTTACAAGGAAATTTTACATATATTTTTGGCTTCAGGGGCGTTGCCCCTGAAACCCCCGCCGAGGGACCGCTGGCCCCTAGACCCCCCAGCCGGGGGGTTAGGCCCCACGGACCCTGCGGGGGGGAAAAGTCCCCCCTGCACCCCCTCACGTGCAAGGTTGTACAATATCCTGGGGTATACATCCAGCTAAAACAAGGATCTCTGAATTTGGAAGAAAATCAGGCTCCACACCCAACAATCTCCCACTTGGAGACTGATTGTAGCAACTCCACTGCTACTTCATTTTCTGGACAATGACTCATCTTTGGACTTGGTTGTTCCTCATCTTCATCATCATCCTTGAAGACCAATTGAAACTGAGCACATTTTCAATTTCTCCCTGGTTACAACTTTTGTTAGCATATCTGCAGGATTCTGGCTAGTGTGTATCTTTTCCAGCTTCAACTCTCCATTTTCCAATACTGACCGTATGAAATGGTACTTGAGATGTATGTGTTTAGTCCTGGAATGAAATGTTGAGTTCTTTGAAAGATGAATGGCACTTTGGCTATCACTGTATAACGTGCCCATATCATGCTTCTTACCCAATTCACCCATAAGCCTTTGTAACCAAATCATTTCTTTACTAGCCTCTGTAGCAGCAACATACTCTGCTTCTGTTGTTGAAAGTGCAACAACACTTTGGATTTTTGAAACCCAACTGACAGCTGTTCCACCTATAGTAAATACATATCTTGTAGTGCTCCTCCTGTTATCTCTGTCACCTGCCATATCTGCATCAACATATCCCTGTAGAGCAATGTTTGAACCACCAAAGCATAATGCTTGACTTGTGGTACCTCTCAAATATCTGAGAATCCATTTTACTGCCATCCAATGTTCTTTTCCTGGATTATTCATGTACCTGCTTACAACTCCCACTGCATGTGCAATATCAGGCCTTGTGCAGGCCATTGCATACATTAAGCTTCCAACTGCTGATGCATATGGAACTTTAGACATATAATCCATGTCTTCTTGGGTCTTTGGGCACATCTCCTTACTAAGTTTGAAATGGCTAGCAAAAGGTGTACTAACTGGTTTTGCATTCTGCATATTAAATCTTTTCAACACCTTTTCTATGTACTCATTCTGAGACAGTGTTAACTTGCGATTTTTTCTGTCTCTAGTTATCCTCATACCAAGGATTTGTTTTGCAGCTCCCAAATCCTTCATTGCAAATGAATTTGCCAATTTTATTTTGAGCACATTTATTTCCTGCATGTTAGATCCTGCAACAAGCATGTCATCTACATACAATAGCAATATAATATAGCTGCCATCATTTTGCCTTTTTAGATAAACACAATGATCAAAGTGACATCTAGTATAACCTTGTTCAGACATAAACTTGTCAAATTTTAGATGCCACTGCCTTGGAGCCTGTTTTAAGACATACAAGCTCTTCTTTAACCTGCACACCAATTTTTCTTTCCCTTTTAACTCATATCATTCTAGTTGCTGCATGTATATCTCTTCCTCCAAATCTCCATGGAGAAATGTTGTCTTTACATCTAACTGTTCAAGATGTAAATCTTTCGCTACTACAAGACTTAAAATAGTTCTAATTGAATTCATCTTAACAACAGGAGAAAATATTTAATCAAAATCAATACCTTTCTTCTTTGCAAACCCCTTCACCACAAGTCTAGATTTGTACCTCTGTTTTCCTCCATCTTCTTCCTTCAGCCTGTAAACCCATTTATTCTGCAATGTAGTTTTACCTGCAGGCAACCTGACTAAGTCCCAAGTCTGGTTATGCATTAAGGAGTCCATCTCTTCTTCCATGGATAGCTCCCACTTCTTCCTGCTTTCAACCTGCATTGCTTCTTCATAACATTCGGGTTCACCAGAATCAGTCAACAATAAATAATATAATGAAGGAGAGTATCTTTCAGGGGGTCTACTTATCCTGGTAGATCTTCTAACACCACTTTCAGGTGTTTGAGGTGCCTGTTGTTGTTGTGGTGGTTGTTGCTGCTGTGGTTGTTGATTATTATCATTTTCAGGCACCTTTACTTTTTCAGTTATCTCATCAAGAACCGCGTATTCCTTGCTTTCTTTTTCTTGTTTCTTTTCCTGCAACTGATTCTTATACAAGACCTTTTCATTGAATATTACATCTCTGCTCCTAATGATTTTGTGATTTTCATAATCATATAAGCGATAACCAAAATCATTAGCACCATATCCAATAAAGGTACATTTATTTGATTTTGCCTCAAGATTTGTTCTATTTTCTTTATTAATATGGACAAAGGCCTCACAACCAAATGGCTTTAAAAAGGAGTAGTTTACCTTTTTACCTGTCCATGCTTCCTTTGGAATACCACCATCCAAGGAACTTGAAGGCCCTCTATTTATTAGATAAACAACAGTATCTACAACATCTGCCCAAAATTGTAATGGCAATCCTGCATGCAATCTCATGCACCTTGCATGCTCCATGATTGTTCTGTTCATCCTTTCTGACACACCATTTTCTTGTGGTGTTCTTGGAACTATCTTCTCTCAACGAATTCCATGCTCTGAATAGTACCTATCAAACTCTTTGCTGCAATATTCACCTCCATTGTCTGATTTGAGACACTTTAACTTCTTTCCTATCTCAATCTCAACCAAAGCTTTCCATTTCTTGAAAGTATCAAATAAATCAGATTTATTTTGAATACAATAAATCCAAGTTTTTCTAGTTGCATCATCAATAAACGTAAAATAATAGCGAGAGCCACCGAGAGATGATACCTGAGAAGGTCCCCATACATCTGTATGCACAAGCTCCAATTTTTCACTCTTCTTTTCTTTGCCAACTCTCAGAAATCTGACTCTCTTTTGTTTTCCATAAATGCAATTCTCACAGAAATCCAAATCAACATTCTTCAAACCTGGCAACAAATTTCTTGAGTGAAGAATCTTCATCCCCTTCTCACTCATATGTCCAAGCCTATGATGCCATAGTGCTGCATCTGCTCCTTTGGAAGTTAAAGCATTAACAGAGTTAGAAATACCATTGCATAAATACAATGTACCAACCATTTCTCCTTTTGCTATTACCAGGGCTCCTTTCGTGACCTTCCAAGCTTTATCTATGAAAGTTGTCACACAACCTTCACCGCCTAACTACCCTGTTGAAATCAGATTTTTATTTAGATCTAGAACATGCCTTACCTCCTTTAGTAGCCATTGGTTTCCATTCTGTTGTTTTACAAAAACCTTACCCATTCCAACAATTTTACAGGGTTTATCATCACCCAAATGAACTTGTCAAAAATCTCCTTGAACATAGTCATGAAAATATTTATTATCAGGTGTGGCATGGAATGAAGCCCCTGAATCTACAACCCAAGAATCAGTAAAATTTTCGAAATAAAGAATCAAAGCATCTTGTAACACATCACCTGTCACATTTGCTTCATGATTATTTTCTTATTGTGCATCTCCTTCTTTTCCCTTCCGAGATCTACAGTCTTTCTTTAGGTGTCCTTTCTTTCTTGGATCTGCCTTTCCTTGATTTACTATGATATCTCGAGCTCTTTCCTCTTTCCATTCCTCTTCCCCTAGACTCTGCACTCAAAGCATTACCCGATGTCTCACCAAAGATTTTCCGTCGCATTTCCTCGCTAAGGATAGCACTGAAAACATCATCAAACTTTAAAGTACTAGATCCAGAGATAGAGTTACTAATGGCCATTACTAAACCATTCCAACTCTCTAGCAATGAGCACAAGAATAAAAGAGCTCTAACTTCATCATAAAATTTTACCCCGATAGAACTTAACTGACTGGTAACTGTATTAAAATCATTTAAATGGTCTGCAACATATCCACCTTCCGACATCTTCATATTAAATAGTTGTTTCATAAGAAATACCTTGTTTGAGGCCGAGGGTTTTTCATATAATTTCGCCAATGTCTGCATCAAACCCTCTGTTGTTGTTTCCTTCAAAATATTGAAGGCGACTGACACCGCAAGGCACAACCATATTGTTCCGAGTGCCTTTCTATCGAAAATGTTCCATTTCGCGTCTGTCATGGCTGCCTGCTTCTTTTCTTTTCCGCTCAATGTTAGAGTCGGTCTTTGCATTACAAATAATACTACATCACCTTATTCTGTGAATTTTTGGCCATTAAATTTCACAAACCAGCACAGCATGTGCAACGCCCCATTTCTCCCACTCGAACCGGGGAACCACCTTTGCTTTCCACAGCTGGGTTATCGATAAGCCATACCTTGGCCTCGATACCGATTGTTAAGAAAATTAAATAACCATCAGAGCAATGCAACACATAAAATATGCGGAAAACACAAGCACACAAAACACATAAAACCAGAGAGACAGAGATACGTAGTTCACCCAGTTTGGGCTACGTCCACCCCGAACAACCAGTGCTTCCCTTCTATTCTCCAGTAAAACGAAGAGACACAACCTACAGCAAATCCATTGTAATATTGACTGTTCTCTCTCACAGTCTCCCTATCTATTTTTCAAAACAGGAAAGTCACACCTGCAATGCAGAATTCGCAATACAATACCCTCATAAAGCGAAGGTTTCTTCTAGGAAAAAAACCCTAAACTAAACATAACTACTACTATCGGATCATTCGCACAATGAGCAGCCCCAGTTGACCCAGAAATTACTATACCTTTACAAGGCAATTTTACATCTATTTTTGACGAGGGCGTTGCCCACAGCCTGACTAGGACCCAGGACCCCAGGTTGGAGGTGGAGGCCCCAAACATGGAGGACCATGATCCCACAAACCTAGTGCAAGGGTGTACAATTTTACTGGGGTATACATCCAGCTAAAACAAGGATCTCAGAATTTGGAAGAAAATTAGGCTCCACACCCAACACAGGCCCCACTTAGTGAAGGTGCTTAATTTTCACTAAGCTCATAATATTTTTTAATCTCAACAATCCCTCTCAACAAGATAGGGATTATCCTTCACCCCGATCCTACCTCTATGGTATTCGAATTTTCTCCTAGTGAGCGCCTTCGTCAAAATATCTGCATCCTGATCTTCCGTAGGAATGTAATGAAGCAACATGATCTTCCGATGCACACAATATATGATATGATGATACCAGATATCTATATTCTTATATCTATCATGGAACACAGGATTAATTGAGAGTGAAATACAACTCTAATTATCACAATGTATCACTGTAGTATCTAAATGAGAATCGAACAAACTGACCAAGATCTTCCTCATCTAGATAGCATCACATGCAGCTTGACTTGTTGCCATGTATTCTACTTCCACTGAAATAAGTGCCACAGATCTCTATTTCCTGCTGTACCAAGAAACAATTGTAGATATGATACTGAAACCCCTCCTAATGTGCTCTTTCTGTTCGTTGGGCTCCCTGCCCAATCTGCATTCGTGAAGCCATGAAACTTCACCTCATCCATCTGTTTGTACCATAAGCCATACTCATATGTGCCCCTGAGATATCTCAAGACATACTTTCCAGATTTCCAAAAGAGCTTGCTAGGCTTAACCATCGCTTGACTAAGCTGGTTCACCACATAGCATATGTCCAGCCTTGTATTAACTAAATACATGAGTGAACCCACCAACTGTCAATAGATAGTAGCATCCACTACCTCTGCCGATGTAGCATCCTCTTTCCTCAAATTTCCTAGAAGAGGAGTATCCATGGGCTTGCAGTCCTACATGTGAAACTTACCAAGTATCTCTTGAGCATACCTTCCTTGAGACACAATTAATTCACCTTCTCACTACCATATTTCCAATCCAAGGAAATAATGAAGGAGACCTGAATCCTTCATCTCAAACTCCTTTGCAAGATCTTCCTTGCATGAGTGTATCAATTTCTCATCACCCATTAGTATTAAATCATCAACATAAAGAACACTGATTAAAAGCTTACCCTCCACCAAAATTTGGTATAGGTTGTTAGCCATCAGTATTTTTTACATGTTAGTGATGGCTATATCTTCAGCTGAGTTTTCTAGAAACTGATTTCCTTATGTCAATATGTCATCCAGAAAACCCTCCCAAAACTTTTTTCGCCTTTCTACCTATTCAGTCCACCCCTGGAAAAACCAAAACCTCCTTGTCACAATCCTATCTAACCTCAGCCTTATTGGTCTGCCCATCAGCCTTAAAAAGAAAATACACATCTATTTCAAAGGTCTCCCCTATGTTAGGAAGTGGCGTTTTAGGACATTTCACCTTTGGCAATCATCAAAAAAGCCAAAAAAGCCTTCATCTGCAGCAAACCTACCATGACTGATCCCTTACTTTGCAAATGAAATTAACAAACAGCCTTAAGTCGCGCCACTCACACCCCCTAGATCTCAGCACTGCATAAAGCCCAATCTCAAGCTGACTAGTAGGTTGTTCACTGTGTTCTATGGTTCTACAAATGACAGGAAATATATTTCATCTCATGGAGTAAATGTTTGAGTTTACAGTTAGAGGAACAACTGCTTCTAAATGTATTGTGAGCCTGAGATGAAGCTGCAAAACAAAGGTCACTCATCAAGACCTTACAGCTCTTTCCAGCATGAAAATCACAGTAAGAAAAGGTCGCCACTATCTCAGCAAAATGGTAAATTGTCAAGGCCCAGAACCTCCTTCATTTACAAGCAGAGGGTTAGGGCGCCTCCTTCATACATAAGCAGAGGGCGCAGGCCAGAATTGACTCAGAAGGTTGCAAAAGTTCAGGTTTGCCTTTACTGAAATAATGAAACAATATCTTCAAGTCTCATAAGTGTAATTGATGATCATAACAGGAATGGAGCTTGAAATATGCTGGCTCAAAAGAAAGAAGAGTTTGGTCTGATAAAGGAGCTCATCTCAAACTTTCAAAATCATGTGAATTGATGAAATGAAGAAAGGCATGTCATTGGTGAAAATTCCAAAGCATAAGTACCCTGTCTATCCACAAGATCAAATAGAACAGATGATAACCAATGCCATTACACAGGCAGGAGAAAGTTCTTGGTTTTTCAAGAAAGCACTGACCTTCATAGTCACAAAGAGTTTTTGTCAAAGTAACAGGTCATGAGATGAACAAGCCAAATGATAAATATCTCAGCAACCTTAGAACAGTGTCACTGTGGCTAGGTTTCCTTCTAAAAACACAGTGATGCTTGCAAATAGTGATGCCTAGATTGATGTTGTTCAAATGGTTTACTTACCACCACATTCAGAGAAAGGCTGTGTCTAACATAGTGGTAAAAGGGGCCTTCTGATACTTTACCTGATGAAGAGCCTCCTCCATATATGAGCAGATGGCCAAAATCATTGCAAGCTGTTGAAAACTGGTGAGTCCAAAAAGTGTAGGGAAAAGACACAAAGAAATTGAATAAAGGAAAGTGCTACTGTTTATGATATAAATGTATTGATCTCCCTCTTCAAAAAAGCTATCTGTCAACAGTCCATCCAGTAGAGAGGAGAAAATATTGAACATATTGTATGCTATTAGTGCCAAAGGAGCAGTTGATTTAAAAAGGGGTTAAAGACATTCCATGATCACCTGCCCAGAAATCTAAAGAAGGTCCTTTGAGTAAACAGTGAAGTAGAGTGTGAAAGCAAGCCATCAAGAGAGCACACTTACAGTCCCAAAGTGAGCTTGTGAATCACCTGGAAGCAGCAATCATCAAACACTTTGAAAGAACATAGGCTATCTTATGTTGAATAAACACAACAATCGCCAAGGTTGGTCAAAGTACTCTTTGACACATTCTGATTAATGTTCTTTGGATTATCACTGAGAAAGTAAAACAGTGACCAAGGTGGAGCTATAGAATGCATGATGAATGGTGTTTCAAATCTTATGAATAGGCAGAAAGAAGTTGGTTTTGATGAGTTGCCACTATTTATATATCCTAAGACAGACACAATGGTCATCATTTCAAAGGACAGATTCAGCACAAAGATACAGTATAGAAAAAACGTGCACGAGAGATGTGGCATAGTGATTTATTGACAAAGGATTATAGTAGAGATACCCCTCTTTGAAAGAACATTTCGGTCATAAAAGAAAATCATTGCTTGTACTGTCCCATTAAACACGGTGGCAGAAATAGCCCCAAGATTAGTAAAACATTTGTTTAGGGTTTAAGGTTGGTGATGAGATGTCTCCCAGAACAAAGTTGGAGGTCCCTCCTCCCTAAACAGGTGCTAAGTTCGTGCCAGGGGAACCGAAGTTAAAAAAATCAAAGGTTATTCAAACAAAAACTCCACGAAAAGGAACCAAACCAAAGTTCTATTTTTACTTCAAAAAAGAATGACCGTTGAGAATGTTCTTTTGAAAATGATATAAGGTTGAGATGTGAGAGTGGAAATTCGTTTTCAAAAACTAGGATCAAAGCCCGTGCCTCCACAGCATCAAACAAGCAAGAAAACTGGGCGAAAATTCAAAAATTTGCACTCTGAGGCGGCGCGACGTGCCTGGGCAACAAAATACACGGGGCCTCTTCGTCGGCGCGACGTGCCTGTAGGTGGGCGCGACGTGCCTGTAGGTGGCCGCCCGACCGCACGACAAGTCGACCCGACAACTTTTCTCCTGTGCGACGGGTTTGCTCCAGAGGTTGCCGCGCAACTTTTCCAAGCTATCCAGGATTTCTTACATCCTTTCAAGCGAGCATCCATCAAGTTCGAGGTATTTTTATGAAATCCCATCGATTGCAAAGTGTTGACAAGTGACAAAAATGTTTGAAAACCCCAGATCTTGCTATTTTTGCTAAAAACAAAAGCAGTTTTCCTACACAGTGAGATGAGGTAATTTAAAAGGGCCAAAGTTGTTAATGAGAGTTTAAACCTTGGAGGCAGGGGTATAGAGTGTATTGGTGCATATCTCAAAACTCACAAGCTAAGAGTGTATTATCTAAACTACTGTTGCACTGATTCTTTCACCCAAGCTAAGTCTGCTCCTCCCTTGCACTGTGTTATATCATTGTGAAGAATTGTTGACAGAGAGTTTCTAAGGGTGGATAGGGGCCTTTTTTTCGGAAAAACAGATTTGTTAGTGTTTGAAATTAATATTGGAAACAGGGGTATATAGGTGTTGATGGACTATTTAAACTCACAAATTTGAAAATAGTTCCTGGATGAAGCAGATAGTGTGTTCTCTAAACCACTGTTGCACTTATCTTACACCTAAACTAAGTCTACTTGTTCATTACACTACATTGTATCATTCTGAAGATTGTTGAACAGAGTAATTTTGAGGGTGAAATAAGGCCATGTTCTAGAAGGCACGGTTGTTGATGATCAAGTTTAACATTTGAAGCCAGAAGTACACAGTACACTGAGGAGCAGAGATTGTTGATGGTTAGATTTTGACATTAAAGGCAGAGGTACCAAAGTGGTGTTAGATTTCTCAAAACTTCACAAGTGAAAATGGCCACTGTCTAAAGGGCAGAGTGCTTGGTGATTGCATTTGATATTAAAACAGAGGTGTAGGTGTTATGTTGATCTCTTAAACTCACAAACAGAGAGTATATTTCCTAAAAACCACTGTGCATTGGTTGTACATTCAACTTGAGTCTGCCTTTCCTAGAAACCATATTGTATCATGTTGAAGACTTGTTGACAGAGATTTTCAAAGGTAAACAGCATAGTGAAAGACAGAGGTTGTTAATGGTAGATTTTGACATCAAAGGCAGAGGTATAAAGGTGGTGATTGACTTCTCAAAAGTCACAAGTGAAAGGTGTTTTCCTTAACACTGTGGGCTAATTTTTCACATAACCAAAGGGTATCCTTTCTTTCCACTGTATGGTCTCTGCAGGAATCTGTTGACAGAGGTATTTCTCAAGGTGAATGACCTGAAAAGCAGGGTTTTTTAGATTGAAGTTTTGTTTTGAAAACACAAATACCAGTGTTGGTTGATCCCTAGCAGACTCACCAAGAAAAATGATTGCTTAATACTACATACAGGAAATTCATACAGCATATTGTCTCATCTTTATTGATGGTTTTCTATTGAGGAGTTTGCATAGCTGAAGTGTATCCAGATTTGAAAGACTGTTGTTAATAAGTGTAGAGGTAGCTTATTCCAAGAAACATTGTTGCATTTTATTCAAAATCACAGGGTCCATAACTATCCAAGAAGTGTAGTGGCCAGTTTCAATCCAGCAGAGCATTTTTCATACATTGAAGGCAGTGTGCCTCTTCCAAGGCCTGTTTCAAGTCAGAATGCCTCCAAAACGAGATCACAAAGGCGGAAAACATAAGAGATATGAACCTATCTCCATAGAAGAAATCAATGCTCATCCCTCAGTGCTTTTCAATTTCCATGAAGTAGGCTGTCTTGATTTCTGTCAGAGGATAGAGGAAGTCAAGAGTTTCTCGCCACTTACACATTTTTGCGCTTTGAGATTCAAGGACCACTTCAAATATGTGTCTTGATTAAAATCTCCCCAAGGTATGATCCATGGCTGCAAGATCCTGTGATCATGGTGTGAAAATGGTTTTAACAAGCACATCTTGATTTCGAAGATTATAAACCTTTTCACTGCTGCAACATGTAGAAACCATCATCGCTATTTTTCCTTTCTCCTATCTTTCGATAAATATGCTCCAACATGAAAGCCATAATGAGATATTTCACTATGGAAGGAGTGTCACAACATTTGCCTCTATCATGTCCGCTTGTTGATGCATTTTACCAGAAGCAGGCAATTAAACCTTCCATACTTCTTGTCCAAAAGCATAGAGAAAATGGCAGCTACTGTCCAAAAGAAGGCTCCACCTCAGCAAATCCCTTCTCTCTTTCATCATTCCTTGATCAAGATTATCTTCTTACACCAGCTAGAGAAGAAAAGGGTTTCATGGGATTCATTCATTAGCCATTCAGATTTTTCCACTGTCCCTCCTGTTCATATGTCTCCTACTCAGCCTGTCCATCGCCCAGTGCCTCTGTCTAGTAGGCCTATTCCTAAAAAATTCAAGATGATCACCCAAGTGGGCCTAAGTAAACAAGGAGAAGGAGAGGGCAAGGAGCTTCGCTGTGGAGAAAAGGAGGATGACACATGTTAGCTTGTAATCAAAGGGGATGTTAGCCTAGATATTGATGAACAGCAGCGAAATCTGGGAAGAGGGACAGCAGCCTAGAGGTTGATTTATAGCAGCAAATTCATGAAGAGGGACACTAGAGAGCCAAGAAAGATGAACAAGAAACGAGACAATTTCGGAAGAGCAAACAGGTTGAGGTACTGGGGTTGAAGCATCTTTTGATCGCAGCTGATAAGAGTGAGGGAGGACAAAGTTTGCCGCCCTTGACAGTGACCAAAACTATTCCTAAAAAGAGGAAATTGCCCAAAAAGACAAATTCTAGCTTGCCAAGGAGAAAGAGCGCTAGATTGGCCTTCAAAGGCAAAAGTGCAATTGGAGAAAGTGCCAAGCATGGAGGTAAATCAGCTATCATCCCTATCCCAAGCGATGACAGCGATAATGAGGCCCGCATCCTTGAAAACCTCCTCATTCAAAAAGAAGGGCAAATTGAGGTGTTACAAGAAGATCTTGAAAGGGCGAGAAATTTCAACCATTTCTTGGAGGTTGAAAACAAACAAATGAAGTATCATGCAGCCATTCATGAGGCAAGGGCCATCAAGTACAAAAAGGAGGCAGAAAGGCGTAAGTAAGAATTAGAAGAGCTCATTGGCAAATTTGATGATGAAGAGGAAGAGGACCAGCCTAGGCGAAAGAGGCCTAGGAGCATCGGGCTTAGAAAAGCCTTGGAGAAACAGACAGCAGAAGAACAAGCTCAATTCGAAGCCTTTCCTCTCACTGCCCTCTTTGAGCCGGAAATTGAGGAAAACAAGGAAGCATGGCTTGAGAGGGCTAACCAGCATTTGGAAACAAAGCTTGAGAAGGCAAACAGGGATCTTGAGCTACAAAGAAGGAGAACTCTTCACTTTCATAAGCTAAATCAATTTGCCAGGCGCAAATTGAAGGTGGCACAAGAAAAATTGAAGAAATTGAAGGAGAGGCGCCTAGCACGGAAAGAAGAAAAAAGCACATCAGCCCTCGATATTTTGGCTTCAGCTTAGGAGCATGTTTCTATGGACCCTTGAGGGTCATACATGCCAATTTTGGGCCTGTTTCGAAAACTTTTTGTTTTTTGGCATTTTTGGGGTTTTTCGCCAAAAACTCATAAATGCGCCATTTCAGTTTGATGAGTTTTCAAGGGAGGAGGGTGATACCAATGGATTCCATAATTTCCTGAGCAGCTCTCCAGCGATTTTCAGGGCATTTGAAGATCATTCGCCCCTCCAAATTGGCGAAAAACAGCCTCATTTTTCACATTCTGCCCGCCATATCAGCAGTCTGCTATTTTCTGGGTTTTTGCACACATGTACAGTTTTGAGGGACTTTCAGAGGATCAGGATTGAGATTATTCCCAATAGCATTGAAAGCAGACACAGAGAGCTTTCCAACGAGCCATCATGAGCCTTCATTTCGACATCGGGAAGGCTTCATTTGCATCCAGCAAATCAGGGGACCTTTTCTGCATAAATATGAAGTATTTTTGGCATTTTGGCAATTTTTGAACTCCAAAATCTGCTTTTCCCAAATGTGTGCGTTAGGCTATTTTTATCATGGAAAATCATGTAAAGTCAATATACTCATTTTGGGTTTTTAGATATTTATGGATATCTTGAAAATTTTGGTTTTGCAAAGCCTCAAGGACAAGTTTAGATATTTTGATTAGGCCAATGGGATAGCTAGTTGCACCATGAGGTTTTCCTCACTTGAGCCTATTTATTCCACAAGGCTTCATTGTAAAACGAGGCTGAACTTGAGAGAAGAATCAATATATTGGTCATATGAGCTTTGAAGAACATACTTGTGTTATGATTTTGGATTGCCTCTTGGATGCTTTTGAGGAATGTTGAAGGCTTGCTTATGATTCCTTGACATGGTAGAATGGTATAGTGCTTCTTAATGTGTTTTGTCTTCTAGTTTTCACTATATTTCATTTTTCTCTTCTTGCTGCTATAGATCAGTAAAGATTGATTTTGAGACATGCCCATGGAGGCAACTCAAAATCCCTGAATCTTCATAGCTTGATGTTTTCTTCTCCCTTAGTTATGCTAAAGAATTCTTAGCTGCTCTTTAGTAACCTAAGGTGTTGTTGCTAAGTTTTATTCATCAGCTCCATGTATGTTGAGTAGGATGTATGGTTTGCCCTATCTACCTATCAGCTGCCCATAGTTCTGTCCATAAAACTTTCTCTTTGACTGATTTGTTGATCATTTTGTTGAACCAAGGAGGCCTAGTCCCGATCTAGCCCTTTGCCTAAAACTATGAAAACTTATTTGTCCAAGTACCCAATGACTTAGAGACTATGTTTAGGTGTTCCGGCATAGTTTATGAGTTGTTAGTTTGTCTCATGTGTTTTCCCCAAAGTCTGATAGCCTTTTCCCGAAGTTAGAGGGTCATATACCTCTATGTATGGCTGGAATGTTTGATTTCTATGTATTGATTAGCTTATAGTATTCCTAGCATGATTAATGGCTTGCTATTACATGTTTATGTCTGCTATTAACTAGTTTTCACTTGAAATCCCTTGTCTTTCACCAACTTACTGTCCATTTAATCCATTTTTCCCAGAGATCCCTTCTACTGTCAATCAAATCGGCCCTACAGCAGCTTTACATCATCACTTCATAGCTTCCTTGACCTGTTTGACCCCATAGCCCAATTTATCTACATCTTGTTATCCAGTTTATGTATTTGATCAGTTTCATCCCTCACAAACTTAAAAAAAACCAAAAAAACTAAAAACACACCTCATAACTAGCCTAATCTCAAAACACCGCAAGTAAACACATCGACATCTTTTACATATAATAGAGAGAGCCCTCTCTGAGTCCAGGAAGGCTAGGTCCTTGGGCTCCAAAAACTTGGTTTGATGTTAGATCGTCATTTGGCTAGCCAATCGGCCAAATCACGGGACCCTAACATAATGGCGATCACGGTGGGACTCTGAGTGATTAAAAAGCTTAGTTTCCCTCATCTTTAGAAGCCTTTAAGAATACTATCTGATTGACTTATCCCGCTGCTCACTAACATAGTGACACTCACAGTAGGACCTTCCAAGTTAGTGACAATCTAAGTACAACTTAGTAACTCCCGAAGTCTCAATCAAGCTTAGTAAACTTAGAGACTGTTTGAGGAGTAGAAAATAGCTCTTTCACCATCTTAGCAAAATGATGAGTCAGTTATAGAAAACTCTTCCAAACCTTGTAGGCACATAAAACTCAAAAAAAAAAAAAACCCCAAAACACTCCTTTAGATTGGTTTTTGACATTACTGGTGGTGGACCATACAAGTTTATCTCAAACAACTGACAATCCACCTGGTGACTCCACTAAACTTCTAGTAAGCCTTACTACTTTTCAAAACTCTAGGCTACTATCCGATAAACCTTTCCCATCACTCACTAACATAGTGGGAGATGGTAAGACACTGAGTACATAATAGTCCAGCAAACTCTTATAGACTCTTTGGTCCTTTAGGTACCATAAACAAGCAAGCAGTCCATAGACTCATTCTTTAGAGTAAACTCTTTTTGTTCTCATCACCCTAGCAAAGTGTTAAAACAAATTTAGGATACTTTAACAGACCATAGGCTGCACATAAATTCAGAAAATCCAAAACATTCTCAGATTAGTCTTGGTGGTGGACCATAGCTATCTTCATAAAAACAATCCATTTCCACCTGGCGACTCCACTAATCCATCCCTTCTATGTTTGACCATCCTTCGCCTTAATATAACTTTAGAAAAATCACTCATCCAGAACATTCACCAATACCATTCTCTCTAAAACTCTGGATCTAAAATCTGGCTTCCCGAAGAATCAATACCAGATCCCATCCAGACCCAAATCCCCCTATCATAGTAGATGACCCAGAGAAGATTCTGTGGCAAGCTTCTCAAACTGATCATCTAGCTACCGATAGATCCATCCGTAGAACAAGATCTATACCTAAAACTCGCAATATCCTTCTAGATTCACCTTCGGAATTAGAGTCATCACAAGCTCTTCCCCGAAGCAAATCATATAGTAAGATAAACTTCGACGATCTTGAACCCCTAAACCCACCACAGAGTCCTATTAGAGAAGCTTCACCCACCACTCCTCCTGATTTCCAGCTTCTCTATCAGTTTGGCTCCTATCATCCCAGATCTGCTCAAAACCAGATCACTAGTCCAAGCTCATCCGCCACACCTGGTCAAACCACCACTGTTCATACCACTTCATTTCAGCCTACTAGCCCTCATCTTGCGCATCATCCATTAGCTCCAGTCATGGCTGCCTGGTACGCACCTTTGGTGTTACCACCACCTTTAGCTCCTCTCCCAAACAAATATCAAGACAAGATCCCACACTTTACTGGAGAAGACACCACCACACCTCAACAGCATATAAGTAGAATGACTGATGCTTATGAATACCTAGAGGTACAAGACGAGACTGTCATAATGAGAATATTTGCCCAAAGTCTTGGTGGTGAACCCAAAGCATGGTTCAAAAGCTTAGCTCCAAACAGTATCCATGATATCCCAGAACTACATCAAGTTTTCAGAAACCGGTGGGAAATCCGAAGAAATCCCATTCAAATCCTGTCAGAATATAACAGCCTAAAACGGGAAAATGGGGAAAGTGTCCAAGCTTACTGTACTAGGTTCAATAGTGTATATAACTCCCTCCCACCTCTTTTCAAACCTCCACTTGGTTTAGCTTTGGCAAAATTTCCTGAGGGGTTTGATCCGGACATGACATATCACTTAAGAGATAAGGATCCCCCTACCTTGGAGGAAATGCAACAAATAGCTATAAAAGCAGATGCCAACTTAGCTGAAAAAAGAGCTAGAACTAGATCAGAAAGAAAAGTCACATATAGAGATGAGGTCTCCACTTCATCACCTTCCCTAGATCCCAGAATAGATGACTTAGTCAAATCCATGGCCAAAATGTGGGAAAAGATCAATGAAAAAGCTCCTGTTAGGGACAACCAGCCAAACCCTCCAATCAGAAACCGAAACCAAAACTTTAGGAGGGAACAGCCCCAAAACAGACCAAGGGATAATGACCAATAGATCAGGCCACCATTCAATGAAAACTATGTAGAAGAAGATGATAGGGACTCAGAACCTCTTGATGAACATCATTTAAACCTCATAGGGTCTGACAATGAAGGTGAGGTGTACCTCACCGAAGAAGAACAAGCCTTCTTTTCGCCTGATCAAGATGAGACCAATTATGAGGATCCTGATGATCCTGCCATAGAATTTCAAAATGCTATTGAAGAATCCCACAGGCAATATGACCTTAGAAGCAAAAGAAACCAAGATAATGTCAAGAAAGGTAACTCTGATACTGTTAAAGCTCCAGATACCATCCTCAAAAAAGCATCAAGCAGTGACAAAATCAAGGTTGAAAAGGCTGATCAAAGCCAAGCTAAAGTTACCCAAACTAGTCCTCTCTCATATACTCCTGATACTTCTACCAAGGTCACCAAAACAACTATGGCAAGCAAAACCCCTAAACAAGGTCAACAAACTCAGAACATAGACAAGGTCTTAGCTGAAAAAGCTGAAACAAACATATCTAAATTTCAAGTGCCTTTTAGCTTTGAAGGCGAGATCGCTAAGATCAAAATCACCATGCCTCTCACTGAACTTATTGCCCAAAACTCTTATAAATCCCAAGTACTAAAAGTCTTAAATCTAGGGAATGATGCAAACACTGTTAATCTCACTGATGACATTCCTGAAGTATTGTTTGGTCCAAGGTTAGAGGGAAAATTCCAAGAAGGAGCTACTCTTCCATTTTACATTAGCCTAAACATCCACGACCAAATCCTCCACAATGCCATGCTGGACTCTGGCACCTCGCATAATCTTATGCCGAAGGTAGTTATGGAAAGATTAGGCTTGGAAATCACAAGACCATACAAAGACTTATACTCATTTGATTCAAGCAGAGTCCAATGCCTAGGTTTAATCAAAGACCTTTGCTTTAGTCTGGCCCAAATACCTGCAAAACATCTAATCATGGATATAGTAGTGGCAGACATTCCTCCCAAGTATGGGATGCTTCTATCAAGATCTTGGGGAGCCAAACTCCAAGGGAATATTCAACTGGACATGTCATATGCCACCATTCCCGTGTTTGGTCAGAACAGGATACTCTACCGCGAATCACACATGAAATACATGATTAGCAGTCAAGATAGGCCCGATAACATTCCAATGTGTTCTTTGCGCTCCGACTTAAACTCTTTCATTATGCATATTGATGTAAACTTGGAAGAAGAATCAGAGGAAGCTGATATAGACTTAGATCCACCACATCAGTTATCCTTGGTGCCTTATGATGAGCTGGACGCTCAAAACTACCATGATCATGAACAACTGTGTCTTGAGGAAAGTAAGTTTCCCCTCTCCAAAGTGGGGTTAGAGCAAGAAGCACAAACTCTCATTTACTATCAAGCAAATTGCTCTAGCTTTAATCAAACACCAGCAGTAACTTGTGGAAATTTCTTCCAGGTAAAATCTTTAGAAGACCTTCACATCATAAACCTATTTGGAACCCGGGAGAAAGGTAGTTTGATGTTTCTACCATACCTCAAATATTTACCATCATGTGACCCTCCTACTGCAAATAAAACTTTGACTATAACCTCAGTAGTTCAACATCTTGAGAAAATGCCAAATAAACTTTTTATGAGCAAGGATGACAGTTATAATCCCGGCATACCTGAACTACTGAAATTGGCTCATATTTTGTCTTTTCATGAAGAACTTAGAAAGGCTAAAATCAGGAATCTCATGCAAAATACTAGTTTCTACAGGAAAAACAAGGGAAAACATTGTATCACTACCTTTTCCCCAAAGAACAACTTTAACAGAAACAAACACAGCAAACTGAAACAAACCGAAATGATCAAGGAGAAAAATAATGGCCATAGAATCTGCTTTGATTTTAGAAATAATACTGCATCTCCATATAACAAAAATCATGTTTGTTCTACTCAAGATCGTGATTCACCAATTGAAAATGTTTCTAATAATATATCCTTGCAAGATCATTTTTCAGATCATAATCATCAAATTCCTTTACAAAGTAGACAACTTAAAGATTTTTTCCAGTTTGCGGGAGGTAAATCTAATTTCAAGTTCAAAATTGCTAAACCACCCAATATCAGAAATCTGTTCATGAAAGCCATGTTCCCAGTATTAAATTTCTGTGTTGTTACATACCTTGATGATGTCACTATCTATTTTAAGAATTATCAAGAGTACATACATTACCTGAAGAAAGCATACAGCAAGGAAAGGAGTGGAAATCAGATATTCAGAGAGGTACAGAGGGAGGATACCGCGATGTTTAGAGATTCTTGCATGAATCCCTATGTCATGTTAGAGAGAGAAAATTTCCCAAATTTTTCTTTTCAAGAGTTAAGTGGGCCTAGGGTGAGAGGAGATCCTTACGAGGATAAGATGCTGAAATTCCGTCATTTCCAAGATTTTTGAGTTTGAGGTACTTTCATTCATTGTACATACCATTGTTTGAAATATTGAAAAAATAGAAAAATCAAAAAACAGTAAAAGATAGGAAAGTCAAAAACATTAAAAAGCAGAAAAGAGGGCAAGTGAAGATAGAACAAATGCCCCATGTTCCAAAAATAGTCTTTCAGAAAGCGAGCAAGTCTAAATGCCGCTTCTGGTACTTCAATGTCTTGTTCAGCTATCTAGCCTAATCATAGCTGAGCATGTTTAAATTTATTTGCTGATAAGTTAGTGAGTGTCAAGATAGTCAACATTGTGTAAGATTGACTTATCACAGAGCTTAGATTAGGGAGAGATTCTGGTTCCACATGCCTAAAACAGAACCAAAGAGAGAAGCTAGGGATGAAAAACACATTGTATATCTTAGCCCCGCTTGTCTAGTTTCCTTTTTGTTGCAGAATAACATTTGTGTGCAGCTTGTCTTTTATGCCGCAAATGCATGACAAATCAGACTACCTAATCCTGATTTGATCATTTTTGAATTTCATGTTGTAGATTAGAGAATGAAATCCTGTCAAACTGCTTAATCTTGACAGTCGATCTAGTTTAGGTAGAGAAATGAAGGAGTTCATCAGCTTAATCTGAACTCCCGGCAGATATAAGAGTAGAAATAGATAGTTTCATTTTGCAAAAAGAAAAATATGCATTGTCAAAAGGCTGCTAGTTCAAATGCGCCAAACAGAAGAAAAAATGTTAGGAAAGGTAGTGGGGTAGGTAGAAGTATCATTGATGTTAAACATGCTGACACTTTTCAGAAATAACATCAAGAGAAGGGTAAATTTTGTGCCAATGGATAAGGCACTGGTCTTCATAATCCAAAAATCTGAATTCTGGACACCTCCTGACGAGGAGCTGCCCTCCCCAAATGGAGCCACTGTTAGCCATCAATATTTTTTACATGTTAGTGATGACTATATCTTCAGCTGAGTTTTCTAGAAACTGATTTCCTTATGTCAATATGTCATCCAGAAAACCCTCCCAAAACTTTTTTTGCCTTTCTACCTATTCAGTCCACCCCTGACAACATCAAAAGCCTCCTTGTCACAATCTTAGCTAACCTCAGCCTTATTGGTCTGCCCATCAGCTTTAAAAAGCAAATCCACATCTGTTTCAATAGTCTCCCCTATGTTAGGAAGTGGCGTTTTAGGACATTTCACCTTTGGCAATCATCAAAAGGCCAAAAAGCCGCCATCTACTACAGGTCTACCATGACTGATCTCCTAGTTTGAAAATGAAATTGACAAACAGCCTTAAGTCGCGCCACTCATATTCCCTAGGTCTCAGCACTGCATAAAGCCCAATCTCAAGCTGACTAGTAGGTTTTTCACTGTGTTCTATGGTTCTACAAAGACAGGAAATATATTTCAATCTCATGGAGTAAATGTTTGAGTTTATAGTTAGAGGAACAACTGCTTCTAAATGTATTGTGAGCCTGAGATGAAGCTGCAAAACAAAAGTCACTCATCAGGACCTTACAGCTCTTTCCAGCATGAAAATCACAGTAAGAAAAGGTCGCCACTATCTCAGCAAAATGGTAAATTGTCAAGGCCCAGAACCTCCTTCATTTACAAGCAGAGGGTTAGGGTGCCTCCTTCATACATAAGCAGAGGGCGCAGGCCAGAATTGACTCGGAAGGTTGCAAAAGTTCAGGTTTGCCTTTACTGAAATAATGAAACAATATCTTCAGGTCTCATAAGTGTAATTGATGATCATAATAGGAATGGAGCTTGAAATATGTTGGCTCAAAAGAAAGAAGAGTTTGGTCTGATAAAGGAGCTCATCTCAAACTTTCAAAATCATGTGAATTGATGAAATGAAGAAAGGCATGTCATTGGTGAAAATTCCAAAGCATAAGTACCCTGTCTATCCACAAGATCAAATAGAACAGATGATAACCAATGCCATTACACAGGCAGGAGAAAGTTCTTGGTTTTTCAAGAAAGCACTGACCTTCATAGTCACAAAGAGTTTTTGTCAAAGTAACAGGTCATGAGATGAACAAGCCAAATAATAAATATCTCAGCAACCTTAGAACAGTGTCACTGTGGCTAGGTTTCCTTCTAAAAACACAGTGATGCTTGCAAATAGTGATGCCTAGATTGATGTTGTTCAAATGGTTTACTTACCACCACATTCAGAGAAAGGCTGTGTCTAGCATAGTGGTAAAAGGGGCCTTCTGATACTTTACCCGATGAAGAGCCTCCTCCATATACGAGCAGATGGCCAAATCATTGCAGGCTGTTGAAAACTGGTGAGTCCAAAAAGTGCAGGAAGAAGATACAAAGAAATTGAATAAAGGAAGGTGCTACTGTTTATGATATAAATGTATTGATCTCCCTCTTCAAAAAAGCTATCTCGTTTATAAGATCTAGTGGAGAGGATAAAATATTGAACATATCAGACATATTAATGCCAAAGGAGCAGCTTGATTTAAAAAGGTTAAAGGTATCTCATGATCAATTCATTTAAATCTAAAGAAGGTCCTTTTGAGTAAACAAGTGAAGGTAGTGTGAAAGCAAGCCATCAAGAGAGACCACTTGCAGTCCCAAGGTAAGCTTGAATCACCTGAAGCAACAAGAATCATCAAACACTTTGAAAGGAACACAAAGCATTCATGATAACACACAACAATCGCCAAGGTTGGTCAAAGTACTTTTCGACACATTCTCATTAATTTTCGGATTATCAATGAAAGTAAAACAAATAACGCGTGGAGCTATAGACAACACAATATTCATCTATGAATAGGCGTAACAAGTTGGTTTTGAGTTTCCATCGCTTATATCCCAAAACACACAATGGAACACACAATGGTCATCATTCCAAAAGACAGATTCAGCACAAAGATACAGTATAGAAGAAGCAGTAGCAGAGATGTGGCATAGTGATTTGTCAAGCAGAGGATTATAGTAAGAATGCCCCTCTTTGAAGAACATTTCAGGTCATAAAAGAAAATGCAACAACTTGTACCTGTCCCATTAAACACAGTGGCAAAAATAGCCACAAGATTATGGAAACATTTGTTTAGGGTTTAAAGGTTGGTGATGAGATGTCTCCCAAAGAACAAAGCTCGAGGTCCTCCTCCTAAACACCGGTGCTAGAAGTCCGTGAACTGCAGATGGTCAAAAGTATGGCAACTCTCCAAGGCAAGTTTTGCATGAACCGAAGTTAAAAAATCAAAGGTTATTCAAACAAAAACTCCACGAAAAGGAACCAAACCAAAGTTCTATTTTTACTTCAAAAAAGAATGACCGTTGAGAATGTTCTTTTGAAAATGATATAAGGTTGAGATGTGAGAGTGGAAATTCGTTTTCAAAAACTAGGATCAAAGCCCGTGCCTCCACAGCATCAAACAAGCAAGAAAACTGGGCGAAAATTCAAAAATTTGCACTCTGAGGCGGCGCGACGTGCCTGGGATTTGGCGCGACGTGCCTGGGCAACAAAATACACGGGGCCTCTTCGTCGGCGCGACGTGCCTGTAGGTGGGCGCGACATGCCTGTAGGTGGCCGCCCGACCGCACGACAAGTCGACCCGACAACTTTTCTCCTGTGCGACGGGTTTGCTCCAGAGGTTGCCGCGCAACTTTTCCAAGCTATCCAGGATTTCTTACATCCTTTCAAGTGAGCATCCATCAAGTTCGAGGTATTTTTATGAAATCCCATCAATTGCAAAGTGTTGACAAGTGACAAAAATGTTTGAAAACCCCGGATCTTGCTATTTTTGCTAAAAACAAAAGCAGTTTTCCTACACAGTGAGATGAGGTAATTTAAAAAGGCCGAAGTTGTTAATGAAAGTTTAAACCTTGGAGGTAGGGGTATAGAGTGTATTGGTGCATATCTCAAAACTCACAAGCTAAGAGTGTATTGTCTAAACTACTGTTGCACTGATTCTTTCACCCAAGCTTTCAAGTCCTCCTACAATCGTATTATCATCGTAAGAATTGTTGACAGAGAGTTTTCTAAGGGTGGATAAAAATTTTTTTTTTCTGAAGAACAGAGTTGTTAGTGTTTGAAATTAATATTGGAAACAGGGATACAGGTATTTGGGTGGCTCTCTTAAACTCACAAGCGAAAGAAGCTGTTTTCTAAAAACCATTGTGCAATGATTTTTCACCCAAGCTAGGTCTGTTTCTTCCTTACACTATATTATATCATTCTGAAGATTTGTTGACAGAGGAATTTTGAGGGTGAAATAAGGCCATGTTCTAGAAGGCACGGTTGTTGATGATCAAGTTTAACATTTGAAGCCAGAAGTACACAGTACACTGAGGAGCAGAGATTGTTGATGGTTAGATTTTGACATTAAAGGCAGAGGTACCAAAGTGGTGTTGGATTTCTCAAAACTTCACAAGGGAAAATGGCCACTGTCTAAAGGGCAGAGTGCTTGGTGATTGCATTTGATATTAAAACAGAGGTGTAGGTGTTATGTTGATCTCTTAAACTCACAAGCAGAGAGTATATTTCCTAAAAACCACTGTGCATTGGTTATACATCCAACTTGAGTCTGCCTTTCCTAGAAACCATATTGTATCATGTTGAAGACTTGTTGACAGAGATTTTCAAAGGTAAACAGCATAGTGAAAGACAGAGGTTGTTAATGTTGGATTTTGACATCAAAGGCAGAAGTATAAAGGTGGTGATTGACTTCTCAAAAGTCACAAGTGAAAGGTGTTTTCCTTAACACTTCACCTAACCAAAAGGTCTCCTTTCTTTCCATTGTATGGTCTCTACAGGAATCTGTTGACAGAGGTATTTTTTCAAGGTGAATGACCTGAAGAGCAGGGTTTTTTATATATTGAAGTTTTGTTTTGAAAACACAAATACCAGTGTTGGTTGATCCCTAGCAGACTCACCTAGAGGAATGATTGCTTAATACTACATACAAGAAATTTATACATCATATTGTCTCATCTTTATTGATGGTTTTCTATTGAGGAGTTTACATAGCTGAAGTGTATCCAGATTTGAAGGACTGTTGTTAATAAGTGCAGAGGTGGCTTATTCCAAGAAACATTGTTGCATTTTATTCAAAATCACAGGGTCCATATCTGTCCAAGCAGTGTAGTGGCCAGTTTCAATCCAGCAGAGCATTTTTCATAAATTGAAGTCAGTTTGCCTCTTCCAAAGCCTGTTTCAAGTCAGAATGCCTCCAAAACGAGATCACAAAGGCGGACAACATAAGAGATATGAGCCTATCTCCATAGAAGAAATCAATGTTCACCCCTCAGTGCTTTTCAATTTCCATGAAGTAGGCTGTCTTGAATTCTGTCAGAGGATAGAAGAAGTCAAGAGTTTCTCGCCACTTACACATTTGTGCGCTTTGAGATTCAAGGACAAACACTTCCAGCTTGCAGGTCTTGACTTCAAAATCTCCCCAAGGTATGTATCCAAGGCTACTAAGATCCCGTATCATGGTGAAAAGTGGTTTAAGCAAGCACATCTTAATCTGGAGGATTATAAACCTTTCATCAAGCCGGAACATAGGGAGACCATCACTGCTATTTTTCCTTTCTCTTATCTTCTTGACAGTTATGCTCCACTGATGAAGGCCATAATGAGATATTTCACTTGTGAAGGGAGGTTTAGCCAAATATTTGCCTATCATGTTCGCTTGTTGATGCATTTTACCAGGAGCAGGCATTTAAACCTTCCATACTTTTTGTCCAAAAGCATAGAGAAAATGGCAGCTATTGTCCAAAAGAAAGCTCCACCTCAGCAAATCCCTTCTCTCTTTCACCATTCCTTGATCAAAATCATCTTCTTACACCAACTGGAGAAGAAAGGAGTTTCATGGGATTCATTCATTAGCCATGACGATTTCGCCACTGTCCCTCCTGTTCATGTGTCTCCTACTCAGCCTGTCCATCGCCCAGTGCCTTTATCTAGTAGGCCTACCCCTAAAAAACTCAAGATGACCACTGGGCAGCCAAGTAAACAGGGAGAAGGAGAGGGCAATGAGCCACAGGGAGAAAAGGAGGATGATGAGCAGCAGCAGCCAGATTTTGAGGGACAGCAGCAGTTGGAAATCAGTGGACAGCAGCTAGAGGTTGATGAACAGCAGCAAATTCAGGAAGAGGGACAGCAGCTAGAGGTTGATGAACAGCAGCAAGTACAGGAAGAGGAACAGCAGCAGACAGAGATGGAAGAGCAGCAGGCTGAGCAAACAATTGAAGTATCTTTTGAGCCACAAGCTGGACAAGATGTTGAGGGAGGACAGCAAGCTGAAGCTGCCTCCTTGACAGTGACCAAAACTGTTCCTAAAAAGAGGAAATTGCCCAAAAAGACAACTTCTAGCTTGCCAAGGAGAAAGAGCGCTAGATTGGCCTTCAAAGGCAAAGGTGCAGTTGGAGGAAGTGCCAAGCATGGAGGTAAATCAGTTGTCATCCCTATCCCAAGCGATGACAGTGATAATGAGGCACGCATCCTTGAAAACCTCCTCATTCACAAAGAAGGGAAAATTGAGGTGTTACAAGAAGATCTTCAAAGGGCGAGGAATTTCAACCATTTCTTGGAGGTTGAAAACAAACAAATGAAGTATCACGCAGTCATTCATGAGGCAAGGGCGATCAAGTATAAAAAGGAGGCAGAAAAGGCACAAGTAAGAATTGAAGAGCTCATTGGCGAATTTGATGATGAAGAGGAAGAGGACCAACCTAGGCGAAAGAGGCCTAGAACCATCGGGCTTAGGAGAGCCTTGGAGAAACAGAAAGCTGAAGAACAAGCACAATTCGATGCCTTTCCTCTCACTGCCCTCTTTGAACAGGAAATTGAGGAAAACAAGGAAGTATGGCTTGAGAGGGCCAACCAGCATTTGGAAACAAAGCTTGAGAAGGAAAACAGGGATCTTGAGCTACAGAGAAAGAGAACTCTTCACTTTCAGAAACTAAATCAATTTGCCAGGCGCAAATTGAAGGTGGCACAAGAAAAATTGAAGAAATTGAAGGAGAGGCGCCTAGCACGGAAAGAAGCAAAAAGCACATCAGCCCTCGATATTTTGGCTTCAGCTTCGGAGCATGTCTCTATGGACCTTTCAAGGTCATGCATGCCAATTTTGGGCCATTTTCGAAAACTTTTTGTTTTTTGGCATTTTTTGGGTTTTTGGCCAAAAACTCATAAATGCGCCATTTCAGTTTGATGAGTCGTCAAGGGAGGAGGGTGATACCAATGGATTCCATAATTTCATGAGCAGCTCTCCAGAATTTTTCAGGGCATTTGAAGATCATTCGCCTCAAATCGCTGTGTCAAATTTCTATTTTCATATCGTTCGTTCAAGCTATATCGCAGAAATTTCCGCTATTTCGGGTTTTTAAAGGTTGCAGCGATTGAGGGACTTTCGTATCGGATTGAGATGATTCCACTTGCATTGGAAAGCAGACAGAGAGCTTTCCAACGAGCCATCATGAGCCTCATTTCGACATCGGGAAGCCTCCCATTTGCATCCAGCAAGTCAGGGGACCTTTTTCAGGCATAAATATGAAGTATTTTTGCAATTTTTGAACTCCAAAAATCTTCTTTTCCCAAATGTGCGTTAGGCTATTTTTATCATGGGAAAATCATGTAAAGTCAATATAATTTCCGTTTTTAGCAGTTTTTTAGATATTTTATGTGATATTTTGTGCCTTGGGCTTTGCAAAGCCTCAAGGACAAGTTTAGATATTTTGACTTGGCCAATGGGATAGCTAGTTGCTCCATGAGGTTTTCCTCCCTCAAGCCTATTTATCCCATGGTTCTCATTGTAAATCAGAGGCTGAACTTGAAAGAAGAATTAATGCATTGGTCATATGAGCTTTGAAGAATACACTTGAGTTATGATTTTTGGACTGCCTCTTGGATGCTTTTGAGGAATGTTGAAGGCTTGTTGATGGATTCCTTGACATGGTAGAATGGTATAGTGCTTTTTAATGTGTTTTGTCTTCTAGTTTTCACTCATATTTCATTTTTCTTGCTGCTATAGATCAGTAAAGATTGATTTTGAGACATGCCCATGGAGGCACCTCAAAATCCCCGAATCTTCATAGCTTGATGTTTTCTTCTCCCTTAGTTATGCTAAAGAATTCTTAGTTGCTCTTTAGTAATCTAAGGTATTGTTGCTAAGTTTTATTCATCAGTTCCATGTATGTTGAGTAGGATGTATGGTTTGCCCTACCTACCTATCAGCTGCCCATAGTTCTGTCCATGAAACTTTCTCTTTGACTGATTTGTTGATCATTTTTTTGAACCAAGGAGGCCTAGTCCCGATCTAGCCCTTTGCCTAAAACTATGAAAACTTATTTGTCCAAGTGCCCAATGACTTAGAGACTATGTTTAGGCGTTCCGGCATAGTTTATGAGTTGTTAGTTTGTTTCATGTGTTTTCCCCAAAGTCTGATAGCCTTTTCCCGAAGTTAGAGGGTCATATACCTCTATGTATGGCTGGAATGTTTGATTTCTATGTATTGATTAGCTTATAGTATTCCTAGCATGATTAATGGCTTGCTATTACATGTTTATGTCTGCTATTAACTAGTTTGCACTTGAAATCCCTTGTCTTTCACCAACTTACTGTCCATTTAATCCATTTTGCCCAGAGATCCCTTCTACTGTGAATCAAATCGGCCCTACAGCACCTTTACATCATCACTTCATAGCTTCCTTGACCTGTTTGACCCCATAGCCCAATTTATCTACATCTTGTTATCCAGTTTATGTATTTGATCAGTTTCATCCCTCACAAACTTAAAAACTAAAAAACCAAAAAACACACTTCATAACTAGCCTAATATCAGAACATCGCAAGTAAACACACCGACATCTTTTGCACTTATAGAGAGAGCCCTCTCTGAGTCCAGGAAGGCTAGGTCCTTGGGCTCCAAAGCTTGGTTTGATGTTACATCGTCATTTGGCTAGCCAATCTGCCAAATCACGGGACCCTAACATATAGGTTTGGTATCTTTTCTAATGCTAAGAAGCCAAGTTCAGTGAAATAGTTGCTCTATATGTGTACCTACACGAGGTGCTTCGGCTCAACCCATACAATGCTCTTTTGAGTCTGCACACATGCGACTCGCTGCTGAAGATCTCAAATCCTTCAGGCTGCTCAATGTACACTTCTTCCTCAATGATCCCATTAAGGAACACAGTCTTCACATCCATATGATAAATGTGCCAACCCATCTGCGATGAGAGAGCAAGGATGGTCCTTATGGAATAATACCGTGCAAGAGGTGAAAAGGTTTCTTCATAATCAATCCCCTCGATCTTTGAGAAGTCTCGGGCAAGAAATATTACCTTATACTTCTCAACACTCCCATCAGCAACTTGCTTTACCTTGTAGATCCATCTTGAACCTACCATTGATTTACCAACCGACCTTGGAACAATCTCCCAAGCATTGTTTCTGACAATGGAGTCATACTTCTCCACCATGGCATCTACCCATGTGGGATCCTGTGCTATTTCCTTAAAGGAAGATGGCTCTGTCATGATACACTTGCTCATGAGAGCCATGCATCCATTGAATCAGTCTGGTGACTATTTCTACTGCATTGTGATGTAGGGACTCCTACATTTTGTGCCACATCGAGCTTCAGCCTCTCAGCTTTTGTGGTACGCCTTCTTCCTATTCTGATGTTTGGCTCTGAGTGAGTGGACTCCTCCACTCCATGATCCTCCTCCTGTGGCTGATCCACATCTTGAGGCTCATCGTTGGGAATAATAATTTCCTCCTCTACATGCATGTGTAGCTCCCTATCAAGAGATAACTTCATGGCTTTCTCCTCATTTAATTTTATATCTCGTCGCACCATAGTCATCATACTATTTGGAAAATACACATGCTAATTATCGGGTGTTTCTATGTACCCCAAAAATATCCCAACTTCTACAGTCGGCTCCAGCTTCTTCATGGCGTCCTTTGTCAAATGAATGTAAACAGATGAGCCAAAAATATTCAAATGAGAAATATCAGGCTTCTTACCAGTAAAACCTTTTTCAGGTGTACTCATGCCAAGTACTCTATGAAGACAACGGTTTTTCACATAAACTGCAGTGTTGCATGCTTCTGCCCACAAGTGCATTGATAGGCCCTGGTCATGCAACATATCTAGTGCAGCACCCACGATCATTCTGTTCTTCCTCTCCGTGACCCCATTCTATTGTGGGTTATGAGGCACTATGATTTCTCTTTGAATTCCTTCTTTGCTACAGAAGTATTTGAATTCATTCGAGATATATTCACCACCATTATCGCTCCATAGAGCCTTCACTTGCTTCCCCGACTCCTCTAATAATGATTTAAACTCACAGAACTTTGAGAATGTTTCACTCTTCTTATACATGAAGAAGATCCAGCATCTACGAGAATAGTCATCAATAAATATAACACAATACCTGTGTTTTGTTGTCGAAGCAATCGAGAAATTTCCACACACCTCTATGTGAATTCTCTCCAGGATCACTGAAGCACGGTTCTCCTTCTCATGAAAGATGGTCTTCACAAAATTTCCCATAGTAAATCCCTTGCACTGATCTAACTACGCAAGAGTACCCTTGGGAAGTCCAGTAGAAATATGCTGCAAAATTTTCAAGGCACCATGGTGAAGATGGTCCAATCTTCTGTGCCATAATTCGCCCTCATCCCAGCTCACCACTTCTTCTACTTTGCCCATCATTGCAGCGCAACCATCTACCTCTAGCTTGTAGAGATTCTTAAATTGAATCCCTATCCTCTTGGTTTGACCCATTTTTTTATGTCACAGGAAAGCTTTTCCCTCGCTGAAATCAACGTCATAACCTCTGTCCTCCAACATTGTGACCAAGACCAAGTTCTTCTTTAGACCTAGAACATGCATAAAATCTTTCAACATAAATGGCTTACCTAAATCCCTCTCAAAGGTAATGGTTCCAATGTTGTTCGCGCTGTATCTACCATCGTCGCCCATCTCTATATGCATTTGGATATCTTTCTCCTCCAAGTCACTAAACAACTCCTTTTCTCTCGTCATGTGGAAGGAAGCACCACTATCAAGATACCACACCAATCCCATTGCAATTGAAACCAATCATGCGATAAAAGATAAATAAAGTTAAAATTGTGAGGCTAAGGCCTCACCTACTATAGTTCCAACAACCTTATTGTTCTTCTTTTTCTGTGGACAGTTAGTGGCGAGATGCCCATGTTCATGACAGTGAAAACACTTCACTTTGGACAAATCTAGCTTCTTGCCTTTAGCCTCGAATTTTGGATGGGATTTCTTCCCCTTCCCTTTCCTTGCTTTGGCAGTCAAATCAAAATTCTCTTCATCATCATTCTTTGATGAAGATCCATCCCTGGTACTTCGCCTTATCTCCTCCTGCACTAGATCCGACCAAAGTCGCTCCCAATCTGACAGTTTCTCCTGTCCACTGATAGAGTCCTAATAACTGTGCCAACTCTTTGATAACCCAAGGAGAGCCAAGCTCACCAAGTCATCATCCGCAATTTTGATTCCCACACTCCCTAGCTCATCCCTACATTGGACAAACTTCATGAGATATTTTGGAATATTGTCGCACTTATCCATTTTGATTTTTCTGAGCTTATTTTTCAGCCCTAACCTCCTATGGTTCTGTTGCTTTGGAAAAGATCTGTCAAAGCCTTCCACATTGCAAATGGAGTGGATTTATTATGAATTATTGACACAATATGGTCCTTCACACCTTCCAACAGAATTATTTTTGTTTTTGCTACCTTCTTTTTCCATGCGTCAAGTAATGCAGCATCGCTAGAAGTAGGCTTAGGAACATCACTATTGATGAAATCCTTTAGAACACTATCTTCAAGCACCACCTCCATCCTGTCCTTCCAGGATATGTAGTTTTAGCTTCCCTCAAGGGCATACTCCAACTGCAACCCATTGAAAGCCATTTCAATGAATACTCAATTGTCACACCTAGAAATTTCTGCAGCAAATTCAAATTGTCCACCAGTACAAAACTCAACACCGCTTCAAGATTTCAATATTCAGTGATTAACACTGCTCTGATACCATGTATAAATTATACAAGATGCATTTATATTACCATACTCCCCTGGTCTAACAAATTAATCTTATGTTAAATACATAATCCTTCCACTTAATTCTTTGTGGAAATTAAATCACCAATTGCAAAACACATATGAAGCAAAATCAGTCGCACATAAACACAGTTGTTTGAAATGAAATATTAAAGCTAAAAACCCCAACTATCATATATTATGTATATAAATGGATCATGTAACAATGTCATACAAATATTAGTACATCAAGCTCTCAGTAAAATCAGCAATCATTATACATTGTCATGCCGAAATTTGCATATCTATGCACAAAATTATTTCCTCCTGATAGCCTGCCTCCACTGTGCAATCCCTGCTGAAGAAGACCCCTGAATGAATCTTAATTTTCCTTGTCTTGATTGCGCAATCCTCATTTGAATCTCCAATGTGTGTTAGATGCATTGAATGCATCACTATAGTCACAACAGATAATCCATCTCACCCTTTCACCTATCACTCCATTGGGTCTCCACTGGAAATGACATGCATGTAGTTAAATGTTGTATTTGTTCAGTTGCAAGTGAGTATCTTGTTGTGAATTAATTAAATAATTAATTCACTAAACTATCACTAGTGTATCTTCAGTTAGAACTAGATACAACTAGCACAACCGAGTTTAACTCACTTAACTGAGTTAAACTGAATAAAAACTCCCATAACTACTCTTCCAACTCTGTCACAACTCTTCCACTTTAGTTCTAACTGAGTCCTCCATGCATGAGTCACCAACCACCCTAGAAATTGCATAATTCCTTCAGCCCACTGATTTTCCAAATCTGTTCACTGAAATAAAGTGCTCCAAGAAAATAAGTTGATATTTATTGTCGAATTATTATTAAGGGCTAATAATAATCGGCATGCATCTATTTTTACATTATCGATCTATAAATAGACTTCGCCCAATATTCTAAAAATAGAATCTCGTCTATTTTTCCAACTTGATCAACCATCTACAAATAACATCCTAAAAATTATAGAATATTCTCACCATGTCTAAAAATAGACATACACTTAAAAATAGCCTGTGGGCCCCACTTAGTGAAGGTGCTTAATTTTCACTAAGCTCATCATCTTGTTGAATCTCAACACCCATAAGGAGACAATAGTTCAAATGAAAAAAACATGGTTTTCCCAATGTTATCCCTAAAACATGTAGCATAGTGAACATGGAGAATATCCATCCCATAGGGCACATACATACCTCCCATCCTCCCTCCACACATTCCAATAAAGAGTACAAGTACATCATCCATGAATGGGATCAAAATTAAATACATACAAATAGAAATTTGTGCATACGGAGGTGGGTCATAATCCCACATGTGGAACCAGTGCAATAAATCTCCTAACTACATCATATCATGATGTGGTAAGTGGTTTCCCCACCACTTACTTGCTACCCAAGTCATCTCACCATCACTGAAATTGTGAGATATATTTGGTGCCTTGGGAATGCACCCACAATGATACAATATCTCCCTTTGATCTCCAATGGAGTGGCCATGTTTAGAAATTTTTGTGGCCCATAGTTGGCCATGAATTTTATATGGTATAGTGCTCCTTCGTGGAGATATGGCCTACATATGCATGGTGAAAGAATGAAAATAATAATCAAATGAAACGTTAGTCACACAAGCATGTTCTTCACCAACATTTCTCCTTAAACAAATGGAGTGGTGCATAGATCTATCTCCCCTTTGAAAAGAAGAAATAGGTGGATAAATTAACTCCTTTATAGATTTATGTTGCTGTCCCAAGTCCACATGGTTCATGCATCTTTGAAAACGCTGTTATAGTTCTCCTTCAAAGCCCTTCCAAGTGTAACTTCTAATGATACTGTTGTAGAATTTCATGGAATATGTGTGGCTGAAAAAGAACTCTTCATAGGCTCTTTGTACTAACTTCTCCTTGATATTGAAGGCTCTAAATAAGAATATTCTACCATGATAATAAATGACTCATTCTTGGACTGAATAGCCCTCTTCATGTAGCTGGTCATCAAGTATCATTCATGTGTGAAGATCCTATTAGGGTCCTATGATTTGGCTGATTGGCAAGCCAAATGACAGTGTAACATCAAACCAATCTTTGGAGCCCAAGGACCTAGCCTTCCTAGACTCAGAGAGGGCTCTCTCTATTTCTATAAGGGATATCTGTTTGTTTGCTTATTATGTTTTGATTTTAGGCTAGTTATGAAGTAGGTTTTTTCGTTTTGGTTTTTAGGTTGTGAGGGATGAAACTGATCAAAGATATAAGATAGATAAATATATGTCAGCTCAACTGGGCTATGGGGTCGAAGAGGTCAAGAAAGCTATCATACGGTGATACAAGGTTGTTGAAGGGCCGATTTGATTCGAGGTAGAAAGGATCTTTGGGAAAAATGGAGTAAGATGGAAATCAAGTTTGTGAACAACAAAGGATTTCAAGCATAACTAGTTTAATAGCTGACATAAACATGGTAGGGCAAACCATTAATCATGAGAAATGTAACTATAAGATAATCAATACATAGAAATAAACATTCAAGCCATGCATAGAGATATATAACTCTCTAACTTTGGGAAATGGCTATCAGAATTTGGGGAAATACACTTAAGATAGACAAACAACTAAAATCACTATGTCGGAATGCCTAAACACAGTACTTCAAGTTATTGGGCACTTTTAAAACAAGATTGCATTGTCTTAGGCAAAGGGCAATATTAGAACAAGACCTCCTTGATTCAACAAATGAAAATCTAATCAGTCAAAGAGAAATTTCATGGATGGAGCTATGGCTAGCCATGAGTAAGCAGGGCATACGATAAATCATACTTAGCATGCATAAAACCATGAATGAAACAAGCAAAAATATCCTTAAGTTATTAAAGATCAATCAAGAATTCTTTAATGTGACTAAGAATGAAGAAAACATGGAAGCTATGAAAAAACAGGAAATTTGAGGTTCCTCCAAGGGCATGTCTCAAATTTGTTCTCTACTGTCCTATAGCAAGCAAGAACATGGATTTATGAATGAAAGCTAGGAAACAAAATAAAGAGAGAGACACTATACAATTCTACCAAGTCATGGAATCCAACAACAATCCTCTTTCATCATCCAAGAACATCCAAGAGACTATCCAAAAGCATGAGACAAGTATTTCTTCCAAAGCTTATATGACCATAGATTGCTTCTATTCATCAATTTCAGCCTTGTTTACAATGAAAGCCTTTGGAATATATAGGCCAAAGTCAGGAAAACCTCTTAGTTCAACTTGCAATCTCATTGGCCTATCCAAAATATCTTATTTTGTCCTTGAGGCTTTGCAAAGCCCAAGGCACAAAATATCTCATAAAATATCTAAAAAATGCTAAAAGAGGGAAATAAATTGACTTTTCATAACTTCTCATGTGCAAAAATAGCTAAACGCACATGAGGAAAAAGCAGTTTTGAAAGGTTGAATTTTTACAGAAATACTCAAAAAATACTTCAGCAAAATATCCCCTAACTTGCCGGCAACTTTTGGCAGCCTTCCTGATGTCAAAATGAGGCTCATGATATCTTGTTGGAAAGCTCTGAGTGTCTACTTTCTGAAAATGTTCATTTTTCTCCCAACTGATCACTGGAAGTCCTCCAAAAATAGGCCTGTGTAAAAACCCAAAAAATAAGCCTTGTTGATAGACTGGGCAGAGTGTAGAAAAAGTGAGCATTTTTTGCCATTTCGGGGGAGAAACTGATCTCCAAATGTCCTAAAAATCACTGTGTATGTGCTCCTAAAATTATGGCATCCAATGATACCATTCTCATCCTTTGATGATCCCCCAAACTGAAATGGTGAGGCCCATGAGTTTTGGCAAAAAAACCCAAAAATGACAAAAAACCAAAATATGTCGAAAATCGCCCAAAATTGGCGAGCATGACCCTCAAGGGTTTTCAGCAAGATGTTGTGAAGAAGAGGCCAAAATCTAAAGTCTTGAGGTGTCTTTCCTCAATTTTTGTGTCGGGCTCTTCCCTTTAGCCTCCTTGAGTTTTTTTTGAGCATCCTTCAACTTGCACCGGGCAAACTGATTTAAATTTTTATAATGCCCCGTCATTCTCCTTTGAAGGTATAAATCGTTGTTTTCCTTCTCCAATTTCTTCTCCAAGTGGTTATTGACTCTCTCAAGCCAGGCCTCCCTATTGTTCTCTATCTATTGTTCTAACAATGTAGTGAGAGGGGTAGATTGGAGAAGGGCATTTTTCTCTTCTTTTTGCTTCTAAAGGGCCTTTTTTAACCCCATGGTTCTTGGCCTCTTTCGCCTAGGCTGATTTTCGCCTCCACTTTCATTGAACTCACCCGTGAGTTCTTCCAACCTGACTTGGGCTTTGGAGGCCTCCTTCTTGTATTTGATCGCCCGTGTCTTATAAACAGCCATATGGACACTCATTTGCTTATTTTGGATTTGCAAAAATTGATTGAAATTCCTAGCTCTATGAAGATCATCCTTCAAGGCATCAATTTGGCTTTCTCTATGGATCAATAAGCTTTCTAGAATCCATGCCTCATTATCACTATCATTGCTTTGGATTTGGATGATGTAGAGTTCACTCTCCTATTCATAATTGCCTTCTTCCTTGCCCTTCCCTTTGCTTTGGGTGGCTATTCTAGTGCTCTTCCTCCTGGGAAAATCAATCATGGGCTTCTTGGGCAATTTTCCTTTGCTTCGGAGGGCCCTTATCACATTTGGAGTGACAACTCTAGGCACTCTTTTCTTTTCTGTCTGAGGCTTGGCCATTTTTGGAGAAGAGGGCATGGCCCCTTTACCCTTGTCACCTTGCCTCTCTTATTTTTGAGTTTGTTGTTCCTCTTGAGGAGGCTACTGTTTAACATGTTGTGGCTGCCCCTCTTTATCATTCTCATGCTGCTCCTATTCAGCACTTTCATGCTACTCCTGTTCAGCACTTTCATGCTGCCCATGTTCAGTCTCTTTTGGCTACCCCTGTTCATCATAATGTAGCTGTTGTGTATACTCTTTTGGATGTTGTATGTCATCATAAGGTTGCTCACCCTCATCATAAGTCTGTTGTGTATCATCAAAGGTCTACTCATCCTCACTCTGTTGTCTTTCTCCATCTCCTTGTTACTGCTCATCATCACTGTGATGTTTCTGTTTAGCACTTTCTTCTTCTTCCCCTTGCTGCTGCTCATCATCACTTTCATGCTGCTCATGTCCTTCTTCCTCCTTATGGCCACTTTCTTCTCCTTTTTCAGGCTCTTCTGCTTGCATTGTGGTAAACTTGAGTTTTTTAGGAATGGGTCTGCTAGAGGAAGGTGAAGGATGATGAGTAGGAGGTGTAGGGGATGTGTGAACTAGAGGGACAGTGGAGAAAACCGGATGGGTGATGAAAGTATCCCAAGAGACCTCTCTCTTTTCAAGCTGATGAAGAATAATTATTTTAATGAGAGAGTGATGGAAGAGAAAGGCTATTTTCTGTGAAGGAGGCTTCTTCTGAATAGTGGATGCCATTTTTTCAATGCTCTTGTGTAAGAAGAAAGGAAGATTTAGTAGCCTGGTCCTTTTTAAATGCATGAGCAGTCGAATGTGATAAGCATAGATTCAAGATAATATTCCCTCACAAGTGAAGTATTTCATGATGATCTTCATGAGGGGGGCGTAGCTGGTTAAAAGATATGAGAAAGGGAAAATAGAAGGACATGATTCTCTGTGCTCAGGCTTTAGAAAGGGCTTGTAATATTTTGAGTCCAAATGGCTTTTTTTAAACCATTTCTCACCAATATAGGGGATTTTAGTGGCCTTGGAGATGGACCTTGGAGAAAATTTGAAGTTAAGGTCTGCCAACTGGAAATGCTTATCTTGAAACCTTAAAGTGCAAAGATGTGTCAAAGGAGAAAAACTCGTCACCTCTTGTACCCTTTGACAAAAGTCTAAGCACCTGACCTCATGGAAATTGAACAAGACTGATGGGTGGGCATTTAATTCTTCAGTGGAAGTAGGCTCAAATCTCTTATGCAATCCACTCCTACTATCTTGCCTGGGAGGCATCTTGTTCTGGATGCTCTCTGCAAAACCAAACTGCCTCAAAAAGGTTTTCAAGAATGTTTTCTCAAAAAAAACTCTGTCTTCTTTGTCAATCACTGTTTGATCAAGGAAAATTTGCCTCAAATGCTGTGTGAAATGTTTTCTTTGATATTAGGTCTCTACTCCTCCCAAAACACTATCTTTCCCCTTTGTATGCCAATCAACAAATAATTTTAATAACAAGCACATAGTCAACTAAAATGTATACATAGTAAAGTGATTTCTGTGTTTGGGTAAGGTGCTTTAGGGTAAACTGCTTGGGTGGTTGGTTTTCGTATATCCCTCTCAGGGCTTTCCGGTGCCCGAGGCAGACAGTCAGATTAGCTATGTTGTTCACAAAGATGGCATGAGCATGTTCATATTAGCCTGAAATAACTTGAAAGAATACAACAGAGAATTACCTCTTTGACAACTTCAGAATCCTTTGGAGAGCGCTACGCAGCAAAGCAAGAGTCCTTCCTCCACCGGCTCCAAATCTGAATCCTGCAATCAGTCAAAGCACCCGCGTAACTTCTGATATAACAAGTATTCTATCAATTAAATCAACAATAAACATCTAGATTATACACATCTGAGACATTCATATCATACTAAACAAATATTGAAATAACAATATAACATTAAGCATCGAATGGACAAAACGAACATAGTTCTATTGATTTTGAAAGAAGGAGGATTACAACCATCGGTTGTACCAAGCCCTCCTCAGTCTCCCAATCTCTCTTCTCTACCAAGTGAAGAAGTCCAAGCCAACAAGCTCTCTAGGATCCTCTTTGACTCTTGGCCTTCACAATGTCACACTATTCTCTATTCCACAAGTATGCAAGAACTTTTGAGCAATCCTTCGACCCTTGATTAAGAGCCTTCAGCTCCTTCTTATAGGAGAGGGAGAAAGCCATTGTTTCCCTTCTCTTTCCACTAGTTTGGAATGGAAAAGGCTTAGATGTTTCCTTCATCTCCATACTTTTTCCTCTCTTGGAGTTCAGTCTTCTATGGCAATGACCAATAATGAACTGGTGCTTCTGCAGTTTCCTCTGTGCACTGACTCCTTCGTGAGGGAAAGTCGGAGATTCAAATCTTTCTCCGCGCTCTTTTCCCAATTCAAACTTAAAACACGGGTAACACGACCTTTTAGTGTAAACAGAGTGTTGCCCTAGCCACTAATGCGGCTAATGTATTTCTTGCCTGCGTTATAACGCCCTTGTTCTGTTCTATGTATGCGTTACCCTGGCAGAAATAGGTTTAATTTAGGTCTTTGTACTTCTTCCATATTTGTCTTCCCCTCTGAGCTGATGAGGAGGTATTTTGACTTGTAACAGATGCCCCCTAAAGTGTGAGGTCAGAGATGAAGACGATGGCCGAAATACTTTATAATTTGTAGAGAGAGAGAGATTGAAAGACTGAGGAAAACCTGAAACAACAACATATGTCAGAAAATATAGTATTTGCCAAGAGTCGGGCATGTCCCATGCTCAGTAGCTTTAAAAAACATGATTTCTCTAGAATAGAGATATGAAGAATGTATCCACCAATAGGCACAATGTGGAAGTGTCTGTCATAACAGGATCAGGTTGAAGAAGCTGTCTCCATAAACAATATCACAGCTTGGGGAAGGGAACACAACTTTAATGGTGTAGCCGTTGCCCCAAGGTCTTGACCGCCGATTCACTTAAACTGCATATTTCTCAACATGTGAATGAGGGAGTTGTCGTCGAACATGTGAGAAATCGTCTGATTACCAGTCAATAATGACAACTGTTAACAGACGCGAAGGTGGCCACCGATAATGATGATGGTCCCTAAGATGCCCAGTACAATCTAGCGAGTGTGAATAAAAGGAGTTGAAGTCGAACACTCGTAGAATCATTCAACCAAGAGCCAATGATGAAGACTCTTGATCAAACACAAGACTACTTGCCACTGATGTCTGCAAGTATCTGGGTACTGATGTGTTTCTGGATCAACTTCCTAGATAAGGTGTTGAAGTCGATAGGAAGTGATCTGTTGAGAGGTAGGCACTGAGGCGTCCTACATCAGTCAACACGAAACGGAAACCAACTGGTTTTGTTTATGATTTGAGATAAGGAAGAGTAAATGGGAACGTCAGACGACAAATAATTTCTGGCATAATGAACGGTTTGGTTGATAACAGGAGCAGTAGATAGCAAGATATGCTTGAACAATAGAAGGCACTCTAGCAGGGTACTAGGCAGCTGAAGCGTGTTGAACACCAAAGAGTGTGTTAGGATTTTACCGGTGCAGGGACACTGGGAAATGAAGGCTAATACTCATATATGGTCGGGTTCGGCTAACTGCGAAAGAGTTTTCTGGGAAGTGCCATGTTCAAGAATTTTGCTGCCAAATCGACCTTTTTGAAAATGTAACAGAGGTAATATCCATCTTGTCCAAATATTTCCCCGTCCGATTAAGTTTAACGAGTCCAGACGAGTAAACTCGGTGAATTTTTCATGTTTAGAGAGTCTGAAAAATGTCAGGAAAGACAACTCTGTGCCCCATCTGATTAGGTTTAACGAGTCCAGATGAGCAAACTCGGTGAATTTTTCATGTTTAGAGAGTCTGAAAAATGTCGTAAAAGACAACTCCATGCTTTGTCTGATTAAGTTTAATGAGTCCAGACGAGTAAACTCGGTGAATTTTTCATGTTTAGGGAGTCTGAAAAATGTCGTAAAAGACGGCTCCATTGGGGTACCTTTGTCATGTCTTGATAACCGGGCACGGCAAAGGGGTAATAGTAAGCCCGAAACAGTTCATTTTTCGTTAGTTAGTCCATCGAATCCGGAAAAGTGAGAAATCTATGTTCAATGGACGTCTACCTCATTTTGTTATGAGTACGAGGAGACGAAGTAAACTCAATATTCCTTGTGAAATTTTAACGAGTCCAACAAAGAAAACTCGGTACCTCCGTGAAATTTTAACGAGTCACGCGGAGAAAACTCGATATCTCCGGGAAATTTTAACGAGTCACACGGAGAAAACTCGATACACTTTTTCTGTTTAAAGAGCTTTGAAAAAGAGGAAAAGAATGGCTCCTTGTTCTTTGTCTCAGTAGTTTAATGAGGCTGACAAAGGTGACTCAGGATTTTTTCGGTTTTATGAGCGAGAAAAAGATTCCTAAAATAATGCTAAGAGCTTCTTCATGGTTTTGACGAGTCTGAAGAAGAAAACTCTAGGTTTTCGAATTAACGAGCAAGAAAAGACTATAAAAAGAACGCTCGATGCCAACTTCGTGTAAGTTTAACGAGTCCGAAGAAGAGAACTCGAGGTTTTTCGGATTAACGAGCAAGAAAAATACCGTAAAAAGAATGCTCGGAATTTCTTGATCTCTTTCTCGTTAATAGAATTATCTATGTCGGGAATTTTCTTATGAGACCAAGAAAACACATCGCGGAATTCTGTGAAAAGGGATGTGAAGTGCGCAATTTCCTTAGGATTGCAAGCTTCTCCAATCTGAATATTTTCCACGATACCCGTTTTGACCGAGATATCGATGAGCAGTGTCTTGGAAAGATTACCCATGTTCCCTTCTGAATCGATAGTGTGGACAGTCATATAAGGGGAGGGAACTATCTTAGGTTGGTCAAAAGACGGGATTTCAATTTTTATCGCCTCCGAATCAATCGTCGAAGCGCGATGGTGGAACTCTCCCCAAGGTCGTTCTTCTAATGACATGATCTCTCGAATAGCTTCGTCTGTAGGCCAGACTTCATTGAGGAGATCCTTAGAGAGAACTGTTGTGGAAGAGAGGGTTGTACCTGTGGTCGAGACCATATCAGTGGAGGGTTCAGATGCGACTTGGGTGGCTTGGTAAGCCAACTCAACCGGCGAAAGCGGCATCTGATCTCCATAGGAATCAATTTCTGAAGGTGCCGGAATGATCCATGGGTCGATAGAGCCATCCAAAGAGGTGGATATCATTGCAACCGTGTTTGGGATCTGAGGCGGCGGTAGAGGAAAACAACCCAGTAGGGAAGATGCCTTCAGAAGACCGGTACCGATACTGACGTAAGAGTCAGGGACACCTCCTATTAAGGGTATAGAGCTACTTGGTAAAGTGGAATAATCAGGGGTGCAGAAGGATAGTTGATCGACCGTGACTATTTTCCCATCCAATGGAAATAGGATGAGTCGGAAGACCGAAGACACGATGGCGTTCATAGCATAGGACCAACTGCGACCGAGCAATAGATTATAGATGCCGAAGGGTTCGGTAAACTACTGACAGTTGTGTTGACCATAGGGTTGGGGGTAGGCATATGTTGACTACTGGGGTTACCCAGTAATGACATAGAACTGACCACCGGCGGGGAGGACGATGGCGAACCAGGAATGGTTGCCATTGGTATCGACCCTGTGGATACCGGTGGTGAAATAGATGTTGGTGTTGCCGCAGACATATCTTGGCGCGGTGGAATCTGGATTATCACCAGTCCTAACGGATCAGTGAGCGGAGGATTGTAATTAGGTACAATGCCTTCAGTGAAAGGGTCCTCCGGGAGTTCCGGCTGATAAGGGTCTATGTGATAATCCAGATTAGTCAAAGGAGACTGCTCTTCCGTAGAAGGCCCGGGTTCACTAAGGTTCAATCTTTCCTCTAAGGTGAGAGGAGGTAGACCTTGCTGTCCTCTAGACTGACGGCGTGGGTCAGGGGATGCCACGGTGACCGGTTTAATTTTAACAAATTTTATTTTAAAATGTGATATATTATGAAGTCTCAAGTGACAGTAACCACACACTTACTAAAAAGAAAAAAGACTCTCTAAAATCAATCAACAAGCAACCAGTATAGGGTGCCCTGTCTGAGTACTACCGTTCACTGGTGATGAAATCCAGTCTCACAATAGCATACAGAGAGGGTTGGTCAAAAGTACAGTTACGGTTACTCTAGAGCTTCGCCCGAACCCCAGACGATAGGTGTAAGCACTCTCGTGAAGACGAGTACCCTCCTAAAGACTGAAGACAGAGTAGGTCCGTCTGTTTCAGGTACCAGGACAGCCCGTCCCAATCACCTTGTGTAAGTCCCTAAAAGTATGGCCACTAAGGATACCTCAAATCACAGACACTATCAGGGGGGTCCACGGTCAAGGACAGTGTGCTATATGGGCAGAATACCTAGATCCCCGATCTAGTTTCGACATCCCCGAAGGGAACCCCAATATATAACACACCCACAGGATGCAGTCGAAGGCGATCTACCTTCTAGTGAACCCAAGTGTTGTCTCGCGCCGGGCTCCGGTAAAGGAACGGTCCCAATAATGTGAGTGCAGCTGGATTTCACTCGTTAATGACTCTAGTTTTCAAGTTTTGAGATCTTGGGTAGTTTTCTCACTTTCCTAACCCAAGATCCTAGCCTGAACTACTGTTTGTGTGAGCTCAAAAAGAGTTATTAGATTTATTTTATTATCGCTTTGTTTTTAGTGTACTTTGTTATTAGTCTTGCGGAGGGGAAATGGACGTATGAAGTATAGTGAGACGCTGACTCAATAAACCATGCAAAACATGCTCTAGATATTAACTTCAATGAACAATGTTTCTACAAGGAGAGGTTTCTTTATCAATCATCCATGCACCAACATGTAAATAACACAGCTCAACTTTTAAGATTCAGCTTTCTATCTACCTCTTTTAACAGTATGTGAATCAAACTTTTCAGAATAAACTCATCTAAATGCAGAAAAATAAAAATAAAAATTTCTCTCTTTTAAAAAATTAAATGCTTTGCACACTTAACTAAATAAGAGAAACAAATAATCAACGCCAGTTTAGCAGACAAGCATAGGGATTCGGTCTGTGAAAGGTACTGGTGGCCAAAAAACTCCACAGCTAAAACACAGTCACGGTAGTGAACAACAGGGTTTTTTGTCTGGGTAACGCTCTGTCTGTGAGCAAATACAGTGTTATAACGCACTGTATTTAAGCCTAGACTGCGTTATAACGCACTGGATACACCGCCTAGGTCGCGTTAACCAGGGAAAAGCTCTTCAGTTGGCCAGACAGGCACATGATCGAACTCTGCAAGCGATTGGTATGTCTACAGGGCATCAAAAAATGGTCGGAAGGATACAGAACAGAGGAGAGAAGAAAAGAGGGGAAAAAATAGCCCGGAAACTATGGGGAACAACTCCCCAGCGGAGTTGCTAATTCTGCTTTAGGGTAAACTGCTTGGGTGGTTGGTTTTCGTATATCCCTCTCAGGGCTTTCCGGTGCCCGAGGCAGACAGTCAGATTAGCTATGTTGTTCACAAAGATGGCATGAGCATGTTCATATTAGCCTGAAATAACTTGAAAGAATACAACAGAGAATTACCTCTTTGACAACTTTAGAATCCTTTGGAGAGTGCTACGCAGCAAAGCAAGAGTCCTTCCTCCACCGGCTCCAAATCTGAATCCTGCAATCAGTCAAAGCACCCGCGTAAATTTTGATATAACAAGTATTCTATCAATTAAATCAACAATAAACATCTAGATTATACACATCTGAGCCATTCATATCATACTAAAAAAATATTGAAATAACAATATAACATTAAGCATCGAATGGACAAAATGAACATAGTTCTATTGATTTTGAAAGAAGGAGGATTACAACCATCGGTTGTACCAAGCCCTCCTCAGTCTCCCAATCTCTCTTCTCTACCAAGTGAAGAAGTCCAAGCCAACAAGCTCTCTAGGAGCCTCTTTGACTCTTGGCCTTCACAATGTCACACTATTCTCTATTCCACAAGTATGCAAGAACTTTTGAGCAATCCTTCGACCCTTGATTAAGAGCCTTCAGCTCCTTCTTATAGGAGAGGGAGAAAGCCATTGTTTCCCTTCTCTTTCCACTAGTTTGGAATGGAAAAGGCTTAGATGTTTCCTTCATCTCCATACTTTGCCTCTCTCGAGTTCGCCTTCTATGGCAAATGACCAATAATGAATCGGGTGCTTCAGCTTCCTCTTGTGCACCGACTCCTTCGTGAGGGGAAAGTCGAGATTCAAATCTTTCTCCGCGCTCTTTTCCCAATTCAAACTTAAAACACGGTAACGCGACCTTTCAAAGGTAAACAGTAGCGTTGCCTCCATCCTTGACAACGAGCAAGAAAAATACCATAAAAAGAATGCTCGAAATTTCTTGATCTCTTTCTCGTCAATAGAAGGATCTATGTCGGGAATTTTCTTGTGAGACCAAGCAAACACATCGCGGAATTCTTTGAAAATGGATGTGAAGTGCGCAATTTCCTCAGGATTGCAATCTTCTCCAGTCTGAATATTTTCCACGATACCCGTCTTGACCGAGATATCGATGAGTAGAGTCTTGGAAAGATTACCCATGTTCCCTTCTGAATCGATAGTGTGGACAGTCGTATAAGAGGAGGGAACTATCTCAGGTTGGTCAAAAGACGGGATTTCAGTTTTTATCGCCTCTGAATCAATCGTCGAAGCGCGATGGTGGAACTCTCCCCAAGGTCGTTCTTCTAATGACATGATCTCTCGAATAGCTTCGTCTGTAGGCCAGACTTCATTGAGGAGATCCTTAGAGAGAACCGTGATGGGAGAGAGGGTCGTACCTGTGGTCGAAACCATATCAGTGGAGGGTTCAGATGCGACTTGGATGGCTTGGTAAGCCAACTCAACCAGCGAAAGCGGCATCTGATCTCCATAGGAATCAATTTCTGAAGGTGCCGGAATGATCCATGGGTCGATAGAGCCATCCAAAGAGGTGGATATCATTGCAACCGTGTTTGGGATCTGAGGCGGCGGAAGAGGAAAACAACCCAGTAGGGAAGATGCCTTCAGAAGACCGGTACCGATACTGACGTAAGAGTCAGGGACACCTCCTATTAAGGGTACAGAGCTACTTGGTAAAGTGGAATAATCAAGGGTGCAGAAGGATAGCTGATCGACCGTGACTATTCGCCCATCCAATGGAAATAAGATGAGTCGGAAGACCGAAGACACGATGGTGGTCATAGCATAAGACCAACTACGACCTAGCAGTAGATTATAGTCGAGATGATGCTCTACGACTTCAACGTCCACGTTTACCGTTTTCCCACCCAGAGTGACGGGAAAGCTAGCAAGGTATCCTTTGGGTAGGAACGTGTGGCCATCGAAAGCTTTCAGGGAATTCGATGGCGGGGTTAGAGTAGGAGAACCTAAATTCAGCCAGCAAGCTTGTGACATAACGCAGGTCGAAGCACCTTCGTCTATGACAGTGCGATGGATGGGTCTCCCTTTCGGCACAACCTGCACCTGGAATGCGAGTTGATGCGAGAGGCGAGGTTTAGCCTTTTCCATATCAATGACTGCTAGCATGGAATCCTGGGGATCTATTCCGCCAATGGCCGAAAGCAAGGCTTTCCTTTGTGCTGGACAGGTTTGTAATACTTCAAGTGCAGACATGGCTGACGGTGCCTGCGCCAAATCTTGTACAATATTGTAGTTTTGGGCTGCACGTGCAGAGGTATTATGAGTCATGCGTCGAAGTGTCCCTTTGGGGGGACGAATTACAGGTTCAGCAGTAGGCCTTTCGATATTCAAATCGTTGGGCGGCGGCAGATTGGAACTAGCTCCAGGTTCCTGAGCATCTATGGTAGGGGCTCCATAAATCTTGGCGCGAGTTTTAAGGTCGATACTCTCGATGCCATAAATGGCAGATGGTCCTTCGCCGGAAGGATTCGAACCACCATTGCCCCGTTGATGGGGTTGTGGCGGGTTGTCAACCATATGTTGATGTTGCTGCTGTTGATTGGGGAAAGGATTGTGAAGAACGGTAGGTGTTCTCCCAGAATCCTTGTTAGCAATAAAATCAGTGCATTCCTGCAACCGAGGACATTTGTATGTCAAGTGGTCCTCCGCACAGATTTTACAAGGGAATCTCATGGGTTTATCCTTTCCTTTTTCGTTTGCAGCATTTTTCTGATTATTCGACTGCTCTTCCGAAGAAGATGTTTTCTTCTTATTCTTCCTATTTTTCCCGTTGGGTTTTTGTGAGGTTTGCACCGAATTTACCTCAGCGGAAGGGAGAGGAGTCGTTTGATGGGGGGCGGTGGTAGCCAAGGATGGCTGGGAGGTTTGCCCCCGAGACTGATTGGTGGCTACACCAGAGATCGCGCCAACGAGGCCGTCGGCATGAGCTCCGGTTTTCTTAGTAGCCGGAGGGTTCGGGTTACCAGGGGCATGGGGGAGCAGATCGTAAAGCGTGCTGGATTGTGAATAGATCAAATCCAGGTGCTGGGCACGACGAATACATTGATCTTCTGTCACCGCACCAGAAAGGCCAATGTCTTTAGAGATATGGGGTAAAAGAGACTTGCAAAACCAATTTTCCAAGAGATGGTCCGGAATTAGCGCTTTGACAAGCCTCCTCCTACGTCTCCATTCATGAATATGGTCGGAGATGTGGGTGGCGGTGTCTTGGCGCAGTGATGTTAACAATTCTGTGTCGGTTTCCACTCTAATTGGTAGTTGAAAGTTCTTTAAGAACTCCGTCGCTAAAGCGCCAAATGTATTGATGGTGGCGCATGGTAATTCGATGTACCACTTGGCGGCATTGCCTGTAAGGGTGCAGGAAAACAGTCTAAGGCGGACACTATCATCTACCATGGAATTGGATATGGACCAAAAATGGAAGGTAGTGATGTGTGCGGCTGGGTCATCTCCATGCTTCCCGTCGAACTTCGGGATATCTGAAAGAATCTTATGCGGTATAGGAGGCCAAAGCGAGTTGTGATTGATGGGGTCGTTTGTCAGCTTATGGATATCGGGTATGTCCAAAGCTGCCAAGAAAGGCAATTGTGGATTTGCCCCCGAGTCTAACCAAGGCAGTATGGGCTGACTATTTGGACCATAGGGTCCCCCCATCCACGTGTTACCAGAAGGGTAAGTGGGACTTTGATAAAAACCTCCCATAGGTGGAGGAGTAGGAACATACGGTTGCTGTCCATAGGGCATAGCGTATTGAGGGGAAAATGGTTGGTTGCCCCTAGCGTAAAAATGCCCTCCCACTCCAGATGGAGGTTGGGGTTGGTTAGTCCAAATGGATGCAATAGAGTTTCCCGGAGGCATACTAGTATTTGCATAGTTTGGCAACGGTATAGATCCTACGCCTATGTTTGAACCACTTAAGGGGATAGTATTTACAATGGGTTGTCCCATTTGTCCTAAGGATTGCATAGGAAGAGAAACATTCCCTGCTACCTGTGTACTGATAACACTGCCCCCTGGCATAGTGGCCAGGGGGTTTGAACTCAACAGAGGGTTCCAACCGAAAGGGTTGCTAAAGGGCACCGAAGTAGTCGTGCTCGTGGGAGGAGCTACCGTTGTCCCCAACGTGGTCACGGTAGGAGTAGATGCCGAAGGGTTCGGTAAACTACTGACAGTTGTGTTGACCATAGGGTTGGGGGTAGGCATATGTTGACTACTGGGGTTACCCAGTAATGACATAGAACTGACCAACGGTGTGGAGGACGATGGCGAACCAGGAATGGTTGCCATTGGTATCGACCCTGTGGATACCGGTGGTGAAATAGATGTTGGTGTTGCCGCAGACATATCTTGGCGCGGTGGAATCTGGATTATCACCGGTCCTAACGGATCAGTGAGCGGAGGATTGTAATTAGGTACAACGCCTTCAGTGAAAGGGTCCTCCGGGAGTTCCGGCTGATAAGGGTCTATGTGATGATCCAGATTAGTCAAAGGAGACTGCTCTTCTGTAGAAGGCCCGGGTTCACCAAGGTTCAATCTTTCCTCTAAGGTGAGAGGAGGTAGACCTTGCTGTCGTCTAGACTGACGGCGTGGGTCAGGGGACGCCACGGTGACCGGTTTAATTTTAACAAATTTTATTTTAAAATGTGATATATTATGAAGTCTCAAGTGACAGTAACCACACACTTACTAAAAAGAAAAAAAGACTCTCTAAAATCAATCAACAAGCAGCCAGTATAGGGTGCCCTGTCTGAGTACTACCGTTCACTGGTGATGAAATCCAGTCTCACAATAGCATACAGAGAGGGTTGGTCAAAAGTATAGTTACGGTTACTCTAGAGCTTCGTCCGAACCCCAGACGATAGGTGTAAGCACTCTCGTGAAGACGAGTACCCTCCTAAAGACTGAAGATATAGTAGGTCCGTCTGTTTCAGGTACCAGGACAGCCCGTCCCAGTCAACTTGTGTAAGTCCCTAAAAGTATAGCCACTAAGGATACCTCAAATCACAGACACTATCAGGGGGGTCCACGGTCAAGGACAATGTGCTATATGGGCAGAATACCTAGATCCCCGATCTAGGTTCGACATCCCCGAAGGGAACCCCAATATATAACACACCCACAGGATGCAGTCGAAGGTGGGCTACCTTCTAGTGCACCCAAGTGTTGTCTCGCGCTGAGCTCCGGTAAAGGAACGGTCCCAATAATGTGAGTGCAGCAGGATTTCACTCTTTAATGACTCTAGTTTTCAAGTTTTGAGATCTTGGGTAGTTTTCTCACTGTCCTAACCCAAGATCCTAGCCTGAACTACTATTTGTGTGAGCTCAAAAAGAGTTATTAGATTGATTTTATTATCGCTTTGTTTTTAGTGTACTTTGTTATTAGTCTGGCGGAGGGGAAATGGACGTATGAAGTATAGTGAGACGCTGACTCAATAAACCATGCAAAACATGCTCTAGATATTAACTTCAATGAACGATGTTTCTACAAGGAGAGGTTTCTTTATCAATCATCCATGCACCAACATGTAAATAACACAGCTCAACTTTTAAGATTCAGCTTTCTATCTACCTCTTTTAACAGTCTGTGAATCAAACTTTTCAGAATAAACTCATCTAAATGCAGAAAAATAAAAATAAAAATTTCTCTTTTTTAAAAAAGTAAATGCTTTGCACACTTAACTAAATAAGAGAAACAAATAATCAACGCCAGTTTAGCAGACAAGCACAGGGATTCGGTCTGTGAAAGGTACTGGTGGCCAAAAAACTCCACAGCTAAAACACAGTCAACAGGGTTTTTTGGCTAGGTAACGCTCTGTCTGTGAGCAAATACAGCGTTATAACGCACTGTATTTAAGCCTAGACTGCGTTATAACGCACTGGATACACCGCCTAGGTCGCGTTAACCAGGGAAAAGCTCTTCAGTTGGCCAGACAGGCACAGGATCGAACTCTGCAAGCGATTGGTATGTCTACAGGGCATCAAAAAATGGTCGGAAGGATACAGAACAGAGGAGAGAAGAAATGAGGGGAAAAATAGCCCGGAAACTATGGGGAACAACTCCCCAGCGGAGTCGCCAATTCTGCTTTAGGGTAAACTGCTTGGGTGGTTGGTTTTCGTATATCCCTCTCAGGGCTTTCCGGTGCCCGAGGCAGACAGTCAGATTAGCTATGCTGTTCACAAAGATGGTATGAGCATGTTCATATTAGCTTGAAATAACTTGAAGAAATACAATAGAGAATTACCTCTTTGAAAACTTTAGAATCCTTTGGAGAGCGCTACGCAACAAAGCAAGAATCCTTCTTCACCGGCTCCAAATATGAATCCTGCAATCAGTCAAAGCACTCGCGTAACTTCTGATATAACAAGTATTCTATCAATTAAATAAAAAATAAACATCTAGATTATACACATCTGAGCCATTCATATCATACTAAACAAATATTGAAATAACAATATAACATTAAGCATCGAATGGAAAAAACGAACATAGTTCTATTGATTTTGAAAGAAGGAGGATTACAACCATCGGTTGTACCAAGCCCCCCTCAGTCTCCCAATCTCTCTTCTCTACCAAGTGAAGAAGTCCAAGCCAACAAGCTCTCTAGGAGCCTCTTTGACTCTTGGCCTTCACAATGTCACACTATTCTCTATTCCACAAGTATGCAAGAACTTTTGAGCAATCCTTCGACCTTCAATTAAGAGCCTTCAGCTCCTTCTTATAGGAGAGGGAGAAAGCCATTTTTGCCCTTCTCTTTCCACTAGTTTGGAATGGAAAAAACTTAGATGTTTCTTTAATCTCTATGCTTTTGCCTCCTTTGGAGTTCAGTCTTGTTATAGCAATGACCAATAATGAATTGGTGCTCTGCAGTTTCTTTTGTGAACTGACTCTCTTGTGAGGGAAAGCCGGAGATTCAAATCATTCTCCGCGGGCTTTTCCTGATTCAAACTTAAAACACGGGTAACTCTTCCTTCTAGTGTAAACAGAGCATTTCCCTAGCCACTAACACGGCCAATTCACTGATTATCTGCGTTATAACGCTCTTGTGTTGTTATAGATAGGTGTTACCCTGGCAGAAATAGGTTTAATTTAGGTCTTTGTACTCCTTCCATATTTGTCTTCCCCTCTGAGCTGATGAGGAGGTATTTTGACCTGTAACATAAGGTCACAGGGCTCTTGGTGTTTTGGTGAAAACAAGACAGCCTTGAATTTAGACAAAGGAAAAAAACTCCTCCCAATCAAAAAACCCTCTTTGTACTTTACTGTTTTCTCACAAAATTTTTGACAAACACCTCCAAATGGAAATGATAACTTCACAAACTAAAGTTTGTTTTATGGAAAAAGAGGCAGCCTTGACTTTGCTTTTTACCACACTGAGGAAACTTTTGAAATGACAAAACACTTATACAATGATCACTATTCTTTGAAAATAGGCTCACTGTTTCACTTTTCAAACCCTATTTTTCCTCCCTTTAAACACTGCCTCCGCCTTTCAACTTGTTTTGAGGGCAGTTTGTCAAGATTTTTGACATCAATAAAAACCCACCACCTTTACTATGTTCACCTTGAGTAATCATAAACCCCAGCAAATCTCGAGTTTTTAAACAAAAAGATCAACCCTCCTAAGCACTATTTTTACCAATGCATATAGCTGCCAAAGTTTATGGTTTTATCTCAGTTTCGAGGGTAGCTTCAGGTTATTTGAAACAATAATGACCACCTTTCTTTCAACCAACTGTAACAATAGCCTTAAAACCTTTTTACCTCGACACACCTCGATTTACACCAAGAGTTTCATTTTTTTCACCATCACTAAGTCTTTTGAAAAACACATCATTGATCACTTTTTAGAATTTTGAAAATACCAAGGAGGCTCATAAAATACCTCGAAACTCGATGGCAGGCTTTGCTTGAGGATTTGAGCAACTTTAAAATCTTTTGGAGGCATTTTTGTGGTTTGAAACATGCACGGCATGTTTACTAGGGAAAGTTCTGCACAAAACAAGTTGTCAGGTCACTGACGGGCGGTCGTGAACGACGCCTACAGGCACACCGCACACTGCTACAGGCATGTCGCGCGCTGCTACAGGCGTGCCGCGCAATAGTGTAATCCTTTGGGAAAACTTCACCTGAACGCACCACGCAACTCTACAGGTGCGCCGCGCAGTATTCAAGCCCGAAAACTCTGGGGATTTCACTCAAAAACACTTTCCTCGACCCAGTGAACAACAAAGGGGACTTTGTTTTCATTTTGAAATACAAAATAGGTATGGGCAACGGTCTCTAACCCTCGTATTTGAAAAATATCAAAACCCTTTGGTGTGCTTAGTGAAGGTTTTGAAAACGTTTAAAAGGCCTTTGGATTAAAACCAAAACATGAAGCTCATATCTTTTGAAAACATAACTAAGACTCCTTTTTGTTCAAACAAAAACATAGTGGCAATGATCACTTATTTTATAAGCCTGGCCCCTTTTTGAAGTAAAGCAACCCCTTTTTAAGAATTAAAAACTTTCACGGTTTCTTGCTAAGGAATGGAGAATTGTTTTCTCTTTCATATCTGTACTGTGGAAAAGAAAATTTTGCTATGAGCCACATGAATGACTGTAGATGTGCCTTTTGAGTGCAACTGCCCTTTTACTTGGGAAGAAGCTTAACTACAATTTCAAAATCCCTTTTCCACCTCTTGTCTTTGTATGGCTCATCTGCTGTCACTTTTGATCGGTTGAAAAAAAAAAGGTCTTTATGAATAGAAAGAGAAGCACCTCTGAATACCATCATCACCTATTTTTTTTTCTTATTGAAAAAGGACACCTGTAGAAAGACACCTTATGTTATGTGAGGTTTTCTTTAACACTTTGAAAGAGGTAGCTTCACCCTTTTGAAACCTAAACTGACATTGTTTTCTCCTGATGCTTTGGAGGTAGTGATACCCTATCGTGAAACTGATTTAGCTAGCAGGCGTTGTTTGAGCTTCTTTTTTACTGTGGGTAAAAATAAAACAGGGGATGATGTACTTAGAGTTGAAAAGTGAAAAAGGGAAGTATTTCCCTTTGTTATTCTGTGAAGGAGGTCTGCAAAAACATGAGTTTTCATTCATTTCACCCCTTTTGAGAGTAGTCCCTTTAGAATCTTTGCCATATGCCATGATTTCTTTTCAACCTCTGTCTTAACCAACTGAAGAATGTTTGGTGGACATATTGAAAGTGGTTTCCTTTATACTTGATGGCAGAGGTCACTTTGAGACCAAGACCTTTTGACTCCTTTGGCCATAAGTTTTAATAATATTTCTTCATTGATGATGAACCCACAAGCTTCACATAGTAACTAAATAACAAAGAAAACTCCTGTAAACAATTTTTTAAAGCACTACTACTTTTCCCCTGCCTTTACTCATCATTTTATTTCAGAAACCCTCAGTTGCTGTCTCACTGTACTTCAAAAATTTTCCTACAGTCAATGTAATTCTTAAAATCAAACTTTGTCCACTGGCCCTCTGCTTATAGATGAAGGAGGCACTCTTAACCCTCTACTTATAAAATGAAGGAGGTTCTTTAGTCTTCAATCCCTCTGCTTATAGATGAAGGAGGTTTTTTCAGTCATCAAACCCTCTGCTTACAGATGAAGGAGGTTTTTCAGTCATGCCATCTCATCAGCCTTTAACAGTGTTATTTTTCCTTTCACTATCTTGTCATGCTTTGACTGTGATCGCATGAGCTTAATGAAAAAACTCTCTGTCCTGTAGCTGCACCCCAAGCATAAAATCACATGAGAAGTAGTTGTATTCTCATGTGGAAACAAATACTATCTCCTGGGAATGTTGATATACTTCTGTTCTTGAAAGATCCATTTAAATCACTATAAAACCACCTAAAATCAGTTTGACCTATGGTACATGTATTACTGAGACTTGAGGGTTTATGAGTGGCGCGACCTAGGGTTGTAACCAACTTTATTTGCAGAATGGGAGGTTTGTTATGACTGGTCTGTAGTAAATAGAGGTTCTTTGGCTTTAGGATAGTTTGCCAAGGGAGAAATGCCTAAAGCACCACTACCTAACTTAGGGGAGACTTCTTTGGACATATTTGGATTGTTTTCCTTGGAGCTGATGGACAAGCTAGTATGGCTGAGGTTAGATAGGACTTGATAAGGAGGTTTCATCTCGTCATGGGTAGACTGAAAGGTAAGAGGGAAAAAACATTTATGGGTGTTTTCCAGCTGGCAATTTTGACAATTTTTTAGATCAGCTGCTAGAAAACTTGGCTGTTACAGCTAGTCATCACCAACAAGTGAAAAATACTGATGACTAACAGTGGCTCCATTTGGGGAGGGCAGCCCTTTTTAGGAGGTGTCCAAAATCTCAGATCTTTGTCTCATGAATATCAATGCCTTATCCATTGGTTGAAATTTCACTCTTCCTTGATGCTATTTCTGAAAATTAACAGCATGATTAGCATGAATGATATTTCTACCTACCCCACTATCTTTCCTAACATTTTTTCTTCCTTTGGGTGCATTTGGACTGGCAGCCCTTTGAATATATATATATATAATATATATATAATATATATATATATATATATATATATTAAGTGAACATATCTAGTTCTACACTTATATCTGTCGAGGGTTCAGATTAAGCTGATGAACTCCTTCATTACTCTACCTATGCTAGATCCACTGTCAAGGTTAAGCTGTTTGACAGGATTTTTTTCTCTAATCTAAAACATGACATTTAAAATGATCAAATCAAGGTTAGACGGTCTGATTTGTCATGTACTTGTGGCATGAAAGACAAGCTTCACACAAATATTATTTTGCATAAAATGCAAACTAGGAAAAACGGGGCTAGGATGCACAATTTGTTTTTCATCCCCGCTTCCCTCTTTGGTTATGTTTTGAGCATGTGGAACCAATATCTTTCCTAATCTAATCTCTTTGATAAGTCAAGCTTGCACAATGTTGACCATATTTTCCACTCACTAACTTATCAGCAAATAAATTTAAAACATGTTCAGCTATGATTAGGCTAGATAACTGAACAAGACATTTGAGCACTAATAGCGGCATTTAGACTTGCGCACTTTATGAGTGACTATTTTTTGAACATGGGGCCTTTTTTCTATTTTTCAAATTGCCCTCTTTTCTATTTTTCTATTGTTTTTGACTTTTCTTCTTTTTATCTATTTTTCAAACAATGGCATATACAATGATTGAAAATGTGTTAAAATTGGAGCTCTTGACAAAAATAATGCTTTAATGTCCTACCATTCACAGGACCTCCAAAATTTTTAGTCCCATCAGGTTCTTGCAAGAAAAATGCATTGTTTTCGCTAACTGAGCTGATGATGAAAGGCCCCTTCCATAAGTTTTCAAACTTACCATGTTTACCTTTGTCTTCTCTTCTAGAATCCGATTTTAGCACTTTGTCCCCAATATGAAAATTATTTTCCTGGGTCCTTCTATCAAAAATCTATTTTATTTTGTCTTGCGCTAACTGAGCCTTTTGGTAAACTTCTTCTTTGGTTTGCTGTAAATGGATAGTTTGATTTACCCTTCTTTGCATGTCATTTTCTTCTATTTGAACTTCCTGCAATAGCTTCATTACTGGAACCCCTAGAGATGTTGGGAAAATGGCATATATGCCATAAAATAGTTGGTAAGGAGACATACCTATGGATTTTTTGGTGGTTAGTCTATCAGCCCATAGTGCGTGTACTAGTTTTCCATGCCATGCTTTTTTATTTTGTTCAAGAAGTTTTTTGATGATGTTGACTAGGCTTTTGTTAGAGGATTCGGCTAAACCATTACCTTGAGGGTAATAAGTTGTGGAATGTCCTAATGAAATGTGATATTTTTAACAGAAGTCAACCATTCTTTTGGAGGAGAAGGCAACGACGTTATCTGTAATGATCTTTCTAGGACAACCAAATCTAGATAGGATATTGGTTTCTAGGAAATTGATGATGACTGAATCAGTGAAATTCCTGGAAGGTATGGCTTCTATCCATTTGGTAAAGTAATCAGTGGCTATGAGGATCCATTTATGTTGAGCGGATGAGGAAGGGTGAATTTCCCCAATAAAATCTAGACCCCATTGTTGGAAGGGTCCTTCGACTATGATGGGGTGTAAGGGCAAAGGTAAAAGATTTTTCTTGCCATAAAAAAATTGACACATATGGCATGTCATAACTAGTTTGTGAGTGTCAGGGAATAAGGTAGGCCAATAATAACCTGCTCTAAGGATTTTGTTTGCTATAGTTTTCCAATAGAGATGGCCTCCACATTCTCCTTCATGCATTTCGTGCATAATTTTCTCTGCATCAGACTCAAGAAAACATTTAAGAAGCATACCAACGGGATTTTTCCAATACAGAAGACCATTTATAATGAAAAAATTTAAAGACTTTTGTTTAAGAAATCTTTCTTTTGTCTTTGATAAAGTTGGAGGAGCATTTATATAAAATAATACATAAAGAATATCTGCATACCAAGGTGAATTTAAAAACACTTGTTCAACATGAGGGGCTGTGCATTCTTCCTATTCTTCTAAGGCATCAACAAAATTTATATCTAAAGCTTGGAGGTTGGTTTCAGCCATTAGTCTTGCAAGTCCTTGTCCTTTAACTAGTTTGGTAGGTCAGATTTCTAAGTCGTATTCTAAGATGATAGCGATCCATTTTCCCCTTTTTCCATCGGGATCTTAGTTTAATATGTCTTTGATGACGGTATTAGGGACAAAAGCGATGACATGAGAGTGCGAGATGTAAACTCGGAAATCTTTCAGTGCTTTTACCAATGTGAATGCCTGTTTTTCCATGATGTTATATTTCAAGGGAGCATATCTTAGGGTTTTTCTAAAAAAGGCAATGGGTTGCTCTTGCCCTGCTGCGTTTTTTTACAACAACACAGCAGCTATTGTGTGTTCAGAGGCAAATGAAAAAATGTAAAAATATTTGGTGAAATCAGGACTTATCAATACTGGTGTTTTAGTTAGGGCCTTTTTAACTAGTTCAAAAGATTTTTTGGCTTCTGTAGTCCATTTAACCCTAACCTCTTTCTTCAACATATTTGTGATATCTCTCAGGAGTTCGGCAAGGTTTGGGATGAATCTTCTCAAGAAATTTATCTTTCCGATAAAGAATTGCAGCTCCTTTACGTTTCTGGGGTGACTTATTTGTAATATGCCTTCGATTCTCTGGGGGTCTATTTTTATTCCCTCTTCCGAAATAATGTGACCTAGGATTTTTCCTTCTTCTATACCGAAGAGTGTTTTCTTGGGGTTTAGGGATAGACCATATTTTCTACATTTGTTAAAAACCTTTCTTAAATGTACCAGGTGTTCTTCATCTGATTTGGAATATACCGTAATATCATCAAGATATATGAATATGAAATAACCTATGTCTTCTGAGAAGGCTATGTCCATGGCTCTTTAGAATGTGGCACTGACATTCATCAATCCAAAAGGCATTTTAACATACATAAAAGTGCCCCAAGGTGTGGTGAAAGTTGTTTTGTGTTGATCAGTGGGGTGAACTAGCACTTGGTTATAACCAAAAAAACCATCAAGTAATGAGATCATTTTAGCACCTACTACCTTTTGAAGTATGTGGTCCATTTTGGGCAAAGGATAGTTGTCCTTTAAACAGGCTCTATTTAGGTTTCAGAAATCGATACAGAATCTGATTTCTCCAGTCTTTTTCCTAACTGATACTAGATTTGAGACCCACTCAGAATACCGAAGGGACACTATTATCCCAGCATCATACATATTTTTGATTTCATTTTCAACCAAAGGTAGTAACACTGGGTTTATCCTTCTTAACTTTTGTTTGAAAGGATTTTGGTTTTCTTTGAGGGGAATCTTATGTTGAATGATGCTTGTGTCGTATGATTTCAAATCTTGGTATCCCCATGCGAACACATCCTTAAATTATTTAAACAACTTGATGTACTTATGTTTTATGTGAGGCAGAAGGGTTTTGGATAGTTTGGTCTTTCTAGATTATTCTGAGCTTCCTATGTTATATTCTTCTATGTCGACCTCAGTAGATTCCATTTTTGGCTTTTTGGCCACATCGTTAAAATCAAAAAATTCCTCTAAAGGCACAAGCCCTCTGGGTATGGTGTCATTTTCACAATGTAAGACTTCGATTTATCTTTAATCAAGGTCCTTTCCTATCTCAGTTCCACATGAATGATCTATCAGGTTTAGATTCGTCCAAGAAGATGGATTTGGCTCTTGGTCTTGATTTTGGCCAGATTTATTTTCTTCATTTTCTAAGTATATTTTGGTTACTTCAAATTCATTCCTAGATTGTAAGAAATCATCAATTTGATCATCATCTTTGAATATTTTCCAATGGTCAACATTATCTGGTACTGTAGGGTGATGTTTGACCTGAATACCATATTGCTCACTTAAACATGGTATTTGGCCATTGCTTGCAGCAAAGGCGAGCTCATTTGCTAGGCTATTTTGAATCCTAGGAATATAAGTGATTTCATACTTCTCGAAGGTCTTGAGGATGTCTAAAGCTGCATTCTTGTATTCTCTTAGTCTTGGGTTTTTTGGTGAATATTCACCTTTGATTTGCCTGATTACAAGCTTTGAATCTCCCTGGGATGATACTTTCTTAGCGCTTAAGTCCTTAAGTATGTGCAGACCAATGAGAAGGGCCTCATATTCTGCAATGTTGTTAGTACATTGGAATTCTAATTTGAAAGAATGACCTTCATTAGTATTGTGTATCTAGATGCCGGCCCCCGAACCAATTTTTCCACAAGAACCGTCAAAGCTAATACTCCAAAGAGCTTCCTTTTCATACATGATACTAAGTTATTTTTCAGGCTTCTTGGAGCTTTGGTCATTAGTCTATACATCCAGTAATGGGAAATGTGTTTTTGATGGCTTGAAAACCTCTTCATTTTCCATTATCTACTTGTTTATATCACTTTCATTGTATAAGATAAAATAATCTAAATTGGAATGAATGGAATAAATGGGAGTATTGTTTGGCTTATCTCAGTTGCTAACCATGTATTTCATGTGAGTCTCTTGGTATAATCTCCTAGTCTGGTTGAAAACTGGGATGGTAGCGAATGACATATCCATTTGAAGGTTACCTTGTATTTTGACAGCCCACGCCCTTGATAGTAGCATTCCATACTTAGAAGGGATATCGACCACTACTACGTCCATGACTAGGTTTTTTGCTGGTAGTTGTGTTAAAGAAAAACCTAGGTTCTTTATTAGACCAAAAAATTTGACTTGGCTTGAGTCAAAGGAGTACAAGTTTTTGTAAGGTTGAGTTACCTCTAGTCCCAGGTTTTCCATGATTTCTTTAGGCATGAGGTTATGGGAGGCACCAGAATCTAACATGGCATTATGTAATATCTTGTCCCGTATGTTCAAACTCACATAGAAAGGAGAAACAGTTCCTTCTTGGTATTCACCTTCTATTTTGGGGTCGAATAAGAGCTCGGGTTTGTCATCAGTTAGATTTAAAGTATCTACCTTGTTTCCTATATCAAAAACTTTAAAGATTTTAGATCTATACCTATCTACAGTTATTATCTCAGTAAGGGGTATGGTAATTTTTATTTTGGAAATTTCCCCTTCGAAACTAAAAGGAGCTTGTAGTTTGGACATATTTGCTTCAACTTTTTCGGACATGACTTTTTCTATGCTTTTAATTTGCTGACTCTGGTTCGGGACCTTGTTTGACACAGCCACCTCGGGAGTCTTTATGGAGGTACTAGGAGTATCTGAGCCAAGATTTGTTTGAATAGCTTATCTTTTTTTTGGTCAATTTTCTTGACCACAATTTTGTTGCTATACGTGGCTTTTTTAAGGATGGTATAAGAGGTTTTAGCAGTGTCAGGGCTACCCTTCTTGGAGTTGTCTTGGTTTTTTCTTCTTCTAAGGATATACTTCCTGTGATCTTCTATAATGGCATTCTGAAAATCTATGGCAGGATCTTCAGGATCTTCATATTTGGTTTCGTCTTGATTCAGAGAGAAAAACTCTTTCTCTTCTGCTGTGAGGTAGACCTCACTCTCATTATCATAACCTATGAGGTTCAAATGATTTTCATCTATGGGTTTAGTATCCCTATCAACTTCATCAACATAATTCTCGCTGAAGGATGGTCTGATTTGTTGGTCTTTTCCTCTTGGTTTATTTTGGGACTGGTATTTTCTAAAGCTTTGGTTCCGGTTTTGAGGGTTTGGTTGGTTGTCCTTAAGAGGTGCTTTTTCACTCATTTTTTCCCACATCTTTTTCATGGATTTGACCAGGCCATCTATTCTAGGATCTGAGGAAAATACCGAGGGGGTAAATTTGTCATGGTAGGTGACTCCCTTTTCAGCTTTTATCCTAGCTCTCTTTTCAGCTAAGTTGGCTTCTGCATTTATAGTCACTTTTTGCATTTCTTCTAGGGTAGGGGGGTCCTTGTCTCTTAGCTGATAAGTCATGTCTGGGTCAAAACCCTCAGGGAAATTTTCCAAGGCTGAACCAAGTGGGGGTTTGAAGTGAGGTGGGAGGGCGTTATACACACTGTTGAACCTAGTGCAGTATCCCTGGACACTTTCCCCATTTTCCCGTTTTAGATTGTTATATTCTGACAGGATTTGAATGGGGTTCTTTTGGATTTCCCACTTGTTTATGAAGATTTGGTAGAGTTTTGGGAGATTGTGGATGATGTTTGGAGTTAAGCTCTTAAACCATTTTTTGGGTTCTCTGCCCAAGCTTTGGGTGAACATCCTCATTCTAATGGTCTCATCTTCTATTTCCATGTGTTCAAAGGCATCGCTAATCCTATCTACATGTTGTTGAGCTTGGTAATCTCAACTCCGGTAAAGTGTGGGATTTTGGATTGATAGTCATTTTGTAAGGGAGCCAAAGGCTGCGACAGGGTGCATACCAAGCTACCATGATGGGAGCTAATGGATGATGTACAAAATGAGGGCTTGCGGGATGAGCTGAGGTGGTTTGAACAGTAGTGGTTTGGATAGGTGTGGTGGATGTGCTTGGACTAGTGGACTGGTTTTGAGTAGATCTGGGATGGTAGGAGCCAAAGTTATGGAGAAGCTAAAAGTTGGGAGGTGTAGTAGGTGAGGCTTCTCTACTAGGACTCTGTGGCAGATCTAGGTTCTCAAGATCATAAAAGTCTATCTTACTTTGTGACTTGCTTCTAAAAATGGTTTTTGCTGATTTTAAGTCAATGGAGGAATCCTACAAGGAAGTGCGATGTTCAGGTACTAATCTTGCTTTACGAATGGACCTATCGGTAGCTAAATTGCCAGTTTTGGAAGCTTGCCACAGAACCTTCTCTGGGTCATCTACTATGATAGGGGGATTTGGGTCTAGATGAGATCTGGTGTTGATTCTTTGTGAAGCCAGATTTTGGGTCTAAATTTTAGAGAGGATGGTATTTGTGAATGTTTTGGATGAATGGCATCTCTAGAGTTTTACTAATGTGAAGGATGGTCAAAACAAAAAGGATGGACTAGTGGAGTCGCCAGGTGTGTTACACTAAAAATTTTCATCCTGATATTCTGCCATAAGTATGAGCTCATTATTACTCATACTTCCCCCTTTGGCAAGTCTAACATATCAGTTCCTCATGTCAAGCCTTGAAAATCATAAAAAAATCCTAAAAGTCTCCTAAACTTTGGTGTCTCACTTTCTGGCTATCTTGCATGCGGTCCCGCACCCAATGTTCAGCTTTCCTGCATTCTTGAATGCACTTTATCTCTTTATAGGTGCGGACCCCTGTAAGATTAAAAAGGTGCAAGTAAATCCCAAAAATCTTAATTAAAGTAAATTCTGGAAGCTTCTAGAATGGATCTTGTGGTGGCAGAACCACTCTTGTGAGGTGCATGAATCCCTTACCTTATGGAGCTAACCCCTTGATGTGAGGAGCTTATCCCTTTGAAGGAGGATTCTATCCCTTCATACTTGGAATAGAAAACCTCCTCTTTTCCACTATAAAAAGAGGCATTGGATAGCCTCAAGGGGAGTTCAAGCTTAAGAATGTAGAAATTTTCTGAATAATGATTAATTATCCACCGAGACTATCCTGATCACATAAAATTTGAATTTATATGCAACACATAATCTCTTCCACTCATATCATCACACATGCGGAAATAAAATCAAGCGATAACACATCAATTCATCATACACATTAACACAGTATGTATGGGGAAAGCTTATAGCTGAAAACCCCACAGCTATTGTGTATATTATAATGGAGAAATCATGTAACAAACTCATTACAATACTCCTCACAAGTACTCAGTACTTTCTCATGAAGTTACACACAAACTAGCTCAGTTTTGAACAGGTTACTGGTTCAAAACTCACCGCCAATTGCCTTGCCTCTATTGCGCAATCATGGCCTGTCTATATAGAGATCCAAGGTTCGAATCTCCTTGGCTTGACTACGCAATTTTCATGGAAAAATCCTCCAAGTGTGATGCAGATCTCATGCACAACTGATGTCACCACTGATAGCTAACTCCACCCTTTCATCTACCTCTTTCACTGGTCTCCACTGAAATGATCATGCACTGTAGTGAACTGATGTGTTCTTGAGTTAAATAATGAGTTACTAATTAATGAATTAAATAATATTTAATTCACTCCACTCATAACTAATTGATTAGCTAGTTAAACTAATCTCAACTAGTTCAACTAAAATAAACAGAACACAACTCCACTAGCTGTCTCATTAACTCCACCAAACTTCTGCCACTGAAGTCCTAACTGAAGTCAACCATGCATGATGCCATAAAACCCTTGGGAATAGTGTAATTCCTCTGTCAGATGCATGAGCCACTTCTGTAGCTCGAACTGAAGTGCTCCAAGAGAGTAAACTGTTGTTTAGAGTCCAAATATTATTAAGGGTAAACAATATTTGACTTCCCTATTTTTAGGAGAGGCAGTCTAAAAATAGACTTCGACCTCTTCGACCTATAGGTCCCAAAAATAGAGTCCCATTTATTTTTACCAACATTACCAATGCTCCAAGAATCTCATACTGGAATCCCCGAACCATGCTCCATATGTCTAAAAATAGACATAGTCTAAAAATAGACTTTGCGCCAGAATTTGCCTGCGGGCCCACTTAGTGAAGGCGACTTCATTTCACTAAGCTCCATCATCTTGCTGCATTCTCAACACTCCCTCTCGGCAAGATATGGATTATCTGCAACCCCTATCCTGCCTCTGTGGAATTCGAACTTGCTCCTGGTGAGCGCCTTCGTCAGGATGTCGGCATCCTGATCCTCCGTGGGAACATATGAAAGCATCATGATTCTCCGCTGAAAACAATCTCTGATATGATGGTACCTGATGTCGATGTGTTTGGATCTATCATGAAATACTGGATTAGCCGAGAGTTTAATGCAACTCTGGTTATCACAGTAAATCACTGTAGGCTCCAAATGCAACCCGAACAATCCAACGAGGATCTTCCTCATCCAAATAACCTCGCATGCAGCCAAGCTAGCTGCCATGTACTCGGCCTCTGCTGAACTGAGTGCCACGGATCTCTGCTTCCTGCTATACTAGGAAACTGCTGTCGACCCAATGCTGAAAACTCCTCCAGAAGTGCTCTTCCGGTCCGTTGGGCTCCCTGCCCAATCTGCATCAGTGAAGCCAGAAAGCTTCGCTCCATCCTCCTGTCTATACCATAGACCATATCCCGATGTGCCTTTGATATAGCGCAATACATGCTTGCTTGCCTTCCAAAAGAGCTTGGTAGGCTTAACCATAGCTTTTGAAAGCTGGTTAACTGCATAGCATATATCCGGTCGTGTATTGACCAGATACATAAGCGACCCCACCAACTGTCGATAGACAGTGGCATCCACTACCTCCACTGAAGTAGCATCCTCGTTCCTCCAACCACCAGGAAGAGGAGTGTCAACAGGCTTGCAGCCTTGCATGTTGAACCTCTCCATAATCTCCCGGGCATACTTTCCCTGAGAAACAAACAGTCCTCCGCTGCGCTGCCAAATCTCCAATCCCAGGAAATAATGAAGGATGCCCAAGTCCTTCATCTCAAACTCTCATGCAAGATCCTCCTTGCATGAAAGTATCAACTGCTCATCGCCAGTCAAAATCAGATCATCTACATACAATACGATGATCAACAGCTTCCCCTCCACCACAATCTGGTACAGGTTTGGATCCGCCCCACTCTTGGAGAATCCAAGCCTGGTGAAGTAGCTGTCTATCCGAGTGTACCAAGCACGAGGTGCTTGCTTCAGCCCGTACAGTGCTCTCTTGAGACGGCACACATGCGACTCACTGCTGAAGATCTCGAAACCTTCAGACTGCTCTATGTACACCTCCTCCTCAATGACTCTGTTGAGGAACGCAGTCTTCACATCCATCTGATGAATGTGCCACCCCATCTGCGCTAAGAGAGCAAGGATCGTCCATATGGAAGAGTACCTTGCGACAGGTGCAAAGGTCTCCTCATAGTCAATCCCCTCGATATGTGAAAAGCCACAAGTGACAAATCTCGCCTTGTACTTCTCCACACTCCTATCAGCCTCCTGCTTCACCTTGTAGATCCATCGCGAACCCACCACTGATTTCCCAACCGGTCTTGGGACAATCTCCCATGCACTGTTCCTGATGATCGAATCATATTCTTCGATCATGGCATCAACCCATGCGGGTTCCTCCATAGCTTCCTCAAAAGAGGATGGCTCCGTCACAACACATTAAATCACAAGAGCCATGTATCCAGTGTATCTATCCGGTGACTGCCTCTGTCTGCACTGTGCTGTAGGTGGTCCTACAACCTTCTCTGCATCTCGAGCCAGTCGCTCAGCTTCTGTAGTGCGCATGCGCCCTCTGATGGTTGGCGCTGAATGGGTGGTTTCTTCCACCTCCTGAACCTCCTCTTGTGGCTGATCCACATTCGGAAGCTCCTCCTTAGGAACTAACAACTCCTCATCTGCATGCAAGTGTAGCTCCCTCTCAAGCGAACACTGCATGGCTTTCTCCTCCTGAAATTTTATATCCCGTCACACAACAGTCTTGCGACTATCTAAAAAATACACCCGATAGTTGTGAGGTGTATCAGTGTACCCCACAAATATTCCAACCTCAGTAGTTGGATCCAGCTTCCTTCTCGCATCCTTCGTCACATGCATGTAGATAGGAGAACCAAAGATCCGCAAATGGGAAATATCAGGCCTCTTGCCAGAATAAGCCTCCTCCGGTGTACTCATGCCAAGAACCTTGTGAGGACAACGGTTCTGCACATACACTGTTGTATTGCATGCCTCGGCCCACAAGTGAAGGGGTAGGCCCTGATCATGCAACATCGCCCGTGCAGCACCCACGATCGTTCTGTTCTTCCGCTCAGCCACCCCGTTCTGCTGTGGGTTATGGGGTGCGATGAGCTCTCTCCGAATCCCTTCTGCGCTGCAGAACTCCTTGAATTCAGTCGAGATGAATTCACCACCGTTATCACTCCTTAGAGCAATCACCTTCTTCCCCAACTCCTTCTCGACCAGTGCTTTAAACTCACAGAACTTTGCGAATGTATCGCTCTTCTTCTGCATGAAGAAGATCCAGCACTTTCGAGAGAAATCATCAACAAAGATCACATAATACTTGTGCTTTGCTGTCGAAGCAACTGAGAAAGGACCACACACGTCTGTGTGAACTCTCTCAAGGATCGTCGTAGCGTGACTATCCTTCTCGTGAAAGGTGGTTTTCACATACTTCCCTAAAGTACACCCCTTGCACTGATCTAACTGCGCAAGAGTGCCCTTAGGAAGCCCAGTAGAAATCTGCTGCAGGATCTTCAAAGCTCCATGGTGAAGGTGGCCCAATCTCCTGTGCCATAGTTCGCCCTCATCATCCCGGCTCACCACTTCTCCCACCTTGCATGCCATTGCTGCGCAGCCATCTACTTGCAACTGATAAAGGTTCTTGGTTCGAACCCCTATCTTCCGGGTCTCTCCAGTAGTCTTACTGCGCAGGAAGGCTTTTCCTTCGCTGAAGACCACATCATACCCCTTATCTTCCAACATCGCCACAGATATCAAGTTCTTCTTCAATCCAGGTACATGCATGACATCCTTCAATACAAAGGGTTTACCGGACTCCCTCTGAAAGGATATGGTACCGATACCAGTCGCACTGTATCTACCATCATCGCCCATCTCGATGTGCACACCCAAATCTTTGTCCTCCAGATCTGAGAACAAATCCCGATCTCCCGTCATATGAAATGACGCACCGCTGTCCAAGAACCACACCAATCCCAACAAACTTGAAACCAAGCATGCGATCAGTGAAAAGTCAAGCTCGAACTATGAAGCCAAAGCTTCTCCATCTGCAGATCTTCCCGCTTGCTTGTTCTTCTTCTTCTTTGGACAATTGGTAGCATAATGTCCGTGATCATGGCAGTGAAAACACTTCACTTTTGCCATATCCTGCTTCTTGCCCTTTGCACCAGAATGAGAGGTTTTCTTACCCTTCTCCTTCTTTGCTTTGGACACCAAAGCGCAGTTTTCTTCATCAGCTCCCTTTGATGAAGATCCATCTCGAGTAGTCCTCCTTATCTCCTCCTGCATGAGATCCGCCCAAAGGCGCTCCCATCCCAGCAGCTTCTCCCGACCATTGAAACTATCTTGATATGAGTGCCAAGCCTTCGGAAGACCAAGGAGAGCCAGGTTGACCATGTCCTCGTCTTCGACAGTCACCCCCACACTTCCCAACTCATCTCTGCATTGAGTGAACTTCGTGAGGTATTTGGCGATACTGTCGCCCTTCTCCATCTTGATGTTCCTAAGCTTATCTTTGAGCGCCAGCTTCCTTTGGTCACTCTTACTCTGGAATAGATCCGTCAAATCTTTCCACATTAAATATGGAGTAGCCTTTCCATGCAGGCTGGATACAATATGATCCTTGACGCCCTCCAACAGGATCCTTCGACACTTCGCCATCTTCTTTTGCCATGCTTCGACTTCAGTAGGATCAGTGGGCTTTTGGACATCCATATCTATGAACTCCTTCAGACCATTATCTTCTAATACTGCTTCCATGCGATCCTTCCATGTAACATAATTCGAACTGCCTTCAAGAGCATATTCGAGTCGCAAACCGTTGAAAGACATTTTCAACACCGGCACCAAGAAAACAAAATTGCTGCAAAATTTCGAATTCCACCTCAAAGCTCAGCCGCTCTAAATCTGTGAGAAAAAAATATTTCTAGCACAGAGATTGACTGCAAGGGGCATTTACCAGACCTTTCACTTTCCGAAGAAAGATGAATCTGGAGGCTACCTGGCCCGCATGCAGACTCTGTCTACCGAAATAAGTTTGTAATCACTATGATGATCAATCTGAACTTCAATAGCTCCGATACCATGTAGAAATTTGCTGAATAATGATTAATTATCCACCGAGACTATCCTGGTCACATACTATTTGAACTTCATACACAACACATAATCTCTTCCACTCGACTCAACTCAGATCATCACACATGCGGAAATAAAATCAAGCGATAACACATCAAATCATCATACACATTAACACAGTATGTATGGGGAAAGCTTATAGCTGAAAACCCCGCAGCTATTGTGTATATTATAATGGAGAAATAATGTAACAAAATCAGTACAATACTCCTCACAAGTACTCAGTACTTTCTCATGAAGTTACACACAAACTAGCTCAGTTTTGAACAGGTTACTGGTTCAAAACTCACCGCCAATTGCCTTGCCTCTATTGCGCAATCCAGGCTTGTCTATATAGAGATCCAAGGTTCGAATATCCTTGGCTTGACAGTGCAATCATCATGGGAAATTCCTCCAAGTGTGGTGCAAATCTCATGCACAACTGATGTCGCCACTGATAGCTAACTCCACCCTTTCATCTACCTCTTTCACTGGTCTCCACTGAACTGATCATGCACTGTAGTGAACTGATGTGTTCTTGAGGTGAATAATGAGTTACTAATTAATGAATTAAATAATATTTAATTCACTCCACTCATAACTAATTGATTAGCTAGTTAAACTAATCTCAACCAGTTCAACTAAAATAAACAGAACACAACTCCACTAGCTGTCTCATTAACTCCACCAAACTTTTGCCACTGAAGTCCTAACTAAAGTCAACCATGCATGATGCCATCAAACCCTTGGGAATAGCATAATTCCTCTGTCAGATGCATGAGCCACTTCTGTAGCTCAAACTGAAGTGCTCCAAGAGAGTAAATTGCTGTTTAGAGTCCAAATATTATTAAGGGTAAATAATATTTGACTTCCCTATTTTTAGGAGAGGCAGTTTAAAAATAGACTTCGACCTCTTCGACCTATAGGTCACAAAAATAGAGTCCCATCTATTTTTACCAACATGACCAATGCTCCAAGAATCTCATATTGGAATCCCCGAACCATGCTCCATATGTCTAAAAATAGACATAGTCTAAAAATAGACTTTGCGCCAGAATTTGCCTGCGGGCCCACTTAGTGAAGGCGACTTCATTTCACTAAGCTCCATCATCTTGCTGCATTTTCAACAAAGAATATTTAAGGTTGAGTGCTGTTGAGATTTAGACTCAGTTAACTAAGACTTTTGTGAGGAAAGATTACATAGCTCTATTTGTCTTGGTTGGAGGAGTGCAGAGCTTATCAAAGTAAAGGAGACTCCTGCTTCGGACCCCGGAAATTCCTGTGCAACATCAAGGCTCAGGTTGTAAGGATTTTCTTCTGTTGAAATTAATACAAATATAATCATTTTTCTCAATAATCTTTCAATCAGTGGTTTATTTCATAGATTCCTTGATCACTATGATAAGCATGGTTTATGATGATTTCTATACAGGTGGTATGTAATCCTTTTCTTGTTTGTGACTGTAGGTTTACAAGCGAAACTCCTTCAAGCACGCGAGGGATAACAACAACTTCAAACAAGCACTGGAAAAATGGTAAGTCTCTTACACCTATATAGAGCTTTTCATAGATCATATATGCTTAGAGAAAGATTATTCTATTTAGCTCTTTGTTGCTAGATACTTTTAGTACTAGGGAGATCGGTCTTGTCTGCAAGACGGATTAATCCATACAATAAATTGGCGACTCCATTGGGGAAAGAACTTGTTTTTTTTTATTCTCTTTTAGTTTGATTTGAGGAAGCGTTTTTCTTAGTTTTTGATTGATTGAAATCTGCCTGGGTAGCTTAGGTTTTCTCTATTTTGAAAATTTTGAAATCTTTTGGGTTTTTCTCTAGTTTTTCCTGGGACCACACTTTACCTTGTTTTCACAGTGCGAGTAGTTTCGCTCTTTTCCTGTGTAAACAGTGCGGGACCGCACCTGTGATATCTTGGAGCTTGCGGACCCTATTAAAGTTTTGAAAAATTCAGATTTCTTTCTTTAGTTCATCTTTATTTTTATTTCCAGTTTTTTTTTTCTGCCCAGATTGGTGATTGTTTCTGTCAAAAGCTTTCTATTAATAAATCTCAGCAATATTGGTGTTTTGATGATTTTCTAGAAATTTTGCGTTTTGGATTTCTTTTCACTTGGTCTTTGTAGCAATTTGAAGCATTTGACACTTAGAAGTACCCCAGATTACCTTGGTCTTTTTTTTTGTCTTTTTTTTGGATCTGACCTGATTGTGAAATCATCCTTTATTGAGAAATCGAGTTACCTGTTTCTTTGCAAATCTTCGAATAGAAACTTTGTTATTGGCTTTTGAATTTCATTTTTTATAAAAACATAATTGAGTGTTTTCGATCTGATTGTTATTCTGGACAAATAGATCCTTAGTTTGCTGAACAACTAAGTAAAACATTCTTCAAAAAAAAATCTTAAAGCTTTTATTCATTTAGATTATTAAAGTTTGTAGTTTTGTGTGCTATTAAACTTTGTAGATCTCGAAATTAGTTTGTATTTTTGAGTTCTTTTAAAATTTCTAGATTTCTTTTGAAGGAAAATTGTTTTGTAGCTTCAAGTTTTTGGAAATTAAATGGATTTTTATTGTGAGCTTTGATCATTTGTTGGAAAAGACAAAAATATTTTCTTTCAAGTATCCTTTATGTTTAAAGAAGGAATTGTTTATTAAAAGAGTTGCATTCTCTAAATTTTCCTTAATTAGAATTTCATTGAAAGAAAACAATATGATTATCATTTTTAGGTGCATTTTTAGTGTCTTTTGGAAACCGAGTCTTCACACCATCAGAGTTTCATTTCCCCACCCATTGACTTAAGGAACGGCTCTTAAAAGTAACGCTTAATTGAAATTCATCTAGCAATCTTTTTATTTTATAGGGCTCTTATCACCATCATAGCTTAGGCTAGTATCTTAGAGTAGGGAGTAGTTAACTCTCCAAGGTAGTAAAAAAAACAAGTAGACAAATCTTGCAGTAGGAGAAAAATCCAGTAGGAGAAAAGAAGTCAATCATGAGATCATGTCCGAACCTTTGAGACAATCAATTCTGTTTCATTGGGGAAGATAGAAGATTTTGTGCGTATTACAAATGGTAAACCTCGGATTAACCATTGTCGAGGAGCCTGGGGTCACTTGTCGGTAAACCTCGGATTAACCATGTCAAGGAGCCTTCAAGGGGATTGAGCTTGCTACTATACCCTTGCGCGTGAAATCGGATCGTAGACTGTTCCCCCAGTTATATTTGTTACTTTTGGTAACCTTAGTGTCCATTATCTTAAGATTATTTCCTAAGGTGACGGTGAAGGAAAGATCTCACTGTACCTGGAGCAGACGTCGACTAGACTCACTTGGACTCTCTGGGGGGTTCTCTTCACATCAGATGGTTTTGTGAGGAAACTTGTGCTAGTCTGTTTCATTAAGCAGGTTGTCAGGGTAACTGTTCCAACCACCCTTTCTGTGTTAAATTTCTACTAAGTTGGATTTCATCACCAACTAGTGTTTTTAGTACGGAAAGTTACTGTTTGTGTGTGGTTTGAAATCTTAGATTTTTAAGCGTGTGATTCAGTTGTTTGTTTCTTTAGAGACTTTAGGTGTTTTCATTTAAATTTTCTTTGTTTGCATGTGATTAGTTAATCTTTAATCGTGGTGGAATTGCCAAGACAATCCCGGAGACTACAAGGGAAACCCCCTGAAGATTCACCAAGTTAGCTTGAAGGGTTTCGTGCTCTGGTATCATCCAGTAGTGGTAGGATTAGATCAATAGAAATTGGAAGTTCCTCTATAGTTGTTCATCCTGATCATAAAATACCTACAACAGAATACATTCAAGAACCGATTTCACTTTCTGAAGTTACTGGTAGTATTCCTGCTTCCAGTGAACTGGCTAACGAACCTGAAATATCTGAACCTGAAACTGAACCTTCTATTTTGGAAACATCCTCAGGATTTATTTCACCAACTTCTAGCGATCTTGGTTCACCTAGGGTAAGAAATATCGTCACTGATGATCTTCCAGCTGGTCTTATTTCCATTAAAGAACTTACTAATCCAAACGAAGATATATCTCTTCCCAACTCCCCTCAATCCTTAAATCTTAGGGAGCGTGAATCTATTTTCTATAGCCCTATTCGAACTAGTGCTTGGTATCTATCTTTAACAAACTTTTTAGAGAATCCGGGTCTTTATTTTTCTCCACCTCGAGTTCCATTTCATCCTACACCCAGAGGTTACTATCCACCATCCATTATGGCTAGAGAGTCATCCATGTTTTCCCAGACACCGGAATCATTTTTACACGGTGGTCCTTCTGTTCCTTCGGGATATCAGGCTCTGTCTGGTACTTTCTCAGGAGCATCTCCTCAACCAATCGAACAAGTGTTGTCATCTGGTTTTAATGGTGTTAAAACTGAAACGTCAAATGCAGAGCAAATCTATATGATGTCTGGTAATATTCTGAATCCTCAACCTCAAGGCAGTTAGTTACCGCCTGGAGGGCCAACATAGGGAAATCCGTTACCGCTTGGGGGGCAGCCTCAAGGTAGTCAGTTACCACCTGGGGGTCAACCTTCAGGAAGTCAGTTACCGCCTGGGGGGCAACCTCAAGGTAGCTTTTTCCCAGGACAAACTGTGGAATCATATTATTTTGGGGGACAACCCCAAGGACAGTACACACCTCAAGGGTATCAACCTTCAGGACAGTATATGCCCCAAGGTCAACCCTAAACTCAATATGCTCCTTAGGGTCCTTATCAACCCCAGCTTTAGTACGCGCCTCAAGGTTATCAACCTCAAGGTCAGTACCCAATTCAAGGTTTCCAACAGACTTCTGGTCAGCCATCTATTCAAGGAGCTGGAAATGTACCACTTACTTATCAACCCTACGTTCAACCAGGTTATGGTCCTTACGTTCAACCTTCTGCGGGACAATACCCTAGAATGAATATGGTGTGGGATCCATCCCAATATCAACAGCCTATGCAGCCTAATGTGCAGTTGCCTTATCAGCCTGGACAACCTTTAATTTCTGGTCCAACTCAGCAACTTGTCCAGCCTACTATTCAAACTTCTACATCTAGTATTGTTCAGCAAGCTGGTCCTAGTTCACCTAAGACTCCACCTCAAACTGCTGTAACTACTGCTACGACTATTCAACCTGTAACACTTGCTTCTAGAGTATCTGTAACCCTGAGTTTGTCTATCCCTTCATCCATGCAAATCCCTCAAGTCTCTATACCCCAGTCAGGATCTTCGGTTCAGACTTCAGTTCAGATGCCTACGGGACAAGCCGATACGAGTATAGTTGTCACAAATCAACTGCAATTCACGTATCAAACATACCAGGGACAGCCACAATTCGGTCCCTATACACAAAATCCAAACTATTAGTATCAACCATACCCTGGCTATACTTATCAACAGCCTCAACAACCCCAGTTCGGTTCAGTTAATCCTAGTTTTCCAGGAGGTTATACAATTCCTAATGCAAATCCAATTCCAAGTTATCCTGTATATCTGCCTCCTGGAACTGCTTTGGCTACTCAAGGTTTTTGCGACCCTAATCGTCAATTACCATTTATTGCAACTTTGGATTTACTTGATTTGACGCACCTTACGAATGATCCAATTTTTTATTATCTGTATTGGCCGCCAATACCGCATAAGTTGCCCAGTTATATACCGAAATTTGAAGGTAAGTCAAGAGAGGATCCATCAAATCACGTCATGACTTATCACCTTTGGTGTGCGTCTAATTCAATCATTGATGATTCGATTCGCTTACGTATTTTCCAAAGAACTCTTATTGGTCTTGCAGCCAATGGTACATTGAGTTACCATGAGGCTCATTTCATAACTTCAGTCAGTTAGAAACTGCCTTCTTGACTCATTTTCAGTTGTCAGTCAGATACGACAATGGCACAGAATTATTAACTTCACTGAAACAATCCACGTCTACGTATATTTTTTATCATATTCATGAATGGCGACCTAGGAGACGTTTGGTGAAAGTTTATATTCCCGATCAAATTTTGGCAGAATGGTTTGTTAAATCATTGTTACCCAAGATTACTGAAGATGTAGCTAAGGCTAGTGTTGTTATTGAAGAGCAAGTAATTGCTCAAGCTCAGTACCTTGACCTCGTTTACACACAATCAGGTACTTTACATGAAAAATCCTAGACCTTCCAAAACAAGGTCAAATAGTTGCTGCTCCTTTAGGGTCTCATGCCACTGACAGTATGATTGGTACCGTCAATACTAAAACTAAGAAGAAATCTTCAAAGAATTCTTCTCCAATTATAACTTTACCTGATTCCCCGAAAGGAGAATCTTCCCCCGAAGTTTCTGCCGATATTCATGTTGTGGAGACATCTACAGCTAAATCTAAATCTGGTAGTAAAAAGAAAGGGAAGAAAAAAAACAGAAAGAATTTGAAAGAAAAAAATGATAAAAATGAATCCAATGATGAAAAATGTAAACCACGTTATCCTTGTTACATTTGTGACGAAGATCATTTTACTAAGGAATGCCCACATCGGGCCGAGGTTGCGAAATTCATCAAAGGTTCACAACCTGCTATCTTGAAGGATCCCGTTCCGACTGAAGATAGTAACATGGTTGGTTCTACCTCGACTGCTTCAGAAGAACCAATTTTGATGATGTCTCATTTAAGGATTGCGACGCGATTGCAAGATTATGGTACTAAGAATCCTGTTGATGGTAAAGAAGCAGAATCTTCTAATGCAAATACATCAACTACACCTCCTCCTATTTTTGGTCCACTACAGATCGAGAAACCAAATCCAGACTTAATAATCAAACTTCCTGCTAAAGGTGTTCTTCGTAAATCAGCTTTCAATCCACATGCGAGAGCTGCTCAGAATTACAACATTTTTGAAGACTTGGCTATTTCTCCTTCAGCGATGTAGGCTTTGGAAGTGTTGCAATCATGCCCAGCACAACGTAAATTTCTTTTGTCTGCCATAGGAGCTGTCAATATTCAGGATTCTAATCTTATAATCTTCGATCTAGAAAATAGTACACCTCGCCTACCTCACCAAATGGCTTTCCAGATTCCGGTGACAGTAAAAAATAGACCGATCTATCGGATTGTAATTGATGAGGGAGCTTCAACGTGTATTATGTCGATTTAGTGTTGGAAATAACTTGGTTCTCCTACACTAAACCAATCTTTGATGATTATTAAGGCTTTTGATGGTCGAGGTTTCCACCCTTTTGGTATTTTGCAGGATTTACCCATAGGGGTTGAAGGTAAAATTGTAAATATAGATGTGGAAGTGGTTGATGCCCCTCATGATTACAACCTTCTTCTGGGTCATAGTTGGTCTTACGCTATGACTGTTGTTGTCTCTTCAGTCTTCTGACTCATAAAATTTCCATATCAAGGAAGGATCGTTACAATAGATCAGTTAACTTATTTTTCTTCTGACCCAGCCTCTACAGAAACAATCCAGCATGTTGGTAAAGCGGCTATCCCATACAAGGATGCTAGAGTAGGTTTGATTAAAGATTCTAGTTTGCTAGGAACTTTTTCCATTCCTCCTCCTAACGTATCGCCTTCTGTTGCAACTATTCATATGATTTTGTTAGACTCTGTTATGTTTGATGATCCTTGGATCGTACCTTCCAAATCCGAGTTAGATTCATTTGATGGCATGATGCCTTTGAGTCCATTTGAACTTGCATATCCAGCTGTACAGTAATTTTCTGACCCCTCTTCAACCGAAATTGATCCAGTGAATGGGATCCACGAGGAATCACTTTCTATATCTAGTTTAGCTACAACGACATTTCTTGAACTTGTTCATACTGATGAGCAGATTCATGAGTTATTGTCTGTTGATGATTTACCATGGGAAGATCTACATCACCGATCTTCTTTTTTACCTGAACTAGATAATTTTGAAGATGATTTGGTTTCAATATTTACTTCTGAATATGTCAAGGAACCGCAGAATCCATTGAAAAATCCTGATTCTGAGTTAAATTTGGAAAATATTTCTCGAATGATTCCAATTGACATTTCAGTAAAACCTGGAATAATTGAAAACATTCATATAGGTGCTTGTTGTACTGAAGATGAAATTCAAACTTATAAATCCCTATTTCAAGAATTATGTGACGTGTTTTCCTGGTCCTATGAAGAAATGCCAGGAATTGATCCATCAATTGTCGTACATGAAATCAAGACTTACCCAGATTCCAAACCTGTCCGTCAACGTCTACGTCAAATGCATCCTAGAAAAGCTGCTGCTATCAAAGAAGAGGTTGAAAAATTACTTCATGCAGGTTTCATTTATCCGATTCCTTTAACAGATTGGGTATCTAATATTGTTCCTGTGACTAAAAAACAAGGAACGATACGAGTATGTATCGATTATAGGGATATTAATCGAGCTTGTACTAAATACAATCATCCAACTCCCTATATCGATCAAATAATCGATGATTGTGCCAGAAGTGAAATGTTTTCCTTTATGGACGACTTTTCAGGGTATAATCAAATAAACATACTCCCTACTAATCAGCCAAAAATAGCTTTTATTTGTTCGTGGGGGACATTTTCTTACTACAAACTACCCTTTGGATTGAAGAACACTGGAGAAAATTTTCAAAGGGAAATGTCTTATGCGTTTCATGACATTAAGCACATTGTGCAACCATATCTCGATGATTTACCTGCTCATTTATCATGCAGGGCTAACCATCTCACACATTTACGTGCTATATTTATGAGATGTCGGCATTATCGAATTTGGCTGAATCCACACAAATGTGTTTTTTGTGTCGATTCGGGTCGTTTACTGGGATTTGTTGTCTCGAAAGCAGGTATTTGCATCGATCCGTCTAAGGTCGAAGCTATTTTCAAATTACCTCCTCCTTCGACTTTATGCCAACTCCAAAGTTTGCAGGGGAAAGAAAACTTTTTACGTTGATTTATTCCTAACTATGCTGATCTTATGAAAGGTTTTACCTGGTTGCTGAAACAGAACATTCCATTCTTTTGGGATGAGATCGCTGATCGGTCTTTCAATGCACTTAAACACACGTTAACCCATGCACTGTTATTGCATCCTCCCAACTACAACTAGGATTACATTTTTTACCTCGCTGCTTCTCATTCCACTATTGGGATGGTTTTAGTTCAGGAAGACGAATCTAACGCTGAACATGTGATTTATTATCTTAGTCGAAATCTGCATCCGACCGAAATCAAATACACACATGTGGAGAAATTGGCATTGGCAGTTGTTCAACTTGTCCAATGATTTAGACATTACATATTGTTACGAAAAACTACGGTAATTTCTGATTACAACCCTATGATGTACATTTTGACTAAACAATTGCTAAGGGGCAAGTATTCCAAATGGATAGTCATCCTGCAGGAATTTGACTTGGAGTTTGAGAAATCCAAGGCAAAGAAATCTTTGGTATTTGCGGAACTAATGTGTGATTTCCCCTCTACTGATACTGAAACTGTGGCAGAGCAGCCCATTTGCTGACGAATCTCTATTTCTTATCAGTACACTTGATCCATGGTATGGAGATATTATCGTTTATCTCCAAACCCAATCTTTTCGGCCTGAAATCTCGCGATCTCAGTGACGGAAAATACATTTCCAATCCCAACAGTATAATATTATTAGTGATACACTTTATCGTCATGGAGCGGATTCTATTTTCTTACACTGTCTTGTTCATGAAGAAGCTGAAAAGGTTTTAAATGACTTCCATTCTGGAGCATGTGGCGGTCATATGTTTGGGTATGCCACAGCCCAAAATATATTGTGCGCTGGTTATTTCTGGCTGTCGTTATTCAAAGATTGTATTTATGCAGTCCGGAAATGCCACAATTGTCAACTTTTTGATCGTAAGATGTGCGCACCACCCGCTCCTCTTCATCCCATAATTTCTGTTGGTCCTTTCACAAAACGGGGTATTGATTTTATTACATGTAACCCTCACTCGGCCGGGGGGCATGCATATATTATCTTAGCAGTAGATTATTTTACTAAGTGGGCCGAGGCAATGCCTACATTTTTAGATGACAGCAAGACTGCTGCAACTTTCATATTTAATCACATAATTGCTAGGTTCGGTGTTCCTCAAGCCATTATTACTGATCATGGAAGCCATTTTCAGAATGTCATGATGACTGAACTGACAGAACAGCTTGGCCTACGCCATGATAGTTCCACTCCATATTATCCGCAAGCCAATGGTCTGGTCGAAGCCATAAATAAAGTTTTAGTCACCATGATCAGATGAATTATTGGTATTCACAAGACTAATTGACATTCCATGTTATTTTTAGCACTTTGGGCATATCGAACCTCAGTCAAAACATCAACTGGTTTCACTCCCTTTCAACTCATTTACGGTTTGGAAGCTGTGTTGCCGATTGAATGCGGAATTCCATCTTTGAAATTAGCCATAGAGTTACTCCCAGCTACGTCTGAAGAGGAGAAACATTTTTTGTATTTGGCTCAATTGGATGAAAATTGGAGAAACGCTGCAATAGCAAAAGAGGCTCATGTCAAAAGAGTAAAATCTCAGTATGATAGAAGTGTTACCCCTCGAAATTTTTCAGAAGGAGACCTAGTCTTAGTTTATGATCAAGCCAATGATAAGCTAAGAGCTGGGAAATTCGTGCCCATGTGGCATGGTCCTTTCATTGTTAAGCGAAAGCTAGCAAAATGGGCCTATGAGCTGATATATTTTGATGGTATCCCTTTAGATAAGCCCAGAAATGGGTTATATTTGAAGCAATATTATGCTTAAACTTGGTATGGAGATCTTTTATTTTTTAGGTTAGATTTTTTTACTGTTGGTGTGTCTTAAACATTTGCAGTGATCGAAACAATAAAAAAAACAACATTCATAAAATGTACGCAGATAGCCAGTAAATAATGATATATATCATAGTATAAAAGTGTTTTCAAAAAATATACATCATCTTCGATCATAGGTTGGAAACACCTTATGATTGGCAAATGATAACACAAAAAGTCAAAAATATGAGTCTACAATACGATCATCCCATCACTGATGGTGATCACGATAAGAAACCACTGCCCGAGCCACCCTGCACAGGAACCTCCTAAAAGGTCCTGGAACACCAATCACATATCTCTGCAATCTGAGTGGAATGTCATCTATGTCTATCTCTGGAATATCTAGAGTCAAACACTCTAGATGATGCTCTAAATTAGTCAATATTTCTGCTGATTGGCCTACTGGAGCTGGTGCGGCTGCAACTGGTTGTCTTCTTTCATAAGGTTGGAGATGGGCTGGTCACCGTGGGCCCACATCTGTATTCAAAAAACTTTTGGTTATTAATTTTCAAGACGATTTAAAAATAAAAAAATTTAGAACTTAGAAACTATTGAAGAAAGATTTTTTACCTGAGTCATCCCATTGTTCCCTTGCTGGGAGAGTCATGTCTCGGTCGCCGCGGAAATCTATCCCGGCATATGGAAAGTCCTCTATGAAAAAAATTTGGCGATCCAGTCAATGAAAATATGAAGAAGAAAATTGAACAATCTCAGTGCCCTCAATACCGTGACGGGCTGTCAGTGCGGACCATTGAACCATCCTAGGTTCTCTAAGTCAACCGGCATCAACAGGGATACTCTGTGGAGCTAGCATAGGAATCCTCTCTAGAGCAAAGGAGACGACTATGGATCCATATCCAAAGTTATTCAGTTTCCCATTTTTCGCTCTAGTTAGTTGGCCTTTTATATTAGCCAACACAGCATCACACCAGTTGAAAATGGTGCCGCGAAAATAGTCCACAGCAATGTGCATCTAAGAACCAGTAGCTACATGCAATGCTGCACTCCCACACAGTCTGGTAACAATAAATGTAATAACTTTCAGCTCGGGAAGGGTGATAGTTTTTATATCAATCCGTTTGTCCCTAGGGTCTGCTTCATCATTACAGAATTCTTGCCGAAGACTAGCGACAGTCTGGCAACCTGGCCTAGTCCCAAACAAGGAGAGTTTTTCGCCCCTCTTGGAAAAAACAGTCAGAAAATAAATTTTCTCCAACTCGATTTCGAGCTGGTGGCCGCCAATAATGAAACACTGGTCCTGCACGTTCCAACTGTTTACCAGCCATGTTAGGAGCTCTACCTGTGCTCTCATGCCTTGGATGGCCCAGAATTTATATAATCTGCATGCTCTTAATGCTTGCATTATGGGCATATGGAGCATCGTAGCGTCATCCACGTCCTCATGCTCACGTTCTCTCCAAATCAACATCTTGTTAGTCCTACAATACATAAAAATATAGATTAGAACAATCTAATTTGAAAAATTTTGGGCGACAAAAGAGAAATTTGAGTTTTAAATTTAAACACATGGGGACCACACTTTACCTTTGTAAATAGTGCGTAGGAACGCATTTGATCTGAAAGGAAAGTGTGGACCCACGAATTTTTTCTTTGTAGAAAAAAGTCGGGGTCCGCAGGTACCATGTGTGTCACCTGCGGACCCCCGCGGGCGATTTTCGAACCATATTTTTTCCTTAAAAATAAAAATTAAAGCCTAAAAACGAATTGTAAATGGATGAAATGCAATATTAAGAGGTTGTAGATTACCTGGGACTTACAGTTCTCAATTTCAATGGACAGATTTTCCAAAATCTTCACAGGAACTTTTTACCCAAAAGCTTCTACTTTTCACTCTGAACTTGAACGGTAAAATGAAATTGAAAAAGTCCTTTTTATAAGTTTTTTGAATAGATGAATTTTAAAATTAATTTATTTTTCACTTTAAAAAGGGTATTTTTTAAGCATTTTTACTCATCTTAAACATGTATGTGTAATGTTTCAATTTTTTGTGCAGAAATTTGATTTTTTAGGAGAGTTGATCATTTTTCAACAAAGAGCATACTTTTATCACTTTTTCAGTCTCTTTCAAAAATTCACGAAAAAGTGAAACATTGGAGTCCTCTTTTAAGCCCTTTTCAGACTCTCTAAACATGAAAATATCACCGAGTATTTGATTGTTTGAACTCATTAAAGTAAATGAATAATCGTCCCTTCAGTATAAGTTTACCCCTTTTACGGACTGAAATGGACTATTTACGAAAAAGGTATACGTTGACTAATTACGGTCAATAGAGTTCTCTCCCGCATTATTTTATCCCTTTTCGGGCCTGAGAGATAAAATTTATGAAAAAGTACACCCATGGAGTTTTCTTAAGTTTTTTCTTCTGATTCCCTAAAATTGAAAAACACCGAGTTTCTCCTATACTGGACTCGTTAAAATTTAACAGTAAAGGACCTGTTCAATTTCAAACAGGAACGAACCACTCCTTCTTAGGGTTCGAATCTTAAACTAAGTTGGACTCATCTGAAGGATGAGCTTATAAACGGTAAAATGTTATCCTCCTCAAGCTTTTCAAAAATAAAGAGGTACTTGCCAGAAATGGTGGGGGAAAAGAGAGGAAAATGGGTGTGTTTGTTATATTTTTATTCTTTGAAAATTCAGTCAACCACTCTTGAACATGACACTTTCATTCACCTGGGTTGGGAAATCCTTTGCCTAACAGTTAATCAAACCTCATTGAAAGTTTTCATCTAGTTTCTAGGTATTAGCTTTGGGTCAATTGTGCCAAACCATCTGCAATGTCGTTATGTGTTCAAGAGGACAGTTCAAATAAACCATTCATCTGTAAAATATCTATCATCCATTTTGACCATCCCTGAGTCAGTCCTTGCCAATATATTTTCAAAACTAGATCTATGATTTCGAGTTGTGGACTTGCCTACGACAGATCACTTTCTATCGACGACAACTCATTATCTGGGAAGTTGATCTAGAAATCGTCAGTACCTTGAAATTTTCATTCCTTAATGGTAGGTTTCTCGCTTTCGACGATGGGTTACATCATCGACCTTCGATCGAATGATTCCGTGAAATGTTTAACTTCAGCTCATTCATTCACATTTCATGGATTGTACTGGGTACTTTGAGAGCTATTGACATTAATGGTGGTTACTCTCGCACTTGTTAACAGTTTACATCATTGACTGGTAATCAAGTGGTTTCTACCATGTTCAACTTCAACACATTCATTCACATGGATAGAATCGTACTAGTTCGAGATATGGAAATCAAGACCCTGGATCTAGTTTCTATCATCCGGGCTGCGAGGAATTTTATTGTCATTTATACAGTGGACTATTTATAAATAGATGGTTGCGCCCATACTGTGTTCACACATGTCTATACTGTGATGTACTCAAAATCATTCCTGTATCAGAATAATTGAATCAGTTTTTAGTTAGTTTAATCTGACTATGGGAATGCCTACCTCAGTGATGATATGTATACATATAATTTTTTCATTGAATGTTTTTACAGGTGCTGACTGGGGTGTCCACAGGATGATCCTTCAAATGATAAAGTACTTCACTCTTCATATAAGACAGACTTTAGTTTCATCTATTCCAGATTTTGCACTTTAGGGGGCAATCTGTTACACTAAAAATTGTCATCCTAACATTCTGCCATAAGTATGAGCTCATTATTACTCATAATTCCCCCTTTGGCAAGTCTAACATATCAGTTCCTCATGTCAAGCCTTGAAAATCAGAAAAAATTCCTAAAAGTCTCCTAAAATTTGGTGTCGCACTTTTTGGCTATCTTGCCTATGGTCGCGCACCCAATGTTCAGCTTTCCTGCATTCTTGAACACACTTTATCTTTTTTATAGGTGCAGACCCCTGTAAGATTAAAAAGGTGCAAGTAAATCCCAAAAATCTCAATTAAATTAAATTTTGGAAGCTTCTAGAATGGATCTTGCGGTGGCAGAACCGCTCTTTTGAGGTGCATGAATCCCTTACCTTATGAAGCTAACCCCTTGATGTGAGGAGCTTATCCCTTTGAAGGAGGATTCTATCCCTTCATACTTGGAACAGAAAACCTCATCTTTTCCACTATAAAAAGAGGCATTGGATAGCCTCAAGGAGAGTTCAAGCTTAAGAATATTTGAGGTTAAGTGCTGTTGAGATTTAGACTCAGTTAACTAATACTTTTGTGAGGAGAGATTACATACCTCTATTTGTCTTTTTTGGAGGAGTGCAGAGCTTATCAAAGTAAAGGAGACTCCTGCTTCAGACCCCGAAAATTCCTGTGCAACATCAAGGCTCAGGTTGTAAGGATTTTCTTCTTTTGAAATTAATACAAATATACTCATTTTTCTTAATAAGCTTTCAATCAATGGTTTATTTCATAGATTCCTTGATCACTATGATAAGCATGGTTTATGATGATTTCTATACAGGTGCTATGTAATACTTTGCTTGTTTGTGACTGCAGGTTTACAAGCGAAACTCCTTCAAGCATGCAAGGGATAACAACAACTTCAAACAAGCACTGGACAAATGGTAAGTCTTTTACACCTATATAGAGCTTTTCATAGATCATATATTCTTAGAGAAAGATTAGTCTATTTGGTTGTTTGTTTCTAGATACTTTTAGTACTAGGGAGATCGGTCTTGTCCGCAAGGCGGATTAATCCATACAACAAGGTGGATTTCTATGAGAACTATGGTCCACCACCAACACTATCAAAGATGCTTTGGGAAAAAGTTTTATAGAAAACTTTGAAATGGAATTTTGCAAAGAAGAGTGATTCACTTGGTTTCAATAGTTTTCTAGGCTATATGGACAAGCTAATGGTTCTCTTGGCAAGAAGGCTTTTTCTTACCTTTTATGTTCAGGTGAGGCTTTCTGAATCGCTAAGTTATACTTAGTTTTTCACTAATTACAGAGTTTCCACCCTAATTTTAAGTTCTTGGGAGGATGAGTTAACAGAAAGGTATGGTTTATGAATTTTTTGGTCTTTTATGGAGTTTCTAGGCCTACTGGAGGCTAGTGGATTTGCCAGGTGGAACTTGGTTGTTTTTGTAAAGATGTAGCTATGGTCCACCACCAGTAACTAGGGAAAACCCAATCTGGGAATGTTTTGGGGTTTTTCTGAGTTTTGATGTGCAGACTATGGTTTATTAAAGTATTCTAAACCTGTTTAATCACTTTGCTAGGGTGGTGATAACAAAAAGAGTTTACTCTAAATGGTTCTATGGACTGCTTTCCTGTTTAAGTTTTGAAGACTAAAGAATCTACAAGTGTTTTCTAGACTGTTGTGTACTCAGAGTCCCACGTGATCGCCATTATGTTAGGGAGCAGTGGGATAAGTCAATCAGATAGTATTCTTAAGGCTAATGGAATGTTTAGGGAATCTAAGTTTGTTTGTTACTCAGAGTCCCACCATGATCGCCATTATGTTAGGGAGTGGTGGGATAAGTTCACAAGGTAGTATTCTCAAAGATTTCTGAAGGTTTAGGGAAACTAAGTTTGTTTATCACTCAGAGTCCCACCGTGATCTCCATTATGTTAGGGTCCCATGATTTGGCTGATTGGCAAGCCAAATGATAGTGTAACATCAAACCAATCTTTGGAGCCCAAGGACCTAGCCTTCCTGGACTCAGAGAGGGCTCTCTGTATTTGTATAAGGGATATCTGTGTGTTTTCTTATTATGTTTTGATTTTAGGCTAGTTATGAAGTAGGTTTTTTGGTTTTGGTTTTTAGGTTAGGAGGGATGAAACTGATCAAAGATATAAGATAGGTAAAAAGATGTCAGATCAACTGGGCTATGGGGTCGAAGAGGTCAAGAAAGCTATCAGACGGTGATACAAGGTTGTTGAAGCGCCGATTTGATTCGAGGTAGAAAGGATCTTTGGGAAAAATGGAGTAAGATGGAAATCAAGTTTGTGAACAACAAAAGATTTCAAGCATAACTAGTTTAATATCCGGCATAAACATGGTAGGGAAAACCATTAATCATGAGAAATGTAACTATAAGCTAATCAATACATAGAAATAAAAATTCAAGCCATGCATAGAGATATATAACTCTCTAACTTTGGGAAATGGCTATCAGACTTTGGGGAAATACACTTAAGACAGACAAACAACTCAAATCACTATGTCGGAATGCCTAAACACAGTACTTCAAGTTATTGGGCACTTTGAAAATAAGATTGCATAGTCTTAGGCAAAGGGCAAGATCAGAACAAGACCTCCTTGGTTCAACAAATGACAATCTAATCAGTCAAAGAGAAATTTCATGGATGGAGCTATGGCTAGCCATGAGTAAGCAGGGCATACCATAAATCATACTTAGCATGCATAAAACCATGAATGAAACAAGAAACAATATCCCTAATTTATTAAAGAGAAATAAAGAATTCTTTAATGTGACTAAGAATGAAGAAAACATGGAAGCTATGAAGAAATAGGAAATTTGAGGTGCCTCCAAGGGCATGTCTCAAATTTGTTCTCTACTGTTCTATAGCAATAAAGAAACATGGATTCATGAATGAAAACTAGGAAACAAAACAAGGAGAGAGACACTATACCATTCTACCAAGTCATGGAATCCAACAACAATCCTCTTTCATCATCCAAGAACATCCAAGAGACTATCCAAAAGCATGAGACAAGTATTTCTTCCAAAGCTTATATGACCATATATTGCTTCTATTCATCAATTTTAGCCTTGTTTACAATGAAAGCCTTTGGAATATATAGGCCAAAGTGAGGAAAACCTCTTAGTTCAACTTGCAATCTCATTGGCCTATCCAAAATATCTTATTTTTTCCTTGAGGCTTTGCAAAGCCCAAGGCACAAAATATCTCATAAAATATCTAAAAAATGCTAAAAGAGGGAAATAAACTAACTTTTCATAACTTCTCATGTGCAAAAATAGCTAAACGCACATGACGAAAAAGCAATTTTGAAAGGTTCAATTTTTACAAAAATACTCAAAAAATACATCATCAAAAGGTCCCCTGAGTTGTCGGTAACGTTTGGTAGCCTTCCCGATGTCGAAATGAGGCTCATGATAGCTCATTGGAAATCTATGAGTGTCTAATTTCTAAAAATGTTTATTTTTCTCCCAACTGATCACTATAAGTCCTCCAAAAATAGGCCTATGTGTAAAAACCCAAAAAATAAGCCTCACTGATAGACCAGGCAGAGTGTAGAAAAAGTGAGCATTTTTCGCCATTTTGGGGGAGAAAATGATCTTAAAATGTCCTAAAAATCATTGAGTATGTGCTCCTGAAATTATGGCATCAAATGATACCATTCTCATCCTTTGATGATCCCCCAAACTGAAATGGCGAGGCCCATGAGTTTTGGCAAAAAAACCCAAAAATGACAAAAAACCAAAATATGTCGAAAATCGCCCAAACATGGCGAGCATGACCCTCAAGGGTTTTCAGCAACATGTTGTGAAGTAGAGGCCAAAATCTAAAGTCCTGAGGTGTCTTTCCTCAATTTTTGTGTCGGGCACTTCCCTTTAGCCTCCTTGAGTTTTTCTTGAGTAGCCTTCAACTTGTGTCGGGCAAACTGATTCAACTTTTTATAATGCCCCGTCATTCTCCTTTGAAGGTCTAAATCCCTGTTTTCCTTCTCCAATTTCTTCTCCAAGTGGTCATTGACTCTCTCAAGCCATGCCTCCCTATTGTTCTTTATGTCTTGTTCGAACAATGTAGTGAGAGGGGTAGATTGGAGCAGGGAATTTTCCTCTTCTTTTTGCTTCTCAAGGGCCTTTTTTAACCCATGGTTCTTGGCCTCTTTCGCCTAGGCTGATCTTCGCCTTCACTTTCATTTAAATCACCCGTGAGTTCTTCCAACCACACTTGGGCTTTGGAGGCCTCCTTCTTGTATTTGATCGCCCGTGTCTCATAAATAGCCATATGGAAAATCATTTTCTTATTTTGGATTTGCAAAAATTGATTGAAATTCCTAGCTCTATCAAGATCATCCTTCAAAGCATCAATTTGGCTTTCTCTATGGATCAAGAGGTTTTCTAGAATCCGGGCCTCATTATAACTATCATTGCTTTGGATTTGGATGATGTTGAATGCACTCTCCTGTTCATAACTACCTTCTTCCTTGCACTTCCCTTTGCTTTGGGTGGCTATTCTAGTGCTCTTCCTCCTGGGAAAATCAATCATGGGCTTCTTGGGCAATTTTCCTTTACTTCGGAGGGCCCTTGTCACATTTGGAGTGACAACTCTAGGCACTCTTTTCTTTGCTGTCCAGGGCTTGGCCATTTTCGGAGAAGAGGGCATGGCCCCTTTACCCTTGTCACCTTGTCTCTCTTATTTTTGAGTTTGTTGTTCCTCTTGAGGAGGCTGCTGTTTAACATGCTTTGGCTGCCCCTGTTTATCATTCTCATGTTGCTATTGTTCAACACTTTCATGCTGCTCCTTTTCAACACTTTCATGCTGCCCCTATTCAGTCTCTTTTGTCTGCCCCTGTTGATCATAATGTAGCTACTGTGTATCCTCTTTTGGATGTTGTATGTCATCATAAGGCTGCTCACCCTCATCATAAGTTTGCTGTGTATCATAAAAGGTCTGCTCACCCTCACTCTGTTGCCTTTCTCCATCTCCTTGCTGTTGCTCATCATAACTGTGATGTTGTTGTTCAGCACTTTCTTCTTCCTCCCCTTGCTGCTGCTCATCATCACTTTCATGCTACTCATGTCCTTCTTCATCCTCATGGCCACTTTCTTCTCCTTTTTCAGGCTCTTCTTCTTGCTTTTTGGTAAAATTGAGTTTTTTAGGAATGGGTCTACTAGAGGAAGGTGAAGGATGATGTGTAGGAGGTGTAGGGGATGTGTGAACTAGAGGGACAGTGGAGAAAAACAGATGGGTGATGAAAGTATCCCAAGAGACCTCTCTCTTTTCAAGCTGATGAAGAATAATGATTTTAATGAGAGAGTGATGGAATATACAAGCTATTTGTTGTGAAGGAGGCTTCTTCTGAACAGTGGATGCCATTTTCTCAATGCTCTTGTGTAAGAATAAATGAATATTCAGCATCTTGGTCCTTGTGAAATGAAAGAGCAGTCGAATGTGATAAGCATAGATTCGGGAGAATCTTCCCTCACAAGTGAAGTATTTCATGATGATATTCATGAGGGGGGCGTAGCTGGTTAAAAGATATGAGAAAGGGAAAATAGAAGGACATGACTCTCTATGCTCAGGCTTTAGAAAGGGCTTGTAATATTTTGAGTCCAAATGGATTTTTTTAAACCATTTCTCACCAATATAGGGGATTTTAGTGGCCTTGGAGATGGACCTTGGAGAAAATTTGAATTCAAGGTCTACCAACTTGAAATGCTTGTTTTGAAACCTTAAAGCGCAAAGATGTGTCAAAGGAGAAAGAATCTTCACGTCTTGTACCCTTTGACAAAACTCTAAGCACCCAACCTCATGGAAATTGAACAAGACTGATGGGTGGGCATTCACTTCTTCAGTGGAAGTAGGCTCAAATCTCTTATGCAATCCACTCCTACTAACCTGCCTAGGAGGCATCTTGTTCTGGATTCTCTATGCAAAACCAAACTGCCTCAAAAAGGTTTTCAAGAATGTTTTCTCAAACAAAACTTTGTTTTCTTTGTCAATCACTGTTTGAACAAGGAAAATTTGCCTCAAATGCTGTGTGAAATGTTTTCTTTGATATTAGTTCTCTGCTCCTCCCAAAACACTGTCTTTCCCCTTTGTATGCCAATAAAAAAATAATTTTAATAACAAGCACACAGTCAACTAAAATGTATACACAGTCAAGTGATTTTTGTGTTTGGGTAAGGTCACGAGGCTCTTGGTGTTTTGGTGACAACAAGACAGCCTTGCATTTAGACAAAGGAAAAAAAACTCCTCCCAATCAAAACACCCTCTTTGTAATTTACTGTTTTCTCACATAGATTTTGAGAAACACATCCAAATGGCAATGACAGCTTCACACACTAAAGTTTTTTTCTATGGACAAAGAGGCAGCCCTGACTTTTCTTTTTTACCACACCGAGGAAACTTTTGAAATGACAAAACACTTATACAATGATCACTGTTCTTTTTAAATAGGCCCACTGTTTCACTTTTCAAACCCTGGTTTTCCTCCCTTTAAACACTGCCTCCACCTTTCAACTTGTTTTGAGGGCAGTTTGTCAAGCTTTTTGACATCAATAAAAACCCACCACCTTTACTATGTTCACCTTGAGTAATCATAAACCACAAAAAATCTCAAGTTTTTAAACAAAAATATCAACACTCCTAAGCACTGTTTTCACCAATGCATATAGCTGCCAGAGTTTATGGTTTTATCTTAGTTTCGAGGGTAGCTTCAGGTTCTTTGAAACAATAATGACCACCTTTCTTTCAACCAACTGTAAAAATAGCCTTAAAACCTTTTTACCCCAACACACCTCGATTTACACTAAGAGTTTCATTTTTTTCACCATCACTTAGTCTTTTGAAAAACACAGCATTGATCACTTTTTAGAATTTTGAAAATACCAAGGAGGCTCATAAAATACCTCGAAACTCGATGGCAGGCTTTTCTTGAGGATTTGAGTAGCTTTCAAAGCTTTTGGAGGTGTTTTGATGGTTTGAAACATGCGCGGCACGTTTACTAGGGAAAGCGCCGCACAAAAAAAGCTATCGGGTCACTGACGGGCAGTCGTGACCAGCGCCTACAGGCGCACCACGCACTTCTACAGGAATGCCGCACGATAGTGTACTCCTTTGGGAAAACTTCGCCTGAACACGCCGCGCAGTCTTCAAGGCCGAAAATTTTGTGAATTTCGCTCAAAAAATCTTTCCTCGACCCAGTGAACAACAAAGGGGAGTTTATTTTCGTTTTGAAATAAAAAATAGGTATGGGCAATGGTCTCTAAACCTTGTATTTGAAAAATATCAAAACCCTTTGGTGTGCTTAATGAAGGTTTTGAAAACGTTTAAAAAGGCCTTTGGATTAAACCCAAAACATGAAGCTCATATCTTTTGAAAACATAATTAAGACTCCTTTTTGTTCAAACAAAAACATAGTGGCAATGATCATTTATTTTATAAGCCTGACCCCTTTTTGAAGTAAAGCAACCCCTTTTTAAGAATTAAAAACTTTCACAGTTTCTTGCTAAGGAATGGAGAATTGTTTTCTCTTTGATATTTGTACCGTGGAAAAGAAAATTTTTGTATGAGCCACATGAATGACTGTAGCTGTGCCTTTTGAGTGCAACTGCCTTTTTACTGGGGAAGAAGCTTAACTACAATTTCAAAATCCCTTTTCCACCTCTTGTCTTTGTATGGCTCATCTGCTGTCACTTTTGATGGGTTGAAAAAAAAAAAGGTCTTTATGAATAGAAAGAGAAGCACCTCTGAATACCATCATCACCTATTTTTTTTTCTTATTGAAAAAGGACACCTGTAGAAAGACACCTTATGTTATGTGAGGTTTTCTTTAACACTCTGAAGGAGGTAGCTTCACCCTTTTGAAACCTAAACTGACATTGTTTGCTCCTGATGCTTTAGAGGTAGTGATACCCTATCGTGAAACTGATTTAGCTGGCACGTGTTGTTTGAGCTTCTTTTTGACTGTGGGTAAAAATAAAACAGGGGATAATATACTTAGAGTTGAAAAGTGAACAAGGGAAGTCTGTCCCTTTGTTCTTCTGTGAAGGCGGTTTGCAAAAACATGAGTTTTCATTTATTTCACCCCTTTTGAGAGCAGTCCCTTTAGAATATTTTCCACATTCCATGATTTCTTTTCAACCTCTGTCTTAACCAACTGAAGAATGTTTGGTGGACATATTGATAGTGGTTTCCCTTATACTTGATGGCAGAGGTCACTTTGAGACCAAGACCTTTTGACTCCTTTGGCCATTAGTTTTAATAATATTTCTTCATTGATGATGAACCCACTAGCTTCACATAGTAACTAAATAATAGAGAAAACTCATGTAAACAATTTTTTAAAGCACTAATTCTTTGCCCCTGCCTTTACTCATCATTTTATTTCAGAAACCCTCAGTTGTTGTCTCACTGTTCTTCAAAAAAATTCCTACAGTCAGTGTAATTATTAAAATCAAACTTCGTCCATTGGCCCTCTGCTTATAGATGAAGGAGGCGCTCTTAACCCTCTACTTATAAAATGAAGGAGGTTCTTCAGTCTTCAATCCCTATGCTTATAGATGAAGGAGGTGTTAGCCCCCCTATGAAATTCTTGACAAGCAAGTTGGGGGCTAGGTTATCTTGGAGACCTTCAAGGAATGCATCTCCCCTGAAGACACATCATCCTTGAGATCTCTCAGTGTCTTGCCTTAATAAATCCCCTCTGCTGGTTTCCCATCTAAGGCCTCACTGATTACAAAATTATGCTCCTAAAAGGCCTACATTGCCCCTCATACCCCTACAAAACACCACATTTTCACCTCTGTTTCCCCTTTGTCTTCTCCCCAATTCCTCCCTTAATCTCCCCAAAATCCCCTTTGGATTATTCCTTTACCTTTTGTTCCCTCAAAATTCCCCTTAACCCTTCTACCGTTACCCTCCTTAGGCCTTGGAATGCACTAAAAGGGTTTAAAAACCCACTTTCCGACTATATGACAGGCCTAGCCCCTTTTCTGATAGCCCCTGCACCCCTCTCTTCCATAAAACTTGGCGCCGGAACCCAAAGCTAAATGCTCCAGGCGCTCTTCCCCTCCAACCCTTTTTCCGCCCAAAAAATCATAAAAAACCTTTGTAAACGTGCATTTTCGGGTTTTTAATCAATTTCTAAGGTTTGCCGCCGATTTAATATTTTGATAAATCTCCGTCGTCGATCTGCTCCACAGATCGGACGACGCGGAGTGCGGCATTCCCCGTGGACCCCCCCCCCCCCCCCGACCGTGCGCTGTTTCCAAAACCACGTTGTTTGTTCTGCACCACCTTTGCTGGGCAGGCGGTATTCCGTGAATCGCAGCGATTCCATACAGTAATCACCGCGTGTCCTCTGTACGAACCTGAAACCACTTTCATTTCGTGCGCTATTGTTCGGATGATAGACGGGTAGCGGAATAAATGATAGCCGTCAGATCTTGGAGCCCTCATCCAACGACCATCGTACTCTGGAGATGCACGCGTTTTAACTCGGGCCTCCACTCTCCCCGCACATTAAATTTCGGCTGAAAGATATGCAGCGGAATCAATCACCGCCGTCTGATCCTACGTGCTTAATCCAACAGTTGTCATCTACCGAAGCTGCACACCATTTAACACCCGTCCATCGTACCCACGGGCCCGCCTTCCATCATTCTCCGCCGCTGATCTTCGCCCGATCGACGGTCCAAATCTGTTTGTTCATTTTTGACCATTCCGTTGCCCTGGGACCTCCACGTCACCCGTCCATCGTTTTCCATCCTGCCACATCACCTCCATGTGCGTTCGTCGTACATACTCCCATTCCATTGCATATAATAGTTCTTTTTCGTGTTTTTTAATGTATTTCACGTATATTTGCTCCGCGTTCTGTCAACCACCCGCCAGCACGTTTCTCACCATTTTCTCTGCATCTTTGCCCTCCATCCCGTCTACATGGCTTGTTTCCACGTCCACAATGTGTCCCCGCCTCCTCCATCATTCACACCCATGGTTTTCCTCATAGGTTTGTTGTTTTGCAGGGTCGCGAGAGGTGAAAGGCTCTATGTTTCTGTCGTACCATATTAATGGAGGAGTTTGTAGATAGAATTAAATCCAAGGGCCGACGCTGCTATAGAATTGTCAAGGAAAGCAACTGATGGGATTTTCACTAAAGAAAAGCAGGATTTCGAGCTCTAAAAATCTCCCATCACCATTAAAAATCGAGCTACCCTGTCAGAAGCAAATGGAGCGGCAGAGTGTTTTAGTGCAGAGAAAAAAGAAGATTAAAGCGAGCTTATGAGGATCTTGAGCTTTTAATCCGAAGTTTAGAGGACAAAGCAGCAGATTACAGACCCCGAGGATCGACTAAAGGATCCCGAACACAGGCAAAAGGTAATATCTGAGTTTTCATCAGCAGAATGTTTGTTCTTCATCGGGTACAGGGCACCCATACTGTCTTATTTATACACCTTGTCCCTGAAAGGAATTCCACTAGACAACAGTTCAAAACCACCGGAGCATTTATGTGACAGACCTTTCAGCAGTTTATTATATTTTTGTTCAAGACACTAGGAGTACTTCAGCCAAAAGATGTCAAGATCAAATTTGGATTAGATAATTCTCTCACAAAGAAGGTGACAGAGATTAAATATACAGCATGTCAAGTAGAATGGGTTTCGGCCCTGCATTCATTGTTATGTTTAATGATACATTTAATTTTCACCTACTCCTTCAGTCGATCTTAGGTTCATCCTTTGCTATAAAGCACAGAAGGAAACATTTTAATGGTTGTTGATGAGAAATCAGTGAAATGCAAGTATTTTCCTCTTGAGACAAGTTCTCTATGTAATATGGTAAGATAGGCTGAGAGTTGATGTATTCAGATTGAATTTTCAAGCTATGGGCTATGATGTACCTGATTGGTGTTGTTTTTAATATGACAAGCATGTTTCTTTGGATCCTGATCTAAAGCAGCTGGTGATGTTTTCCTTTCTCTGTATTTGTGATTGACTTGCTTTCATTTCATCATATTTCTTCAGGCTCGCATCAGAATTTTGACATAAGATTTACCCTTGATAGGTACCTTATGTTGCTGCTCTCCCAGCCTTTATGTTTTCTTCTTATATGTGTATATGAATGTTGATTTCAATTGATTTAACCAGTGTAGTGGATGATATTGCCTGCTCTCTGATGTATGAATTGATGAAGTCCATGTTTAGATGTTCTTGGTAGGATTTAGCTAGAAGGTTTGGGAACACTGGGGATTAGTGTTAGCCCTGTCCACTAGGATCCTTGCGCGACTAGTTAGCCTTTCTAAGATCCCTTGTACCTGCCTCTGATTTTGTCCAAGCAGGTCTGGAGTTAAATGACCTCTGACTTGATCTATAGATAGATTTGGTTGGTTCTCCTCCTTTCATTTTTTGTCCTTAATGTCCCATTCCACCAATCATCCTTTAAGATCCAAATGCTCTAGATGACTAGCCCAAATGAAAGCTTGCACATTGATTACAAATAAATCCTTTCTTGACTCCATAGCCCAATGGCTTTGATGTTCTCTGAGTTATCTGTCTCTACCTAAGCTTCCTCTTTGCTCATCCTTGTCTTATATTGGTCCTTCTTTTCCTGATTCCCTCCAACCAAACACAAACAATCAAACAAACAACCATGAGCCTACAACTAGCCTAAAATCATAACCTAAGAGCTTCAAAGACATAAACCTTTGACTACCATAGAGAGATCCCTCTCTGGACCTAGGAGGGCTAGATCCTAAGGTCTGAAAGTGGTTCTATGTTGTCTCATCTTTTGGTCTCTATCAACCTGGCCAAAACATGGGAACCCCAACATAATGGCGACTTCGCTGGGGAGAGACCAATCAGCCTTGATTTGGTAAACCACTGTGGTGGACAGTAAGTTGTAAATCATCCACCTGGTGACTCCACAATTCTTGAATGATAAAAGACTCCACTGGTGATCAGCAGGCCACTGATTATCTTGGTTTCACGTGACTCCACTGGGAGACCAGTCGCAGTGCAACATCATCCCTACCAAATGGAAGACTCTGAGTTGAGCCCCCTTGAAGAGTTTCGTTGTGGAATATCAGATATACTGGCTCAACTCAGAAGCGAAGACCTTCCAAAAGTTCTTCATTCCAGCTCAAGATTCAATGACTAGCCTGAGCTAAAGAAGGTTTTCCTAGAAGTGCTGGCGGAGAGATATGAGGCTGAGATTGAACTCTTGAACTCACAAGAAAAATCATACGATTTCAGAGACCCGAGAGCCTTTTTGGAAAGTCTTCCGCCCCCTAAAAGAGAAGAAATTCCGCTGCTGTTTGATGTGCAAGAAGAAGACGATCCGGCTCCCAAGAGCCACTCTGAAGACGCAGCGGGAAATGCAATAACCGAAGCTTCCCAGGACGTAGACAGCCTACCAATCATGGCAGGCCAGAGAGAAGAATGTGTACATCATGCATTCGTCGATCCTGTGGCAGAATACGTGGAGGCCCTGATGCGCTCAACTACTCCAGCGTTGATCCTTAGCACAGGCCAGTTTCATTAGGAAGGGTCACTACTGATGGTGACCACAATTTTGAAGGACCACAGGCAGAGCACCCTATGGTTATCTCTGACAGGCAGCCAATACTCATATCCTTTTTTATTACTGCTTGACTGGCTGCATTGGCATTATTGTATCACCTAGAACATCAGAGATTCCCAGTTAGAGTAGGGTAGGTAGGAAAAGGCTCAACAAAGCTCAGTCTATGAGCATGCAGTTAGTTGTTTTCTGTCTTAGAATGTAGAGAAGAAACCTGCTAGACAGTCTAATCCTAGCAGGTAGTAGTGTAGGTAGAGAAGCTTATGAGGCCAACAGCCTAATCTGGTCTCATGGAGTAATAAGGGTAGACTTAGAATATGTTTATTTTCTGTTTATAAAAATAAAATGATGTAAAGGGTCTGCTAGTTCAAATGCACCCAAGGGAGAATTGTTAGAGCTCCAGTTTGGGTAGGTAGATTGGTTGGGAAAATGTTTCTGCTGATTTGTGTGTCCAAAATATTGTGCAACTGAAAATCAAAGAAGGAATATGGCTTATTATAGCAGGCATCTGGCCTACTCCAAAGATCATATCTGGTTTCTTGACTCCTCCAAGGAGAAGCCATCCCCATGTGGAGCCAGTGTTAGCCCCCCTATGAAATTCTTGACAAGCAAGCTGGGGGCTAGGTTATCTTGGAGACCTTCAAGGAATGCATCTCCCCTGAAGACACATCATCCTTGAGGTCTCTCAGTGTCTTGCCTTAATAAATCCCCTCTGCTGGTTTCCCATCTAAGGCCTCACTGATTACAAAATGATGCTCCTGAAAGGCCTACATTGCCCCTCATACCCTTGCAAAACACCACATTGTCACCTCTGTTTCCCCTTTGTCTTCTCCCCAATTCCTCCCTTAATCTCCCCAAAATCCGCTTTGGATTATTCCTTTACCTTTTGTTCCCTCAAAATTCCCCTTAACCCTTCTACCGTTACCCTCCTTAGGCCTTGGAATGCACTAAAAGGGTTTAAAAACCCACTTTCTGACTATATGACAAGCCTAGCCCCTTTTCTGATAGCCCGCACCCCCCTCTCTTCCATAAAACCTAGCGCCAGAACCTAAAGCTAAACCCTCCAGGCGCTTTTCCCCTCCAACCCTATTTCCGCCCAAAAAATCATAAAAAACCTTTGTAAATGCACATTTTTGGGTTTTTAATCAATTTCTAAGGTTTGCCACCAGTTTAATCCTTCAATAAATCTCCGCCGTCGATCTTCTCCACAGATCAGACGACGCGGAGTGTGGCATTCCCCGTGGACCCCCCCCCCCCCCCCCCCCGCGATCGTGCGCTGTTTCCAAAACCACATTGTTTGTTCCGCACCACCTTTGCTGGGCAGGCGGTATTCCACAAATCGCAGCGATTCCATACAGTAATCACCACGTGTCCTCTGTACGAACCTAAAACCACTTTCATTTCGCGCACTATTATTCGGATGATAGACGGGTAGCGGAATAAATGATAGCCGTCAGATCTTGGAGCCCTCATCCAACGACCATCGTACTCTGGAGATGCGCGCGTTTTAACTCGGGCCTCTGCTCTCCCCGCGCATTAAATTTCAGCCAAAAGATATGCAGTGGAATCAATCACCGCCATCCGATCCAATGCACTTAATCCAACGGCTGTCATCTCTCGAAGCTGCACACCATTTAACACCCGTCCATCGTACCCGCGGGCCCACCTTCCGTCGTTCTCCGCCGCTGATCTTCACCCGATCGACGGTCCAGATCTGTCTGTTCATTGTTGACCATTCTATTTCCCTGAGACCTCCACGTCACCCGTTCATCGTTTTCCGTCCCGCCACGTCACCTCCACGTGCGTCTGCTGTACATACTCCCATTCCATTGCATATAATAGTTCTTTTTCATGTTTTTTAATGTATTTCATGTATATTTGCTCTGCGTTTTGTCAACCACCCGCCAGCACATTTCTCACCATTTCCTCTGCATCTTTGCCCTCCATCCCATCTGCATGGCTTGTTTCCGCGTCCACAGTGTGTCCCCGCCTCCTCCATCATTCACACCCATGGTTTTCCTCACATGTTTGTTGTTTTGCAGGGTCGCGAGAGGTGAAAGACTCTATGTTTCTGTCGTACCATCTTAATGGAGGAGTTTGCAGACAGAATTAAATCCAAGGGCCGGCGTTGCTATAGAATTTTCAAGGAAAGCGGCTGATGCGATTTGCACTAAAGAAAAGCAGGATTTCGAGCTCTAAAAATCTCCCATCACCATTAAAACCCGAGCTACCCTGTCAGAAGTAAATGGAGCGGCAGAGTGTTTTAGTGCAGAGAAAAAGGAAGATTAAAGCGAGCTTATGAGGATCTTGAGCTTTAATCCAAATTTTAGAGGAAAAAGCAGCAGATTACAGACCCCGAGGATCGACTAAAGGATTCCGAACACAGGAAAAAGGTAATATCTAAGTTTTCATCAGTAGAATGTTTGTTCTTCATCAAGTACAGGGCACCCATACTGTCTTATTTATACACCTTGTCCCTGAAAGGAATTCCACCAAACAACAGTTTAAAACCACCAGAGCATTTATGTGACAGACCTTTCAGCAGTTTATTTTATTTTTGTTCAAGACACCAGGAGTACTTCAGCCAAAAAATGTCAAGATAAAATCTGGATCAGATCATTCTCTCACAAATAAAGTGACAAAGATTGAATATACAGCATGTCAAGCAGAATGGGTTTCGGCCCTGCATTCATTGTTATGTTTAATGATACATTTAATTTTCACCTACTCCTTCAGTCAATCTTAGGTTCACCCTTTGCTATAAAGCATAGAAGGAAACATTGTAATGGTTGTTGATGAGAAATCAGTGAAATGCAAGCATTGTTCCTCTTGAGACAAGTTCTCTGTGTAATATTGTAAGATAGACTGAGACTAGATGTATTCAGACTGAATGTTCAAGCTATGGGCTATGATGTACCTGATTGGTGTTGTGTTTAATATGACAAGCATGTTTCTTTGGATCCTGATCTAAAGCAGCTGGTGATGTTTTCCTTTCTCTGTATTTGTGATTGACTTGCTTTCATTTCATCATATTTCTTCAGGCTCGCATCAGAAGTTTGGCATAAGATTTACCCTTGATAGGTACCTTATGCTGCTGCTCTCCCAACCCTTTATGTTTTCCGCTTATATGTGTATCTGAACACTGATTTCGATTGATTTAACCAGTGTAGTGGATGATATTTACTGCTCTCTGATGTATGAATTGATGAAGTCCATGTTCATATGTTCTTGGTAGGATTTAGCTAGAAGGTTTGGGAACACTGGGGATTAGTGTTAGCCCTATCCACTAGGATCTTTGCACGACCAGCTAGCCTTTCTAAGATCCCTTGTAATTGCCTCTGATTTTTTCCAAGAAGGCCTGGAGTTAAATGACCTCTGGTCTGATCTATAGACAGAATTAGATGGTTCTCCTCCTTTCATTTCTAGTCCTTAATGTTCCATTCCATCTTCTATCCTTTAAGATCCAGATGATTTAGATGACTAGCCCAATTGAAAGCTTGCACATTGATTACAAGTAAATCCTTTCTTGACTCCATAGCCCAATGGCTTTGATGTTCTTTGAGTTATCTGTCTCTGCCTAAGCTTCCCCTTTTCTCATCCTTGTCTTCTATTGGACCTTCGTTTCCTGATTCCTTCCAACCAAACCCAAAAAATCAAACAAACAACACCCTGAGCCGTATAACTATCCTAAAATCATAACTTAGAGCTTCAAAGACATATCCTTTGAATTGTATAGAGAGATCCCTCTCTGGACCTAGGAGGGCTAGATCCTAAGGTCTGAAAGTGGTTCTATGTTGTCTCATCTTTTGGTCTCTGTCAACCTGGCCAAAACATGGGAACCCCAACAAGAGGTTTTTTCAGTCATCAAACCCTCTGCTTACAGATGAAGGAGTTTTTTCAGTCATGCCATCTCATTAGCCTTTAATAGTGTTATTTTTCCTTTCACTGTCTTGTCATGCTTTATTAGTGATGTGAGAGGGGGGGGAAAAAAAAAAAAAAAAAAAGTAGTAAATATTCTCATGTGGCTCATCTTGTCTCCACAGGAATGCTAGTATACTTCTATTCACAGGCCATTTAAACAACGTAAAACCACCTAAGCTCAGTTTTACCTATGGTACATGTGTTGAGACTTGAGGGTTTGTAATTAGCGCGATACGAGGTTGTAGCAAATTTATTTGTAGAATCGGTCTTTTATGGTAGTATAGTAAATAGAGTTCTTTGGCTTTAGGATAGTTTGCCAAGGGAGAAATGCCTAAAGTGCCACTTCCTAACTTAGGGGAGACCTCTTTGGACAGATTTGGATTGTTTTCTTTGGAGCTGATGGACAAGCTAGTATGGCTGAGGCTAGATAGGACTTGATAATGAGGTTTCATCTCGTCATGGGTGGATTGAAAAGGTAGGAGGGCAAAAAATGTTTATGGGTGTTTTCTAGCGGGAAAATTTGACAATTTTTTAGATCAGCTGCTAGAAAACTTGGTTGTTACAACTAGTCATCACTAACAAGTGAAAAATACTAATGACTAACAGATCCTTGGAATAATCCACCAACAGTTGGGATTTCCAATATGGATCAATCTCCCATAGTGACAACGCTGATGATCTATCACAAATATTGTCTATCATATGGCTATTCTTCTCCTTGAAATATCTCATGCCAAAGGTATATGATGGAAGGTTACTATCCCCTCCTCGCTTCTCTTCTTGCATATGCACATGCTCAAGTAAATATTGAGGCTTTTGAAAGTTAGTCTCCCATGGGAGGCTATCATCTATCCAATACTTCCTTGGTTGAATCAAAGCATGCATGTGTGGCCACCATCTTATATCATGTATGGAATATTTCTCTCTAAGTGATATTATCTTATGAGTCTCCATAGCCAAGAAATGGTCCCATTTCCCCATGATGGTGTCATCCTCCAATCTTGTAGAATTTCCTCTCAGTGCAGTATGAGATGAGAGAGTGGGTATTGGTGATAGTGAAAGAATATCTCCCTCCTTCTTGAGCTTACCCAAGATTCTCAACGTTGTACTTTGGTCTTCTAATGCTCCCATACTTCCTGGATCTATGAATGGAGCATCAAGATGTGGTTTCATGTTACTGTCCGATCAAGTGAATGCTCCCGAAGTTTATGATGTGAGAGACATTAGACACTAGCCAGCAATGTAGGAGTTTTGTCCACATGTTGTGGCTAGTCGGGTTCGAAATCTATCAAATTGTAACAGCTAGGTGTCAATACCTCAGCTGGCTGTTTTCTAATTAGATTAGTTAGAGTTGTAGAAGTCGAAGAGATTTGGATTCGATCCATCTGTCATATTCAGTAGTTGAATAATTGTACTTAGGCGTTTGATTTTCCTAAACGGTCCCCACAGAGGAACCAAAAGGACATATGTTGATATATATAAATGTAATCCCTCGAATATAAGCAGGAGGGAGAGAGAGTGCAGTAGTAGATTCTGTGTATTGATAATTTTCTTCCGGTTGAATAGACTCTGGTTCTCGTTGATTTCCAAATTCGTCTGAGTTAGAAATTGTGAAGGACTTTGTTTGACTGTGAAGTGATTTAAATCTGTATATGAAATTGTTGGATATCCCTGTAAATTCACCCACATGCATGCGAGGTCTGTGTTGAGACTTTTGGTTCATATTAACAAATTTCCGTGTAACGAGACTATTTTGGTTTATCGTTAATCAGAGATTATAACCGAGATTAACCTTGAGGTAGTAAACCCGCTTATTAAGAGATAAACCCACCAATTGTGTAATTACAAAATTCTGTTGAGTAACCCATGTCGGAACCCGGAGTTAACGAATGCGAAGGAGAACGTAACTCGCATTAACTTTGGTTAAATACTGTGGAAACCCGAGAGTGGTTTTGGAGAGAGGATTTCCCCAATTCTGCACCGCCTTCCGATCGTAAGTGGTATCCGTAGAGCGGGCAGTGAATCCATAGAGAAACCGACACGTGGCGGAGTGGACCATCCAAAAACCACCTTTCCGTATCGATTTCGCGCGTTAACATCAGTACGTGGACGCCGAGCAAAATCACCCCGAGCCATCGATCTGGCGCAGGCGCATCGTAGGGTGGTCGTTGAATGGAGATGCATAGAAGTTAACCAAGGTACGAAGAGCATGTTGATTGGTCCGTTGATAGAGGAGGTGGGGCCCAGGGCCACGAGTAATTATAAATCTTGTATGTTTATAAAGTTCTGGTTATAGTGCATGGAGAATAGATTTAAAACCCAGATGTTTAATATTGGTGGAAGTTGCAGAATATAGTTTTTATCAATTTCTTCAAAATTGATAATAACTTCATAAAAAGGAGAAAGTAGACTGAAATTGATAATAAGAAACAGGGTTTCAAAGAGAAGTTAGATAGACCACGACTATAGTCGACAGACGTTTTAGTTTTGCTGCGTCATTTGTGGTATCAGAGCGTGTTGTGGAGTTGTTTTGTTGACATGGTAGTCCGAGTTGGAAGAGGTGCTGGCAGAAGGAGACCTATAGCCAACGCAGAGGTGTTGGGAATGTTGCAGAGGGTCGAGGCTAGAATAGATGCCATGGAATGCAAACAGCCCAGAGATCCTGAAGACATCAGCGAACTTGAGATAGAAGAAGCAGAAGAGAATGTTGAAATTCCTCCTGACTTGAGGCTCTTGAGAACTGTTCTGGGATCTGCAGTTAAGCCCAGGATTGAAGTATCGAGTTACGCAGGGGGACTGAATCTAGAAGAGCTGGTGGACTGGATAAATGAATTAAACAAGTGCTTCGATTATGAATAAATAAGTGAAGATAAAAAGGTCAAGTTTGCAGTGACAAAGCTGAAGGGACATGCTGCACTTTGGTGGGATGGAGTGCAGGCAGAAAGGAGGACATTTGGCAAGCAACCTATCAAGAGCTGGACCAGAATGATGGCCAAATTAAAAGGTTAATTCCTGCCTGGTGATTACCAGCTGACATTGTATAGGCAAATGCAGAACCTGAGGCAGAGGTTGCTGACAGTAAAAGAGTACACAGAGGAATTCTACAGAGTAAGTATAAGAGTTGGGCAATTCCAAGACACACCAGAGAAGACTGCTAGATATGTGAATGGTCTCAGATTGGAGATTCAAGATGAGATTGGTCTTCTGTCTCCCAAGACAGTAGAAGAGGCCTATCAGATGGCCTTGAAAGTAGAGGAGAAAATCTTGAGGAAGCAGTCTACCAAGAAGAGAGGTACTTTCCGTGGAAAGGGAAGTCAGGGTGGTAGAGGAAAGCCTGCTACACCCAAGGATGGAGCTAATAGTAGCTCACCTCAGAATGCATCTACAGAGGATGATGCAAGGGCCAGAAGGGGTTCTTACAGAGGAAAAGGAAGAGGAGGTAGAGGTAGAGAATTGAGGTGTTATAGATGTCAGCAAGTGGGACACAAGCACTATGAATGTCCAGAGAATGTGGGTGTTGGTCCAAGGAATGCTGTTGTTGCCCAGGCTGGAGAAAGACGAAGAAATTGAAGTTGAAATTCCTTTCGGAAGGAAATCCTTGGTGTTCCATAAGGTCACAATGAGCAAGCCAAAGAAAGTCTTTGAACACGCACAAGGAGAAGACTTTGTTTGAGGGCATATCTGAAGTCAAGAGAAATGCTCCTAGCTGGATGGTGATAGTGGCGGCACGAGACAATTGGGTTCCACTAAGGTAATAGAAAAGTTGAAGCTAAAGACAAGGGCATCCAACTCCCTACGGGGTGTCACGGCTGCCTCAAGGGAGCTGGTAGTTGCACAAGCAGAGTATGAAATAGAGGCGCAAATGGCGAGTACAAGGACAAAGTGTTGTGTGATGTAATGCCCATGGTGTATAATCATATCTTGTTGGGTGTACCTTCGCCGGTTTGATAGACGTAGGTGCATGATGGCAAGAAGAACACTTACAAGTTCTTCAAGGATGGGGTACATCATACATTGATACCCATGGAAGAAGGAGAGCCATCAAGCAGAGTGGTTGATCCAAAGACCTTGTTGCTAAGTGGGAAAGAATATCTACAGCAGATTGAAGAAGAAGAGGTAAGCTTTGCTTTAGTTTGCAAGCCTAAGGTAGTTCTTATTTCTACAAAGATTTCTAATTTTCCAATAGAAATCCAAGAGATGTTAGACAGTTATTGTGACATTGTTGTGGATGATTTAACTGATGAGCTACCACTTGTGAGGAAGATCAACCATTAGATAGATTTTATCCCCGATTCAAATTTTCCAAATAAGGCAGTCTATAGAATGAATCCCACAGAAAATGAGGAAATCAGGAAGCAAGTACAGGAATTGGTGGACAAGGGACTAATCAAAGAAAGTTTGAGTCCATGTGCAGCACTAGTAGTATTGAGCCCAAAGAAAGATGGACGTTGGAGGATGTGTAATGATTCCAGAGAAATAAATAAGATAACAATCAGGTACAGATTCCCTTTTCCCAGAGTTGAGGATTTAATGGATTTTTTGAGTGGTGCTAAATATTTTTCAAAGATAGATTTGAAGAGTGGAAGTCATCGAGATTAGAATAAGAGTCTGTGATGAGTGGAAAGCTGCCTTTAAAACAAATGAAGGACTATATGAATGGACGGTAATGCCTTTTGGGTTGTCAAATGCACCTAGTACTTTCATGAGGCTTATGAATGAAGTATTGAAAGAGTTCATTGGAAAATTTGTGATAGTGTACCTGGATGATATATTAGTTTTCAGCAGAACTAAAGAAGAACATTTAAGGCATCTAAATCATGTCTTGAAGAATCTACACCAAGAGAAGTTGCTGATAAATTTGAAGAAATGCTCATTCATGAAAGAAGAGTTGGTGTTTTTGGGTTTTGTTGTTTCTGTAGAAGGATTGAAGATGGACCCCGAAAAGGTTAAGGCAATTGTGGAGTGGCCTACACCCAAGAATGTTTTTGAGGTAAGGAGCTTCCATGGAATTGCTATTTTTTACAGAAAGTTTATAAGAAACTTTAGTAAGATTAATGCACCCATAATTGAGACCATAAAGAAGAGCAAACAGCCATTTAAGTGGACTGTTGAAGCAGAAAGAAACTTTGAAGTTTTGAAGAAAAAGATAACAGAGAAGTCTGTTTTGATCCTACCTAATTTTACTAAACCATTTCAAGTAAAATGTGATGCCAGTGGAGAGGCCATTGGAGAGTTTGTGTTGAGTCGGGATGATGAACCTATAGCTATTTAAAAAAAAATCTAAATGACACTGAAGGGAATGTTCCTCTTATGAGAGGAATTGCCTGCAATTGAACCGAAGAAGTGGAGACATTATTTGATGTCCAGAGAATTTGTATTATATTCTGAAAATCATGCTTTGCAGTATATTGTACAGTAGCCCAAGTTGAAACATAAGCATGATAAATGGGTTGAGTATCTCCAAAGTTTTAAATTTTTTTTGAAACATATCAGTGGCCAAGCCAATAAAGTAGTTGATGGTTTGAGTAGGAGACATTTTCTTGTTCAAGAGACTAATTTTGAAGTTGCAGGATTCGATTTTCTCAAAGAATTGTATAAAACAGATCCCAATTTTAAATAAGTATTTGAAGCATGTAGTAACCCTGTTCTAACAGATAGAAGTCAGTGGCTAGATTTTTTTCTGCAGCAAGACTTGTTATTCAGAAAGAACCAACTGTGTATACCAAAATTTTCCATGAGAGAAAATTTGATCAAAGAAAAGCATAGTGGTGGACTTGCTGGACACTTTGGTACTGATAAGACTTATGAGCAGCTGAGTCACTTTTATTTTTGGCCCAAGATGAGAACAGAAGTGGAAAAGTTTGTGAAGAATTGCAAGATTTGTCAATATGCCAAAGGAAGGAGCCAGAATGCAGGATTGCACACTCCCTTGCCTATTCCAGACAAGCCTTGGGACATGGTGAGTATGGATTTTGTTCTAGGATTGCCCATGACTCAGAGAGGGAATGATGCAGTCTTTGTTGTGGTGGAAAAATTCTCCAAAATGGCGCATTTCATTCCATGCTATAAAACTAGTGATGCCACCCATGTTGCTAACTTGTTTTTCAAAGAAGTTGTTAGATTGCATGGGTTACCCAGGAGCATTGTTTCAGACAGAGACCCCAGATTTGTGGGTCACTTTTGGAGGACATTGTGGAAGAAACTTGGTACCAAACTGAGTTTCAGCTCAGCTTATCATCCCCAGACTGATGGAAAAACTGAGGTAGTGAATAGGAGTCTGGGAAACTTGTTGAGAAGCCTTGCAGGAGAGCATCCCAAGCAGTGGGATCATATTTTGCCCCAAGCAGAGTATGCATACAATGACTCACCATATAGAAACACAGGGCAGAGTCCCTTTCATATTCTTTATGGAATGCATCCCAGAGGAATATCAGAACTAAGAAATCTGGGAAGAGCAGAGTTAAGGAGTGCAGATGGTGAGGAATTTGCTTCAGAGATCCAGGCCATACATGAAAAAGTGAAACAACAATTACAAGGCAGCAGCATCAAATACAAAAACAGGGCAGACTTGAGCAGAAAATAAGTTCATTTTGAAGTAGGAGACTTGGTTTTGGCACACTTGAGAAAGGAGAGGTTCCCAAGGAAGAAGTACAACAAATTGAAGTTCAAAAAGATTGGGCCATGCAAGATACTTAGGAAGTTTTCTGCAAATGCTTATGAGATTGAATTTCCACCTGATGTTGGAATATCTCCCATTTTTAATGTTTCAGATTTATACAAGTATGAAGATGATGATGCAGAAGAAGGATTAGCAGACAAGGAACAGATTGAGTGGAAAGAGCAGCTACCTCCAGCACAGCCATTGCAACCAGAGAATATATTGGATAGAAGACCATTCAGAAGGACCAGAGGACAAGAGTACTTCTAGTACTTGATCAAGTGGAAGGATAAACCAGAGGAATATGCCACTTGTATGACAGAAGAAATGTTGCGAGCGAGAAGGCGGTCCGGTGGAAAGGCTCTCATTGGAGCAGAGCCCATGAAGAATTTTTCCCTCGGGAGTCGATGCGGGGGGCATTAGACACTGCTTGACAATGTAGGAGGTCTTGTCCACATGTTGTGGCTAGTCGAGGGTTCGAAATCTATCGAAATTGTAACATCTGGGTGTCGATACCTCGGTCGACTATTTTTTTCTAATTAGATTAGTTAGCGTTGTACAAGTCGAAGAGATTTGGATTCGATCCATCTGTCATATTCGGTAGTTGAATAATTGTACTTAGGCATTTTCGATCTCCTATGAGGTCCCCACAGAGGAACCGAAAGGACATATGTTGATATATATAAATGTAATCCCTCAGATATAAGCAGAGGGGGAGAGAGAGTGCAGTAGTAGATTCTGTGTATTGATAATTTGCTTCCGGTTGAATAGACTCCGGTTCTCGTTGATTTCCAAATTTGTCTGAGTTAGAAATTGTGAAGGACTTTGTTTGACTGCGAAGTGATTTAACTCTGTATATGAAATTGTTGGATATCCCTGTAAATTCACCCACATGCAGGCGAGGTCTGTGTTGAGACTTCTGGTTCATATTAACAAATTTCCGTGTAATGAGACTATTTTGGTTTATCGTTAATCAGAGATTATAACCGAGATTAACCTTGAGGTAGTAAACTCGCTTATTAAGAGATAAACCCACCTATTGTGTAATTACAATACATTCTGTTGAGTAACTCGTGTCGGAACCTGGAGTTAACGAATGCGAAGGAGAACGTAACCCGCATTAACTTTGGTTAAACACTGTGGAAACCCGCGAGTGGTTTTGGAGAGAGGATTTCCCCAATTCCGCACCGCCTTTCGACCGTAAGTGGTATCCGTAGAACGGGAAGCGAATCCACAGAGAAACCGACACGTGGCAGAGTGGACCATCCAAAAACCACCTTTCCGTATCGATTTCGCACGTTAACGTCAGTACGTGGACGCCGAACGAAATCACTCCGAGCCGTCGATCTGGCGCAGACGCATCATAGGGTGGTCGTTGAACGGAGATGCATAGAAGTTAACCAAGGTACGAAGAGCGCGTTGATTGGTCCGTTGACAGAGGAGGTGGGGCCCAGGGCCACGAGTAATTATAAATTTTATACGTTTATAAAGTTCTGGTTATAGCGCATGGAGAATAGATTTAAAACCCAAATGTTTAATATTAGTGGAAGTTGCGGAATATAGCTTTTATCAATTTCTTCGAAATTGATAATAACTTCATAAAAAGGAGAAAGTAGACCGAAATTGATAATAAGAAACGGGGTTTCAAAGAGAAGTTCGACAGACCACGACTATAGTCAACAGACCTTTCAGTTTTGCTGCGTCAGTTTACCACAAGATAATGATGTCTCATGTATCATCCTCATGTGCATAATAGATGGGATCATCATATCCCTGCTTCCACTGCACAAATTCGTCTCTGTTTCTTGTGTGGAAGTTTCATGATAGTTGGGTATCACTCTTAATGGTGTAAGAGTGCCTTTAATTGGAGAAATTTCTCCCTCTTCACCTCTAGTTGGTGGTGGATCACCTCCTACTACTCCAGCACTGTGACCCCTCCCTTGTTATACTTTTTCTTCCTCCTCATCATCTGAGAAGACCTCTATGTAATGTGCTTTTCCAACTGCACATCTATGTACAGGTTCCCAAGCTTCTTGTAAAGTGAAGCAAAGCTTCCTTCTTCTTAGATCTCTCTGGACATCATCATCAAGAGGTTTTTTATATTGACCCTCCTTTGAAGGAGAAGCCTTTTCTTCCTTTCCCTTTGATGGAAAAGAGGGCTTAAATGTTGCCTTTTCTTTTGGCAAGGCATCTTGAAGGTCTCTATCCATTTCAATGGCATCATGTAGGGTAGTGGGCTTGGTAGATTTAACCAACCCATGAAGAGGGTCATCTAACCCATCAATGAACATGTAAATCCTTCTTGTTGTAGAAAAATCAGGAACCATAACAGAAAGTCTTAAAAATTTAGAGATGTAAGTTTCTGCATTACCTGATTGTTTCAACTTTGCAAGGCTCATGAATGGTGCCTTGGGATCTCTTCTATCAAATCTTTCCACCAACCTTCTAGTGAGATCTGAATAACCAGTCACATTTTCATGACCCAATGTAGACAAGCCATGGAACCACCAGTCATGTGATTCACCCTCAAGGTGCAGCGCTACAATATTAATGGCCTCCATTTCTGGAACCTTGTTCAACTGAAAATAGATGTGAAGTTTTTCTACACAAAATTTGGGAGTACACTTGGATGACCCATCAAAATTGGGTAAAAAGAATATTTCCATAGTGTGATGTTGATCATGATTTTGAGTGAACCCACCACTTCTATGATGATGCCTTGGTCTTTTATTGTTATTTATTTTTAAAAAATCCTAAAAACTCAAGTGATATTTGAACCTAAGAGTTTGAGATTCATACTCCATAAAATAGTCTTCAAGGGATTCTTTCTCCTGAAACCCTTCATTTCCCACAGCCAAAAATGTAGGCATAGTAGAGCATTGGGAAACTTGTGGTTGATGAACTGGTTGATCATTCCAGTGATGAGACATGCCAGAGTCTTCTCCATGATGAAATCCTTTAGGGGATTCCTTGAATCTGCCCATTCTCATCTCTTTGATCTCTCTAGCAATGTCTTGCATGGCTCTAAGAAGGATTATAGGGAACTCCTTCTCTTCATCTTCACCTCCAGATAAAGGGGTTTTACCCTTGTCTTATTTTTCATTTGTATAATCAAATCTTCTGTGGCTTCTCTTTTGATACATCTTTTCTCTGTTAGTAAGAGGCTTTCCTTCTTTAGAGGACATATTGGTTTTTAGAATGCACAGGTTATGCCAAGATTATGCTCTGATACCACTGTAATATTCCCGAATGGGAAAAGCAGGAATATAGTCTAAAATGTTGGAACAATATTGTAGATAATCATTTATTAAGAAAGAGGCCAATATGGAGACCTTTCATAAGTTATTACAGCAACAAATTATATGTAATAAATGGCCCATAAGATGCATAATAGGAAATACAAGCCTCTAATGAACAAAATCCCTTAATAAGAGGTGCTGCAATCATGTAGAAAAGATGGAAGACCCTTACAAAATTATTTTATTAGTTATGCTATAGAAAATTATTAAACATCAGATCTAGAGCTGATATGTGCCTCAAAAGTTAGATCTATATCAGATCCATGCACTATACAAGCTCCTTTAAAGAACCCCTCAAGTGTTTTAAGCAAAACACCAAGTACAAGTTGTAGATTTGAGATCTAAGACTGCAGATATACTGAAAAATATAAATCTGGAAAATTTGGCTGATCTGATATGATCAATACAATAGACTCCTCCAATATATCCTCAAAGTGAAAGGTAGATCCCCTTCGCTAGAAAATAAACTCTCCAAATGGTGTGCTAAACCACCCTGCAACTCCTCCTACAGAAATAACACAGATATGGAAGTAAACTGCACTATAGGGATCAATATTTGGTTGGCCTGATGCCAAGATATGAAGATAAGCTCAAAGCCCTTCAAGACTGTCCTCCCAATGAAGTATAAACCTCCTCCACTGAAAATGAGCAATGAAATGGCCTAGATCTAGAGATCTAGTCTCCACTTGCTACAGCTTGCAAAAACAACCAAACCCTTAATAGGATCTACATTGTAGTTGAAAGAAGAAGCTTGGCCTTAATCCATTTAGTGGAAAATTTAGTGCAAGACTCCTCCAAGAGCTACTCAATGGAAGAGGTGGGATTCCTAATCAGGAACACCTTGTGCTAAACAACACTCTATCTTAGCTAAAAAGAAAGAGAAAGATATATGTCTAAAAAAACCATATATTTAGAAATATAATATACATCAAAAACCTTCATATGGCTGCCATCCTCTTCCTTAAATAGAATATGAGCTTGCAAACCCTAAGCCTCATCCAAAAATATCACTACATTCACAAAAATCATCTCCATCTAAAACTACGTTGTCCCTCATTGATGACCACTCCTCCATAACAACGTTGTTGATTTGGTCAAGGTTGACCCAGTCAAAGTGATCCAGCCCCTTTCACACCAAGGGTGCTTTAATTAAGCTACGAAGATTTGTCTCTTTCACATTTTGCATTGATTTATTCATTATTAAGGAGAATTACGGACCTCCTTTTCCCTCTTATTCTTTAAACAAAGAAATAAAAAAAAATTGACTATTCCAATTAGCTCATGACTAATTGGGAATATTACAATGGCTCACATAGGGTGTGTTGAACCTCACAGTCACTGAAGAAGAGTGAAGGGTCACTATGTGGGGATGCAGGGGTTTTTAGTAAAAAATTTCCTAGAGTATCCCTACTCCTACGAGGCATGAAAATCAGATTTTTTTGTATTTTTTCAATATTTTTGAAACAACATGTAGAATTAAAGCAGAAAAGAATGCTAAAATAGAATCAAAGCATCTACTAGAAACCACCTTGTGATGGCCAAGTGGTGAGACTTGGTATTGCACCAAGAGTGATGCAACTCCCAAAGGCTACTCTACTTTACTTTATCAACCCAGGGTTCATACAAACTTGGAGGTGACAGTGATATATACACAGCAGATGCATTCTACTCATGTCATCCTCTTCTGAGTCCTACGGAAGGGTGTTATTTCTAGGGTTTCTAAATGAAGTCTGTCACTCTTTTGAATTAAACCTAGAGCTCAAATTCAAGCCATACTCATCCCGAAACAAAACAACTTATTATAGCAAACAAGCCCGCTGCTACTCTGCAAAAAAGAAACTAAACAAATTGATAACTGCAAAGAAAATGAGGAAAACTAGGCATCTCCATGAAATATGTGCAAAATTAAATTTTTAAACTCATCTAATCACATTCTTTTTAGGCAAGTAGTTTAACTTACTTATCTATCATACTTTATTTATCATTACCTTTATATTATATTAATCATGACCTAATTATGCTTGTAAATGCATTTTTTTGCAGCAAGGAGGAGAAGTCGCTAAGGTGGCTTAGGAAGGTCTTGAACTCATGGATGCAGGGTTGAAGGTGTCTTGATGGTTATGGAAGGTCCAGATGAGGTTGATGATGGTTTTTGGGCTAAAGGTGAGGCTAAATGGTGTTATTGCAGGCTCTGCTACAAGTTTCCTGTAGTGCTAAAGGAAAGTCCTATATTGTTACAGGAAACAGACCGAGGGAAATCTGAGGCCAAAAATGATGGAGAAAAGCATAGGGGAGGTGGAACGATCAGGAGATCAAGTCTCTTGTAGAAAAATGGTCAAAAATGAAGTTGTTCAGAATTGGTCTGAACCAGAACGACTGGAAAGAGCTTGGAAAAATGATCTTGTAGACGTGAACGGCACTGAAAACCGACACCGTATGAGAAATATATTTAGCTTTGAAGTTTGCCAATTTCAGTTAAAAAATGGCCAAAATTTGACTTTATAAAAAAATTATTTTTATTAAAAAAATAATATTCCATAGAATATTCTAGGAATATTCCACAAAATATTTTGCAGAATATTCCATAGGTGGCCAATCACAGGGCGCCACGTGGCTAGCCCGGAGGCCGCCACTTGGCCCCAAGGTGGAATGAAAAGGCGTTTAAAAATTTGTTTATGGTCGCGGCAGGATTTGAAACTGGGTGGCGTCGATGGCAATGGAGAGGCCTAACCAACGGGCCATGGTGGTACTTATTGAACCATGGCAACGAATGTTTATTTAAAATTTGAAATGGATTTGGGCGGGGCCCGGTAGGGGGCCAGCCTCCAAGGGCCAGCCCCCTCCACGACATGATCTTGGCCCGGGAACCAGTTCATTATACTCGTTGGCGCGCTTTGGTGGGACGTGATCCCGTGGACATGCGCCCAGGGTGGACTACATTTAAATACGATTTTTTAAAACCTTATAATATGTCGTTTTTAACTCAAAGTTTTTCAAACAAATTCCGAAGGTCACGGTTCCATGCCTTATCTTCTTAGCCCTGGAGGTTGGCGAGTTTATTGGCGGAGTGCCAAAATTATAGCGCTGACTCCAATTTTATCGGACTTATTTGGAGTTTCTCCACATTTAGTGGAGTTTTTCTAGGGGACACTAGGCAAAACTTCAGTTAGCCATAACTTTGGCTAGGGAAGTCCAATTGAAGCGATTTTTTTTTTAATTTTAGGTATTGAAGCATTCTGGAGCTGTTGGGATAGGTTACAGAGCCATCAGGGCACTCTATTAGTGATTTTATCAGTGATTTTGGTTGTGGAGCCACCAGGGCTTGGTGAAAGATCAACTGTGTTGGACTATACTCATCCATTGGAGGTGAATGAATAGTCGATTTTTACTGATTTTAGTCCTTTGTTTCTGAATTTGCAGCTAATTTTTCCTTTTGAGGCTTTCTACACCGTATAATTCTTAATTTGAGCATTAATGAAAGAGGGAAAAGCCTATTTGGAGGCTTTTGGAACTAGCAGAGGTAGCCCAAGAGAGGGGTGAACTGCTTAAATAATTGCTTACTGTTATGTTGTGCATTTTTGCTGTTATATTTCAGATTTTACTACATTAAACAGTAGCTTTTCATAAGTCCACTTTTCCCAATCAGAGTTATACAATGATCACAACTCATCAATTTCACTTCAAACCACATTACTTCCATTGCAGAATACTTGAACTTGCTTATTCACACATAAAATTTTGATTAATGAATACTTTGCACATAAACAAATACTTTCATTGATCAGATATATTTAGTTTTTACATTATATTTCTTTAGGTAGAACCAGTAAGAGGGCCAGAAGCTTATGGTTTCATCCTTTCTAGTAAAGGTGAAATAACCAGTAAAAGCCCCTACTGTCAATCTTTGTATAAGAAATACTTTGTTCACACAATTTCAGATCAGATTGGTATCAAAGCTCTAGGTTTTGCTTAAGAGTTTGTGAAATTTGTGCAAGAATATTGTGTTATTCTAAAAAATTTGATGCTTACTAGGCTGAAATTGAAAAGAGGGGAAGTTCAATTGGTTAGAGAACAAATTAATCCTCAACCAAGGAGGGCTAGAGTGCCATTATCTCCACCTTCCATTTCATCCTCATTAGCCTTAGAATAAGCCACAAACATGTCTTCCATAGAAGGAGAAGTACATGAGGAAATGGATCCCAAGGAAGAAGAAAGAGTCTTTAGAAAATCTTTCTTGGACATGACTGAGATGGTTAGGATCTTATACCAGGACAGAAATGATAGGATTGCTAGAGAAGGGTCTAGAAACCAAAAAGAAGAAGGAGATTCTTCAGGAGGAAAGAAAGACAAAGATGAGTCTAAGAAAGGGAATGGAGGAAATGGTGATCCACCATCTCTATCGTCATCCTCTTCCTCCACATCATCCTCTTCTACTTCTATTAATTAGTCACACAAAACAAAAACATCTCTTAAAAATCCTTTTTTAAAGCTTGATGTGAAGTTTGAGTTGCCGATGTTTAATGGTGATGCGAATGCAGAAAAATTGGATAACTGGATTAGACAGCTGGAAGTCTATCTAAGAATTTAGAATTTGCATGATGATGACACAAAAATCCAATTAGCCTCTTTGAGAATGGATGGAGCAGCTTTGGTTTGGTGGGAAGCCAAGACCAAGGAGGAAATTAAAAAGCATGGTAAGATAACTCTAACCTGGAATGAGTTTATTACTGCTATTAAGAAATAGTTTTATCCTCTTGCTCATATTCGAAAGCAATCATGAATTGGAAAATTTTTAGGCAGCTTAAGGGTCAAAATGTGCAATATTATACCCAAGAGTTTATAAGGATAGCACTTCTACTTGGAGTAGACTTACAAAGTCAAGACACCTTGTTGAAATACATAGGATGTTTGCACAATTATCTGCAACATACTATTCTAATGTTCAATCCTACCAGCTTAGATGAAGTCTGTGTCCAGGCTACACATTTAGAAGCTAGAGGAAAGAATACTTTTGATGAGGATAGTAATTTCAAAAACAAAGGAAAGAAGAGAGTTGCAAATTCAAGAAATGAAAAAGGAAAGTTATTTTGCAAGAAATTTTTGAAGACAAGTCATGATGAAGATCATTGTTGGAAGCTTCATCCTGAACTGAAACTAGAAAAATATTAGAACAAAAACAAGACCAAAGAAAAGGAGAAAACTGTAGCAACAATTCAGCAAGACTTAGGGTTAGACTAAGGAAATGAGACAAAAAGCATAGCCATGGTTTTAAAGAACATTAAGGGGAAAGAAGTTGTGCAGGACACAACTCCGAGTTCTAGCTCTTTGAATTTTCACAAAGATACTTATGAAGAAAAGAGGAGGATAGAGCTTTTCTATGTGAGGGTAATTTCAAAACATACCAAAATTGACACACTATTTGACAGTGGGTCACAAGCGAATCTTATATCTGAAGACTTGGTCAAGCAGCTTAAACTCGAGACCATTCCACATCCGAAGCCTTATCCTCTTGGATGGATATGCAAGGATGCCAATTTGCAAGTTTCAAGGAAGTGCATATTGCACTTTGCAATAACTGCACATTTTATTGACACAGTTGAACTTGATGTGGTGCCGCTTGATATCTCAGGTATTGTTTCGGGAAGTCCTTATTTATTTGACAGGAAGGCTATCTTTCATCGCCATGAAAACAACTATCACTTTCTCAAAGATGGTAAATATTACATTGTGAGAGCTCACAAGAAGAAGCTAGAATCTTCTTTACTCCATGCAATTCAATTAAAAAGACTGGTTAATGCAAGCCAAAGTCTAAATTTGTTAATGTTGAAATGACCAGATTTTGAGCATTCGCCTTTTTATGATGTTGCTAATTATTTGTCTCAGTTTGATAACAGTTTTTCTTTGAAAAAAGATGATGTTATGTTGCAAAAATTACCTTTTGGGTCAGCCAATGTAGTGAATGAAGTGTCAAAGCAAAGCAATGCAAGCAAGAAGGACACACAATTCAACATGGGACAAATTTGGTTTCAGAACGGTAGAATTCGCCATGGGAACAGTTTGCAAGGTAAATGTTATTTTAAGTCTTTTTGGAAGTTTGATCAGTGTAGAAAAAGTTTTTTTTTCTGTAGATTACAATTGCTGTTCTGCAAATTATAATCATTTGCATCATGACTCTGCCAATCTTAGCAATGGTCAATCAGTTGATTCCAGAGATAGTTTATCATTTTCTCAAAAGCTCCATTTGATGAAATCAGGTAGATTTTAGTTATTCAAGGGTGGAAGAGTGGAGAATCAGTCTCTACATCATTATTTTTAGTAATCAGAGAGCTTTTTGGGTCCAAAAGCTTCCCATTTGGGAGGTGTGATCAGGAGATCAAGTCTCTTGTAGAAAAATGCTCAAAAATGAAGTTGCTCAGAATTGGTCTGAACCAGAATGACTGGAAATATCTCGGAAAAATGATCCTGTAGACGTGAATGGCACTAAAAACTGATGCCGTATGAGAAAGATATCTAGCTTTGAAGTTTGCTAATTTCAGTTAAAAAATGGCCAAAATTTGACTTTATAAAAAAATTATTTTTATTAAAAAAAGAATATTCCACAGAATATTTTAGGAATATTTCGTGGAATATTCCATAGAATATTTTGCAGAATATTCCACAGGTGGCTAATCACAGGGTGCCACGTGGCCAGCCCAGAGGCCGCCACATGGCCCCAAGGTGGAATGAAAAGGCGTTTAAAAATTTGTTTATGGTCACCACCCGATTTCAAATCCCGCCGCGACCATAAAAAAAATTTTAAACGCCTTTTCATTCCACCTTGGGGCCACGTGGCGGCCTCTGGGATGGCCACATGGCACCCTGTGATTGGCCACCTATGGAATATTCTACAGAATATTTTGTGGAATATTCTTTTTTTAATAAAAATATTTTTTTATAAAGTTAAATTTTGGCCATTTTTTTATTGAAATTGGCAAACTTCAAAGCCGAATATCTTTCTCATACGATGTCGGTTTTCAGTGCCATTCATGTCTACAAGATCGTTTTTTCGAGCTCTTTCCATTCGTTTTGGTTCAGACCAATTCTGAGAAACTTCATTTTTTATCATTTTTCTATAAGAGACTTGACCTCCTGATCACACCTCCCAAATGGGAAGATTTTGGACCCCAAAAGCTCTCTAATTACTGAAACTGATGATGTGGAGACTGATTCTCCACTCTTCCACCCTTGAATAACTGAAATCTACCTGATTTCATCAAATGGAGCTTTTGGGGTCCAAAAATCAGTAAAATCCCCTACTGTCAATCTCTGTATAAGAAATACTTTGTTCACACAATTTCAGATCAGATTGGTATCAACGCTCTAGGTTTTTCTTAAGAGTTTGTGAAATTTGTGCAAGAATATTGTGTTATTTTGAAAAATTTGATGCTTACTAGGCTGAAATTGAAAAGAGGGGAAGGTCAATTGGTTAGAGCACAAGTTAATCCTCAACCAAGGAGGGCTACGGTGCCATTATCTTCACCTTCCATTTCATCCTCATTAGCCTTAGAATCAGCCACAAACATGTCTTCCAGAGAAGGAGAAGTACATGAGGAAATGGATCCCAAGGAAGAAGAAAGAGTCTTTAGAAAAGCTTTCTTGGACATGACTGAGATGGTTAGGATCCTATACCAGGAGAGAAATGATAGGATTGCTGGAGAAGGGTCTAGAAACCAAAAATAAGAAGGAGATTCTTCAGGAGGAAAGAAAGACAAAGATGAGTCTAAGAAAGGGAATGGAGGAAATGGTGATCCACCATCTCCATCATCATCCTCATCCTCCACATCATCCTCCTCTACTTCTGTTAATCAGTCACACAAAACAAAAACATATCTTAAAAATCCTTTGTTAAAGCTTGATGTGAAGTTTGAGTTGTCGATGTTTAATGGTGATGTGAATGCAGAGAAATTGGATAACTGGATTAGACAGCTGGAAGTCTATCTAAGAATTCAGAATTTGCATGATGATGACACAAAAATCCAATTAGCCTCTTTGAGAATGGATGGAGCAGCTTTGGTTTGGTGGGAAGCAAGGACCAGGGAGGAAATTAAAAAGCATGGTAAGATAACTCTAACTTGGAATCAATTTATTGCTGCTATTGAGAAACAGATTTATCCTCTTGCTCATATTCAGAAAGCAATCATGAATTGGAAAAATTTTAGGCAACTTAAGGGTCAAAATGTGCAAGATTATACCCAAGATTTTAGAAGGAGAGCACTTCTACTTGGAGTAGACTTACAAATTCAAGACACCTTGTTGAAATACATAGGAGGTTTGAACAATTATCTGCAACATACTATTCTAATGTTCAATCCTACCATCTTAGATGAAGTCTGTGTCCAGGCTACACATTTAGAAGCTAGAGGAAAGAATACTTTTGATGAGGATAGTAATTTCAAAAACAAAGGAAAGAAGAGATTTGAAATTCAAGAAAAGAAAAAGGAAAGTTATTTTGCAAGAACTGTTCGAAGACAAGTCATGATGAAGATCATTGTTGGAAGCTTCATCCTGAACTGAAACTAGAAAAATACAAGAACAAAAACAAGACCAAAGAAAAGGAGAAAACTATAGAAACAGTTGAGCAAGACTTAGGGTCAGACTCAGGAGATGAGACAAAAAGCGTAGCCATGGTTTTAAAGAACATTAAGGGGAAAGAAGTGGTGCAAGACACAACTCCCAGTTCTAGCTCTTTGAATTCTCACAAAGATACTCATGAAGAAAAGAGGAGGATAGAGCTTTTCCATGTGAGGGTAATTTCAAAACATACCAAACTTGACACACTATTTGACAGTGGGTCACAAGTGAATGTTATATTTGAAGACTTGGTCAAGCAGCTTAAACTTGAGACCATTCCACATCTGAAGCCTTATCCTCTTGGATGGATATGCAAGGATGTCAATTTGCAAGTTTCAAGGAAGTGCATATTATGCTTTGCAATAACTGCACATTTTATTGACACAGTTGAACTTGATGTGGTGCCGCTTGATATCTCGGGTATTGTTTTTGGAAGTCCTTATTTATTTGATAGGAAGGCTATCTTTCATCGCCATGAAAACAAGTATCACTTGTTCAAATATGGTAAAGAGTACATTGTGAGAGCTCACAAGAAGAAGCTGGAATCTTCTTTACTCCATGCAAGTCAATTAAAAATACTGGTTAATGCAATCCAAAGTCTAACTTTGTTAATTTTGAAACGACCAGATTTTGAGCATTCGCCTTTTTATGATGTTGCTAATGATTTGTCTCAGTTTGATAACAGTTTGTCTTTGAAAAAAGATGATGTTATGTTGCAAAAATTACCTTTTGGGTCAGCCAATGTAGTGAATGAAGTGTCAAATCAAAGAAGTGCAAGCAAGAAGGACACATAATTCAGCATGGGACAAAGTTGGTTTCAGAATGGTAGAATTCGCCATGGGAACAGTTTGCAAGGTGAAGGTTATTTTAAGTCTTTTTGGAAGTTTGATCACTGTAGAAAATTTTTGTTTTCTGCAGATTACAATTGCTGTTCTGCAAATTTTAATCATTTGCATCATGACTCTGCCAATCTTAGCAATGGGATCAGCTGATTCCAGAGACAGTTTATCATTTTATCAAAAGCTTCATTTGATGAAATCGGGTAGATTTTAGTTATTCGAGTGTGGAAGAGTGGAGAATCAGTCTCCACATCATCATTTTCAGTAATCAGAGAGATTTTGGGGTCCAAAAGCTTCCCATTTGGGAGGTGTGATCAGGAGATCAAGTCTCTTGTAGAAAAATTCTCAAAAATGAAGTTGCTCAGAATTGGTCTGAACTAGAACGAATGGAAAAAGCTCGGAAAAACGATCCTGTAGATGTGAACGGCACTGAAAACCGACACCGTATGAGAAATATATTTAGCTTTGAAGTTTGCCAATTTCAGTTAAAAAATGGCCAAAATTTGACTTTATAAAAAAATTATTTTTATTAAAAAAATAATATTCCATAGAATATTCTAGGAATATTCCACAAAATATTTTGCAGAATATTCCATAGGTGGCCAATCACAGGGCGCCACGTGGCTAGCCCGGAGGCCGCCACTTGGCCCCAAGGTGGAATGAAAAGGCGTTTAAAAATTTGTTTATGGTCGCGGCAGGATTTGAAACTGGGTGGCGTCGATGGCAATGGAGAGGCCTAACCAACGGGCCATGGTGGTACTTATTGAACCATGGCAACGAATGTTTATTTAAAATTTGAAATGGATTTGGGCGGGGCCCGGTAGGGGGCCAGCCTCCAAGGGCCAGCCCCCTCCACGACATGATCTTGGCCCGGGAACCAGTTCATTATACTCGTTGGCGCGCTTTGGTGGGACGTGATCCCGTGGACATGCGCCCAGGGTGGACTACATTTAAATACGATTTTTTAAAACCTTATAATATGTCGTTTTTAACTCAAAGTTTTTCAAACAAATTCCGAAGGTCACGGTTCCATGCCTTATCTTCTTAGCCCTGGAGGTTGGCGAGTTTATTGGCGGAGTGCCAAAATTATAGCGCTGACTCCAATTTTATCGGACTTATTTGGAGTTTCTCCACATTTAGTGGAGTTTTTCTAGGGGACACTAGGCAAAACTTCAGTTAGCCATAACTTTGGCTAGGGAAGTCCAATTGAAGCGATTTTTTTTTTAATTTTAGGTATTGAAGCATTCTGGAGCTGTTGGGATAGGTTACAGAGCCATCAGGGCACTCTATTAGTGATTTTATCAGTGATTTTGGTTGTGGAGCCACCAGGGCTTGGTGAAAGATCAACTGTGTTGGACTATACTCATCCATTGGAGGTGAATGAATAGTCGATTTTTACTGATTTTAGTCCTTTGTTTCTGAATTTGCAGCTAATTTTTCCTTTTGAGGCTTTCTACACCGTATAATTCTTAATTTGAGCATTAATGAAAGAGGGAAAAGCCTATTTGGAGGCTTTTGGAACTAGCAGAGGTAGCCCAAGAGAGGGGTGAACTGCTTAAATAATTGCTTACTGTTATGTTGTGCATTTTTGCTGTTATATTTCAGATTTTACTACATTAAACAGTAGCTTTTCATAAGTCCACTTTTCCCAATCAGAGTTATACAATGATCACAACTCATCAATTTCACTTCAAACCACATTACTTCCATTGCAGAATACTTGAACTTGCTTATTCACACATAAAATTTTGATTAATGAATACTTTGCACATAAACAAATACTTTCATTGATCAGATATATTTAGTTTTTACATTATATTTCTTTAGGTAGAACCAGTAAGAGGGCCAGAAGCTTATGGTTTCATCCTTTCTAGTAAAGGTGAAATAACCAGTAAAAGCCCCTACTGTCAATCTTTGTATTAGAAATACTTTGTTCACACAATTTCAGATCATGGAATGTAGGTACATTTGGATGAAGCGAATGTTTCCAACCCCTTGGTCAAGCTGAAAACCTCTTGAGAATCCTATTTTTCACTTCTAGGGTTGATCACGGTGTGAAGGTGAAAATCTTAGAAATGGGGCTGAAGGAAATTTGATGGAAATAAGGCCAATGATGGGTGAGAAATGAAGCTAAGGGTGTTGGTGAAGTCCTCCTTTGGTGTGCTACCTGAACCTGAAAGAAAGCTACTTTTTCATGCAACAACCCACAACCCACAAGCCTAGCCCTCTAAAACTAAATTAGTGAGGGGCAATCTGAATACTCATCTTATTGCAGAAAAAAAGTCTCATTACATAATCATAAAAGTCTCAAAAAACTATTACAAGAGCTAAGAGTATATTAGCTTCCTTCAAAGTTTGAATCCTAATAAGCTCTTGCTCAGCCCTATTTAACCTAGAGGGTAGCTGCCAACAGCTCCCCATGCTTGATCTCCCACATGCTTGGCTACCTTTGATTTCTATTTTTTGGAGGGAATCTCAAGGATCCCTTGGCTGTCTTTGGGAGTTAAGGAGGTGGAAAATCCCCCTAGAATCTCTCCTTGTCATCTACTCCGAGATTTTATTGCAAAATTTTCATCAAAAGTGCAATATCTTCATGATTATCCTGCATTTAACCCATATTAGGCATTTGAAGTATGAAAAGCCTTAATCACCATCTACACTAGCAACGTAAGACTATAATATAATTTAAATGTGACAAAGAGAGACTTAATAAGGCTAAAATGATGAAAATTAGCCCCTCCAATTATACCTAATGATGGAGCTCATCACTTTGTATACAAAATTAAGTAGTATTTTTCTTGTATACATTTTTTCAAACATTCTGCATAAAATCAAATAATAAACATCGATCCAATTCCACTGGTAACATACTAATTGAAATATACCACTCAATCATGCAGCTTTTGATTTATTTCGTTGAATTATTTTATCAAATATTTTGTATGAAAATTGTAATAAAACACTTTTAACACATTTATACAAATTATTTGCATGTGAATAGGCATGGATCATCTAAAGTTGTACTTATCATAGAACAATGATAACATACTAAAATACTATCCCCATCCATAAAACATCACTTTCATTAAGGCATTTAATATATAATACCCATTCCTTTTTTTCTTATGTAAATATATGTATTATTTAGATTAGGTTGGTGAGCCCAGAATATTTTTTATTATTAGGCTAGTGAGCCAAAAACTATATGATGTCACTTATGTGGCCATGTAGTGATTTTAGAGAGCTTTTGGGAATATTTTCCTAGATATTTTATGTCATTTTTTGCTACGTGTTAGAGAGTTATAAGATGTAAATATTTTATAATTGTATATATTTTTTGATATATTAATAAAAATAAGACTATAAGTGAATCCCACTCTATTAACACTGAAAATCGTACAAGCAGAAGACGACATTAATTAATGTCAAGGAGAAGGATTTATAGGGATGAAAGACATTAGAGAATCTGGAAAGTATTTAAAAATCTCTAAGGTCCGAGGAAAAATCAAATTTTACCAAGTCATAAATGATTTTTGTGCATAATCCTTCGTGAAGAGCACCTTTGTGCGCTTTTTGACCCGAAATGCGCTCAATCCTGGGAGTGGCAAAAGTCACTTTCCAGGACCACAAAAATCACACTCCAGGACAATGATTCCTCACTTGAAGCCGCCTAAGGATAGTGACCAAAGCCTCCTTAGACATCAAGGGAGCACACAATGGAATATTTGTGGCACACAAAGGAATCATCCCCCTCTCTTGGGTCACCATCCACAATGTACCACGAGAGGGAAGGAGGATTTGAATTATCCTATATAATTCCACCATGAGATGAAGAACTTGAAAACACATTGTTATGCTAGCCAAAATTTCCCAAGAAATACTAGTAGTGTGTGATCCAGAGCTGAAGATAGAGGGGACTCAATTGTTGGCCATATAATAATTTTAGTCCACCACAGTAGAGAGAGGGAGGCTTTGAGCCGAGTCAAGCTTGGAAGTAAAAACATCCTTGCATCGGGACTTAGAACCCATGTTCTAAGGGCCTTTTGGCAAGAGGGTTAAATTTTCATCCTCATTTCCTACCAGCACTCAATAAGAGGGGCGGAAGAGCCACCATTTGGATTATTGCAGTTGTTTGACTCTATTCAGATATTTTGTTTATTTGCTTTAGTTTTAGTTTAGTTTTTAGTTTATATATGCATGATATTTCTCTATCTAGTATGTTTATGATTCTAGCTTGTTCCACTAACTTGCTTGACTCCACTTCTTTTTTTGCCTATGACCAATAACTTAAGTGGGTAAACCACACCCCTTAAGTTGATGTGATTTCGTACATGCATGCACCAAACACACTAACACGGGATTGGAAACTCCACTAACGTTTATTACCAATTTTATGTGGTTGTGCCTTTTTGCAGAGACCCCTATCTGTGCTGTGGAGTGGAGCTGAATTTCCCCCTTTTTTCTCTTGCAGTCCCTAGTTCATCCCAAGTGACAGACTGAAGTAGAACAACTCCAAAAATTAATTTTTTAGGAATTTTCACACTTTTCCCTCTCACAAACGTGCCTAGGGTTTGCATTCAGAGTTGACCCTTGCACAGACATCACGCCTGCTTCAGCCTTTTGCATGCAAAAGAAATAAAGAGAATTTTCTCACATATTTCTATCTTTTCGTGCTTGTAAATTTCTTGGAAGCCCATAATACTTCTTCTAGCACTGGTTGAGGTACCCCGCAACTTGCTAAAGCTCACTCTTGATTGATTTTTGTAGGCTTAGTTTCAGTTTTATTTCAAGTTGATTTTTGCGAAGTTCACACATAGTTTAAGTAGGGGGGTAAAATAACTTGAATTCCAAAAAAAAATATTTTTTGCAAAATTAGATACCAACACACCTATATAACTAACCCAAGTAAGTGGCCCAAGTCCACACATGCTTAGCTAGTTTCTTTTTTCTAGTGTAAAAGTTATTAGTTTAGTTCAATTTTTGCACTAGGATTTCGGGACTAGGATTGAATTGTCGATAGAAGAGAAAGTAATATTTGTTGCCTTTGCACCCTCCAATGATCCTAGGCAAGCATATGAACACTATCTATTCACAACTCTCCATATCCCTTCAGTTGATCACATAGATTAACTTGGAAAAATAGAAAGCGGCCCATATCCACACATGTTTTTCTTTTCAGCAAGGAATAATACAACATAGTTTAATAGGGGGATTTGAAAAGGATCATCACATATCCACACGTTTAAAATATGTGCTTGTCCTCTTTTTTCTCACACACATCCACCCACTAAGCAAAGCAAAGACACCTAAAACTAACTTAACCAAACTCACTAAATTCTCCCCACAGGGGCCACAAAATAATTTATAGTTTAAGTTAGGATCAAGGGGGTAGGCATCCAATAAGTCGCCTTGATCATTATTCATCTTAAAACATATAATTTGACTATTTAGGTAGCTCTAAATCCACCTATTAGCCCATGGAAGATAAAACCCGAGCATGGAAGAGACCTGTTTCAGAGGGGGTTAGGCTTAGGTACAGTGTGGGTAGGTATCAGTCAGTGCTACCTGACTTGGCTGATACTCAATATTGTTAGCTGAATTACCAAGAAGCCCAAGATTTGAACTCTCATGTGGGATGGTGGTACTTAGTGGCTAAAACTAGGGCATCCTTTCCCTATTGGTGACAGTGCAGGCAAGCGCCAGACCCTCTACCCTTACCTTGGTGGATTTTCTTCAGCTGTCTGGGGGCGTCGCTAGCTCTTATGGGACATTGTGCCAGCACTCGCAAGATATCTTCTCAATGCCTAGTTACATTTGAGTGTGTGAGAATGAATAGGTCTTCTAGGATTTGAGTATCATATGTAAACAAAAAAAAACCACTTTTTTTATTGCTTGATCACATAGAATTAATTTAAAGGGAAAAATTATTTTATCTTAACTTTGTTTTATGTATGTGACCATAATTTTCTTTGATCATAGAATTTATCCTCTCAAAATTTTCCAAGACTAGACCTAGTCAACACTAAAATGGACCCAATGGGACCTCATCGATCTAGGAATCTTTTGGACCTCCCCCCATTACCGGGAGGGGTTCCAGGTCTTTCGTTGTTTAGGTGTCAAAGATGAAATGCTACCACCGTTATTGGTTCATCCTTTATTGGGGCATCCTTAGTTGGGAACCCTAGTCGGTCTCCCAACGCCACACCACACAGCACTCCTCCCATGACCCCTAAGGAGCAGAGGAGTGAGACCCATTTGGGAAGCCATTCGAATACATAGCAGGGTACGTCACAGACTAACCCTCTTCTTAACTGTTAGTCATCAGTAATTTTTGCTATTTTGTAGATGACCAAATGCATACCCTAGATTTCTAAAAACAAAATTCATGAATATTGTGAGTTTTAGAAATCTCACTGCTTTCATTATCCTTAGGATAAATTTTTCACTATCTCATTACTTTTTCATTCCCTGATTAGCCTACCACTTTTGAAGGACCCCTCATGGGCTCATGTCACTCATATTCATCCTATTTTTCCCTCCTGTGACCACAACACTCTATTTTTCCTTTGCCTCACCCCTCCATTTTCCACCTAATATCACCAACCAACTTACTCCTTCTAATGTTCCCAAATGCCTCAAGCATTGATGGTCTCAAAACTGTCTCTGTAGGCTATTTAGGTAAATCAAGTACATTGGATTTTGGATCTTCAATACATCAAATTGTCAAAAACTCTATTTTTCATATCTGAAGATCCCAAGCCAAGATTTTAGTCAAGGACCAAGTCAAAGATATTTCCAGTAGGTCACTAGGGTTTCATAGGTTGTAGGGTTAATCTTGGTGTGCTAAATCACTATTGTCCATCAGCTAGAAATCTGAATCAAAATGTGAAAAAGATCAGCACCTATTTGTCCAAGTTAGATCAAGAGAATCTCCAAGGAAGACTACTTTTCCAAGGACAAAATTCTGCAAAAGGCAACTGTTCATTTTTGACATTTCTGCAGGAGTGTCAAGGTGACTATCAGTAGAGAATAGGTAAGGTAAGGGGCGTGCTCCTCATTAAAAGGTATACTCAAACAAATGGAAGAGGAAGAAACCTATGTTCAAAGAGAAATTAGGGTTCCTAATATTGATTGGACCAGCAGTATGCTAGACAAATATAAATGCAGCAAAACACATGGAAGAGGCACACCAGCACAACCAAGCATGAATTGAAGATTTTTAGAAATCATAAATGGAAAAGGGAAAAAGTTGAGCTGAACTGGACAGAAATGAATGAAATTTAAAGGGTTATAGAGAACTTAGAAGACAACACTAACTATTCTTCTCTAACAGCCCTAAAACCTAAGTTTTTGGAAATATAGGCAAAGAGGGTGAAATGAAGATTAGGAACATCTATGATGACAATAGAAAGAGAGTTTGAAGGAGCCATTGTTGGTAGCTTCTAGAGTTTTTCAAGGTAACATTTTTCACTGCCTCAAAGGGAAATCATGAAAGAGTATCAGTATAAGGAAGGTCAAGCCTTAATTTTTAGTCATCTACACCCAATGATCAAAATGATAAAATCATAGGGCTGAGTTTTAAGATAGAGTTCGAAGCTGATCATGGGGTTACTGCTATAAAAGTGTTAAACTCCAAGAATGACAGAAAGGGCCAAATCAGTATGACATGGCACCTGCAAATCAAAAGTGGCCAAAAGGAGATAGCATACATGATTATGAAAGTTGTGGTATCTGTCATCTCAGTCACCCCTCAATGAAAAAGGCTATTTGATCTCCAAGGTAAAAAAGGGAAGTCCTAAGGATGCTGTCACCATGCAAAGTGCCTGAAAGTCATGAAAGTGATTGGAAGACATGAGCATGGCCCAAACACAGTAAAACATGACATTCAAGCAAATCATCTGTAAAAAAAAGTTTTAAAGGCATCAATAGGCCAAAGGGAGTAAGAGGTCACCCTGTCAGCAAACTGAAGAACAACAAGGAAAAATGGTTAGAAGTAAAAGGGACCACTTTCATGTTTTTTAAGTCACCTACAGCAAAAAAGGGTCAAAATATTATTATTCAATTGGAACAACTCATAAAACATTAGCAAAGTGGGTTTTTGATTTAATTTATTTTCCCTAAAGGTATATAATGACCATCTTTACTCTCCTCTCATCTCATTTTGCATTTGAAAAGAGCTAAAAAGACTTCAAGGAGAAAATTTCTAAGTTTTAGTCAATTTCTGGGCAAAGTCACCTGGCACTATGCATTGGAGTAGGCACTGCGCCTAGGGCACCTGGCACTACACGTAGAGGATAAATTGTAATTTAAATTTACACTGCATTGCGCTTAGAGTGGAGTGTGCTGCGCTTACACCTGGGCGCTATCCATTCACCCAATAGGACGACTTGATAGGCATAGGAAAGGCCCGATAGACCTGCACGCGAGTAGCGCTATGCCCAGTAGAAGCACAACTCACCTAGGAGTACCCAACACTATGCTTAAAGAGGACCCGACAAGCCCATTTCTGCCCAGCGCTGCGCCTAGGATACTGACAGGCTTGCACGCAGGCAGTGCTACGCCCAGGGGGACCCGACTAGCCTAGTTTTTTCTCGGAACTGCGCTTCGGGAAAAAAATTCTCTTTTGCTTGTAAAATTTCCAAAAATGACGAAAAATACCCCTTCAAGTTGCATCTAAGGACCTGCAAAGGAGTAAAAAACTGGTAGGTGCATTTTCCTCCCTCCTCAAGTGAAATTCATGAATCAATGGTTAAAGGAAAATTATCAAACCCTAGTGCCTACAAACCTTAATTTATCATCGTAAACCCTCTGTTTTGACTTGAAAACAATAAATTGTTAGTTGAGGGGAGTGTGAATTAGGGTAACTGCAACCAGTTCAAGTTAAGACCTCCTCCAAGCTCAAAACAAATCAGTCATAAACCCACCTCCATCTCACTCATTTACAAGAGTTTCCCTCACCATCATTTCATTCCACTCCTCCTATATTAGTTTGTCTAAAGGTAGCCATAGTCACCATGTCAGGATAAGAAGGAAGTATGAGTAGTGAGGGAGGTCAAGTACCTATGAGGCCAAAGCATAAGGGTGGGAAGGTTAATAAATTTGAACCCCAAGCCACAGTGGAGATTACTTCCTCCCCCATTATTCTCACATGCTTTCAAAATGTGGGGTGTTTCTAGTTTTGCGAGAAATTCAAACAAGTGGAAAATCACCCAGAGCTCATAAGGTTGTTCATTCTTAACCTACATAACAAACAATCAAGCCTTGTAGGGATATATTTTGAGCTATAAACAGATACCATTGGTCAGGCTACTGGACTTTCTGATGTTGGTGAAAAGTGGTTCAAAAGGTCAAAGTTGCAAATGAGCTGTTATGAGCCTTTCCTCAAGCCTAGGTACAAAGAAGGCTGCAAGACTATTTTCCCTCTCTCACACCTACTAGAGAGGTATACACCCCTAATGAAGGTCATCATGAAATACTTTACATGTGAGGGGAGATACTCCACACTCTACTCTTACCATATCATATTACTCATGCATTTCACTAGGTTCAAGATGCTTCATTTTCCCTATTACTTGTATGGAAGTATCGAAAATATGTCTTCTGTTGTCCAAAGGAGGAGTTATTATCAAAAAATGCACAGTTTGTTCCTCAATTCCTTGATCAAGATGGTGGTACTACATCAGTTGGAACAAAAGGTCATACCTTGGGAGGTGTTCATAGCTCATTAAGTATTCACAAGCCCTCAGCCCCATAATCAGTCTAATTTTCCCTCATCATCACACCCCCCTCCCTCCACTCCTCCATCTCCTCCTACAGATCATGCCTCATCATCTACCTAAGTATCCTCTCCTCAAGAAAACCTCACTTTCCCTTCCTCCCCTGATGCATCAGATCAAGAAGGAAGTGGCAGTGAACAATCAAGTGAAAATGAGGGTGAATATGACAATGAGTCAAATTAAAATGAAGATGAGTGTGATGACGAGTCAAGCCAACAAGAGGCAAAAGACATGGAAATAGAAGAAGAGGATAACAATGAAGAAAATGAGGAAGCTGACAGTGGAAATGAATTAGGCAATGATGAAGAAGAGGTCAGCAGTGAAACATAGGACATGGAGGTGGACAATGATGAAGGTGATGATAGTGCATAAAATGAAGAGGCTGAAGGCAACAGTGACACCAATGAAGCAAGCATCAGTGAGGGACAAGACAGTAAGGAAGAAAATAGTCATGAAATTCATGAAAATAGTTAGCTCCATAGTGATAATGAGGATTCTAGGGACATCAAAAGAACTTAGAGCCTCAATAACAGTAAAAAAAGTGAAGGTCATAGTGATAATAGGGGCAGTGATGATGTTGAGACCAAAGAGAACAATGATGAAGTAGAAAACATGATGACTGATGACACTAATGATGAAAATAAAGAGTTTGATGATAGCAACAAGGTTCACAGCCATGATCAAGACACCAACAAGACCACAATCGCACCTCTTCCATTGACATATCAAAGAGGACCAAGGCTTGTGTTTGTTGCCTCTAAAAGGCAAGGGACCATGCCATCCACCTCAGCTCAAAATATTGACAAGGGAAAAAAAAAGGTAAAGGAAGAAGAATAAGATCATGAGGTTGAGAGGGAGTTTGAAATCATTTAGGTGGATAGTGATGAGGAGAATGAAGCAAGGATCTCAAACTTGTTCATCCAACACAAAAATTCCCTAATTGAAGACCTCCAAGCAAATTTGGATAGGGCCAAAAGTGTGAATGATGCCCTTGAGATGGAGAACAGGCAATTATGAGAAAAAAATTATATTTATGAGGCTAGAGCCATCAGAGCCCGGAAAGAATCTCAAAGGGTATAGGTAAATCTAGAGGATTTCATCGGCACCTATGAGGAGAGTGAATATGAATAGGGGCAGACTAGAAGGAGACCAAGAACCATGGGTTTGAGGAAGGCATTGGAAAAAAAAGAGAACAAGAATCAGCCTTAGTAGAGCAGCTCCCTCTAGATGAGTTGTTGGCCATGGAGATATCACATGATAGGTAGCCTTGGTTGGAAGGATCCAACATAAACTTGGAGGCTAAATTGGAGAAAGCTAATAGGGATCTTGATCTCCAAAGTAATATGACCAAGGATTATGCCCGGAGAAACCAAGTTGCAAGGGCTAAACTAAAGAAGGCCCAAACCAAGATCCAAGCACTAAAAGAGGAAAAAGGCCAAGCTAAATTTGTAATATTGGTACACGCTTCTCTAGAGGTCTCTCAGGCCCCATGAGGAACACATCCACCAAATTTAAGATAATTTTGACAAATTTTGGTTTTTCGTGAATTTGGAGGCCTCTAAGCGCAAAAACCATGGCGCTATACTTTCATATCAGGAATATTCAGAGCTATAATTTTTTTTTTTTGGAATCCTCATGTCTATTACAGTATTCTCACCAAATTTCAGATCATTTGGAGCATTTTTGACCCCTCAAAAGGCCAAAAAACACCTCATTTTTCACCTTTCTGCCTCATTTTCAGGCGTGGCACTGCGCCTAGAGCAGTGTTGGGAAATTTTCCTTTTGGATAGGTTAGTGAAGCTCATTCAGAAAAAATAGGGTACATTTGGAAATTAGAATCAGCAAGCTTTCCAACTTGCCATCATAGAGAAAATTCCAACATCTGGAAGGTCACCAAAACTTGGCTGCAAGTGGACCCATTTTCTGCCCAGGAAGGTGTTGCGCGTTCAGACCTCACTGTGCATTTTTGGCCAAAAGTCAACAAAAAAAAATGATTAATTGAAAAATGATATTTGAATGTTTTTTTTAGGAAAATCAATCCAAAATTAGGTGCTAGGAGTTATTTTGGCATTTATTTCATTAGATATTTTGTGCCTTGGGCCTTGCATGGTCTCTTAGGCATAAATGACATTTATGACTAGTTTTGACATTTTCAAACCCTAGTTAGGGTTTTTTCCTTCTTTTGCTAGATAAATAGAGCATGAGGGCCGCATTGTAAAAGTTTTGCATGAGATAAATACATATTTGTTTCGGAGATTGGAGAAGAAATTGGTGTTGTGGAGTTTGTGAATGGCTAGTCTTGATTGATGATGGAGAAGGTTCCTTGCAAGATCCCTGAGCTTGGTTAATGGTGATGTGCTTCTATTCAGTTATTGTTTTCTTATGTATCATTGTGTATCATCTTTATTTATTGCAGTAGGACAAAATTTTTATACTAAGAAATGTTTTCAAAGGCACCTTAGCTCTGTTTGTTTTTCACTGCCTCTATGTTTTCCTCTACTAGGACATTTTAGAGAATCCTTAATTTCTCTCTAGACCACCTAAGCTTGTTTATCTCATGAATGGTTCAATACAGTAGGTATAAAATATGTTTTATGGCTAACCCTACTTGTTTGATGTCACTAAAACACTGTTCTTGAGGTGTCTTTCTAAAGTACCGCTAATTAGATTTTCCAAAGAGGCTATGTTTCGATCATACCCTTTGTCCATGCTTAAATAGTTGTTTTGGAGATCTTTATGGCTATGATCAATGATTTTTAGGTGTTCCTTCTTCTTTGATTAAATTTATTAGTTTATCTTAAATTTTTTCTAACCTTGAATGTGAAATCACTAGAATTTAAATGAGTTTCTTGCCTTCTATATTTCATTGGATTGTTTGTCTGAAATGCTTATTTTCTTGAGTTGAATCAAAGAGTTATTGGTGTGCCATGTCTATTGATTACTTATTTATGCTAAATAGTGTTGAAGTCCCTTCTTTTTCCAAGTACATGAAAAATGATTCTTAATTTCCCTTTGCCCTACTTTGTTCACAAACTTGATGTTCATTTTATTTCACAAAAAACCTTGAAAATCCATCTCAACACGCTAGATTTTCCCTGTGATCCACCTTGATTTATTTTTGAAACTTTCTATGACTTTTATTGACTCCATATCCCAATGACTTGAATTTTTCCTCACTCTATCTATTCTACTTGATCATCTTACCCAACCAAAACAAACAAACAAACCCTACACTTAATAACTAGCCTAAAATCAAACCCTAAAAGCAAACAAGTTCACATCCTTTGCACAAAATAGAGAAAGCCCTCTCTGAGTCTAGGAAAGCTAGGTCCTAGGGCTCCAAAGACTGGTCTGATGTTACCCTATGCATTTTATCTCACCAATCTAACAAATCATGAGAAATTAACATAATGACGATCAATGTGGGACCTTCTAAGTAAATTAACAGCCTAAACATCCTTAAAGAATTTAGAAAACCCTTGTCACACAATATCTATTGATTTATGACCATCTCATAGCCTAACATAATTGGCAATCAAGGTGAGAAACTTTATGAGTTAGTGAAAATATAAGTACTCCTTAGAACTTCAGAAACCCTTATCAAATAATAAAAAAATCAAACTGTTAGCCAAGAGTAGAATCTGATCATTTCACCATCCTAGAAAAATGATGACTCAAGTGGAGGACACTTATACAAACCTTAGGGCTACATAAAAGAACTCAGAAAACCCCAAAACATCCCTAGATTGGTTTTTGTCAGTTATTAGTGGTGGAACATAAACAAATATCCTTGAAACAACAAAACACATCCACCTAGCGACTCCACGAGGCTCCAATAGGCCTTCTAACTTTACTAGTGTTCATAGACTTCCTTAGGATTGTGTCAAATCAGCCCTGAGAAGTTTAGAGGCCTAGTCACACACTGTGTGAGTTTAGCAAACATTAATATAGGTCAGCCTTCCGAAAATAGTCATATTAAACTTTCAGCCTCTTTATACCTTGGGTTTGAAATCTAGCTTCACAAAGGATCAATACCAGATGTCACCCGAACCCAAAACCTCCCACCATAGTTGATGACCCAGAAAATATTTTGTGGCAAAATTATAAAACTGGAAACTCAACTACTGTTATGACCATTCATAGAGCAAGCTGTGTCCCTGAAAATCTTACAGCCTTGCAAGCTCCCCAGCTTGACTTGCATCACACTAGAAACCTTTTCAAAACCAAGTCCCAAAGTGGGATTGACCAGACTAACCTTGATCCCATAGATTTGCGGTATAGTTCTAGTAGAGAATCCTCTCCTTCCACTTCTCATGACTTCTAGCTTCTCCATCACTTTAGCTCTCTTCATACCAAGTTTGCTCAAAATCAGTTTTCTAGTCCAAGTACCTCTACTACCCCCATACACACATCCACTTTTCAAATCACTCCACTTCATCCTCCACCTCCTCTCACAAACCCTCCCCTTGTAAATCCCCTGTAATATCCCCTTTTTAGGAATATTGCCCCACTGCTCAATAGGAACGATGTATAAGGAAAAATATCCAAATTAAAAATAGGCCAAGGCTAGGATCCTCTTATATATGTTGTGGGGAACTTATGTATGCAATTTCATCAGAAACACATGGGTTTAGATGTACTAAACAGATCTCCCACAAACTGGTATCAGTGAGATATTTCCTCCTAAGACATTAACAATAAAAAATATGATCTAAAATAGAGATTGAATGAAGGGGAATTTACTGAATATGTCACCTCTAAATAGAGGGTGATATTTAGAGGCTATCTAGCCCTTTTCAGACTCTGTCTATAGACTCTTGTTGAGAGGTAATATCCCAAAAGGGTTTACTCAGCAAATCATTCCTGAAAAATGCATTATTCAAGTATGATGGCTTTAGATACCATGTAATATGTCTTAGAATGCTCAGAAACCAATATAAATAACAAAAACACTCTTTACTCATCTTTTATCATCAGAAAGATGGGGAAAAGCAACATTTTATGCACTAAAATAGGTGTATAAGAAAATCTGCGTAAAATTAAGGGTAAAGGTTTTGTAATATGTTATATTAGGTTAATAGGGACTCAAATGACAAATTTTAGCTTAAAAAAAGTCGTTTTTATATGTTAAATAGTTCCTCCTTCCTCACTAGTCAAGAAAAACCCTGATTTCCCATGACCTAAATTATGTAGAAAAGTGTTGAAGCTTGGGTAGCATAATTTCTAAAGGGAATGATTGATTTTATGCATAAATATCATTATTCAAGCTCATAATGAGACTCATGTGGATTATGCAAAGGAAAAAAAACATTTTCATGAAGAAAAACCCTACAATGAGTTGCTGCAACACATAGGAAAAAGACTGCAGACTATATCAACGTTATTTTTCAGGGGTTTCAGATGATGTAATTGAAAACTAAGATCTATCATGATAGATCTATGGCTGAAATATCAGATCCATACCATATCTGGAAACTACTCAGCCTTCTCTACAAGATCCCCTTGGGATTTCATCAAAATAATGCCGGAATGAATCTAGATCTGACATATAAGCTACAGAACTGAAAAATACTCAGAATTTATGAAGATGAATTTTATTATAACTGAAATCAGATCTGAAATATCTTAGTACAGTATCTACATCAAATATTTACAAAGTGAGAGGCAAGCCTCAATCACTATAGATCTTCTATTGCACAAAAAGCTGAAATAACAATAAAACCCAAGTGCAGAAATGCAGTTTTTGAGAGGGACTGCTTAGTAGCTATAGAAAAATGAAGCAAATTCTATATGATACAGATCTGAATACAAAATAAGAGTGAGATCCTCTTCCGGGTAGTCACAAGACACTCTCCCTGAGAGAAATCTCCTCCAAAACAACTAGATCTCTGCAGATCTAGACTACGACTTGCTGCAAATCAAGCAGCTGATAAATCCTCAACAGGACCATCGCTGCTAACAGATGGAGCTTAACCAAAATTCCGGATAGTGGCTCATTCCAGTGCATTCTCCTCCATGAGCTACTCAAGGAAGGAGGGAGGATTCCTAAATAGGAAATCTTCTTCCCTTATGCTAAACAGCCAAGAGAGCTAGAGTTGCTCAAGCAACCTCTATTTCAAAAATACTTCAAAAACCATTTCTTGATCCCTCTCCTCCTTTTTATAACTTGAAGGGGTGCACAAACCCTAAATCACTTCATTGGACTTAACCCCTTTCACATTGGATCCCTCTTCTAAAACTGCGCTGGTTCTCCAAGGTGGTCCAATTTCTGTTCACACACAAGTGGATTTTGTTACAAAAGACCTAGATTTATCCCTTTTCACATTGGGCATGTATTTATTATTTGACTTAAGGAGTTTTTCTTGTCCTCCTTTAAATTTTACTCATCAATCATGAAATACAAAAATGAACAAGGCAAAATTAATGTTCCAATTAGCTGAAGCTAATTTAGGAACATTACAGTCTCCCCCTCCTAAATGTTGCTTGTCCTCAAGCAACTACAAGGAAGAACCAGACTTCTCCTTCCCCTTCTTTGGCCTCATCAATGGATCCCACCATGGCTGAAAATGGTAAGCAATGAATCTGCCCTTCAATGACCTTCTCCAAGTGCAAAATAGCAAGTGTACATAGTGAGAAATGGGAGGTACAAGTGGTGATCTTCTTGTTTCTCAATGGCCTCATCAGGTAGGAGTGATGAAGAGCATGGGGAAAACTTTTCCCAATGAGTGCCTCCCACACCCATGCTATCATCCAAATAAAAGGAGCCATCCTTGATAGCTCATAAAAACAATCATTAATCCCCATGATGTGCATTGAGTAGGGGCTACAAGGCTGGAAATGAGGGATGAATATATCCAACTCACACTGTCCCTCTTCCCACTGTTGATGGATGTGGAGCTATGGATCCTGGGCTGCAAAAATGTGGTCACCATGAAGCCAAAAGGAATCTGAAACTTCATGATCTCCTCCATTGATTTCAGAGAACCTCCTTGCCCACCCTCTTATGCATACAGTGAGCAATTTATCTTCACCATATGTGCTCCAAAATACATGTGGACTAAGTGCCATATGATGTGCTGGATGGTGACAATAGTCCCTCCCTTAAGACCAGCACTGTCCATCATCTTGCTGCCTCAATTCATGATACCATAAGTGGCCATCCCACCACTTGCTTGCTGAAATAAGCTTCTTCAAAGCTTGGAAATGATAGAGGAAAATAAGTGTTGGCTGCATGGAGATCAAGAAAAACATGTTTTGCTCTAATTCCTCCCATGTGAGAGGCTCCCCTTCATGATACAAACTCAATGCATGACCCTTTGTAGAAGATGATACAATGTACCATGTAGCAGCCACAAAAAGTTCCCTCCTCTTCTTGAAATACAAATGAATATGGGAGAGTGCATTCCCAAGGGATACATTCATCCAATGTATAATTTCTCCTCTCCCACATATGCTCCTCATAAAAATAGAAACATCAGCAACATAGGGAGAAATAATAGAAATCGTGTTGGATGCCCTATGCAACAAATGTGAATGGAAATGATCCCTCATATGCAACCAACACAGTTTGGACCTCAACTTCAAAAGAGACTGCTGAAAAATGTGGTCTCCCAACCACTTGCATGCTGCCCCAATCTCTTCATAAGCTTGGAGGAACTGAATGATAGATGAGGCAATGTAAGTATGTCCTCCAAATAAAAATCCCTCCCCAAGTCCTCCTAGGGAGAGGTCATCAATACTACTCACGACCTCAAGTAGACCATGCAACCTCAAAGAAAGAATGCTCCTCCTTGGAGAAACATTTTGCACATGTATGGTTAAGGAAGCAATATGTAAATCAACAAGCAAATAAAAAATGTCCTTACCATAGCTTTTTCTCATGCAAAGGGAGAATCTCATAGATGAGCCTCCTTCCATCCTCAAAGATAAGAGAGAAGACTGCTTTAACTCTTCCCAAGATTCATGTGCATGCACAACCCCCATTGCAAATGTAAATGTGGAAAGGTTGTTACCCTTCCCCTGTTTCTCCTGCCATAGCGCAGAAACTGAAATGAGAGTGGGGGTGGATGATATTGAGAAACTGTTTCTCTCCACCTTGAGCCTACCCAGACTCTCAGCGCTACATCAAGACCTCCCAAGGTCTCCACTTCTCTGAAATCAATGAGCAATGCCTCACCATGTGAAGCACTCAACTCCTCTTGCTGATCAAGTGGCCTCCTTGGTGCAATGTCTCCAGGATATGAGACATCATCTAGTGGTGACTGAATACATGAATGGAGAAAACCCTCCATGCTTCCACTGCACAATCCAATCACCTCTTTAGGTGCATCAAATTTTTGTAATAGATAGGAATGAGATTGGCCCTCTTCCCCATCTTCTCTTAGTATCCTCATGCCTTTACACCTTCTCCATCTCAAGGGCTTCTAAAATGCAGCCCCTTTGATATTTCCAAGGGAAGATCTTATTCCTCCCTTACTTCTCTTACACAGCACAGTGCAACTCTATTGTTCTAGATCGGCAGCTTATAAAAATGTAGATCTCTCCATGCAATGGGATGAAATGAAAACAGATGAACTCTTGACCATACCTTGGTGAGATGTAGAAGCAAGAGATTCTTCTGCAACTGTGTAGTCTTCCTCCATTGAACATGAAGGCTGCTCCTCCAAAGTTTTGCCAGTGCTAGTACAAGTCTCTACCCCCTCAATCTCCTTGATATTTTCTTGAATATCCTTCAAGGTCTGGAAAAAGAGTGAGGGAGTCTCTTTTTCTGTCATTCCTTCTTATTCTCCTCTTTCTCTTAGCAAGAAAGTGGGGATGTGACAACATTGTAAATCAGATTGTGTGTTTGAATGCTCACACACATCATAAGAAGTACTAGGTACTCCTTCATCTTCCTGAAATTCTCTAGGAATTTCACTGTAGCTTCTTCTGCTTTGAAACCCTCTTAGAGTTTCACTGCATCCTTCTTCCATGGGTTTAACCCCCTTGGAGAGGTCCTTCTATAAACTGAAAATTTATGACAGTAATCTCATCCTCTCCATAAATCTTCTCTCTGCTTCTTCTCTTAATTCACTGATAGCTTGATCTCATAGGATGTGCTAGAGATCATGCTCTGATACCACTGTAATATCCCCTTTTCAAGAATATTTCCCTGTTGCTCAATAGGAACGATGTATAAGGAAAAATATGCAAATGAAACATAGGCCAAGGCTGGGGTCCTCTTATATATGTTGTGGGGAACTTATTTATGCAATTTCATCAGAAACAAATGGGTTTAGATGTACTAAAAAGATCTCCCACAAACTAGTATCAGTGAGATATTTCCTCCTAAGAGATTAACAATAAAAAATCTGATCTAAAATAGAGATTGAATGAAGGGGAATTTACTGAATATTTCACCTCTAAATATAGGGTGAGATTCAGAGGCTATCTAGCCCTTTTCAGACTCTGTCTATAGACTCTTGTCGAGAGGTAATATCCCAAAAGGGTTTACTCAGCAAATCATGCCTGAAAAATGCATTATTTAGGTATGATGGATTTAGATACCATATAATATGTTTTAAAATTCTCAGAAACCAATATAAATAACAACAACACTCTTTAATCAGCTTTTATCATCAGAAAGATGGGGAAAAGCAGCTTTTTATGCACTAAAATAGGTGTATATGACAATATGCGTACATTTAAGGGTCAAGGTTCTGTAATATGTTATATCAGGTTACTAGGGACTCACATGAAAAATTTCAGCTCAAACAAAGGCGTTTTACTATGTTAAACAGTTCCTCCTTCCCGACTAGTCAAGAAAAACCCTGATTTCCCATGACCTAAATTATGCAAAAAAGTGTTGAAGCTTGGGTAGCATAATTTATGAAGGGAATGATTTAGTTTATGTATAAATATCATTAGGAAGGCTCAGAATGAGACTCATGTGGATTATGCAAAAGAAAACAAACATTTTCATGAAGAAAAACCCTGCAATGAGTTGCTGCAACACATAGGAAAAAGACTGCAGACTATATCAGAATTATTTTTCAAGGGTTTCAGCTGATGTAAATGAAAACTCAGATCTATGACAGATCTATGTCTGAAACATCAGATCCATACCAGATTTGGAAACTACTCAGCCTTCTCTACAAGATCCCCTTGGGATTTCATCAAAATAATGTCAAAATGAATGTAGATCTGACATATAAGCTACAGAACTATAGAATACTCAGAATTTATGAATATGAATTCTATTATAACTGAAATCAGATCTGAAATATCTTAGTACAATAGCTACATCAAATATTTACAAAGTGAGAGGCAAGCCTCAATCACTATAGATCTTCTATTGCACAAAAACTGAAATAACAATAAAAACCAAGTGCAGAAACGCAGTTCTTGAGAGGGAATGTGCATTATCTATAGAAAAATGAATAAAATGCTATATGATATAGATCTGAATACAAAATAAGAGTGAAATCCTCTTTCGGGTGGTCACAATACACCCTCCCTGAGAGAAATCTCCTCCAAAAAAACTAGATCTCTACAGATCTAGGCTTCCACTTGCTGCAAATCAAGCAGCTACAAAATCCTCAACAGGACCAGTGCTGCTAATAGATGGAGCTTGGCCAAAATTCTGGATAGTGGCTCATTCCAGTGCATTCTCCTCCATGATCTACTCAAGGAAGGAGGGAGGATTCCTAAATAGGAAATCCTCTTCCCTTAAGCTAAACAACCTAGAGAGCTAGAGTTGCTCAAGCAACCTCTATTTCGAAAATACTTCAACAACCATTTCTTGAGGCCTCTCCTCATTTTTATAACTTTAAGGGGTGCACAAACCCTAAACCACTTCAATGGACTTAACCCCTTTCACATTGGATCCCTCTTCTAAAACTGCACTGGTTCTCCAAGGTGGTCCAATTTATGTTCACACACAAGTGGATTTTGTTACAAAAGGCCCATATTTATCCCTTTTCACATTGGGCATGTATTTATTCTTTGACTTAAGGATTTTTTCTTGTCCTCCTTTACATTTTATTCATCAATCATGAAATACAAAAATAAACAAGGAAAAATTAATGTTCCAATTAGCTAAAGCTAATTTAGGAACATTACATTCCCCTTGGATCCCATTCCCTCCCATCATGGCAGCATGGTATGCCCCCCTGGCACTACCACAACCTTTGTTACCTTTTCCAAATGACTACCAATCCAAAATCCCTCACTTTACTGGAGTTGAATCCATCACTACCCAACAACATGTAGATAGGATAAGTGATGCCTTTGATTACATGGAATTAGAAGAGGAAACCATTAAAATGAGGATTTTTGCACAAAGATTAGGAGGAGAAGCCAAGAAATGGTTTAAAATCTTGACTCCTAACAACATACATGATCTCCCTTCTCTTTACCAGACATTTATAAACAAGTGGGAAATCAAGAAAAACCCTCTCCAAATCCTCTTAGAATATAACAACCTTAAGAGAAATGTTGGGGAAAGTTTCCAAGACCATTGCACCAAGTTCAATAGTGTTTACAATGCCATGCCACCTGACATGAAACCTCCACAAGGCTTATCTTTAGCAAAATTTCTGGAAGGTTTTGATCCCAACATGGCCTATCAATTAAGAGAGAGAGATCCCCTAACTTTAGAAGACATGCAAAGGGGAGTTGTGAGTGTAGAGGCTAACCTGATTAAAAAAAGGGCTAGGATGAGATAAAAAAAAAGAGTCACCTATAAAGATTAAAATATGGCCTCAACCTCCTCATCTGATGCCAAAATTGATAATTTAGTGAGGGTAATGGAAAGAATGACGGAAAGAATTAACTTGAGTGAAAGAACACCTCCTAGGGAAAACCAGGTGTTAACACTGGAAAATCATAAAACAGAAGATGACATTAATTAATGTCAAGCCAAAGGATTTACATGGCAGGAAGACATTATGGAATCAAGAAAGTATTTAAAATCTCTAAGGTTTTGAGAAAATCAAATTTTAACTAGTCTTAAAATGCTAATTGCGTGCTTTATCCTTCGAGAAGAGCGCCTTCTGCGCATCTTTTTTCCCGACAAGCGCACATTCCTGAAAGTGGAAAAATGTAGCTTTCCGGGACCACACAAAGCAAAGGAAAGTTAATCCTTACAGTATGTCACCTAAGGACAACCACCAGCGCCTCCTTAGACACTATGTGAGCACACAAAGGAATATTTGGAGCACACAATGGAATCATACCTCTCCCCTGGGTCACCATCCACCATGTACCAAGGGAGGGAAGGAGGATTTGAAATCCCCTATATAAAGCCACCAAGAGATGAAGAATGGGTGATCACATTGTTATGCTGGCTAGAATTTCCCAAGCAATAATAGCAGTGTGTGACCCGTTTTGGAAATACTAAGAGGGGGGGTGAATCAGTATACCTTTTAATCATAGAATTAGTTAATCTTCAATTATTATCATTGTTTGTACAATGATAGTAGCAAACAAAAGTAACACAAATGCACACATTTTTTAAGGTGGAAACCCACTCTAGGACAAAAACCACCTAATTCTTTTCTAATAATTCTTTAAGATTCAACTCCAATTGAAAATAAAGCTCCAATTTCATAGAATCTAGAAAAGCATTCTTCTCCAGCTCCCACTGGATGGATGCTCTAAACGCCCGAGATTCTTTAGTAGTAAACTGAATGGATGCCCCAACACCCAATGAGCTACAACTCACCCTACCACCACCCTACCAACATATAGAAGAATAAACGAAGAATGGACTCCTGTACCATGGAAAATGGTCCACTTTACAATGATATAGAATGATGTAGAAGAAGAAGACAAACTAGACCATAACACTAACTATGACACAAGCACCTAATGATGATCATAGACCTCCCAACACTACCTCTTCAACTCTTGGTAGATAGAAACTAGAATTTTTTTTACAATAATGTATTTAAAATGACTTAGTACAATGATACCTTTACAGTGACTGTATGCAGTGCTGCCCACTTGAAGACTTCATGTGATGAACTTTTTGCTACTGTTATGCACCTTGGTTGATGAATCTGGTGTACCTTTGTTATTTTAGATCCCCAATATCTGATTTTCGGTCCTGTAGTAGTCCTCTGAGTCATATTTCCAATGCCATAGGTCTAACCCAATTTGGATTCTTCAAGGGAGAGTTATGCCCAATCTCTCACAATGCCATAATTATGGACTGTTTCAGTAGTGTGAACTTGTATGGCATCCCACGTGTCATTGTTTCTTCATTAGGATCTGAAATTGATAAAGAGAAAACTACAGTCCATGAAATATTTATTTATTTTTATATAATTCCAATCCAATACTTAGAGAGAGAGTTATGACTATTTTCTCAAGGTCACTTCTTTGAGATGAATTTAAGAAGCTTGCAAAAAAAATGTCTTCCACAGATCATATCTCCAAAAATATTGCGTACCTTGATCTGAAATTTTCACTGGAGATTCCTCAAGATTTCAGCTTCTGAACCTTCGTAGAAAAAACATTCGAGCAAAAATTCCACAATGACCTGTTTTAGATGGCGAAATCCCTTGCATAAGGAGGATATGAGGATCACAATTAGTTTGAGAGGGGCTTCAACAAGTGAACCAGGGAGGGATTTTAGGAGCGTAAAAAATATTAATTTTGACTTTTAAATGATCCATGCCACAACCCCATGGGGTTTTAGCCCACTAACTAGGGTTACAAACTTCAAACATGAATATCTCTCAAACCTTGAAGAATTACGTGGCGTGCCATATATCAACGGAAACATCTCGACAAGAAGAAACCATCAAAAGAATTCTTGACCTAGAATATAGTAATTTGGTAGGTCAAAATTGCCATGCAATATTGGGGTAGCCCCTGGTGCTACTTGGGTTGACATCAATGAAAACCGTTGATCAACAACCCGGAGTTGGAGATAGAGGGGACTTGATTGTTTGCCACCCAACAATCCTAGTCCATCACAACGAAGAGAGGGAAACTACATCAGAGGCAGAGCTTGGAAAAACAATATCCTTGCATCGGGACATAGAACCATTGTCTAGGGGCCCTTTGGAAAGTAGGTAAAATTTCTTCTCCATATCAAACATTTAATAAGAAGAGGCCTTCAACCATCATTTGCATTATTATCATTTTAAATCTCTTCAATAGCTTCTGTATATTTGTGTTTTAGTTTTTAGTTCAATTTGAGCATACATTTGCATACTTTTTCCTCTAGATTGTGTGATTTTGAGCTCCACAACTTTCTGTCTGTTACCAATAGTTTATAGGGGTATACCACACCCCTTAAACTGGTGTGATTTGTTACACCTGTGCTTCAAATCCAAAACAACAAGATTGGAGACTCCACTAACGTTTTACAAGTTTATGTGGTTGTGCCATCTCTCGCAGGAGACCTTTGTCTACGCTGGAGAGTGGAGCTGATAGTCCTCTGATCCATCTTGCAGTCCCCAGATTCACTTTGAGTGACAGAATGAAGAAGGAAGATCCTAATATTTTTTACTTTCAGGAATTTGTGCGCAATTATTTCTCACAGACGCATAGTGTGTGTGTTCAGGGCTGACCTGCGCGCAAGAAAGCGCACATGTCAGGGCCTTTTGTGCACAATTTACAGAATGAGATTTTTCTCCCTATATTCTGAATTTTTCTTCTTGTAGTGTGCTGGGAAGCCCCTAATGTATCTGCCAGCACTTGTGTTGATACCCCATAGCTTCTGAGAACTCACTTTTAGCTGCATTCTGTAAGCTTAGAGTTATTTTCGCTTCAAGTTGGTTTTTGCAAAAATATTCACATAGTTTAAGTAGGGGGAAAATTAACCATTGCATTCCGAATGATTTATGCTTTGAAAATTATGGTATTCACACATAGATAACTAGTCCAAGTAAGTGGTGCAATACCACACATGCATAGCTAGTTTTATTCTTTCCAGTGTAGAAATTGTTTAGTTTAGTTCAATTTTTTTCATTAGAGATTGCGGGACTAGGATTGAATTGTCGATTAGAGAAAGTAATATCCTCTACCTTTGCACCCTACGGTGATCCTAGGTAAGAATATAAACGCTCTATATTTACAATTCTCCATCTCCCTTTAGTTAGTCACATATATTAACTATGAAAATTTGAAAGCGGCCCATTATCCGCACAGGTTTTCCATTTGAGCCAGGAAAAATATAACATAGTTCAAATACGGAATTTTTGTAAAGGATCACTGATATCCATATGTTCAAACTGTGAGCCTATTCACCTTATTCTCACACACACTCACCCATTAAGCAAAGGAAGACACCTAAAACTAACTTAACCAAACTCACTAAATTCTCCCCACAGGGGCCACAAAATAATTTATATTTTAAGTTAGGATCAAGGGGGTAGTCATCCAATAAGCTGCCTTGATCACACTTCATATTGAAACATAGAAGTTGCATATTTAGGGAGCTTCAAATCCACCTATCAACCCACAGAAAAGAAAATCCGAGCGTGGAAGAGACCCGATTCAGAGGGGGTTAAGCTTAGGTGCAGTGTGTGCGGTATCAGTTGGGGCTACTTGACCCAACTAATACTCGGTACTATTAGCTAACTACCAAGAATCCCAAGACTCTAACGCTCATGTGGGACGTGTTGGTGTCTTCGTAGTTTGCAATATTGGCAAGTACAAACGCTGCAGAGCCTACATCAAAACCTCTTTAGAATCTGAGGACCTCGCCATCCTAGATTCAGAGAGGGATCTCTCTATATATGTGTTTAAATATATGATATTTAAGGCTTGGAGTGTGATTTTAGGCTAGTTATAAAGAACAGGGTTTTTGGTTTGTTTTGGTTGGGCAAGGATATTACGAAGATGAAGGAAGTCTTTATGAAGGGTGGAGGTGTGAGTAGGTGAAAGAAAGGTTTAGCTGATAGGATAGGCAAGGAGCAACATCAATCCATTGGGATATGGAGTCATAATAGGGTTTAATTGAAACAGCAAGGTTCAAGAGTGGTCCATGGGGAAAGTCATCTATGTCAAAGGGTCTCTTTAAGTTGATTTTACAGAATGAAATATTAAAAAGTGAAATGAGGGAAATAAAACAGATGAAGAAACGAAGAACAACCTAAGATCAAGTAAGTACTTTGAAACTATCCTGCATTTGGCATGCACTTAAGGAAAGACACAAAAGTAATCTAAGATCAGGTAAGTACTTCTAAACTAGCCTGCTTTTGATGTACTTACAAAAGAAAACATTTAAAAACATAGAATAGCTTAAGATCAAGTAAATACTTTTAACTTAGCCTTATTTCAGCATATTGAAAGGGAATTTTTCAAAGCAACTGTTGGAGAAGAAACTAGAGGACAGGGCTAACCATAGACCTCCCTAGTTCAAATTTAATTAGAATAATTTTCAAAACAACATTTAAGATAAACAAATAATAGCCTAAGATCAGGTAAGGAATTTGAACCTATCCTACTTTTGGCATACTCTTAGGGGACTTTTCAAAGAAACTGTTGGAGAAGAAACTAGAGGAAAGGGCTAACCATAGACTTCCCTAGCTAAATATTTAATTAGCAGACTTATCAAGAACATTCAAAGACAATATCTCAAGTTGTACTCAGGAAATATGGGCTCACCAACACTTCACTGGTTATACTCTATTGAATCATATTTGAATAAACAATCAGCAGAAAACATAAAGGATAAATATTTTCAGTGAGATTTAGGGTACTTCAGAAGTAAATCCTAATCTATATTTTATGTTCTTTATCAGAGAAAAGTGGATAGAATGGAAACAAAAATAAAATAAAAATTTACAGTGAGAAACACATCACCATTAACATAGACTAGGATCCCATAAATTAGCTATTTGTATTTGATGTTCAAACCAGTTACAATCTTCAAGTCCAATAGGCCTCTACAACTTCAAACTTTTCATATCAGCTTATGTGTCTTCACTTAAAAACTAAGCTACAACAACTTCAAAAAGCTATTTACATGCAACATATATCCAGAGACCAAACTCTATACTGTCTTCTACAACAGTATTTATAGAAGAATGAGGAGATGGAGTGTAAGAAGGGTTCATTAGTTCAATTAATACAGAGTAATGGTGCTTTGACCTTTGGGAGGCCTAAGGGAGAATATTTCGAGTGCTCATCTCTGTTTTAATGATTTTACATTGGATTTCATCAACCTGAGTTATTATTGTTGACTTTGGAGGCTTTAGTAGGCTGATCATAAATTTTGAGATGTTTTTGGAAAAAGATCTCTAACTGTGCATTCATTGTGCATTATTTTGCAAAAATAGATCTGCAGGCGGCATTTGAGTAGCTGGGGATTCAATTAGCCCCTCTGAGGTGGCACTAAGGTGTCCTTCATCATTTTGTCTTCTTTCACTTCCTTTAAAACACTGATTTAATTTAATGTTGTGTTTATGCCTGATTAGGCTCTTTCTTTAGCATTAATACTTTTTAGACCACATTTCGAATTTTGATGACTCTGCCTATTTGCTTTATCTATTTTTAACACATTTAATATTTTGATTATGCTCTGATCCTTCAATTGATTGATCCTCACTGTGTTTCTGTTTGCTGACAGGTGCATGGGCGCTGTTAGTCATCTATAAATCCTTCACATTATTAATCCACAACTTATCCCGACCGTTGATCTCCTTAGTCAGTCATGCATCAACGGCTCTAACTTATTTTCTCCCTCTGCTCTTCTTTTGACCTCCTCTAATGAATCTCCACCATTGGAGGATTTCCATCAAATGACCATGCTCCTTCCCCACAACCTCTGAAGCAGTTTAACCCAAAACGAAGGATTTTTTTAATCGTTATTGTTTTTGCAGGTGTTTAAATGGTTTATCCATTGTGTTAGAGAAAGGCCAAAGGCCGGGAATGACGATTCCCATGCCTTTGATTCATAAAAAGAAACCATTCGCAGGGTTCAAACTCCACGTCTTGTTGATGCTTCATGGACATTGATGCCTTGTGAGCCCTGCACAGAACTGCACATCAACAAGACACAGGCAGTTAAATAAAAAAAAAAAATATCAGGGTCGAAGACGAAATGCAGCAGAACAGAAGATTGAAGACAAATTTGGGGGGATTACGGCTAAGAATGATTATCAAAAGCCTAATCCTCCAAATTAAAACACAATTAAAGTTGAATCATAAGTGTTTATCAGACATAAGGCCTCCACCGCCACCTCAGAGTCCAATTGATTCCTCTCAGCTACCACAAAGCCACCTGTGCCTCAAAGCGTTCAAACAGAGGCCGAAGTTATTGATCAAAATCAGATAGTTGCCTCGACGCAGCCAAAAAATTAATTCTGCCAAATGAATTTCATGTAAAAATATCTGTAGAGTTACTATAATGTAACACAGAGCCTCAAAAGTCAACAAAAGCTCCCACCAAGCTTAAATCTTAAATGTAGAACATTAATATAGACAAACACCTGTAAAATTCTCCATCGAGCCCCTCAAAGGCCGAGAAGTCATTGATCTGTATTAATTATCTTGGGAGATCTTTTATCAGATCTCACCTCCTCATTCCTCTATAAATACTTCTATAGAAGATGAGAAGTTGTTGGTTGGTTGGTTGTTGGTTGATCACTAGTTGTAATATTCAAACTCTTTGAAATAATACATAGTCTGTTGAAGTTGAAGAAGAAATTTAATTCTTGGAAGTCCTGATGATTTTGTTGCATGCTTATTCCTGAGAAGGCTCTATCATTGGATCCATGAGCTTGGCTATTGGTGAAGTATTCTAAACTGTTTAATGTTTTCCCCCTATTTTCATTATGTTCCATAATTTCTTACTACAGTAGGATGAAAGTTTTAGGCTAAGAAATGACTCTTGGAAGCACCTTAGACGTGTTTTTCCTTCACTATTTTATGTTTTCTTCTGCTGAGGTATTTTAGAGGCTTAAATATTTCTCTTTAGTCCTCATGCTCGTTTATTTCTCTAATAAGTTCGAATAGTTGGTTTCAGCATGATTTATGGTTCTCCCTGCTTGTCTACTACCACTTAAAAGCTGTTAGTGAAGTCTCCCTTTGAAGTATCTTTGTTTATAGTAAGCCAAGGAGGTATGTTCTGATCATGCCATTTTTCCTTTCTTAAATAGTTGTCTTAAAGGTCTTTTATAGTTGTGATCATAGATGTGTTAGGTGTTCCCTCTTCTATGACTGCAATTATCAGTGAATCTTTTATGTTTTCTAATTCATTTGAAATAAAATCTTTGAGGAAATAGGGTGTTCCCCGAATCTTAGATTTCATTTTGAAAGTTGTCTTGAAGTCATTATTTGCTTAAAGAATATTTGTATAATTTATAGTTAGCCCCATCTATCAAATATTTCTTTATTTTTCAAGTTATGTTTTCAAGTTCCCTTCCTTGAGAATCAAATTTCTCTTTCCAAATCATTGATGTTCATGTCATTCCAAAAACAAAGGATCCTGTGGCCAAGTTAGATTTTCCCTCTGATATCCCATATCCATTGATGAGTATGTTATGACCTCTTCTTGACTCCATTTCCCAATGAACCAGATGTTTCTCCATTCTATATATCTTTCCTAGACCTTTCATGTTCTGTTGTATCAATTCAACCAAACAAACAAAAAAACCCTTGCACTTAATAACTAGTCTAAAACCTATACTAAAAGCACATAAGATAAACCTTTGCAAACAAACATTTGAGAGATCCCTCTCTGAGAACAGGAGGACTAGATCCTGTAACTCTAAATATTGGTTCTAATGTTTCCTTGTCTTTTGATTTTCCAAACTATAAAAACATGGGACACCAACATAATGGCTATCATGGTGGGACCTACTTAGAATAAATTGGTTTGAAAACACTTCTTAAAACTCTTTAGGTCCTTAACTTGATAAAGAACACCTTTTGGACTTGTCCCACTGCTCACACCAACATAATGGCAATCACGGCGGGACCCTGAGTAAAATATTTGAAATTGAACACTCACTGTCTAGTATAACATAAGTAACCTTCTTCAAGCACTACCAAGCATAACGGTAATCATGATAGGATTTATTTGAATCAGTGACAAACTAAGTAACCCTTAGGATTCTCATAGAACCTTATCAAACCTTGAAGGAATCAGTTACCAAGCCATAAGAGTGAACTCTGTATGTTTTGACACCTTAGCTAAGTGTTAAGTCAGATTTAGGACACTCTCATAACCTATAAGACTGAGAAACTCAGAAAAACCCAAAAAACATTTCAGTTTGGCTTCATAATAAACTTGGTGGTGGACCATAAAACCTTTTACCTCCAAAAGAGCTAAAAATTTCCACTTGGTGACTCCACAATCCAAAACAGACCTTAAGACTCCACTGGGAAGACCCATAATCTTTGTAACATCATAAAAACTCAGTTAGAAGGCTTTAGGATTAAATTTTTCTTCTTTTAAAAATATCAGTTAGCCTCTTAAAGATTTCCATATTTGGTTAAAATTTTCTTTTAGCTAGGATTGAAAAACACAACATAGTGGCTCCTAGAAAGATTCATACTAGAGCCTTCCCTAACTCAAACCCACCGAAAATAGTTGACAACCCTGAAAGTTTACTTATTGAGTCTCCTAAGATTAAATTTTCAACTGTTTTCATATCACCCTTGAGAGCTAATTCAGTTCATGAAAATCTTGCAGCTCTACACCAATCACAAGTCGACTTAAGAAGTCCTTTTAGAACTATGTCATTTGATAATATAATTCAGATAGACTCTGAGTCTTCATTTTCATCCCCAGAAAAAAGTGAGCATCCTGGTAGTAGAGAAACCACACCACCTGATTTACATTTCCTTCTCAATTTAGGTGTCTCTCATCCAAGATCAGCTCAACAATCTATCCACAATACATCCACATTTGTCCATCCAACATCCACTGTCCAAACCACTTCATTGTAGCCCACTTTCCCTTTCGCAAACCCACCCCTTGTAAGTCCACCTTTCTTTCTATCCATGGAAACATGGTATTCCCCATTAGTGTTACCACAACCTATGCTTCCCTTACAAAATTATTACCAATCCAAAATCCCTCATTTCACTGGAAAAGAGTCTACAACAGCTCAACATCATGTAGATAGGATGGAAGATGCATTCGATTACATGGAGATAGAAGAAGAAACCGTGAAGATGAGGATCTTATCCCAAATTTTAGGGGTAGATGTAAAGAAATGGTTTAAGAACCTACCTCCTAACAACATAAATGATCTCCCTACTTTGCATCAAACATTCATCAACAAATGGGAACTCAAAAAGAACCCTCTCCAAATACTAGTAGAGTATAGCAGCCTCAAGAGAAATCAAGGGGAGAGTGTTCATGATTACTCCACTAGGTTCAATAGTGTTTACAATGCTCTTCCACCTCACATGAAACCTCCTCAAGGCATGGCCTTGGTAAGGTATCCCGAAGGCCTTGATGCTGAAATGACTTATCAGTTAAGGGAGAGAGATTACTTAACCTTAGAAGACATGAAGAAAGGATCTGTGAGCGTAGAAGAAAACATAATTGAGAAAAGAAATAGGTTGAGATTAGAGAAGAGGGTAACTTACAAAGATGACCTACTGCCCTCAACCTCAACTTCTGACACAAAAATTGACAACCTAGTGAAGGTGATGGAGAGGATGCTTGAAAAGATAAATCTAAGTGAGAGAGTGCCACCAAGAGAACCTCAAAATAACCAAAATAGAAATAGAAATCAGAATTATAGAAGAGAAAAAAATCAAGATAAGAAAAAGGAAAGTGACCAAAAGATTAGACCTCCCTTCCAACATAACTATGTGGATCAATATGAGGAAGATAGGGAGATGGAAAGGTTGGGAGAAGCTCATGTAAACTTGATTGGATCAGACAGCCAGGATGATGTTTTCCTCACTGAAGAAGAACAAGTTTTTTTCTCCTCTGATCAAAATACAAATACCTATGAATATTCTAATGATTATAGATTGGGGTTTGAAAATGCAATCATGGAGGTGCACAAACAATACGATCTTAGGATCAAAGGGAACGTAGATAATTCAAAGGATAAAAACACTAATACTGCTGTCAAGAAAAACACAGAAACTCGGCCTAAAAATACAGCAGAGAAAACCAACATTTTGGCCAAGGAACCAGACTTAAAAAAAGACCAAAGTGGCCAGCCAAATGTTAAACAGAGTACCCCTAGCACTTCAACTAGTGGTCTTAATAAAACTGTCCCAATTACCAGTCCAAACAAGGTTCGGCAAATCAAAATTGCTGAAAAGAATTCAATTGAAAAGACAGATATAAATATGAACAAGTCAATGGTTCCTTTCAGCCTTGAGGGAGAGATTGTAAAGATAAAAATTACCATCCCCCTAGCTGAACTTGTAACCCAAGAAGTTTTAAAAAACCAAGTTTTAAAGATTTGAATTTAGGAAGTGATACTGAGACCTTAAACTTGACAAATGACAAGCCTGAGTTGTTGTTTGGCCCAAAAGTTTAAGGAAAATACCAAGAATGGGTTTTCCCTCCCTTCTATGTTAGCTTGAACATACACGAGAAAATTTTACATAATTCCATGTTAGATTTTGGAGCTTCGCACAATCTAATGCCCAAGGTAGTAATGGAGATATTAGGCTTAGAAATTACTAAACCATACAAATATTTGTATTCCTTTGACTCAAGCAGAGTCAAATGTTTGGGTTTAATCAAATATTTATGCATTAACTTAGCTCAAATTCCTGCTAAGAGTCTAGTAATGGACATAGTTGTAGCTGACATTCCCCCTAATTATGGCATGCTCTTATCAAGATCATGGGGATCCAAACTTCAGGGAAGCCTTCAAATGGACATGTCTTATGCCACCATCCCTATTTTTAACCGAAACAGAAGACTATAAAGGGAATCTCACATGAAGTACATGGTGAGAAATATAGACAAACCAAACAAATCTCCAATCTACTCTATTCAATCAAGTTTATATTCCTTTATCTTATGCAACGAAGATGAAATTACTCAACAAGATAAGGAAAGCATAGACCTAATCAGTTCACTAGAACAACCAAATCTTCCCTCGAATCAAATTTAAAACATTGAAAATCAACAGCAAAAAGAAAATGAAAATGAAGCAAACATACTTTGGACAATAAACTTTGATGGATATTGTAATAAAACAAGTGCAGGGGCCGGTGTTTGGATTCAAAATACGAATCAGAGTTTTTCATATAAATTAGATTTCCCATGCACTAATAATATTGCTGAGTATGAAGCACTTCTCCTAGGCTTACAGTTGCTTAAACGATTATAATCCCAAAAGATATCTGTCTTAGGAGATTCTGAACTTATCATAAGACAAATCAAAGGAGAATACTCAGCTAGAAATCCAAGGCTTAGGGAATATCGGAATGCTACCCTTGATTTATTAAAAACCTTTGAAAAGTATGAACTTATTTTCATTCCTAGAGCACTAAATCATCTAGCAAATGAACTCGCCTTCAATGCCAGCAACTTCCAAATACTTGAGATAAATGAACAGCTTAGCGTAAAGGTAAAAAACAGACCCATTTTTCCTGATAATGAAGATCACTGGCAAGTGTTTGATTCTGACAAACACATAGATGATTTCTTAAAATCAGAAAACGATTTTGACATGCCAATATCAAAAACCAACCATAAAGAAAATTGTTTGTATATTGAAAAAATCCCAGAAGTTGAAATGATATATTCTGCTGATGTAAATCATTATGAGAATCCTTTTGAAGCAGAGATAATTGAGAACACAGACCAAGAAGACTTGGAAGTTTTACAATGAAAAAATGATAAAATTCTAGGAGGTCTCACACCTTTAGAACACCTTTTTGATTTTAACGATGTAGCCAAAGAACTGAGAATGGAGCCTGTGGAAACAAATGTAGAAGAGCATAACATAGGCAGTCTAGCCAAACCCAAGATGATTAAATTGTCCAGCACTCTCCTAGCTCATATAAAATTGTAATATATAGAGCTGTTCAGAGAATTTAAAGATGTTTTTGCTTGGGGATACAAAGACCTAAAATCGTATGATACCAGCATCATCCAACATTAAATCCCTTTGAAGGAAAATCAAAAGCCTTTTAAACAAAAACTAAGGAGAATAAACCCTATTTTATTACCTTTAGTTAAGGTAGAAATTGAAAAAATGCATGATGCTGGGATCATTGTACCAATTAGATATACAGAATGGGTATCAAACTTAGTTTCTGTTAGAAAGAAAACAGGGGAAATCAGGCTCTATATTGACTTCAGAAATTTAAACAGAGCCTCTTTAAAAGACAACTACCCCTTACCCAAGATGGACCATATACTTCAAAGGGTAGTTGGGTCAAAAAGGATATCCCTCTTAGATGGGTTCTCGGGTTCCAACCAGGTGTTAGTGTTTTCAAGTGATCAAATCAAAACTTCTTTTACCACACCTTGGGGCACCTTTATGTATGTCAAAATGCCTTTTGAATTAATGAATGCAAGGGCCACCTTCCAAAGAGCCATGGACATAGCATTTTCTGAAGATATTGGCTATTTCATAATCATTTACCTTGATGACATAACCGTTTTCTTGAAAACTGATGAAGAACATTTGATTCACTTGAGAAAAGTTTTTGAGAAGTGTAGGAAATTTGGCTTGTCATTGAATCCCAAGAAGACACTCTTTGGCCTCCAAGAGGGTAAACTTCTTGGCCATATAATTTCGGAGGGGGTAATCAAAATAGACCCCACAAGGATAGATGTCATATTGCAGATCAGCCATCCAAGAAGCCTCAAAGAATTACAATCTTTCATTGGAAAGATTAATTTTCTGAGGAGGTTCATCCCCAACCTTGCTGAGCTATTAAAAAACATTACAAACATGCTTAAGAAATATGTGGGTGTAAAATGGACTTTACCAGCTAAACAATCATTCGAACTGGTCAAACAAGCTCTAACTCAAACACCAGTCCTAATTAGTCCAGATTTTACCAAAGACTTTTATATATTTTCTTTTGGATCTGAACATACAATAGCTGCAGTGCTACTTCAAAAGAATGATTTGGGGCAAGAAAAACCAATATCCTTCTTTAGTAGGGTCTTAAGAGATGCTCCTCTCAAATATAACATCATGGAGAAGCAAGCCTTAGCATTAGTGAAAGATTTAAAGGACTTTAGGGTCTATATTTTACACTCTCACATAATTTTTTTTGTTCCACATACTGTTGTCAAGGACATTCTAAGTCAAGACCCTGATGGTAAAAGGGGAAAATGGATTGCAACTATTCTTGAGTATGACTTAGAAATCATTCCCACCAAACTAGTTAAAGGGCAAGGATTAGCAAAACTTATGGCTGAGTCTAACTTCCAAGCACTAGACATGAATATGGTAGATGTGTTGGAAGAAATAGAAGAATCTACTGCTCCTTTCATTGAAGAAACATTTCTAAATTCTCTTTGGTATGCTGACATTATTTATGTGCTTTTATATTTAAATGCCCCTCCTTCTCTGTCTAAAACTAAAGCTATATTTTTGAAAAAAAAAGCTTTGGTTTATTGCATCTTAGATGGGGTATTATATTGGAAAAATGTTGTTGGAATTTTTCTTAAATGTTTACTTGAAGATGATGTAGGGAAAATCATGCATGAATTGCATGACAGAGAATGTGGAGGACACCTCTACTAGAAGGCCATAGTAAAAAAAATTCTTAGATCTGGTTACTATTGGCCTACCCTTTTCCAAGACACTCGGAAGGTGGTCATGTCTTGCCATAAGTGTCAAATTTTTGATGGAAAAATAAAAATTCTTCCCTTACCCTTACATCCTATCAGAGTTGAGGCACTTTTTTGTTGAGATTGCAAAAAGATGATGAGCTTAGTGGAAAGGAGTCACCTTCACTAAGTGGGCCCGCAGGCTATTTTTGGCGCAAAGTCTATTTTTAGACTATGTCTATTTTTAGACATATGGATCATGTTCTATGAGTTGCAGGATGTTATTTGTGGATGGTTGGTCAAGCTGGAAAAAATAGATGGACTTCTATTTTTAGACATATCAAGTGGAATCTATTTTTAGATTTCCAGTCTAAAAATAGATATGTCGAATATTATTAGCTCTTAATAATATTTGGACTATAAACATTATCTTATTCTCTTGGAGCACTTCAGTTAAGTGCATAGATGTGGCACAGGAGTTGACAGAAGGAATTACACTATTCCTAAGGGTTAAGTGGAGCTATTGCATGGAGACTTTAGTTAGAACTCATGTGACAGAGTTTGGTGGAGTTGATTGAGGAAGTTAGTGGAGTTGTATTCAGTTCAACTAATCTAAACATAGTTGAGTTATTTGTATTCAGTTTAACTAATTGATACAATTAGTGAGAGTGGTGTGAATTAATTATTAATTAATTCACTAATTATAAACTCAATAATCAAATAAAGAATGCATCAGTTAACTTCAGTGCATGGACAGTTTCAGTGGAGACTAGTGCAAGAATAGGTGAAAGAGCAGGTTAAATATCAGTTGTGACTATATTGTTTCTATTTGCAACACACAGATAGGTGGAGTAGCCCATGAGGATTGCGTAGTTCAAGCCAGGTGGTTTATCTATTTAATGAAGCCATCCCATAGCATTAATTATGCAATAGAGGCTGGCTATCAAGTGGCAAAAGATTGGAGCATGTGTTTTGCTAGATCTAGCTTGATAGTGTGTAGCAATTGAGGGAGTGCATGAGAGCTTGTGAGGAGATTTTGTACTATGATTGTTACATGATATCCATGACATATAATATACAGATATTTGGGGTTTTCATCTTTAAGCTTTCCCATTAAATAATGTGTTCATATGTATGATTGTTTGTGGTTTTAATATATGCATGCAATTGATTTTATTTCCGCATGTGATTATCAATGGTAGAAGAGATTCTGTATTATGCATGAAGCTAAAATAGTGTGTGATCAGGAGAATCTCGGTGAATAATATCTTAGTTATTCAAATTTCGACATGGTATCAAAGTGATATTGATCATTGGAGCAATTGCAAAACATTGAAGCGGTTGAGTTTTGTGCTGGTGGAATTCGAATTTGCAACAGTGTTTTCTTGGTGTCGAAGTTGAGATGTCTTTCAACGGATTACGATTGGAGTATGCCCTTGAGGGTAGCTTGAATTATATTTCATGGAAGGACAGGATGGAAGCGGTGCTAGATGACAATGGGTTGAAAGAGTTCATAGATGCTGAAGTCCCAAAGCCTACTTCTACTGATGCTGCCGTACTTGATGCATGGCAAAAGAAGACAACAAAGCATCGAAGGATTCTGTTGGAGGGTGTGAAGGATCACATAGTGTCCAGCCTTCATGGTAAGCCTTCTCCATTCTTGATGTGGAAAGCCTTGACAGATTTATTCCAAAGCAAGAGCGACCAGAGGAAGTTGGCGCTCAAGGATAGACTCAGAAACATAAAGATGGAGAAAGGCGACAATATGCCCAAGTACCTCATGAAGTTCATCCAATGCAGGGATGAGCTGGGAAGTGTGGGGGTGACTGTTGATGATGAGGACTTGGTGAGCTTGGCTCTCCTTAGGCTTCCAAAGAGTTGGCACTCCTATCAGGACTCTGTCAATGGTCGGGAGAAATTTCCAGGATGGGAGTGACTTTGGTCAGATCTTGTGCAAGAGGAGATAAGGCGACGTACCAGGGACGAATCTTCATCAAAGAACTCTGATGAAGAGAATTGCGCTTTGGCTACCAAAGCAAAGAAGGGGAAGAGCAAGAAATCTTCTCAATCCGGTTTTTGTTTTTGTTGTTTTTTTTTTTTCTCTAATTTCTCTTATATTTTGTGTTTCAGGTATTGCTTCATTCAAAGTGTAACTCATTCTCAGCATCAAGGAACGACATTTGCATTTTCACACTTTTTTTATGTGTATTTTTGCTTTTTGGTGTGCATTTCCTTTGATGTTCCCTACACGGAACACCACTTTTTGAGTGTTTTTGTTGTTCCTTCAAAAGAGCAACCCTTTGGGAGTATTTTTGAGAGCAACCTTTTCTTCCTCTTGTGGGATTATTCCTAGTTCATCTCAACCACATTTTACTGATTCCCTTTCATGACATGAAGTACACTACTTTTATGAGGACAAGAATTATGGATTCTATTGAAGCAAGTTAATATCATTCATGTTATGATCTTTAACAGGACAGCTCCTGGATGATAGATTATTTTCAAAAGGGACACAATTATTTATATACTACTTTACTACATTGTTTTCTGTTGAACATGATATTGATTGATCATCTTAATACCATGCTGGTTCCACCCTTCCTGGTTATAATCTTCTCTGTCTGTAATAAATGAGATTATGGGTATATATTTTTTTCTATTGACATGTTCAACTTCTTCCACCATCCCTGCTCTTAAGGAGTGCTGAGCCCCCCTCTTTTTATCATAAAAATGTGTAATAATAACAAAATTTTGTTCGCAGATGGAGGATAGGGGGTCTCATTACGAGCCAGCCTACCATGTTCATAAGGCTGTAACAAAGTGACATTCCCATTATGACCACCACACCAGGGTTATGATCCATTGGATAGCCCAATTATCCTTGGAACAGGAGGTCTCATCACGAGCCGGCCTGATCACTTTTGCTACATCCCAGTGAATGGCAGTGTGGTTATCTGGTTACCACGCCAGCACATTGATCTCTTCTGTAGAACAACAATGTAACTCTCTAGTTATAAATTGAGGATTCTCGCTCATATGGGTTAAAAAGCAACCCTGCCGAGGCTATGGACGCCTGCTGGCAGCAGCGGCTCTGCTTATGGTATTGAAGTTATATCTTATCGTCAATTATTACTATAATACCCTTTTCTTATTTTTTTTTCTTTTTATCAGAGAAGTTATTTCCTTAATTTTCCCTGTTTTGAACCTTTATGCATGAGAAATTGTTTTATGATCAATCGCATCATTTTTAGCTAGCATACTATCAGTAAAGCATCTTTTTGGCATATTGCTGTCCTTTTTCTCTTTTTCGTAACTTATCATCAATCCAAAGCGTCCTATCTCTTATTCATAACTATCTTTACACACTCTGCTCTCATTATAATCATAACCCTCGTTGTCCTATCATTGATATGTGTACTCTGCTTCATTCACTGATATATTGTTCATTCCCGTGCCTTGCCGTCAGCATAACCCCTCTCATACGCTTTATGGTCATGATTCCTTTTCCAATTGGAGGGGGGAATGTATGCATTATGGGATTGCATGCGATATGATTACTGCACTCTGCCATCACTTGTTGATTTTCCAAAATATTAGTATTGCATGTATACATAAGTTTTTCTGATTGAAATTTTTGCATGCATCTTATCTATTGCTTACACTATGGATTCAAGAACATTGTATGCAAAATAGTGCTTTGTTTGCAGGAAAACAACAAGTATGGGCAGAATTCTATTCATAGCATGACCACACTATTGCACTTAACAGAAGAGGCTCGCGCACGTGAACAATTCTTCAGACATGATGTGCTTACCTGGATTCCACCTTTTGCATCACTTTCAGCACCAACTCTGCCTACATCAGCTTCAACAACTACCAGTACATATATGTCATTCCACATTTTTGGAGGTAAAACTTGAGGTAAAATAGCATAATTTTCTGATTTATTACGAATTTAGGAGAATTTCATGAAAATCCATTTTGAGCATTATTTATCATCCTTCATTCCACATCTTTACCAATTTCCCTTTTTCAGCAGCATATCATTTTCGAGTATGGGGGAGTGTTCCTTTCATTCATTTCTTTCTTATGACCATGTTATTCATCTTCTTTATCATCCATTGCTATTCTTATTCACTCTCACCACCTCCCTTATTCCATGTTGTTTTACACCAAGCCTAGAATTCAACAGCTGGTAGCAACCACCTCAATTTTTTTTCTAGCATCGCATGAGGGCATGCTAATTTTTCAGAGAGGGGGAGGAATTGCTACGCATGATGGATGTTTTCAATTTTCTTTCTCATTTAAGGCATACAATTTCATTTTTACACAATGCAGAAATTGATTTCCATAATATTTTTAAAAAACCATGAACTCAATTCTTGTGATTTCTCGAAAACACAGACGTATCATTAATACAAACCCAGATAATTTCAAGATAAATTGGTTCATAAAATTTCGGAAATCATGCACTCTCACCTACAGCCATTTTGTTTATATCTCATGATCCGTGCATCAAAACGGTCTGATTTTTGGATCATAAAGGCATTCATATATTATAAATTTACTTGCCAAATTTCAACAAAAGTTGGTTTGTAGTTTTTGAGAAAATGGTTAATGAAGTTTGCTGTTACTTATATCATATTTTGTTGCAACTTCATATATACATATAGTTGAATGTCAATATAAAAATTGTTATGCCTTCATCAAGATTACTAAAAGTGAATATTCATTAATTAAGGAAGAATTCATTTGTTCTATCCATTTCATGAGCTAAGATGAACATATTTTTTATTGCTTGGTTAACACATGGGTTTTTGTCTTTGAGTTGCATGAGGACATGCAATATATTCAGGTTTTCGTTGCATGAGGACATGCAACATATTGAGTGTGGGGGTATGTTGGGCCGTTAATATGCCATTATTATTATCACTTGTGAATGCTTATTCCACCCATTTCTACCATTCTTCATCACGCCATTTATTATAATTTATTATTTAAATCCATTTTATGATGATTTATGCTTCTATGAATGAATGTTATTTATTCTCCTTTATTTCTAATAAATTGATGATTATGAATTATTTTATCAATGATAGTTTTAATAAGTTGTTTATAACATTATCCACCATTTTTAGCCTCCAAGGTAATTTCCAGATTGAAGATTTGATCATTAAAAGTGCCAACTCAGAAATGCGCTGGAATAAGGAGTGACAGTTTTGCGGTTGATATTCTGAGCAAATGAAGACGAATCTGGAAAATCCGGAACATGGGTTTTGTCCAGAACGGACCCAATTAACTTTAGTAAAGAACGGTTTGCCCAAATTCGGCCTGTGTTGAGAGATTCGCAGAGTTCTTTGAGCACGATTTTCTCAGATCTGTGGTTGCGGCCGTCCTCCAAATCTCAGCTACAAAGCCAAATTCGACTTGCTGTTGTTGAAAGATGGATGTAAATCTATTTTATTGTTGATCAATTGGTTGGAAGAAATTCAATATTATTATTAGAGATCCTATTTGCTATTTAATTTCTCCACCTTCTGATTATAAAAGGAGAAACATGTATTGTGTATTAGAGGAGGAGGAGGGATGGAGAGACTTTTCTTATTGTAATTTGCAGAATTGTGCATCGGCTCTTGTTAAGAGAGTGTGAGCTGTTTGTAAACATTATTAATGCCTGATTAATAAAAGAGTTCACTGTTGTTACATTTCTCAAGCGCTGGAGTAAAGCACAGCAACGCTTCACCGGTGGTTGAGGGCCCGGCCCTGGTGGAGCGATCTGCTGTTGGTATTTCTATTAGTTTATTTCTGTTGTGTGAAGTTCGTTTATTACAATTAAAGAATTGAGTTGTTGCTAATTGGATCAAATACAGAGTCATTGTTATTCCATTCTTTACAAGAAGCATGATTCATGATTCAATTGTTATAAAATGTTGTTTTTCCGTATCTAATTCCAGTTGTTATTCCTTTTGTTTATGAATTACGATAGTTGATTGTTGCGTGGCTGTCGACAGGATTAAAGAGTAGAAATCTAGTTTGCTTGGTTATGAATTGAATTCACTGTTTATTTTACGCTGCTATTCAATTCCCGTTCATTGCTTTTAGATTGTTGTTCCTTTCCAGTTTGCGTTTTAGATTTCATTTCCTTTGAGTTGTTTTCACTTGCTTTGAGATCTCTAAACTGTAGAGGGCAGAGCTAATCATTCCAGGTCCCCAGATTTGGTCATCTCACATCGATTTCTAGGGAAAAGAGTTATTACTACTGCATCCCTAATCGATGTCTAGCAAGGTTGTTGTAGTGTAGTCTTTACATTTCTGTCATTTGTAATTAGATTTCTTTTCAAGCAGATTTCTTTTCAAGCATTTATTATTTCTGCATTTGTATTTCTATACTACATCTTCACAAACATTACTCTCGAGTAAATAGCCGCCTCAGACTGAGTACACTCTTGAAACAAAAAGTCGTCCCTGGGTTGACAATTAATGTGAGGTAATTAGGAGTTACAAAGACACCTTTTTATCGCTCCACACAAGGCAGAAGGAGTGGTGAGCAGGGGTGATGGCAAGTTGTGGCACCGGAGATTGGGCCACCTTCACCATGGAGCTTTGAAGATACTGCAACAAATTTCTACTGGGCTTCCTAAGGGTACTCTTGCGCAATCAGATCAGTGCAAGGGATGTACCTTGGGAAAATTTGTGAAAGCCACCTTTCATAAGAAGGATAATCGCGCCACGACGATCCTTGAGAGAATTCACACAGACGTGTGTGGACCTTTCTCAACATCTTCGACAGCAAAGCACAGGTATTATGTGATATTTGTTGATGATATTTCTCGTAAGTGCTAGATCTTCTTCACAAAGAAGAAGAGCAAGACATAGTCAAAGTTCTATGAGTTCAAGGCACTGGTTGAGAAAGAATTGGGGAAGCTGGTGAAGGCTCTAAGGAGCGACAATGGTGGTGAATTTATCTCTGGTGAATTCAAGGAATTTTGCAGCGCAGAAGGAATTCGAACAGAAGAACAGAATGATCGTGGGTGCTGCACAGGCGATGTTGCATGATCAGGGCCTACCCATTCACTTGTGGGTGGAGGCATGCAATACTGCAGTATATGTGTAGAACCATTTTCCTCACATGATACTTGGCATGAGTACACCTGAGGAGGCATTTTCTGGTAAGAGGCCTGATATTTCCCATTTGAGGATTTTTGGTTCACCTGTTTACATTCATGTGACGAAGGATGCCAGGAAGAAGTTGGAGCCAACTGTGAAGGTTGGGCTATTTGTGGGGTACACTGATACACCCCACAACTATCGTGTGTATTTTCCAGACAGTCGCAAGACTGTTGTGTGACAGGATATCAAATTTCAGGAGGAGAAAGCCATGAAGTGTTCACTTGAGAGGGAGCCACACTTGCATGAAGATGAGGAGCTATTATTTCCTAAGGATGAGTCTCAGGATGTGGATCAGCCACAAGATGAGGTTCATGGAGTGGAAGAGACCACTCATGCAGCGCCAACCATCAGAGGGTGGAAGCACACAACAGAAGCTGAGCGACTGGCTCAAGATGCAGAGAAGGTTGTAGGAGCACCTACATCACAGCGCAGATAGAGACAGTCACCTGACCGGTATACTGGATACATGGCTCTTCTGAGCTAGTGTATCGTGACAGAGCCATCCTCTTTCGAGGAAGCTATGGAGGATCCCACATGGATAGATTCCATGGTGGAAGAGTATGATTCGATTGTTAGAAACAATGCATGGGAGATTGTCCCGAGGCCAGAAGGGAAATCAGTGGTGGGTTTGAGATGGATCTACAAAGTGAAGTAGGCAGCTGATGGGAGTGTGGAGAAGTACAAGGCAAGATTTTTTGCCCGAGGCTTTTCACAGATTGAGGGGATCGATTATGAGGAGACCCTTGCACCTGTCACAAGGTATTCTTCCATACAGATGATTCTTTCTCTCTCAGCGCAGATGGGGTGGCACATTCATCATATCGATGTGAAGACTGCGTTCCTCAACGGAGTTATTGAGGAGGAGGTGTACATAGAGCAGCCCGAAGGTTTTGAGATCTTCAGCAGCAAGTTGCATGTGTGCAGGCTCAAGAGAGAGTTGTATGGGTTGAAACAAGCACCTCGTGCTTGGTACACGCGGATAGACAGTTATTTCACCGGACTTGGATTCTCCAAGAGTGAGGCGGATCCTAACCTATACCAGATTGTGGTGGAGGGTAAGTTGTTGATCATTGTAATTTATGTATATGATTTGATTTTGATAGGTGATGAGCTGTTGATACACTCATGCAAGGATGATCTTGCAAAGGATTTTGAGATTAAGGACTTGGGCCTACTTCATTATTTCCCGGGATTGGAAATTTGTCAGCACAATGGTGTACTGTTTGTTTCTTAGGGTAAGTATGCCTGGGAGATACTGGAGAAGTTCAACATACATGGCTGCAAGCCTGTTGATACTCCTCTTCCTAGTGGTTGGAGGAAGGAGGATCCTACTTCAGCGGAGGTAGTGGATGCCACTGTTTATCAATAGTTGGTGGGGTCGCTTATGTATCTGGTCAATACACGACCCGACATATGCTATGCAGTTAACCAGCTTTCACAAGCTATGGTTAAGCGTACCAAGCTCTACTGGAAGGCAGGCAAGCATGTATTGAGATATCTCAGAGGCACATCAGGATATGGATTGTGGTACATATAGTCGGATGAGGTGAAGCTATGTGGCTTCACGGATCTAGATTGAGCAGGCAGCCCAACGGACAGAAAGAGCACATTTGGAGGGATTTTCAGTATCAGGTTGACAACATTTTCTTGGTACAGCAGGAAGCAGAGATCCGTGGCGCTCAGTTCAGCAGAGGCTGAGTATATGGCAGCGAGTTTGGATGCATGCAAGGCTATATGGATGAGGAAGATCCTGGTCAGGTTGTTCGGTTCACACTTAGAGCCTACTGTGATTTATTGTGATAATCAGAGTTGCATCAAACTCTTGGTTAATCCAGTATTTCATGGTAGAACTAAACACATTGAAATCTGGTATCATCATATCAGAGATTGTGTGTAGCGGAAGGTCATGTTACTTTCATACATTCCTACGAAGGATCAGGATGTTGATATCTTGACGAAGGCACTCACCAAGAGAAAATTCGAATACCACAGGGGCAGGATAGGGGTTGCAGATAATCCTTATCTTGTTGAGAGGGAGTGTTGAGATTGCAACAAGATGATGAGCTTAGTGGAAAGGTGTCGCCTTCACTAAGTGGGCCCGCAGGCTATTTTTGGCGCAAAGTCTATTTTTAGACTATGTCTATTTTTAGAAATATGGATCATGTTCTATGAGTTGCAGGGTGCTATTTGTGGATGGTTGTTCAAGTCGGAAAAAACAGATGGACTTCTATTTTTAGACATATTGGGCAGAATCTATTTTTAGATTGCCAGTCTAAAAATAGATATGTCGAATATTATTAGCTCTTAATAATATTTGGACTCTAAACATTATCTTATTCTCTTGGAGCACTTCAGTTAAGTGCACAGATGTGGCACAGGAGCTGACAGAAGGAATTACGCTATTCTTGAGGGTTAAGTGGAGCTATTGCATGGATACTTCAGTTAGAACTCATGTGACAGAGTTTGGTGGAGTTGATTGAGGAAGTTAGTGGAGTTGTATTCAGCTTAACTAATCTAAACATAGTTGAGCTATTTGTATTCAGTTTAACTAATTGATACAATTAGTGAGAGTGGTGTGAATTAATTATTAATTAATTCACTAATTATAAACTCATTAATCAACCAAAGAATGCATCAGTTAACTTCAGTGCATGGACAGTTTCAGTGGAGACCAGTGCAGAAATAGGTGAAAGAGCAGGTTAACTATCAGTTGTGACTATACTGTTGCTATTTGCAACACACAGATAGGTGGATTAGCCCATGAGGATTGCGCAGTTCAAGCCAGGTGGTTTATCTATTTAATGAAGCCATCCCATAGCATTAATTATGAAATAGAGGCTGGCTATCAAGTGGCAAAAGATTGGAGCATGTGTTTTGCTAGATATAGCTTGATAGTGTGTAGCAATTGAGGGTGTGCATGAGAGCTTGTGAGGAGGTTTTGTACTATGATTGTTACATGATATCCATGACATATAATATACAGATAGTTGGGGTTTTCACCTTTAAGCTTTCCCATTAAATACTGTGTTCATATGTGTGATTGTTTGTGGTTTTAATGTATGCATGAAATTGATTTTATTTCCGCATGTGATGATCAATGGTAGAAGAGATTCTGTATTATGCATGAAGCTAAAATAGTGTGTGATCAGGAGAATCTCGGTGAATAATATCTCAGTTATTCAAATTTCTATACAACCATGGGGTTTAGAATTCATTGGGGAAATTCACCCATCCTCCTCAGCTCAAAATAAGTGGATCCTCACGGCCACTGACTTCTTTACCAAGTGGATAGAAGCTATACCCTCCAGGAATGCTAATGACTCTGACATTATCAAGTTCCTTGAAACAAATATCCTATCCAGATTTGTTTGTCCCAGAAAAATCATAACAGATAATGTTGTTGCTTTTAAATCCAAGAAGATGGTTGATTTATATTACAAATACCACATAACCTTGGGCCATTCCACTACTTACTATCCCCAAGGAAATGGATTAGCTGAATCCTCCAATAAGAGCCGCATCAATATCATCAAAAAACTATTGGAACAGAATCAGAAATCATGGCACAGTAAGCTGGTTCATGCCTTATGGGCTGATAGGTTAACTACAAAGAAGTCAATAAATATGTCCCCCTATTAGCTGGTCTATGGCATGGATGCAGTTTTTCCCACCTCATTAGGAGTTCTAGTCATGAAACTCCTTCAAGAAGTGCATATTGAAGAAAATGATATGCAGAGGAGAATCAACGAAACAATCCATTTACAGGAAGAATTTTATGAGAGAACATAGTTGGTCCAAGAAAATATGAAGAAGCTATTTGATAAGAGGACTAAGGCAGAAAATTTCCAAGCTGGAAATGTTGTTCTTAAGTGGGATTCAAGAAGAGAAGAGAACGGAAAACATGGCAAGTTTGAGAACTTGTGGAAAGGGCCATATAGTATCCATTTTGAGAGGGGTCACAATGCATTTTTATTGAAAGAATTGAATGGGGAAGATCTGTATGGAAGCCCTGTCAACGACAGGATGGTAAAACATTAATTCTGCCAGGAATCATGAGTTTCAAATCATTTTTGTTTTTCATTGTAAATATCATAAGCTGAATGTTGCATTCAAAGTTAGAAAAATAAAAAATACAAAAATAGTAAAATAAAGAAAAGAGGGCAGATTGTAAAAACAATAAAGGTACAACCCCATACAAAAAAAGAGAAGCAAAATCTGAAAGTGTGCAAGCTCAAATTCCACTCCTGAGAAACACACTTCTAGTTAGTCAAATAGCCTAATCCTGACTAATTAGTTTTAAATTGATTACTGATAGGATGGTGAATTTGATTTTCCAAACTATTTAATCTTGGCTTATCAATAGGTAGATTAGGCTAGAAATTAAAGGTTCAAACCTTCTCAAAATCTGAACCTAATGTTTCTAAAAAGAGATGACTCAAATATATTTATTTTCGTGAGTCAGAAGCAAAGATAAACTGGTTCTAATTAGCTTAAAATCTGAACCAGATGGTAAAGAAGAACAACTCAAATAAAAGTAAAAACAGAGCTGAAAAAAGATGAAGGAAGTGCTTTGAACTTTCAGATCTTAAAGCCTTCCATTTTGTTTTAAATTTTCTGCAAAATAAATGTCTATATGCAGCCTATTTTTATGCCATAGATCACAGCAGGTCAAATAGCTTAATCTTGACTTGACTATTTTTAAATTTCTGTTTTAGAAATTAGAGAATAAAAATCTGTTAGACTATTTAAACCTAACAGATTAGTAGATTAGGTAGAGAAACATATGAAATCAACTGTTTAATTTGAGTTCATGGAGAAATAAGGAGTATAAATAGATTAGTTTCTTGCTTTCAAAAGAAAAAAATGTTGTAAGAGATTTTTCCAATCCAAGTGCACTCTAAAGAAGAAAAAATGTTAGATCAGTAGGATTGGGTAGGTAGAAGCTGGTATTGATGAAAGTCCATTTATTTTTCATGGCTGCTAATAATTTCAGAGAAAAATAAGACCATTGAAAATGAAGAAATCAGCCCAATGGATAAGGCACTGATCAGCCCCTAGAGAATGCAAGTCTGAAATTCTTGATACCTTCAAGAAGGCATCATCCCCATATGGAGCCACTGTTAGTTAGCTATAAAATTTGTTATATCAAATGCTAGCTAAATCATTTTTTGGAGCCTTCAAGAAACAAGTATTATTGCTAAAAAAATTTATGTCTTGAAGACTTTTGAAGGCCTCATGCCCTTTTTTTAAATATTCACTGCTGTTTCCATTTTAAACTCAGAAATTCTACAGATTCCATAGAGGAAAGACTACTGCAAAACACCCTTTTCCCTTTTTTCACTTCAAAATAACCTTCTTTTTTCCCCTTTCATTCCCATGGAATTCTTCTATTTTCAATTTGTTTCCCATTTCCCCTTCATAGAATCCTCTTTACAGAGTTTAAAACTCCTTTTTAAACTCTGCCGAAACCCTCAAATCCATTGAAAAACTTGAAAAATTTCTTGAAAAATACTTTTTATTATTGCAGACTTAAGCCCCCTTGGGCTAAGTCCTAAACCACTTCCCCATTATATGCCCTGGGGCTAGAACTAGGTGTGAAGCCCTCATGGCGCTTATCGCATTGGAAAAGTTCAAAGCGCGTGAGTCTTGGTGCCATGCCAAAAAGTTCCTATGTGATTAGCCCTGTGCATTATATCCTCCGATCATATTATTATTCCACATAAACCCATGGCCCCGCAAATGGGCGCCTATCCATTTCATATTTATATATCCCACCCATACCATAAAAAATTTGTATTATATTAAAAAAATTTGGGTTTTTCCACCGGTCTCATACTTAAGATAATTTCTGTCGTTGATCTTAAACCGATCGAATGGCCAGTGCTTATTGCATCAGATTTTTCCTTTGGGTGCATTTTTTAATGTTTTTCCCCCACCTCCGATTTTGATGGCCCAATCGTGTAAACACATCGGCCATTCCCCGATTGTGCAATCGCATCTGCCTTCCCTAATCGCGCAATCGCATCGGCCTTCCCTGATCGCGCCAATCGCATTGGCAATTTCTATTGCACCCTTACTCTCTCCTCGCTGATTGTAAAGCCCTGATTGCCGATATCCTGATTTAATATCCGTCTTTGATTTCCGAGCTCCAATATGATCTGACGAACCATGACCATCCCAAACCCCAAACTCCTTTTTGCCATTTTTCCTCCGAAACAAAGGTTTTAGCCTTATTCTTTCACATTTTCTTATAAAAATCCGAATAATGTGAATCCTTCACATTATTAATCCAACGCTTATCCCAACCATTGATCTCCTTGGTCATTCATGGATCAACAACTTTAACTTATTTTCTCCCTATGCTCCTCTTTTGACCTCCTCTAACGAATCTCCACCATTGGAGGATTGCCATCCAACGGCCACACTCCTTCCCCACAACCTTTGAAGCAGTTCAACCCAAAATGTAGTATTTTGTTAATCGTTATTGTTTTTGCAGGTGTTTAAATGGTTTATCCATTGTGTTAGAGAAAGGCCGAAGGCCGGGAATGACGATTCCCATGCCTTTGATTCATAAAAAGAAACCATTCACAAGGTTCAAACTCCACGTCTCGTCGATGCTTCATGGACATTGATGCCTTGTGAGCCTTGCGCAACACTTCACATCAACAAGACATAGGAAGTTAAATAAAAACAAAAGAGTATCAGGGTCGAAGACGAAATGAAACATAACATAAGATTGAAGAAAAATTTGGGGGCATTACAGCTAAGAATGATTATCAAAATCCTAATCCTCCAAATTAAAACACAGTTAAAGGTGAATCATAAGTGTTTATCAGACAAAAGGCCTCCACCGCCACCTCAGAGGCCAATTTATTCCTCTCAGCTACCACAAAGCCACCTGTGCCTCAAAGCGTTCACACAGAGGCCGAAGTTATTGATCAAAATCAGATATTTTCCTCGACGCAACCAAACAATTAGTTCTGCCAAATGAATTTAATGTAAAAATATCTGTATAGTTACTATAATGTAACACAAAGCCTCAAAAGTCAACAAAAGCTCCCACCGAGCTTAAATCTTTAATGTAGAACATTAATACAGACAAACACCTGTAAAATTCTCCATTGAGCCCCTCGAAGGCCGAGAAGTCATTGATCTGTATTAATTATCTTGGGAGATCTTTTATCAGATCTCACCTCCTCATTCCTCTATAAATACTTCTATAGAAGATGAGAAGTTGTTGGTTGGTTGGTTGTTGGTTGATCACTAGTTGTAATATTGAAACTCTCTGAAATAATACATAGTCTGTTGAAGTTGAAGAAGAAATTGAAGTCTTGGAAGTCCTGATGATGTTGTTGCATGCTTGTTCTTGAGAAGGCTCTATCATTGGATCCATGAGCTTGGCTGTTGGTGAAGTATTCTAATCTGTTTAATGTTTTTCCCCTATTTTCTTTATGTTCCATAATTTCTTACTACAGTAGGATGAAAATTTTAGGCTAAGAAATGACTCCTGGAAGCACCTTAGACCTATTTGTCCTTCACTATTTTATGTTTTCTTCCGCTGAGGTATTTTAGAGGCTTAAATATTTATCTTTAGTCCTCATGCTCGTTTATTTCTCTAATAAGTTCAAATAGTTGGTTTCAGCATGATTTATGGTTCTCCCTGCTTATCTGCTACCACTTAAAAGCTGTTAGTGAAGTCTCCCTTTGAAGTATCTTTTTTTTATAGCAATCCAAGGAGGTTTGTTCTGATCACGCCCTTTGTCCTTTCTTAAACAGTTGTCTTAAAGGTATTTTATAGTTGTGATCATAGATGTGTTAGGTGTTCCCTCTTCTATGACTGCAATTATCAGTGAATCTTTTATGTTTTCTAAGTCATTTGAAATAAAATCTTTGAGGAAATAAGGTGTTCCCCGAATCTTAGATTTCATTTTGAAGTTTTTCTTGAAGTCATTATTTGCTTAAAGAATATTTTTAGAATTTATGGTTAGCCCTGTCTATCAAATATTTCTTTATTTTTCAAGTTATGTTTTCAATTTCCCTTCGTTGAGAATCAAATTTCTCTTTCCAAATCATTGATGTCCATCTCATTCAAAAACCAAAGGATCCTGCGGCCAAGTTAGATTTTCCCTCTGATATCCCATATCCATTGATGAGTATGTTATGACCTCTTCTTGACTCCATTTCCCAATGAACCAGATGTTTCTCCATTCTATATATCTTTCCTATACCTTTCATGTTCTGTTGTATCAATTCAACCAAACAAACAAACAAACCCTTTCATTTAATAACTAGTCTAAAACCTATACTAAAATCACAAAAGATAAAAATTTGAAAACAAACATTTGAGAGATCCCTCTCTGAGAAAAGAAGGACTAGATCCTGTAACTCTAAATATTGGTTCTGATGTTGCCTTGTCTTTTGATTTTCCAAACTATCAAAACACGAGACACCAACAGGCGCGTCAAGGGTTTCATAGTATAACCAATGCTCATGAGGCACGGGTCAAACCATGATTTTGAACCCGGTGGATTCCCTTTTATACGTGAATATTGGACTAAGGATCATCATCCTTGACCTTTGGTCACCTTATCATGACTGTGGGATGGCTCTGCAGCCTATTTTCCATGAAACCTGCAACATAATACAAATGTTTAGATAAATCCTACGTTTAGAGGTTAAACTGATTTCAGAGGTTGGGCGGAGCTGAAGAGTGATGCAAAGGAGGGGTGATTATGTAGGTGGAGGAGTCCCATGGAGTGAAATGGGCGAAAAATGAAGTTTAAACTGTATTTGGCACGATCAAGGTGAAAAGTGGTTTTGGCAATACCACGAGTGGTTATCGCACGACCTTCGGGCAGTAAATGGTTTTTCTTAGAGGTAATGCAATTTCATTTACCGCTCGTCACGTGGCTTTTTTGATACCATTGGTATCGCAAAATTTTGAAGCGTTAAACCTCGAGTATAGAAATTTTGTGATATGTGTCGTCAACTGTTGGATCGGAGGCTCCAGATCCAACAATGCGGAATGAGCGCGATAAAAAAGTTTCACGATGAGTCGCTTGACTGAAGGGCAGGCGTCATAGTAAGGTTGAGCGGGCGCTTGTATATGGTGGATGGTAGGTCCCAGCAGAACTGGGTGACCTGTTTTAATGATGAGAGTTAGATCATATAGATCTACGGCTGTGGTTTCATCGAAGCATTTTTATCGGAGCGAGCAAAAAATGAAGGAAAGGTAGGTTTCTTATGGGAAATGCCGATGCGATGGGAGTTTAATGCAGAAACCGAGGTATGGTCACATGGAGGGGTACATGACCAGGAACCGATGGAAGAAGGGCTTTATCGCGTCGGGAGAGAAAAAAAAAAAAAAAAAAAAAAAAAAAATATATATATATATATATATATATATATATATATAAGGAAACATTGGGCTTATAAAAGAAAAATTCCAATGCGATGAAGGGGCTAAAGGTTTAGGCACCCAGTCATGGGGCCAGGTTATATGGAAGAAGGGGTTGGGGGAAAGAAACCAAAGGGGCTTAAGGCCTGTTTGTTTGAAAAATGAGTTTTTAGCCTAAAAATTGGGTTTTTTAGGCTTTTTAGGGGTTCAGATAGGAGGGAAAGGAGAGTCTCAAAACTGATAAAGGTAATTTATTAGCTTTGAAGGGAAAAATGAAGGGAAAAAAGGGGATTTCATAGAGGTATATGGAGGATAAAAAGGGTTGGAATGAGTGAATGAATTGATGAAAGAAGAGGTTATTTGGGGAACAATCTTGCAGGGGGCAGTAGTTTTAACTTGATTTATCTATAATAAAATAGCAGTGACGATTATTTGCAAAGTTCAAACAGCACAAGAAGACTCCAAGAATGAGAATTTTTGCATGAAAACAATCTCTTGAAGGCTTAGGACTTATTTTAGCCATCATTTGCTCAGTCAAAAATTTACTGATGGCTAACAATGGCTCCACTTGGGGATGGCAGCTCTTTGGAGGTGTCAAGAATCTTCAGAATTTTATTTCTAGGATGTAGACCCATGCCTTTATCCATTGACAACCTCTTCCTCTTTGATCATGCAACTTTTAAAGATGATCAACATTTATATCAAACAGAGTTATTTCCAAAACAACTACCTACACAGCCTACTTCCTATCATTTTTTTTTTCACAAGGTGCATTTGGACTTGCAGACCTTAAACATCAACATTTTATTCCTTTTGAAAATAGGAAAAACTATTCTAATTCTACCCTTATTTCTTCCATGAGTTCAGATTAGACTGTTGAACTCATAAATTCTCTACCTTGGCTACTATTTGCCAGGATTAGACTATCTGGAAAAATCTTATTCTCTATCTTCTAAAACAGAAATTTAAACATAGCCAAACCAGGATTAGGCTATTGGGTTTGCTGTGGGTCCATGGCATAAAAACAAGCTGGGCACAGACTTTATTTTTCAGAAATTTAAAACAAAATTGTGAAGGTTTAAGATCTGAAAACTTTAAAACATCCTTCAATCTTTTTGCAGCTCTGATTTTGGTCTTTTTGGGCTGATCTTTTCTTTACTCTTGGTTCATATTTTGATCATATTGGAACCAATTCCTTATCAAACCTATAGGTTCAGATTTTCAGCTTGTTTGAACCATTGTTTTCTATCCTAATCTAATCTACCGATAAGCCAAGATTGAACAGTTTGGAAAATCTTCTTCACTAACCTATCAGTAGAAAAATTGAAATATATCTTAGTCATGATTAGGCTGTATGACTAAAATAGCAGTGTTGTTTTTTGGTAGTGGCATTTAAGCTTGCACACTTTCAAAATTCTTTTCCTTTTGGTATGGGGCTATACCTTTCTTGTTTTATTTCTGGCCTCTTTTTCTTTTCTATTGTTTTTGTCTTTTTCCTTTCTTCGAATTAAAAAAAAAAAGTGTTATATACAATGGATAAAAAGCCTTGAAAGTAAAACATCAGTCAACAGAAATGATGTTTGAGAACCCTTCCATTAATAGGACCTCCAAAGTATTTAGCTCCATCCAACTCTTGCAGAAAAAATGCATTGTTTCCAATAGCATATTGGATGAGATAAGGGCCTTGCCATAAGTTATAAAATTTTCCATGTTTGCCCTTATCTTCTCTTCCTGAATCCCATTTCAAAACTTTATCACCAATTTTGAAATCACTTGCCTTGGTTCTTTTGTCAAACAGCTTCTTGATATTTTATTGTAATTGTTGTGGTCTGATGTATACTTCCTCTTTGGTTTGCTGTAAATGTATAGTTTGGTTTATTCTTCTTGTTACATCATCATCTTCAGACTGTATTTCCTGGATTAACTTCATGACTGGCACTCCTAGACAGGTTGGAAATATTGCATCAGTTCAATAAACTAGCTGATAGGGAGACATTCCAATGGATTTTTTTATGGTTAACTTGTCTGCCCATAAGGCATGTACTAGCTTATTGTGCCATAATTTCTTGTTATCTTCCAGCAAATTCTTGATAATGTTTATCAGATTTTTATTTGAGGACCCTGCCAGCCTATTAACTTGAGGGTAATAAGCTATAGAATGACCCAATATGATCTGATACTTATGACAGAATTCCACCATCTTTTTAGATCCAAATGCAGCACCATTATAAGTTATGATCTTCTTAGGACAGCCAAATCTGGATAATATATGGTTTTCAAGGAATAAAATGATGACTGAGTCTGTGGCATTTCTAGAGGGGATGGCTTCTATACACTTGGTAAAATAGTCTGTTGCTATGAGGATCCATCTATGTTCGGCAGATGAGGGAGGATGGATTTCCCCAATGAATTCTAGACCTCACTGTTGAAAAGGAGCTTCAACAGTGATTGGTTGCAGAGGTAAGGGAAGAAGTTTTCTTTTGCCTTCAAAGATTTGGCATTTGTAACAAGAAATAATCATTTTATGGACATCTTGAAAGAGAGTGGGCCAGTAATAACCAGCTTTAAGGATTTTTTTGGCAGTTGATTTCTAGTAGAGGTGGCCTCCACATTCTCCATGAAACTCATGCTTGATCTTATCTGCATCATTCTCAGGAAAACATTTAAGAAATAATCCTCTATAATTTTTCCAATATAAAAATTTATTCAAAATGCAGTAATTTACAGCTTTTAACTTTAAAAATATTGCCTTTGTTTTAGACAAACCAGGAGAAACATTAAGATTAAGAAAAACATACAAAATGTCAGCATACCAAGATGAATTCAGAAAATGATCTTCAATAATCGGAGTTAAAAACTCCTCCTATTCATCTAATGCATTAAACATATTTATATCAAGAGCTTGGAAGTTAAATTCAGCTATCAGTTTTTCTAGCCCTTCACCCTTTGTGAGTTTAGTGGGATTGATTTCTAAGTCATACTTTAAAATTATAGCAATCCACTTTCCTCTTTTTCCATCTGGATCTTGGGTCAATATGTCTTTCACCACCGAATGAGGCACAAATGCTATGATGTGGGAGTGCAGGATGTAAACTCTGAAGTATTTTAAGGATTTGAATAAGGCAAAGGCTTGTTTTTCCATTATTTTGTACTTCAGAGGTGCATCCCTTAATGCCTTGCTGAAAAATGCAATGGGCTGCTCTTGTCCCTTTAAATTTTTCTGTAATAGGACAACAACCATAGTGTGTTCTGATGTAAATGAAAAAATGAAGAAATCTTTTGAAAAATCAGGACTAATAAGAACTGGTGTTTTGGTGAGTTCTTGTTTTACCAGTTCAAATGACTTCTTTGCTTCCAAGGTCCATTTAACTCCTTCTTCCTTTTTAAGCATGTTTGTTATGTTTCTAAGGAGTTCAGCTAGATTGGGTATGAACCTTCTCAAGAAATTAATCTTTCCAATGAAGGATTGAAGTTCCTTGATGTTTCTGGGATGGATGACTTGCAATATGCCATCAATCCTCTTTAGGTCTATCCTTATACCTTCTTCTGATATGATATGTCCAAGAATTTTACCTTCTTAGAGACCAAACAATGTTTTCTTTGAGTTTAAGGACAGTCCAAATTTTTTGCATTTTTCAAAGACTTTTCTGAAATCTATTAGGTGCTCTTCATTTGTTTTAGAATAAACAATTATATCATCAAGGTAAATCACAATTAAGTAACCTATTTCTTCTGAAAATGCAATTTCCATGGCTCTCTGAAATGTGGCACCAGCATTCATTAAACCAAAAGGCATTTTCAAATACATGAAAGTGCCCTAGGGTGTAGTAAATGTTGTTTTAAGTTGATCATCAGGATGTACTAGGATTTGATTATAACCTGAGAAGCCATATAGCAAAGAAATTCTTTTAGAACCAACTACCTTTTGTAAAATATGATCCATTTTGGGCAAAGGATAATTGTCTTTCAATGAGGCTTTGTTTAAGTTTCTAAAATCAATACAAAGCCTTATCTCTCCTATTTTCTTCCTGACTGATACAAGATTAGACACCCATTCTGAGTATCTAATAGGGACAATAATTCCAGCTTCAAACATTTTTTTAATTTCTTTTTCTACTAGAGGTAATTGGACAAGGTTGATTCTGTGCAATTTTTGTTTAAAAGGTTTCTGGTTTTCTTTGAGGGGTATCTTATGTTGAATTATTTATGTATCATAGGACTTTAGATCTTCATAGCTCCATGCAAAAACATCAGAAAATTATCTAAACAGCTCAATGTATTTCGGTTTAATGTGAGCTGGCAGTGTTTTAGATATTTTGATTATTTTGGGCTTTTCCTCACTGCCTATGTTGCATTCTTCCACTTCAGATTCTATGGGTTCCATTTTTTGCCTTTTGGCCACATCATTCAAGTCAAATAGTTCTTCTAAAGGGACCAGTCCTTTTAGAAAGCTTTGGTCTTTAGATTGTGGCACTTCTAAGTCTTCATTTTCCAAGTTTGTGCTATTTTCTGTCATATATTTGGGTTCATGTGTTAACAGATTTATTTCTGCAATCTCAGGAGAATTTTCTTCTTCAACAAGTGGATTCTTTTCAATAGGACAGTCTTTATCATAATCTGAATCTGAGTTTGATTTCTCAAATTCATTTTTGAATTGTAAAAAATCTTCTATTTGTCTATCTCCCTCAAAAACTTGCTAGTATCTTTCATTGTCTGGGACAGCTGGTCTAAATTTGACTTGGGTGGTGCATTGTTTGGTTTCATAATGTGTAAGACAGGTTCTAGCAGCAAAGGCTAAACCATTAGCAAGGAAATTTTGGTTTCTTGGGACAAAGAAAAGTTGGAATTCATCAAAATTTCTTAACAAGTTTATGGCATCATCTCAATATTCTCTAAGTCTGGGATGGTTAGCACTATATTCCCCATTTACTTGCCTAATAATCAACTCAGAATCCCCATGAAATTTTATCCTTTTGGCCCCTATTTTTTTCAATAAATGCGGGCCTAAAAGGAGAGCTTCATACTCAACTATGTTATTTGTACATTGAAAGTTTAATCTGTAGGAATTTCCCTCATCATGCTTACTCTTAGTGTTATGTAACCATATGCTTGCTCCTGCATCATTTTTAGTGCAAGACCCATCAAAATTCATGTCCCAAAGAGGACTGTTTTCAGATCTATGATTCATTTCATTGCCGTACTCTCTGCATTTTTCATCAGTCTGTTTTGAACCAGGGTCTGCACTAGATTTTCCTGAATCTTGTTCCTCAAGTTTTTCAATGTTTTGAGGCTTTACTTCTTGACTTTTATGACCTGTGTTATTTATATGATTGTTTTGGACCTCAAGACCTCCAATCTATTTGCTGTGAATTTCTAAATTAGCAGACCTTTTTTTAATTTCCTCTCTATTTTCTTCTTCATCGATGACTGCAAAAATTTTTGAATGTGAAATGATCACAACATTTGATGTTTTTTCATTGATTAGCTCTTTCTCTCTATGAATATTATCATTGAAAAGAATAAAATATTCAAGGTCAGTGTGAATGGAGTAAAGAGGAGAGTTTTCTGGCCTTTCTTGGTTACTCACCATGAATTTCATGTGGGTTTCCCTATAGAGTCTTCTAGATTGACTGAAGACAAGGATGGTGGCATAAGTCATATCCATTTGCATTGTGCCTTGTAACTTAGCACCCCATGATCTTGAAAGGAGCATGCCATATTTGGGGGGTATATCAGCCACTACAATTTCCATCACTAAACTCTTGGCTGGTATTTGGGCTAGGTTAACACACAGATCCTTTATCAGGCCAAGGCATCTCACCCTACTTGAATCAAAGGAATATAAATCTTTGTAGGGTCTAGTCACCTCTAAGCCTAATTTTTCCATTATCACTTTGGGCATGAGGTTTTTTGATGCTCATGAATCAAGCATGGCATTGTGAAATATATTTTCATGAATGTTTAAGATGATGTAGAATGGAGGGGTGGTTCCTTCTTGAAAATTTCCTTCAATTTTTGGTCCAAAAATGAGCTCCGGGGTATCATCATTTAAGTTAACTGTGTCATGAATGTCTTCTATGTTCAAAGCCTTCAAAATTTGACTTCTATATAAATTTGAGTGATTAATTTAGTGAGTGGGACAAAGATTTTGATTTTGGATATTTCATTCTCTAGGCTGAAGGGGATCTGGTTTTTTAACATGATTAGTTCAGCCTTCTTAGTCACTATTTCATTAGCAAAGTCAGCTGCTAATTTTCATTATGTACAGTAGTTAGAATGGTTTTTTCAGGAGAATTAGCTAAAGTTCTAGTGCTACTGGGGTTGATACTCTGTTTTTCATTGGTTTGAGAATTTTTCCCTTTTTCCAAATCAGAATTTACAGCCATTGTTCTGTGATTTTCAACTATCTTTTTGGGTGTATTTTCAGGGCTATTTTTGGCAGATTTATCAGAGGTTTTGTTTCTGGGAGTATCTTGATTATTCTTTCTTTTGAGGTCATATTTTTTAGGCGACCCTATGATGGCATTTTCAGAGTATTGTTCATAACAATCAGTTTGTGGTCTTCTGTCATCATAAGGTGTATATAGACCTTGTTTTGTTTCATAAATGAGATTAGAATCCTCATTACTCACTCCAAACATATTCATGTTGTCATCCTATTTTTGTTCATTTATTTCCTCATCCTCATTTACATAATTTTCTTGGAATGGAGGTCTGATCTGTTGATCATACTCTCTTTATCTGTTTTGAGGTTGATTTCTCCTAAAGTTTTGATTCTGATTTTGAGATTGATTTCTGTTTTGAGGAGCTAATTGATATTCTCTAGAATGCACTCTCTCAATTATGCTAATTTTCTTCATCATTTCCTCCATCATTCTTTCCATTTTTGAGCTATATGTGGAAGGAGCATTTTCCTCCCTAAATTATACTTTCTTTTCATTCCTCATCCTAGCTCTTTTCTCAATCAGATTTACTTCCACGGCTAGAGCTCCCTTCTGCATTTCTTCCAGAGTTAAGGGGTCTCTTTCTCTTAACTGATAGGCCATTTCAGGATCAAATCCTTCAGGAAATTTGGGCAAGGTTAAGCCTTGTGGAGGTTTCATGTCTAGGGGTAGGGAATTATAAACACTATTGAACCTAGTGCAATAATTTTGAACACTTTCCCCAATGTTTCTTTTGAGATTTATGTAATCTGAAAGTATTTGAAGAGGGTTTTTTCTGACTTCCCATTTGTTTAGGAATGAATGATGGAGGGCTTGGAGGTCATTAATACTGTGAGGGGTTAAGCCTTTAAACCATTTTCTTTCTTCTCCCCCTAAAATTTGAGCAAAAAATCTGAGTTTGACAGTTTCATCATCAATCTCATTTCTATCAAAATAGTCATTCATCTTATCCACATGTTGGGAAGCAGTAGTGGCACCAATGGCATCATATAATGGTATCTTCGACTGATAGTCCTGTGGTAGATTGACTAAAGGTAAAGGAAGGACTAGAGGGGCATACCATGTTGCCATGATAGGAGGTTGTGGGAAAAATGGGGGGTTTACAGGTGGAGGATGTAAGAAGGGAGGGGGTTGATGGAATGGGGAAGTTTGAACAGTGGGTGTATGGATAACAGAAGTGGATGGATAAGCAAGAGACTGTTGAGAAGATCTTGGATGAGAGAAACCAAAACTATGAATGGTATGGAAATCAGGAGGGGTAGTTTCTCTACTGTCAGGATGTTCACCTCTATCTTGGGATGAAGGTGGAGACTCAAAGCCTATCTGGTCTGTATCATCAAGTGACCTAGTTCTGAGTGGGTTTTTTAAGTCAACTTGTGAGTCTTGTAGAGCTGTAAGGTTTTCAGGAATAGAATTAGCTCTATGGACTAGCCTAACAACAGTTGAAGTTTTAGACTTAGGAGATTTCCTAAGTATACTTTCTGTATTATCAACTATATCAGGAGGATTTGGGTTGGGATGGGCTCTAGTATGAACTCTTCTAGGAACCACTATGCTATGTTTTCCGGACCCAATGATAAGAAAATTTTACCCAAATATGACTATCTTTGTTAGGCTAACTGATCTTTTGAACATGACATCTCAATCATCAGAGTTATCTTAACTTAGTTTGTATGATGTCATGATAGTAAAGGGTTTCCCAGTGGAGTCTTTAGGTCTATTCAGGATTGTGGAGTCACCAGGCAGAAATTTTTAGCTTTTTAAAAGGTAAAATTTTTTATGGTCCACCACCATTAATAGGTTTGAATACCAATCTGAAATATTTTTGGGTTTTCTGAGTTTTTATAGTCCCGTGGTTTATGAGAGTATCTTAAATCTGTTTTAGCACTTAGCTACAGTGATGAGACGAATAGAGTTTACTCTGTGGCTTACCAGATGATTTCTCCAAGGTTTGATAAGGGTCTGTAAGAATCCTAAGAATTACTTAGATTGTCTCTCATTCAGACTAGTCCTATCATGATTACCAACATGCTTGGTAGTGCTTGAAGAAAGCTATTTCATTCTGTAATGAATGTTGAGTGATTTGTTTTAAGGATTTTACTTAGACATCCCCAGTATGGTCGCCAGTATGTTGGTGTCTCTGTAGTTTTCAAGATTGGCAAGTACAAATGCTACGGAGCCTACATCAAAACTGCTTTGGAATTTGAGGACCTAGCCATCCTAGATTCAGAGAGGGATCTCTCTATATATGTGTTTAAAGGTATGATATTTAAGGCTTGGAATGTGATTTTAGGCTAGTTATGAAGAACAGGGTTTTTGGTTTGTTTTGGTTGGGCAAGGATATTATGAAGATGAAGGAAGTCTTTATGAAGGGTGGAGGTGTGAGTAGGTGAAAGAAAGGTTCAACTGATAGGATAGGCAAGGAGCAGCATCAATCCATTGGGCTATGGAGTCATAATAGGGTTTAATTGAAACAACAAGGTTCAAGAGTGGTCCATGGGGCAAGTCATCTATGTCAAAGGATCTCTTTAAGTTGATTTTACGGAATGAAACATTAAAAAGTGAAATGAGGGAAATCAAACAGATGAAGAAACAAAGAATAGCCTAAGATCAAGTAAGTACTTTGAAACTATCCTGCTTTTTGCATGCACTTAAGGAAAGACACAAAAGTAATCTAAGATCAAGTAAGTACTTTTAAACTAGCCTGCTTTTGATGTACCTAAAAAAGAAAACATTTAAAAACATAGAATAGCTTAAGATCAAGTAAAGACTTTTAACTTAGCCTACTTTCAGCATATTCAAAGGGAACTTTTCAAAGCAACTGTTGGAGAAGAAACTAGAGGACAGGGCTAACCATATAATTCCCTAGTTCAACTTTAATTAGTAGACATTTCAAAACAAAATTTAAGATAAACAAAGAATAGCCTAAGATCAGGTAAGGACTTTGAACCTATCCTGCTTTTGGCATACTCTTAGGGAACTTTTCAAAGCAACTGTTGGAGAAGAAACTGGAGGACGAGGCTAACCATAGACTTCCCTAGCTCAATCTTTAATTAGCATACTTATCAAGAACATTCAAAGACAATATCTCAAGTTGTACTCAAGAAATATGGGCTCACCAACACTTCACTGGTTATACTCTATTGAATCATCTTTGAATAAAAAATCAGCAGAAAACATAAAGGATAAAGATTTTCAATGAGATTTAGGGTACTTCAGAAGTAAATCCTAATCTATATTTTCTATTCTTTATCAGAGAAAAGTGGACAAAATGGAAACAAAAATAAAATAACAATTTACAGTGAGAAACACATCACCATTAACATAGACCAGGATCCCATAAATCAACTATTTGTATTTGATGTTCAAACCAGTTACAATCTTCAAGTCCAATAGGCCTCTACAACTTCAAAATTTTCATCTCAGCTTATGTGTCTTCACTTACAAACATGGCTATATCAACTTCAAAAATCTATTTACAGCAACATATATCTAGAGACCAACCTCTATATTGTCTTCTATAGCAGTATTTATAGAAGAATGAGGAGGTGGAGTGTAAGAAGGGCTCATTAGTTCAATTAATACAGAGTAATGGTGCTTTGACCTTTGGGAGGCCTAAGGGAGAAGATTTCGAGTGCTCATCTCTGTTTTAATGATTTTACATTGGATTTCATCAACCTAAGTTATTATTGTTGACTTTGGAGGCTTTAGTAGGCTGATCATAAATTATGAGCTGTTTTTGGCAAAATATCTCTGTCTGTGCATTCATTGTGCATTATTTTGAAAAAATAGATCTGCAGGTGGAATTTGAGTAGCTGGGGATTCAATTAGCCCCTCTGAAGTGGCACTAAGGTGTCCATCATTTTGTCTTCTTTTACTTCCTTTAAATTTAATTTAATGTTGTGTTTATGCCTGATTAGGCTCTCTATTTAGCATTAAGACTTTTTAGACCACATTTCGAATTTTGATGACTATGCCTATCTTCTTTATCTATGTTTAACACCTTTAATCTTTAGATTATGCTCTGATCCTTCAATTGATTGATGCTCATTGTGTTTCTGTTTGCTGACAGGTGCATGGGTGTGTCGAGGGTTTCATAGTATAACCAATGCTCATGAGGCATGGGTCGAACCGTGATTTTTAACTTGGTGGATTCCATTTTATACGTGAATATTGGCCTAAGGATCATCATCCTTGACCCTTGGTCACCTTATCATGACCGTGGGATGGCTCTGCAACCTATTTTCCATGAAACCTGCAACATAAGACAAACATATAGATAAATACTGCATTTAGAGGTTAAATTGCTTTCAGAGGCTGGGTGGAGCAGAAGAGAAATGCTGAGGAGGGGTGATTATGCAGGAAAAGGATTCCCATGGAGAAAAATGGGAGAAAATGCAGTTTAAATTGTATTTGGTGCAATCGAGGTGAAAAGTGGTTTTGGCAATACCACGAGTGGTTATCGAACTACCTTCGGGCGGTAAATGGTTTTTCCCGGAGGCAATGCGATTCCATTCACTGCTCGCCATGTGGATTTTTCGATACCGCCAGTATGTAATGTTCCTTTTTTTAGAATCATTGTCAAATGACAAGGAAATCTATTCTAGAGATAGACTACAGGGGAATTTACTGGATTTGTCACCTTTGAATAAAGGATGAGCTCCAGAGGCTACCTGGCCCACTAACAGACTCTGTCTATATATTGATTGTCAAGGGACAATATCCCTAAGAGGGAAACACAACAAGATTGGGAATCTCTTGAGATAACCCCAACATTGCAGCTACGGCAATAAAAAATACATCAAATGGGAAAATAGCAGTGAATCAGATACACATGAAATGCCAGAGAATTTAATGGCCATGATATTAGAACATAGAAGCATAAAATATACATCTTATTCAGGAAATGGTCACTCAAGAAAGGCACAACAAGCCTCAAGAAAGCTGTACAAGGAAACATGAGAAACACTGCTACATAAAGAGAGCCGCAGGCCATGAATGCGTAGTTATAGAGAGGAAATGCTGCATAAATAATGAAAATAAAATGATATAGCAATGTAGGCTCAAATATATAAATGGAATCGTGATCTCAATCCCTGAAAATACAATAAATCAATCCTCTAAAAGGATTGGCTGAAATCTATACAAAAATGGCATTTTGCAAAAATGCCGGAGTTGCTAGGGAGCAACAACTCAAGAGCTGGAAATGGATGGAGAAGGCTGAAATATCTGCTTCATATGAATTTCCCTTCTCCAATGAAAATCTGAAGTGAAAGGCTGATCCTTTCACCGAAGACTTCCCCTCCAAAATCTGCTAATTCCTCACAAAAAATATTCACCAAGGAGAATGTTGTCTATGAGAGGGACTGCACTGCTAATGATGGACCCTCTCTCCACTGGAAAACAAGCTTCGGATGGTGTATGGAAACCTCCCCAGCAACACCCAGCAACACTGCACAATAACTGTTGTAGAAATTGCGTTGATGTAGATGGGTGAAGCTATGGCCTGAATGCCTGAATATGGGGAATGGATTGAAATCCTTCATGAGCTACTCAAGAAGGAGAGGAATTCCTAAACAGGACTCCCTTGTGCCCAAAGGCACTGCAGCTCTGCTGAACAACAAGAGGCAGCAACAAGTCTTCAAGACTCAAATGTAAAATGATCAAAGATAATCTCAATGGCTGCCTTGCTCCTCTTTTAAACAAGTGTGCCTTCCCTCCATGGTCCCTACTTCAAATTATGGTTTCCTCCATCTAGAATCTTCCCTCCTATGTTGTCCCACATAGTGCTTTCCAACTCATGCCAACGCAGTTTGACTTGGTCAACCTTGGCCAAGCATGTATGCAAAAACCTCCTTTCAAACATGGAGGTGTGAAATCAAGCTCCAATATGATCCTCTTTCATACTTAGAGGATTTTTATTCTCTAATGATGCAAAGAATGGGTCCCCTACCCATTTTATTAATTTTTTTAACAAAAATTAATGTTCCATAAAATTTGGAACATTACAGTCCTCCCCTCTCAAAATATTGCTTGCCCTCAAGCAATTGCAAGGATGAACTGAGGTTCTTTCTGCCTTCCTCTTGTATCATCCTTATGTGATGATATCCTCAAAAAAATGGATGCCATATCAGCAAAACAAGTCTCCAACTGTCCCTCCAACATATACAATCTAGCCTTTGGGTGAACACTCCCAAAACAACTATCATGTAGAAACAAGTATCCATGAAGGAACAAGAGATATCTAAGGGCCTCCTTGAGGCATGAGATCTGATATATAATGGGACTGATTATCCCCCATATGAATCTCTCATCCTCATGCCATAAATCATGAAAATAAGCTTCCTTCCAACAAGACAACTCATGGAAAAATCACCCTCCACCTTCAGCTCCGGAAATGAAGGTGGGCTGAAATATGATCATGGCAACCACTATAACTTGCCGCATGTTGTCCTCTCCCCCACTTATTACAAGTTTGGAGTGTATGCTGATCTTAGGATACTAATGTATTGTCCTCAAATGGAAAAATGAAGAGCAATTCCTCAAGAATCTTTCCTCCATCAATGAAAAAAATCAGCTGGCCCAAGACATGTCATCTATGATGAATAGGACAAACTCACCATAGAATGCCCCCATGACATGTTTTCTGTATGTTATACCATGTGCAGCAAATGCAAACAATGTATCATAGGGTTACAATGCAATCTCACCCACTGTAGCTACAGAAAAGAGCATGGCAAGCATTGTACAGAAAATATCACCTCTACTACTGAATAGTGAATAGATGAGTGAATCAGAAATACACAATCAAATACATGCCCATATACATACAATGAATGGATATCATCATCGAACTCATGGTCCACCTCCAAAGAAAGAAAATAAGTGGCTGTGGTGACCATGTCTCTCCTCATGTTCCCATTAGAACATGCCATGCATAAACTGTGGGAATCACCTTCCCTCAAGGACACACCAACCTCATATGTCAATTTTCCAATCATGCTCCCAATAATGTGGAAAATATCAGCAAATGGAAACATGCTCCTCATCAAAATAGAGGAAGTACTGATGGTTTTACATGATGCTTGATGGCACCAACAGTCTCCCAAGCAGCAAAAGTGCAGTTTTTCAACTTCTGCTTCAGAAATTTATATGGCAAAATGTTTCTTAATACATGGTCAAGTATATGAGTTGGTTAAACATACATGTAGTGAGAAAACCTTTTCCCAAGGCCACATAAAATATGGTTGTATCCGTCATAAAAATTGGCCCAATGTTGTCCATGGAGCAATCTAAAAAGCTTGCCCTCTTGTAGAGGAATGCACTGAAAAATAATGGTAAGAGTATATAAATCAGCCAATGTAAGAACATATTTCTTACCATATACCGGGAGTAAGATAATGTATGGATCCATGAAGGAACCCTCCATATTTTTTTTGCATGCTCCCATGAAGAGGAATGAATTAGGTGCTGCAAGAATATCCTTCTTCTTATGCTTGGGAATCCAAGTCAAGAAGAATGTAGCATATCTACTACCTCATCCATCTCTCCTCCTAAGTGAAAATAATATGAAATGATCTTGGGACTTGTGGGTTATGGATCCACCACACTTCCACTAGGCACACTTCATCCATTGGTTACTGCTCCAAATAGACAACGTTGTTGGCCTATTCACATAGGCTCTCATCAATATCCAGCTCCATTCTTTAACATGCTCTTAGTCAAAGATATCTCTCATAATGCTGCAATATATAAGAAGCCCCTCCGAGGGTGGAAGTACCTCTCTATCATCAAAATTCAAGGAGGGAATGCCATTTCCTCCTCCTGCAACATCATGAAAAGTATGAGAGCAATTATGCCCTTACTCTCCCAAGCTAAGCAACAAAGTATTTTGCTGCCCTCCCATACTTCCATCATACAAATCATGTGATGAAGACACAATGAATGATATGAGCATCACATCAACATCATGCATCCATGTTCTATGTTGCTCAATGATGCAAGTATCCTGCCATCTCCTTTCCGTATTTTGGTACTCCTCCCCATGAGGGCTACCATCCTCCCAAATCAATTCCTGCTCTTTGCATTTCATGAGAGTTTGAAATGTAGCTCCTTGGAGACCCCTTAAGAAAGGCCTCTTTCCCATGAATATGATGGACCCATGAGGATCCAAATGTGATGGAGGTGATGTCTCATTTCAACCCATATTCAACAGCGCTGCTGATTCCTCCAATGATGTAGCAGCTGTCTCTTCCTCCGGTTCACAATATGCTTCATGATTCTCCATGGAGGTGCCATGGTTTACTTTATCCTCCAAAATTTGCACTCCCACCTTGAAGGCTGAATGAAAATCATCAAAAATGTATGAGGATGAGGGTTCTTCTCCTCCTTTAACCCTTTGCATAGCGCAGTGCAACATGAGGCCCTAAAGTGGCCATGTGGTTTGATCCTTGGACCTCTTCATATGAAATTCCACCATCCTTAAGATTATTTGCTGAAATAGAATGTGGAACTTAACTCATACCTTGGTGGATCTTTGGCTGCAATGGCTTTTCCTCCAATGGATCCCTCATCCATAAATGTAGAAATCTGCTTCTCCAACGTTGTAGCAGCGTTGGTGCAATTCTCCTCCCATGGTGGAATGGCTTCCTCTTCCTTTGTCCTCCCTCCATCAAAGGTTTGGATCAACCTTTGAGCAAAGTCTCCAAAAGAACTCACAATTTAATGGACCAAGGATTTGAACCACCAAAAAGAGGTTTTATCCTCCATGTGCAGTGCTGCCATTTCCACTGCTTCTTTCTCTACCACTGGATGCAGCAATAAAAATTCCTCCAGCTTCTTCTCCCAAGCTCTAGCTGAATTAACCCCATCAAATGTAGACAATAGAAACCCATTGCCTATGATTTCTTCTTTTCCACAGGGCCTTCTCTCCTCCATCTACTGAATAGACTGTGAGAATGTTGTAGCTCTCCTAAATGCTGCAGAATGGGGTTTATAGTCACCCAGGTACTTGCATAAGATCTGGAAATCCAAGCATCTCCCATGCTGGTCTTCAAGAGAATAGGAAGTGCATGGATCTTCCTCTTTCTCCCCTTTTCTTCTCCTCCACCTCAGGGAGGCTATTCTTTATTCAAAAAATATATGAGATCAGTCTCATCTTCTTCATCATTCTCCTCTGAAATCGAACTCACGAGCTGTGCTAGTTCGATGCTCTGATACAACTGTAATTTTCCTTTTTTCAGAAACATTGTCAAATGACAAGGAAATCTATTCCAGAGATAGATTGTAGGGGCATTTACTGGATTTTTCACCTTTGAACAAAGGATGAGCTCCAGGGGCTACCTGACCCACTAATAGACTCTGTCTATAGAGTGATTGTCAAGGGACAATATCCCCAAGAGGGAAACACAACAAGATTGGGAATCTCTTGAGATAACCCCAACATTGCAGCTACAGCAATAACAAATACATCAAATGGGAAAATAGCATTGAATCATATACACATTAAATGCCACAAAATTCAATGGCCATCATATTAGAACATAGCAGCATAAAATATACATCTTCTTGAGGAAATGATCTCTCATGAAAGGCACAACAAGCCTCAAGAAAGTTGTACAAGGAAACATGAGAAACACTGCTGCATAAAGAGAGCCCTAGGCCATGACTGTGCAGTTATAGAGAGGAAATGCTGCATAAATAATTAAAATACAATGATATAGCAATGTAGTCTCAAATAAAGAAGGGGGAGCATGATCTCAACCCCTGAAAATACAATAAATCAATCCTCTAAAGGGATTGGCTGAAATCTATACAAAAATGGCATTTTGCAGAAATGCCGGAGTTGCTGGGCAGCAGCAACTCAAGAGTTTGAAATGGATGGAGAAGGCTGAAATAGATGTTGTAGATGAAGTGCCCTTATCCAATGAAAATCTTAAGTTAAAGGCTAATCCTTTCACCAAGTCTTCACCTCCAAAATTTGCTAATCCCTCACAACAAATATTCACCAAGGAGAACGTTGTCTATGAGAGGGACTACACTGCTAATGATGGAAATTGGTTGGCCTCATGAAAAATATGGTGGGATATTCTCAAGAACCACCTTTGCTGATATCCCAATGAATAGAACCTCTCTCCATTGAAAAACAAGCTCCGTATGGTGTATAGAAACCTCCCCGGCAACACCCAGCAACACTGCACAATAACTGCTGCAGAAACTGCGCTGATTTAGATGGCTGAAGCTATGGCCTGAATGCCTAAATATGGGGAATGGAGTGAAATCCTTCATGAGATACTCAAGAAGGAGAGGAATTCCTAAACAGGAATCCCTCGTGCCTGAAGGCACTGCATCTTTGCTGAACAGCAAGAGGCAGCAACAAGTCTTCAAGACTCAAATGTAAAATGATCAAAGATAATCTCAATGGCTACCTTGCTCCTATTTTAAACAATTGAGCCTTCCCTCCATGGGCCCTACTTCGAATTAGATTTTCCTCCATCTAGAATCTTCCCTCCTATGTTGTCCCACATAGTGCTTTCCAAATCATGCCAACGCAGTTTGACTTGGTCAACCTTGGCCAAGTATGTATGCAAAAATCTCCTTTCACACATGGAGGTGTGAAATCCAGCTCCAATATGATCCTCTTTCATACTTAGAGGATTTTTATTCACTAATGATGCAAAGAATGGGTCCCCTACCCATTTTATTAATCTTTTTAACAAAAATTAATGTTCCATAAAATTTGGAACATTACACAGTATCGCAAAATTTTGAAGCGTTAAACCTTGGGTATAGAAATTTTGCAATATGTGTCGTCAACCATAGAATCAGAGGCTCTAGATCCAATGATGCAGAATGAGCGCGATAAAAAAGTTGCATGATGATTCGCTTGAGTGGAGGACAGGTGTCATAGTAAGGTTGGGTGGGCGCTTGTATATGGTGGATGGTAGGTCCTAGTGGAACTGGGTGACTGGGTTTAATGAGGACTGTTAGATCATATATATCTATGGTTGTGGTTTCATCAGAGAATTGTTATTAAAGCGGGAAAAAAATGAAGGAAAGGTAGGTTTCTTGTGGGAAATGTCGATGTGATGGGAGGTTAACGCAGGCGCCGGGGTATGGTCACATGGAGGGTTACGTCACCAGGAACCAATGGAAGAAGGGCTTTATCACGTCGGGAGAGGAAAAAAAGGAAAACAAATATAAGGAAACATCGGGCTTATAAAAGAAAAATGCCGATGCGATGAAGGGGCTGAAGGTTTAGGCACCTGGTCGTGGGGCCAGGTTATATGGAAGAAGGGGCTGGGGGAAAGAAACCAAAGGGGCTTAAGGCCTGTTTGTTTGAAAAATGAGTTTTTAGCCTAAAAATTAGGTTTTTTAGGCTTTTTAGGGGTTACGATAGGAGGGAAAGGAGAGTCTCAAAACGATAAAGGCAATTTATTAGCTTTGAAGGGAAAAATGAAGGGAAAAAAGGGGATTTTATATAGGTATATGGAGGATAAAAAGGGTTAGAATGAGTGAATGAATTGATGAAACAAGAGGTTATTTGGGGAACAATCTTGTAGGGGGCAACAGTTTTAACTTGATTTATTTATAATGAAACAGCAGTGAAGATTATTTGCAAAGTTCAAACAGCACAAGAAGACTTCAAGAATGAGTATTTTTGCATGAAAACAATCTCTTGAAGGCTTAGGACTTATTTTAGCCATCATTTGCTCAGTCAAAAATTTACTGATGTCTAAGAGGATGATGGTTCTTAGTGGCAAAAAAATAGGGCATCCTTTACCCTATAGGTGACGGTGCAGGCAAGCACTAGACCCTCTACCCTCACCTTAGTGGGTTCTCTTCGGCTGACTGGGGGCGTCACCAGTGCTTATGGGACGTTGTGCCAGTACTTGCAATAAATCTTCTCAAGGCCCAGTTACTTTTGAGTGTGTGAGGATGCATAGGTCTTCTAGGATTTTGAGTATCATGCACAAACAAACAAAAACCATCTTTTTTGTTTGATTGATAACATAGATTAAGTTAAAGGGAAAATTTATTTTATTTTCATTTTGTTTTATGTATGTGGCAATAAATTTTCTATGATCACAGACTCTATCCTCTCAAAATTTTTCCAAAACTGAACCTGGTCGACACCCAAATGGTCCCAACAGAACCTCGTCGATCTAGGCATCTTTTGGACCTTCCCCCATTACAGGGAGGGGTTCCACGGCTTTCGTCATACGGGCATCAAATACGGAAGAATGCCACCGTCATTGGTTCATCCTTTATTGGAGCAACCATAGTTGGGAACCCTAGTTGATCTCCCAACACCACACCGCACACCACTCCTCCCTCGACCCTTGGGGGGTAGAGGAGTGCGTCCCATTCGGGAATCCAGCTGAACACACATCAGGGTACGTCACAAATTAACCCTCGTTCTAACTAGAACTTCGTGTCTTCACACGTTTCCATGGCGTCAACCTCCCAGTCACATTTCTTAGCTTCATTGAATCTACCCGATTTAACCAAGCTAACGAATGACCCCATCGCACACGATCCGTCGTGGCCTCCCATGCCCATAAATCTCCCTTCAGATATACCAAAATTTGAAGGCAAGCAAGCGGAAGACCCAGGTAATCATGTAATGACCTTTCACCTATGGTGTTCATCGAATAGTATCATTGACGACACTATTCGATTGAGGCTATTTAAATGCACTCTTATGGGAGTAGCCGCGAAGTGGTACGTGGAGCAACCTCCTGCTTCACATTGAACCTTTAGCGCCCTCGCTAGTGCGTTCCTCACATATTTTTAGTTACCCATTCACCATGATTTGGGAATGGAGTTACTGACTCATTTTAGACAAACCCTAACCATTCATATCTCAGACCATCTCCATGAATGGAGGCGGTGTTGCAGTTTATGTAAAGTTAAGCTCGACAATCGGGTCCTCTTAGATTTATTCTTGAAAACTCTGATGGCGGAGATTTCAAAGGATGTGGCGCAAAAAAACCCCACATCCGAAGAGGATGCAATCAGTAAAGCCCAAAAGCTTGAACTAATTTATGCACAGTCAGGATACATTTACAACATCCTACCTAATTCCCCACGCATGCAAATTTATCAAGAATTTCCAGGCACGTCGAACTCTGTAGAAAAATTAATAGGGTCAATTACCCAAGGTTACCTAGGCAGCAGTATTCAGACTCCCGGTTATGAATATAGTTCTACCTAGAACATGTCTCAACCCAGATTTCAAAGTCATCATATGCCCCAAAAAAATTTGAATAATAGGGCGCAAGCGTATCACCAAGGAGGACCCTATCCTCTGGCTGAGGGGACCCAGTACGCAGAAATAAACACTGACAGAAGAGCTCCTATCCAACAGCCAGGGGAAAATAAGGGACAACGTTATGCTTAGTCCCCAGAACATGACTCACCTACGCAAACCAATGCACAGGTGAACTTTGTGCAGCCGTCCCAAAATCAACCACACCAGTATAACCATGAGAACTACCCTCCTAACGAGGTTAATAAAAAGTCAAAAAACAAGCAAAAAGGGAACCCTGGACAGGGGGACAGCAACCAACAATGCCCACCGAGATCCCAGGCTAGAGGCAACTCTGACCGGAATTAGAACCAGGAGCCAAGTAATGCCCAACGGCAAGGAAAAAGGCCACCTCTGCGAACAAACCATTATTTTTCAATATTTGGTGAGTACGGGCACTATACTCACCACTTTCCTGATCTCCCTTAGCTAAAATTTTTTTAGAGTAACCGAGGGAAAGGAGGATCTTCCCAACAACCCACTGTGATGCAAGAACCATTCCCAAACCAAGAGACGTTAATAACTCACCAAAAAAACCCAGAAAATTTTGAGAAAAACAACCATGAAATATACATGACTGGGAAAGAGATGTTTTTCCAAACAGGGAACCACAGCTACAACACCCCACTAGAAACCACTACATTAGGGGCTAGTACTAGTGTGCCGACTGCACCTTTGACCATTTCAAAGATGCCTATAGAACCATTGGAAAATATGGCAAAGGGGCCTAATAGGTGAGCAAGTAACTACTCCAAAGCGGCCCATAATTATAGCATCGTGGACGATTTAGCTCAATCTTCCACTATTATGTCAGCTCTGGAAGTACTGCAATCATGCCCAAATTAGCAGAAAGCCCTACTTTGCGCATTAGATGCTATCGACCCTACCGATACGCACATGATGGCTTTTGACTTAGACAAAGCCACTCCTAGGCTTCCTTCTATGGTCGCCTTCCAGATACCAGTGTCAGTCCAGAATATCACTATTCACCAATGTGTCATAGATGAGGGTGCATTGACATGCATCATGTCAAAAAATGTTTGGCATAAGTTAAGATCTCCCGAACTGAAACCCTTAGTCATAATGCTTCGAGCATATGATGGTCGTCCCTCGACCCCTGTCGGCCTCTACGAAAATGTCTTGGTATGCTTAGCCGAAAAGATGGTCCACATAGACATTTAAGTCTTGGACGCTATTATAATATACTCCTCGGGAAGATTTATATGTATGCAATGTCTGCCATAGCCTCCTTCGTCTTCCGCATTATGATGTTCCACCACGAGGACCACATCATTATTGTAGACCAGTTGACACACAAAGAGAAGCATCCCCTAACCAACACAGATGTAATTCTACCCTATGTAGATACAGCCTCAGATGATCTTTCACGATACCAAGAATATGGCCCCAGTCAATTCAAGCTGCCATCCATTATAGGGTCATTCCTAGGAGATCCTCCCATAATCCCTGAGTCATTGCCCGATATCACATGGGCTCCAGTGTGCATGATGTCAACATCAAGCACCAAGGCTAGTCAGGACACGGAATCAAGTAGTAATGACACCGAGGCATCGGCCATGGCAGCCTCTCCAGCCTACGCCGCCTCCCAAACCCCTTTCCTTTACCCCTTAGCTAGCTTCGTCTCCCATCAGGTTTTGGCAACACTGGTATTACCCAACATATCATCAGTGTTCCCAGTTTGGTACCTCATTCCTCCTTTTGGAACATGAGCCACCAACATTACTGCCACAAGGTTAAAGCCCCTCAGTCCCGAGGATCCCCCACCTACCCAGGAAACGGTCAAACCAACCCCGCAAAGGAAGTTCCCATTGCAAAATAGGTAATCATGGCCAAGAAAACTACAAAAAGAGGAAAGACGATGGTGAGCCCTGCTATTCAAAGGGAATCACCAATATGCGCCATATGTGACGTTATAGGCCATCCTACCCATATATGTCCAGAGTTGGATGTATTAAAACCACTCCTCGGCTCCAAAGCACACATATCGACGCCGCATTCTCGTAAAAAGGAACCCACCACCAAAGGCAAAGGCAAAGCGCTACATACCAATCACGCATGCACTATCTGTGGAACTATGGGCACTATACCCACCATTGTCCAGAGATACCACGATATAGGGATGCTTTACATGCAGTCAAGCGATCCTATCAAGAGGATCCCTCCACCCAGTCTGTCGGTGACAAGCCTCGCACCATGCTATTGTTGGCAATATGATGCAGAGTGTTGTCCTTGATGGCAACTCACTGAATGAAGATGAAGACATGAGATTGTTGACTTGTGTTGTCCTTGATGGCAATCCACCTGATAAAGTTATTCTTGACTTGATGAACTTGGTAAATGATTTAAATCTGATGTGATATGATGTTTGTTGACAATATGATGCTGAGTACCCACTTGATAGAGTGTTGTCCTCGAATGGCAACCCACCTGATGAAGTTGTGCTTGATAGAATATGTCTTGATGAACCTGTTTAAAGATGTAAATCTGATTTATCTACAGAGAGTACAGAAGGTAATGAAGAAAGGAATTCAATATGTGCTAGATACATGATGAAAAGAGTATGTTTCAAGGAATACGCGGATTTGTCTAGGAGAAGTCGCGTATGCACGCGGTAAAGTACGTGCCAAGTTGCGTATGGGCAAAAGCGCTCAAAAAGTGCAAAACCGGGGGTAACCACCATGGTATTGACCCATTGTATTGGGTAATGATTCGTCTAAATGACCCCGTCCGGGAACACCATCGGATGTAATGTGGTTTTGGCTCATGGTATTGAAAAAGGGTAAACCTATATAAAGAGAAGAAATTCATTGTGCAAATCATGAGTGTGGGTGCAAGATGTCTGAGCTTGAATGAATATGCTATCGACATATACGAATGGAAAGGGTTACAGTTGAATGATAGATCTGATTGCATGATGCACCAATGATGAAGAAGGGTATCTAGATCTGAAATGTACGTGTATTTGCTAGATCTGTTTAGGGGATGATTAGATCTAAGAAGAGGCGAACATCTGTCTGAAGTAAAGGGTAAAATTTGAGTAATGTATCTGTTCTGAAGAATTACAATGACCTAAATGTCTGAAGAACCATACGCTAGTTTGCCGCAGAAGAAGCGCGTATATACGCGGCTTTGCTAAATAGAAAGCGCGTATGCGCAGTGAAATCAGCTCTGTAATTTGTGCAGAAGTATACATGGGTTGATGTGATTGGAAGCACGTATATACGCGGTATCAGTGAAAGGAAAGCACGTATGCAAACTAGGGTTTGCTGAAGCAAGGGAATCTTTGGATCTAGTGTGAAAATTGATGAAACGTGGTCCAAGGTGGTGCTGAAGGTTGTAGCCTTCAGTCAGGGGGTTGTAGCTCCCTTCCAGGTGAGGCTGGTAAACGAGATCGGTGGGTCGTAGCTCCCTTCCAGGAGAGGCTGGTAAACGAGTCAGGGGGTTGGAGCTCCCTTCCAGGAGAGGCTGGTAAACGAGCGCAGGTGGGTGCCTGCGTGCTGGTCAAGTCTGCGCCAGCACATATGTTGTTAGATGTTTTCTCTATAATAAAATATTGAAGGCTGAGCAACTGCAGCGGTGGTTTTCTCCCGACTTGGGTTTCCACCTAAAAATCCTGGTGTTCATGTGTGATGCTTTGTGTGATGGTTTATTATGTTCTTACTGCACATGTTTATTGTTTATAGAACATCTAATGAATGAATGATGGAATGATATAAGTGAAGAACTAATGGCATAATTAGATCTCTGTGTATACGCGAGTTTTATGAAGGATATCCGTGTGTATACGCTACTTGTCTTCAGCAAAGTAGCGTATGGGTTTTAAGGAATGAAAAAGTAAAAAGTTTTGAATATGCAGTAAATATTGATTCACCCCCCCCTCTCAGTATTTTTCCCAACAATTGGTATCAGAGCAGGTCCTTCTGCAGAAGCTTGATCGCTTGAAGGAGATCCGTCGCAATGGGAAGTCAAGAAGGAGTAATGTCTATAAAGCCACCTCTATTCAATAGAAGCAATCTGATATTCTGGAAGGTACGAACAAAAGCATATTTGCAAAGTCTTGGTGCGGATGTATGGGCAATCGTGGAAGAAGGCTATCAATATCCGACAAGTATTCCTACTGATGCAGCTGAAAGGAAGAAGTATGAAATCAATGCCAAAGCAGTGAATGTCTTATTAGGAAGCATGTCTGAATCAAAATTTGCTAAAGTGATGCAGCTACATTCAGCAAAAGAAATATGGGACAAAATCATTCTAAGCTATGAAGGAGACACAAAGGTAAAAAGTGCAAAACTCCAAACTCTTAGAGTTGAATATGAAAATTTGAAGATGCATAGTGATGAAAGTGTTGCCAGTTTCTTTCTTCGTCTAGATGATATTGTAAATCGGATGAGAAATTTGGGTGAAACCATAACCGATACTACTCTGGTTGAAAAAGTCTTAAGATCCTTGACTTCAAATTTTGACTCTAAAGTTTCAGCTATTGAAGAAAGGCAAGATCTGCAAACTCTTACTATTGTTCAATTACATGGTATTCTGACTGCTTTTGAAATGAGACAAGGAGGTCCTTCTCAAATCAAAGAAGCTGCTTTTAAGGCGTCCGCAAAAGGAAAAGAAAAGGAAGTTGTCAAGGAATCCAGCTATATATCTGAAGAAGAAGAAGAAGAAAATTTTGTGAGAAGACCTCCAACTAGGAACCAGAAGGTTCAAAGGTAAGCTTCCTTTCAAATGTTTTGATTGTGGAAGAGTTGGTCATTATGCTGCAAAGTGTCCTTATAAAGAAACATCGGCTAAAGGAAAAGAAGTAGCAAGAAGGAATAATAATCGATCTAGCACAAGAAAAAGTTATTATACTAATGAAGACAGTGATGGGTCATCTGATAGTGAGGAAGAATGTGAAGAAGATTTTAGACTTCTCATGGCATTTGAACAAAGAGAATAAAAGGATACTTTTGTGGATGCTCTAGAGGACAATTATTTTCTTGAAGAAAACAATCAACTCAAAGTAAGCCTAGAAGAAAAGAACATAATCATAGAGACTCTTGAAAATCAGCTTGAAGCAAAGGAAAAACGCATTGAGGAATTGGAGTGTGAAGTAGTAAGTCTAAGGAAAGATAATGAGAAAGTGAAGACTCTCAATCTTAGATTTGCTAAAGGTTCAAAAACCTTAGATGAGATTATCAAGATACAACGATCTCCTCTTATAAAAATAGGTCTTGGATATACTAGGGAATCTTCCCAGACTTCAACACCAAACTATCTGAAAGCAGCCACAACTAGTTCACTACATTCAACCACTCAGCAAGGGAACAAAGGATCTTTACAGGTAAAGCATGATCACCTCAATTCAAGGAACACTAACAGGGAGATATTTCAAAGAAGCTACAACCAACAGGTAAATTCAAATAGAAGATTTCATGATCGCAGAAATTTCTACTTCAATGGACAATGTTTCTCATGTCACAATTTTGGTCATAAAGCTGTTCAATGTGTTGCATATAAAACCATCATGAAAAGAGAAGCAAGAAAGAAAAAGATGAATATTGAACCAAAGAAGAACACCTATAACAACTTTTCTCCCCTTCAAAATGAAGTTGAATGTACTTATTGGAATAACTTTGGTCATGAAGAATCTGAATGCAGGAGCAAGGTCCAGCCAAAAGAACATGTTCCCTTAAGCTCTAAAGTGTGGAAAAAGAAAGAAATACCGGTTGAAAATTGTGGGATAGCGTTATTTGCAGAAGGTGAAGAAAATCAATGGTACATTGATAGTGGGTGCTCAAGACACATGACAGGTGACAAAAGTAAACTTCTTACATATAATGCTCTAGAAAAGGAAAAGAAAGTTACATTTGGAAATGATACTCCTGCTGTAATTAAAGGACAAGGGTCAGTATTTCTAAAAGAAAAGGTGAAGGCTAATGATGTCATGTATGTGGATGGATTAAGGCATAACCTGTTAAGTGTAAGTCAAATGTGTGATCAAAGAACAGAAGTGGTCTTTAGTTCAAAAGAATGTGTGGTTCGTGATCTTGATACAGGTAAAATTATTATAAAAGGGAAAAGAAATCCAAGCAACTTGTATGTACTGAACTGCAAAGATCAATGTTACTTGAGAAAGTCTTCAGAAAATTGGCTATGGCATAGAAGGCTGGGGCATCTGAGCTTCTCTCAAATCAACAAAGCAAGCAGACTTCAAGCTGTTCGTGGTCTTCCCAATATTAATCTACCAGAAAGTATCATATGCAAATCTTGTCAATTCGATAAGCAGACCAGAGTACGATTTAATGCCAAAGAAGGATCATCAAGTAAGCCTCTTGAACTCATTCATACTGACATATGTGGACCTATGAGGAAAAAGTCACCACGTGGGGAAGAATACTATATCTTATTTATTGATGATTACTCTAGGATGTGTTGGATTGGGCTCATTAAACACAAGGATGAAGCATTTGAGAAATTTCAGATCTTCAAAGCACTGGTTGAAAATGAATTGGATCTAAAAATCAAGTGTCTTAGATCTGATCAAGGAGGAGAATATACATCAAATGAATTCCTTGAATTTTGTGAACAACATGGCATAAAAAGACATTTCTCTGTAGCTGGCACTCCACAACAAAATGGCGTAGCAGAAAGAATGAATAGAACAATTCAACAAATGGCTAGAGCTATGCTTGATGATTCTGGAACACCTGACACTTTCTGGGGAGAAGCAGCACATACAGCGGCAAACATTCTCAACAAGGCACATGTTCGGGTAAATAGTGATAAAACTCCATATGAACTCTGGTATGGTAATTCTCCCTCTGTAAAGCATTTTAGAGTTTTTGGAAGCAAATGCTTTATCAAAAATAATGATGAAAAGCTTGGCAAGTTTGAACCTAGATCGGATGAAGGGATATTTCTTGGTTACTCATCTACAAGAAAAGCATACAAATGCTACAATAAAAGGCTTCGTAAGATTGTTGAGTGTATTGATGTTGTTATTGATGAGTCTCCTGCAGCTCCTAAAGAAGAAAAACAAACAACAAAAGAAGATGATGGTGACTTATGTTCTTCTACATCAAATAGAAATGATATAGACAGTGGATCAAATGAAGAACCTGAAAATGATCTATCTGATAAAGCTCCATCCAGATATGTTCAAAAGAATCATCCTGAATCTCAAATTTTGGGAGACAAGGAATCAGGTGTACGAACAAGGAGAACTCTTGTAGGATCTTCTAGTCATCTGGCACTTCTATCCACAATTGAACCACACAATGTCAATCAAGCTAGCAAAGATGAATGTTGGAAGCAAGCCATGAATGAAGAGCTTGATCAAATTGAAAAGAATGACACTTTGGAATTGGTACCAAGACCACATGATAAAAATGTCATTGGAACTAAATGGATTTTCAAGAACAAGTTAAATGAGAATGGGGATGTTGTAAGAAATAAAGCTAGACTGGTTTGCAAAGGGTATACTCAACAAGAAGGTATAGACTTTGAAGAAGCGTTTGCTCCTGTAGCTAGACTTGAAGCCATAAGGATGTTTCTTTCTTTTTCAAGTTATCAACAAATTAAAGTTTATCAAATGGATGTTAAATATGCTTTTCTTAATGGAGATCTAGAAGAAGAAGTATATATAGAACAACCGGAAGGATTCATTTTGGGAAATGATGAAAATCTTGTTTGTAGACTTAAAAAGGCTCTATATGGTCTCAAACAAGCTCCAAGGGCATGGTATTATCATCTTGAAAAATATCTTCATCAACAAGGATTTTCAAAGGGGTCTGCGGATAGCAACTTATACACAAAAGTTGAAAATGATAAACTATTGATTGTAGTTGTATATGTTGATGATATCATTTTTGGGAGTAACGAAGAATCTATGAGTCAAAAATTTGCTTCTGTCATGCAGTAAGAATTTGAAATGTCCTTACTTGGGGAACTAACATTCTTTCTTGGCTTACAAGTGCATCAAACTGCAGATGGTATATTCCTATCACAAGCAAAATATCTTAAGCAAATTATGAAGAAGTATGGCATGGAAGAATGCAAACCTGTAAGTACACCAATGATAACCGGATGCAATCTCAGTTCTCATGATGATTCTCCCACGGTGAATCAACCAGAATACAGATCAATGATAGGAAGTCTACTTTATCTCACCGGGACTAGACCAGACATTATGCATGCAGTTGGGATTGTTGGACGATTCCAAGCTAATCCAAAAGAGTCTCACCTTCAGGCTGTCAAAAGAATATTCAAATATCTTCAAGGAACTCAAGACTTTGGTCTGTGGTATCCAAAGAATACTGATCTTACTCTTCATGCTTACACTGATGCAGATTGGGCTAGAAGTGTTGATGATCGGAAAAGCACTAGTGGTGGTGCATTCTATATGGGACCCCGGTTAGTATCTTGGCTCAGTAAGAAGCAAAATTCTATTGCATTATCTACAGCAGAAGAAAAATATGTGGTTGCTGCATCTTGTTGCACTCAACTCCTTTGGATGATGCAAACCTTACAAGATTTTCAAATCAAATGTGCTTCTCCTATCTCCATTATGTGTGATAATACAAGTGCCATCAGTATCTCAAAGAATCCTGTTATGCATTCGAAGACCAAGCACATTCCCATCAAGTACCACTTCTTACGTGAACAAGTGCTTGAGCAAAAGGTGAAGTTGGAGTATGTTCCCTCCAAAGAACAAGTTGTTGATATCTTTACCAAACCTCTGCCGAGGGAAGCGTTCGAGTATCTAAGAAAGAAGCTGGGAGTGTTATCTGCCAGTCAAAAGAACAAATCTGCATAAATTCAGAAGATTAAATAGGATACGTGGTTTTCCTGATGTACAGTCGCATATATACGTGAGTATATGAACAGAAAATCGCGTATGGATAGTTGCTGACTATTTTTGGTTGGTGTCAGCATTTTGCAATACTGTTTGGCTTTTCTGGTTATGTTTCTTCTTGACAAATCATCTGATATGAAGAAGATAGGTACAGGAGGTATAAGTTCAGGGGGAGTTGAAGAAATGTAAAATTTTCTATGCTTCACTTTCCATACGCGAGTTAGATGAACAAAAGTCGCGTATACACGCCAGTTCCAGCAGACACAGTCGCGTATGCATTGGGATGACAGCTGAAGATCAGGAACAGAGGTTCAGGGGGAGCATCATTCTGACTGCTAATGATTAGATAAGGACAGATCATGCAGATATTGTAGTCGGTGACTTGCTGTTGAAGGTGTTCAGGCGGCATAAACTAAGGGGGAGCCTTGGTCATATGGAAAGGATGTTTGGGTGCACAGTTTCAGGGGGAGCATTGGCCTTGCTGAGTATAATGCATTTTTGGCATTATGTTGATTCTGAAAAATGATCTCTATCTTGAGGACTTTCTGGTGTTGGTCATAAATGGTCATATGTGTAATTTGATGAAAAGGTCTTGTTGAGACCCATGATGTAAAATTGTAATATTCAGTCATGTAAGGACTTGTCAATTTTTGTAAATTCACTTGGTTGGGTAGCTGAGTTGAAATGTGTAAACCCACTTGGTTGGGTACTTGAGTCTCATATGTAAATCCACTTGGTTGGATATTTGATGTAAGTATGAGTCTTTGGTGATAGGAAGTTCATAGAGTCATGTACTTCATTGAAAAATATGTTTGAAGATTCAACATGAACTCAGGGGGAGCTTGGTCACTTCAGTATACATCAGATCTGCAGAACGCTTCTTCCACATGAGGAGAAAAGGGGGAGAGTATGTTGGTTTTGATCCGCCCTTTGCCCTTGATGTCAAAGGGGGAGAGTGACATGGTGTTTGAATAGAAAGAATGGTGTCAAAAATGGGAAAGTGACATGGTGTCATTGTATTCTTAATGTACCTATCTATTGTGGTAACCAAACACCATCGTGGTTGCCATCAAGTCCAAAGGGGGAGATTGTTGGCAATATGATGCAGAGTGTTGTCCTTGATGGCAACCCACTGAATGAAGATGAAGACATGAGATTGTTGACTTGTGTTGTCCTTGATGGCAATCCACCTGATAAAGTTATTCTTGACTTGATGAACTTGGTAAATGATGTAAATCTGATGTGATATGATGTGTGTTGACAATATGATGCTTTGTACCCACTTGATAGAGTGTTGTCCTTGAATGGAAACCCACCTGATGGAGTTGTGCTTGATATAATATGTCTTGATGAACCTGTTTAAAGATGTAAATCTGATGTATCTACAGAGAGTACAGAAGGTAATGAAGAAAGGAATTCAATATGTGCTAGATCCATGATGTAAAGAGTATGTTTCGAGGAATACGCGGGTTTGTCTAGGAGAAGTCGTGTATGCACGCAGTTAAGTACGTGCCAAGTCGCGTATGGGCAAAAGCGCTCAAAAAGTGCAAAACCAGGGGTAACCACCATGGTATTGACCCATTGTATTGGGTAATGATTCGTCTAAATGACCCCGTCCAGGAATACCATCGGATGTAATGTAGTTTTGGCTCATGGTATTGAAAAAGGGTAAACCTATATAAAGAGAAGAAATTCATTGTGCAAATCATGAGTGTGGGTGCAAGATGTCTGAGCTTGAATTAATACTTCTCTCTGAAGTATATCTGAATGGAAAGGGTTACAGTTGAATGATAGATCTGATTGCATGATCCACCAATGATGAAGAAGGGTATCTAGATCTGAAATGTACTTGTATTTTCTAGATCTGTTTAGGGGATGATTAGATCTGAGAAGGCTGAGACTTATCATCTAAAAATGAAGATGAAAATCGATAATGTCTGATACGAAGGGAATTTATTGACTTTAAATATCTGAAGAACCATATGCTAGTTCAAGGAAAAACTTGGCGTATATCGTTCTTCTTTGAAGAAAGCGCATTTCGCCTTGATGAAATCAGCTACGTAATTTATCTGAAGTATACGAGCGGATTGATGTGATTGGAGAAACCGATACATCGCGGGGTATGTGATCGAAAAGAATGCGTATTCAACCTAGGAATTTGATGAAGCGAAGCATGCTTTTGAATCCGGTGTGAAAATTGATGAAACGTGGTCCATAAAGGTGCTGAGGGTTGTAGCCTTCAGTCAGGGGGTTGTAGCTCCCTTCCAGGTGAGGCTGGTAAACGAGATCAGGGGGTCGTAGCTCCCTTCCAGGAGAGGCTGGTAAACGAGTCAGGGGGTTGGAGCTCCCTTCCAAGAGAGGCTGGTAAACGAGCGCAGGTGGGTGCCTACGTGCTGGTAGGAGTCTGCACCAGCACATATGTTGTAAGATGTTTTCTCTATAATAAAATATTGAAGGCTGAACAACGGCATCGGTGGTTTTCTCCCAACTTGGGTTTCCACCTAAAATCCTGGTGTTCATGTGTGATGCTTTGTGTGATGGTTTATTCTGTTCTTACTGCACATGTTTACTGTTTATTAAACATCTGATGAATGAATGATGGAATTATATAAGTGAATAATTAATGACATAATTAGATCTCTGTGTATACGCGAGTTTCATAAAGGGTATCCGCATATATACGCGAGTTTGTATCAGGAAAGTAGCGTATGGGTTTTAGAAGCAAGGAAAAGTAAAAGTTTTGAATATGCAGTAAATACTGATTCACCCCCCCTCTCAATATTTTTCCCAACAGCTATACCTACAGGAGGAACGAAGGTCTCCAGAAAGACATCCATTTGTCCCTCCTGCCGCCCCCAAGCCACCATACACCAACCAGAGATATGGAAACCTAGTTGCCTCATCCTCTTGAGTTATCACATGCATTGATTACTGCAAACGATTTGATCGAGTCTTTCACCCAAGGTCACCTAGGTAGTAATAATCTGTATTCGGGGAGTTACCAGGCGCGTCATCTGCTGCAGACAGTTTTATACAGGTCTTTGACCCAAGATCACCTAGGCAACAGTAACATCCATGATAATCAAGGAGTTACTAGGTAGGTAGATTCTGTAGACAGCTTGATGGGGTCTTTGACCCAAGATCTCCTAGGCAGCAACAACACCCATGGTACTCAAGGAGTTACCAGGTAGGTGGATTCTGCAGTGGCTTGATTGGATCTTTGACCCAAGATCACCTAGGTAGCAGTAGTACCATGCGCATCGATTCTGCAGGTGGCTTGATCGAGTATTTTTTCCAAGATCACCTAGGCAGCAGTAGCACCATGCACGTCAATTCTGCAGACATTTTGATCGGGTCTTTGGCCCAAGGACACCTAGGCAGCAGTAATCAATACCCTAGATACTCATACGATTCTACTTAGAACATATCACAACCTAGCTATCATGAAATTCACCCCAACACTCATTTACCAACTAGGGACAAGGGAACCGAAATCCCCCATTCCCCACACAGAATGGACCAATGGCACAATGTAATGTGCCGGTTAATCTAGTGGCACCCTTCCTAGGCTCATCAACAACCATACAACCAGGAGAATTATGAAAATTCTCCAAATGCTAACAAACAAATTCGAGGAGAAAACCATAAGGGAGATCCTAGACAAGGGTCAGTAACCAGTAACACCCCCCCTAATCTCAGTCTGGGGGAAACCTAGCTGAAATCAAATCTAGGAGCTAAGTAGAAACTCCCAAGGGAAAACTGGCGCTTAGATTATTTGATCACTAGACCGAAAGAAACACTGTGATCAACACTCCATAACAAACAGAGGCGATGCAACACATTCACACTCCTGAAAATATTAATTTTTCATCGCCGGCAGGTATGCCCTCTCTCACTTTATTTTTTAAAGCTCATGAATTTCAATGAAATTTGATGAAAGAAGATGCTTTCACTTGAGGTAGTTGTTTTTGTAGGGAGGAACACATGGAAACCATTTACAATGCCTTATACGGAAGGTTCTAGGCATGTATCATTCCCCCGGCATGATGGGGAGTCCCAGAAAAATCTACATATCCTGACATCATTTCTCCATCAGAAATAAACCATAGGGTCCTCATATCTGACCGCATTTATCATCACCTCACCCTGCACATGATAAACGTCCACATTAGTCAGTAGAGCCTCCCCTCCATGGCGCTCGCCACCCAAAGTAAACCATATATCACAACAAAGTGACGCCATGGCCATACCACTTCAGTTCAGGAAGCATCTCGTGCCCATCCATTCATCATGCATAAGGTCAAGTTTACCATTCAAACTGAAATCCCCTTCTCGGACAACCAGGTTGTACAAGAAGATCGAAATCGCACCCCCGCGCATCGCATTTGGGCCACCATACCCCCACCATCATAATCCCATATGTGACATTTCTTCATCTTCTTCATCAACCCCGCACATGAGACCAACCAATGGGACCCCCACCCCCAACAAAACACCATCCTCATGCCTCTAGTGAGCAAACACTTCCATGTTTTGGGGTACCTGTCTCTGTGTTTTGTACAAACCAAACCTCATTATTTTATTCTTTTGGTAAGTGTACAAAGACCACAAATTGTGCACTTCACCCCTTCACCCTCATATTTCATCTTTTCTCCCATGGCAGTAGTCCCTCATTCCCCTTGGTCAGGGTCTTTCACCCACACGCACACACCATCATGACACTCATAGCCAATTTTACAACCACCCTGGACGTCCTATCGACTCAAGGGATTTTCCCTTTAGAAATAACTATGATTGTCACCAAGATGCTAAAGTATACTTCGACCTCGGGCCATTGAATACACATCATCCGTTTTCAGCCACCTCTCACCAACATGCCTATGTTAAACCCATCACATCTAGGTCCCCAACCCCTCAGGTCGGAAACCCATGGTTCGGTTAAGGCTTCCTTTTTGTCCACCTCAACACCTCCAAAAAAGAAGTGGTACCTTGGATCACCCCTCCCCATGCAAAGGGGTATCCTTGGGTGGCACTGTGGGAGACATAATTGTCCACAGATGTCATCGATCCTCCTGAAATTCGACTACGGCAAAATCTTTCATGTCAAGAGGGTATCATACCTTACAACAATTGCACTTTGATTAGATCTGTCGAAGACCCGTGCCTCCATAAGCGTCTCTGTCAAAAAATGCTTACACGAGAAGGTCCCAACCAGTACCTATGCGTACATTGTGCAACTATATGCCATACCAAGTTCACACATATGAGTACCACATTCCACCAATCGTCAAAGAAAAAATGCCCCTAAGGGCATCAACAGTCATCGTCGACAACCGCCAGCATCACTACCACAATAGTGATGCAAACATCACATGTATCTATCAATTTTGTTTAGCTATCCATAGCATCACGAGCATGAGACATGCCCACCTCGTTGAAATTTTGTATATATCTTGTATATTTTTTTTTCTTGCAGGGATCCCTTAGGCCACGGTCATCTCGGAAACGATGCAGGGTGTTGTCAATTCCAAGATTCACGCAGGTCTCTCTCTCTCTCTCTCTGCACACAATACAGAAAAGAAACTATAATGTACTTCGGCTATACAGTCCTTCCTAGACCTCACACATTAGGGGGAAACTATTAACACTGGAAAATCGTACAGTAAAAGATGACATTAATTAATGTCAAGCCAAAGGATTTACAGGGCAGGAAGACATTATGGAATCAAGAAAGTATTTAAAATCTCTAAGGTTTTGAGAAAATAAAATTTGAACTAGTCTTAAAATGTTAATTGCGTGCTTTATCCTTCAAGAAGAGTGCTTCCTATACACCTTTTTTCTTGATAAGCACGCATTCCTGAAAGTGGAAAAAATTCACTTTTCGAGACCACACAAAGCAAAGGACAGTTACTCCTTACATGAAGCTGCCTAAGGACATCCACCAACGCCTCCTTAGACACTATGTGAGCACATAAAGGAATATTTGGAGCACACAATGGAATCATACCTCTCCCCTCGGTCATCATCCACCATGTACCAGGGGAGGGAAGGAGGATTTGAAATCCCCTATATAAAGCCACCAAGAGATGAAGAATGGGTGATCACATTGTTATGCTGGCTAGAATTGCCCAAGCAATACCAGCAGTGTGTGACTCGGAGATAGAGATAGAGGGGACTCGATTTTTGGCCACCCGAGAATCCTAGTCCATCACAGCGGAGAGAGAGGGAGATTGCATTAGAGGTAGAGCTTGGAAAAAAAACATCCTTGCATCAAGACCTAGAACCATTGTCTAGGGGCCCTTTGGAAAGTGGGTAAAATTTCTTCTCCATATCAAACGTTTAATAAGAAGAGGCCTTGAACCATTGTTTGCATTATTATCGTTTTGACTCTCTTCAATAGCTTTTGTATATTTGTATTTTAGTTTTTAGTTCAATTTGAGCATACATTTGCATACTTTTTCCTCTAGATTGTGTGCTTTTGAGCTCCACCACTTTCTTCCTGTTACCAATATTTTGCGGGGGTAGACCACACCCCTTAAACTGGTGCAATTTCATACACCCGTGCGTCAAATCCACTACAACACCAAGAAAATCCCCAAAACAGAAATAAGAATCCAAACTTCAGAAGATACCCTCCCCAAAACATGCCAAGAGACAATGACCAACAAATCAGGCCCCCTTTCCAAGACAATTATGTAGATGAAGAGGGAAGAGAGTCTAAATAACCTGAAGAAAACCGTGTAAACTTGATAGGTTCTGATAATGAGGGTGATGTTTTTATTACTGAAGAAGAACAAGGTTTCTTTTCCTCATATCAAGCTAAAACAAACTATGAGGATTAATTGGGATTTGAAAATGCCATAATGGAAGTCCATAGGCAATATGCCCTTAGGAGAAAAAGGAACCAAGAAATCTCCAAAAATAACAAATTAGACATTGATGTGAGGAAGACACCTGAAAATATTCCTAATAGGAAAACAAATAGTACCAACACCATGGCTAAGGAAACTGATCCAAACAGAGACAAAACTAGCCAGCCAAGTGGTGACACAAGCTGCCCTAGTGTATCTACTAGTGGCCCTGAGAAAACTCTTCTGTCCAAAGTCCCAAAACAGAATCAACAAATTAAACTTGTAGAAAAAATTATGGCTGATAAAACTTATGTAAATATGTCCAAAACACAAGTGCCTTTTAGTTTTGAGGGATAGATTGCTAAAATCAAGATCACCATGCCTCTCACTGAACTGATAACCCAAGATATGTACAGGTCCCAAGTTCTGAAAGTCTTAAACATGGGAAATGATACCGATACTTTAAACTTAACAGATGAAAAACTTGATTTGTTGTTTGGACCTGAATTAGAAGGAAAATACCAAGAAGGAGCTATTCCCCCTTTCTATGTTAGCTTAAACATACATGAAAAAATCTTACATAATTCCATGCTAGACTTCGGTGCCTCTAACAACCTCATGCCGAAGGTAGTGATGGAGAGATTAGACCTAGAAATAACCAAGCCTTACGAAGACCTGTATTCTTTCGATTCAAGCAGAGTTGAGTGTTTGGGCCTAATCAAGGATTTATGTGTCAACCTGGCACAAATCCCTGCTAAGGGCCTAGTCATGGACATAGTAGTAGCTGACATTCCCCCTAATTATGGCATGCTATTATCTAGGTCGTGGGGAGCCAAGCTTCATGGGAACCTCCAAATTGACATGTCATATGCTACCATCCTTGTTTTTAATCAAACAAGGAGATTGTACCGGGAATCTCACATGAAGTTTATGGTTAGCAGCAAAGAAAGACCAAACAACACACCTCTTTATTCCATCCATTCGGATATTGACTCTTTTATTTTATGTAATGAAGAGGGCATTGATGGGAAGATAAGTGAATTTGAGATAGATCCAAACATACCTCAACAGTCAAACTAGGCACTGCATGAAGAACTCAACAACCAAAACTCTAGCAGCCCGAAACAACAACATGATGGCAAAGCTGAACCTAATTTTATGCAAAATGAAAATGAAATTTCAAAACCAAAAAGTAGTTTAGAGTTTGAAAAAGGCCACTCCAATGAAGAAAAAACCTCAAAAATAGAACCATTCCCTTCTGCCAATCTTAAAATGCTAGAATAATTTCATATGGCAGAGCTTTCTAAGAACCTGGATCAAAAGAACCTTAAGGTCTTGCAATACAAAGATAACTCGTCACCAAAAGGTTTTGACACTTCAGAAAGGTTGTTGATTTCCGAAAATGTTGTTAAGGAGCCTAAAGAAGTATCTATCTAGACATATATAGAGGAATACAATGTAGACAACCTAGAAAAACCCAAAATGATTAAGTCATCCAAGGCTTTACCACATCACACAAAACAAAAAACATAAGACTCTGCAAAAAGTTTCGGGATGCTTTTTTATATGGTGATGAAATTTTAAAGCCTTGTGACACAAACATTATTCAAAGAAGGTTTCTTTTCAAGGGATACCAAGAACCTTTTGAGCAAATTGTGTCACTAACAAATAAAGCAAAGGGATACAGGTTGTGTATAGACTTTAGGTACCTAGAAAAAACCTCCATGAAGGACAAATACCCTTTTCCCAAGATATAAAATCATACTCTACAAAGGGTAGGAGTTTCGAACAAGATGTCATTGCTTGGTAGTGTTTCAGATTACAAAAAGGTGATAATACTTCCAACTAATCATCATAAAGCCACTTTCAAAGCACCTTGGGGCACCTACATGTTTGATAAAATGCTTGCTGGGTTGAGGAGAGTGGAAGCTATTTTCCAAAGGGTCATGGCTCGTAATTTAAGTTACCTCACTCTTATATGCATTGATGACATCATTTTCTATTTTAAAACCAAGGAAGAATACATTTTTCACCTAAGAAGAATATTTAACAAAAGAAAAGTTTGGAAGCAAGACTCAAGGAGAAAATGCAAAGGAAAGCATGGCCTGTTTAAATTTTTTGGAAAGATCCTTACACTATGCACTCAAATGGAGGTAACAATGTTTTTTTTTCACAACAGTTGAATGGAAAAGAGTTATTTGGAGATCCTGTTAAGGGCAGGATGCTCAGGCACTATCTTTGTCAAGATTCCTAGTTTCAAGCCTTCATTCATTGTATGTAACATTGCATGATGAGAGATCCTTAAAAAAAAAAAACATGAAAACAAAGAAAGAAGTTAAAGAGGGCAGATTTGAAAAATAGGTACAGCCCCATACCCAAAAAAGAGTACTACTGAAAGTGTGCAAGCCTAAATTCCACTACTTGATAAGAAAGAAGTCTTGTTCAGTCATCTAGCCTAATCATGGCTAAACAAGTTTTGAATTTCTGATGTTAGGTTAGTGAAAGAGAACTTGTCAAAAAATTTAAACTTGAATTTTCAGTAGGAATAGATTAGGAGAAAAATATGATGGTTCTTAATGCTCAAATATGAACCAAAGAGAAAGATAGGGATGACTAACAAATGATGAAACACTTCCCTCATACTTTCTAGTTTTGTTTGTACAAAAACAATATCTGTGTGCAAATTTTCCCAATGCAACAGCCCATGGTAAATTAGATAGCTTAATCCTAGTTTAAATCATGTTTTCAATTTCATGTCAATAGATTAGAGAATGAAACCTGTCAAACAACTTAATATTGACAATCAGTTAGTCTATGTAATATCCCAAAATGGGTCTGCTCGGCAATGCATGCAAGAAAAACGCATTTTCAGAAATGTATGCTATAGATATCAAAATAAACCCTTGGATCCCTTATATCTGAAAATATGACATCTAAATTCAAGAGGATATTAGAAACAAATCATTCTAGGTAAGGTAAACAAGTCTCCCACACCTAGTATAGCTGGAAAATTCCTAAGAATGGTGCAGTAATATGCAAACAATATTGTAGTAAAATAACACAGTTTAACTAAACAGCATTAGGAGGCCAATATGGAGGCTCAATAATGACATTTACATCAGAAATTTAGAGTGATATTGAAGCCCATGAGTTATAGAACATAAAATAGAAGACTTTACATGAAGAAATCCTCAGGATTGAGGTGCTGCAACCATAGAATATGACTGAACAAGCTTGACAGCATTATTTTATTGGCTGAAAGAAGTTGTAGATTACACTTCAGATCTAGAGCAGATATATGTACAAAAACTTAGATTTATATCAGATCTTTACACTATAGAGTCTCCTCTTCAAATGCCACTTGGGGTTTTCAGCAAAAAGTGAAGTACATGGAGTAGATATGAGATTTAAAGGAGCAGATCTACAGAATGATTCAGAAATTATGAAGAAAATACAAAAATATTCATATCAGATCTGAATATGACATGGATTATATTTTTAATCCATGGATCACCACAGTGAAGGGAAAATTCCCAACACTAGAGATCTCTCCTCCAATATGTGCCAAAACACCCTACAACTTTTTCACTTGCAAATAATGCAGTGATGGAAGATTAACTGCACTGTAGGCTCTAGAACATGGTTTTACCTCAAGCCAAGATTTTAAAATGTGCTCCAATCATCCAATACTCTCTTTCCAGGGGGATAGAATACCCTCCCACTGAAAAGAGGCACTAGAATGGCCTAGATCTGAGTAGATCTAGCCTCCACTTGCTGCAGCTTACAAATACAAAGAAACCCTCAATAGGATATGTGTTTTAGTTGGAAGAAGAAGCTTGGCCTTAAGCCTGATAGTGGACAAGAAATACAAGTCTCTTCCAAGAGCTCCTCAAGGAAAGAGAAGGATTCCTAAATAGGAGATCCTTGTGCTAAACAAAATTATTCTCTTCTAAATAGCCAAGAAAATGAGAAATGTATAAATAGACAAATTCTTCAGAAATAATATGTTCAACAACCTTCTTCTGTTGTCCTCCTCTTACTTTTATAAGATTAAAGTCTTGCAAAACCCTAAACCATCTCAATGATTGAGCTCCTTTCACATGTGTAGCCTCCTTGTAAAACTGTGTTGTGCATCTAGGAGGTTCATTGCATCTAGATAACACTGTTGATTTGGTCATGGTTGACCCAGTCAAACAACTCAAACCCTTCCACACATAAGGGTGTTTTATTAAGATAGCCCAGATTTAACCTTGTTCACATGGGGCATTTATTTATTCACTGACTTTAGGAGTTTTTCTTGCCCTCCTTTACAAATTTATTCATGCAATAGGAAAATGAAACAAAAGTTTATATTCCCATTAGCTTGGGCTAATTGGGAATATTACAGTCCTCCCCTCCCAAATGTTGCTTGTCCTCAAGCAACTGAGAAGGTGAGTGCTGCAACACTTCTCCTACTCCATTGGTGACACCATCCTGAGTTAAGATTTTTGCATAAGCTAAGTGTTCACCAATCCAACCCTCCATGAATTTTTCCTCCAAAGTCATTATGAGATGTGCATAATCCATCCCACAAGGAGTCTAGAACTCAAATGAAACAAACATGGTTGAACCAATACTCTCCCTGAAACATGTAGCATAAGTTACATAGAGAGTCTCCATCCCATGTGGTACATGAAAAATTCCCATCCTCCCTCCATACAAGCCCATAAAAAGTGCAACTATATCATCCAAGTATGGAAGCAAAAATACATAAATACAAACAAAAATTTGAGCATGAGGAGGTGGGTCATAGTCCCACATATGGTACGAGCACAGTGCATCTCCTGCTTGCGTCAGATGAAGGTGTGGTAAGTGGTTTCCCCACCACTTACTTGCTTCACATGTCATCTCACCATGGCTGAAAGTGTGAGATATGTTTGGTGCCTTTGGGAAGCACCCATCATGAAATAAAATATCCCTTTGCTCAACAAGGGAGTGGCAAAATTCAGAAATTTTAGTGGCCCAATGTGTGCCATGAAATTTATATGATACGTCACTCCTCCTTGGAGTCATGGCTTGCATAAACATGGTGAAAGAATATGAAAAATCAGAAAATGAAACTTGTTTTACATGATCATATCCTTCACCAACAATGTCTCTCATACACATGGATTTGTGCATGGATCTTTCTCCTCTTTCCAAAGAAGGAAGAGATGGCTGAAATAACTCTTGCATAGAGTCACATGACTGCCCCAACTCCACATAGTTCATGCATTCTTTAAAATGCTAATGTAGCTCTCCTCCAAAGCCTTCCCATTCAAATCATCCCATGATAGTGTTGTATATCTTCATAGAATAGGTAGGGCTGAAACATAACTCTTTGTAGTACTTTTGTAGCATCCTCTCCTTGAGCTTGGAGACTCTAGGTAAGAATACCCTACCATGATTATAGATGTCTCCTTCATGGACTAGATAGCCCTCTTCATGTAGATTGTCATCAAGCATCATACAAGTGTGAATATCTTTGGAATAATCCACCAACAGCTGGGATTTCCAGTATAGATCTACACTCTCCAACAATGACAGTGCTGATGATGCATCAACAGGAATGTATGTCATGTTTTTTATCTCCTCTTTGGCATCTCCTATTCCAAAGATATATTTTGGAATGACATACCTTCCCTTCTTCTCCTCCAACAGCCCAGGATTGGAAATGAAGGTGGGTGATGATGATGAGAGAAGAAAATCTCCCTCCTTCTTGTGCTTTCCCAAGCCTCCCAGCGCTATAGCTTTCTCTTCTAATGCTCCTATCCCTCCTGGATCTGATCTTGGAGCATCATGTAGTGAGAGATCTCCCACCAAAACTGAATTAGGTGGCCTCCCAAGTGATTTGCCACTAGATAAGAGTGTCCCATGCATAAATCTTATGAACATAATAGATGGGACAATGAGCTTCTTGCTTCCACTGCACAAATCCATCTCTATTTTCTATGTGGAAGTGTTATGTGAGGGGTAAGTATGCATTCCTTTGATCATTTTAGGTTCACCACTCTTCTTGTCCACCCATTCCATTTGCAAAGCCTCCCAATCAGTGGTGACTTTCCCCAATGTAATCAACCATTGAACACCCAAGATAACATTGGTTTCTAGTATTTCAACTACAAAGAAGTGATCCACCAAAGTGTAGGATCCCATGGTGACTAAAAGTGATGGGACATAATGCATGCATTGCATTGTTCTATCTCCTGGGGCCAAAATAGAGAATCCCTCAAAAGTATCAGTGGGTATTTCCCTCCTCCACACAAGATGGGCCTCAATGAAATTGTGGGTAGCCCCACTGTCAATCAATATAGAAACCCTCTAATTAATGACTGATACTTGAAATATTAAGGTAAAGTACTTAGGTACTCCTCTTAAAGATGCAAGAGTTCCTCCAATTGGAGCAAAGGCTCCCTTTCCATCTCCTCATGGTGTTGGATCTCCCTCAACATTGTCAGTGTTGTAACCCCTTCTTGGCTCATCATGTTCATCTTCTTCAAGATCTGAGAAGACCTCTATATAATGTGCTTTATCAGTAGAACTTCTATGTCCAGGTACCCATGGTTCTTGGCAAGTGAAGCATAGCTTCTTCCTCCTTAGATCTCTCCAGACTTCATCATCAAGAGGCTTCTTGTATGAGCTCTCCTTTGAAGGAGCAGCTTTCTCTTCCCTTCCTTTAGAAGGAAAAGAGGGATTGCGCTGAAAGTTTCCCTTTGCTTTTGGCAAGGCATATTGAAGGTATCTAGCCCTCTCAATGGCATCATGCAAGGTATTGGGCTTGGTAGATTTTACCAACCCATGAAGAGGTTCATCTAGACCATCGATGAACATGTACACCCTTCTTGCTGCAGACAAATTAGGAACCATAAGAGATAATCTCAAAAACTCAGAAATATAAGACTATATATTACCTAATTTCTTCAGCTTTTCAAGGCTCGTGAAAGGTGCTTCTGGATCCTTTCTCTCAAACCTCTCCACCAACCTTCTAGTAAACTCATAATAAGCAGTCACATTTGCATGACCCAATGTAGACAAGCCATGGAACCACCAGTTGTGTGCTTCACCTTCAAATTTTAGCACTGCAATATTGATAGCTTCCATATCAGGGACCTTGTTCAACTAGAATTAGATTTCCAATTTTTCTACCCATGCTTTGGTAGAACAAGTGGATGAGCCATCAAACTTGGGTAAAAAGAATCTTCCCATAGAGTGATGTCGATCATGATTCTGAGTGAATCCACCATCTCCATGCTGATGCCTTGGTCTTCTTTTGTCCTTGAGGTGAAAAAACTCTTGAAAACTCAAGTGATCCTTGAATATCTGATTCTAAGACTCATATTCTTCAAAGTAGTCTTCAAGGGATGCTTTCTCTTGAGGCCCTTCATTTTCCACAGCCAAAAAAGTAGGCATGGTAAAGCATTGTGGAACTTGTGGCTGGTTCACTGGTTGATCATTCCACCGACGAGACATGTCAGAGCTTTCTCCAAGATGAAATATCTTAGGATATTCCTTGATTCTATCCATTCTCATCTCTTTGATCTCTCTAGCAAGATCTTGCATGGATTTCAGAAGGGTTTTTTCAAACTCCTTCCCATCTTCATCACTTCCAGATTCAGGGGCTTTACCCTTGTCTTTGTCATAATTTGTGTAATAAAATTTATTCTGTCTTATTCTTATATACCTCTTCTCTTTTTCAGTAAGAGGCTCGTCTTCTTCTGAAGACATATTGGCTTCTTAAGAAATCAAAGCATAGGTTTTGCCAAGATTATTGCTCCGATACCACTGTAATATCCCAAAATGGGACTGCTCAACAATGCATGCATGAAAAACACATTTTCAGAAATGTATGCTATAGAAATAAAAATAAACCCTTGGATCCCTTATATCCAAAAATATGACATCTAAATCCAAGAGGAGATCTTAAACAAATCATTCTAGGTGAGGTAAACAAGTCTCCCACACCTAGTATAGATGGAAAATACCCAAGAATGGGACTACAACAATATGCAAACAATACTACAGTAAAATAATGTAGTTTAACTTAATAGTAGTAGGAGGCCAATAAGAAGGCTCAATAATGACATTTACATCAGCAATTTAGAGTTATATTGAAGCCCATGAGTTATAGAACAAAAAATAGAAGACTTTTCATGGAGAAATCCTCAAGATTGAGGTGCTGCAACCATAGAATATGATTGAACAAGCTTGACAACATTATTTTATTGGCTGAAAGAATATGTAGATTACACTTCAGATCTAGAGTAGATATGTGTACAAAAATTTATATATATATCAGATATGTACACTATAGAGTCTCCTCTTCAAATGCCCCTTAGGGTTTTCAACAAAAATTGAAGTACATGGAGTAGATCTGAGATCTAAAGCAGAAGATCTACAGAATGATTTAGAAATTCTGAGCAAATACAATAGTATTCATATCAGATCTGAATATGACATGTATTAGATCTGTAATCCACAGATCACAACAGTGAAGGGAAGATTCCCAACACTAGATATCTCTCCTCCAATATGTGCCAAAACACCCTGCAACTTTCTCACTTGCAAATAACGCAGTCCTAGAAGATAAACTGCACTGTAGGCTCTAGAACATGGTTTTACCTCAAGCCAAGATCTGAAACTGTGCTCCAATCATCCAATACTCTCTTTCCAGGGGTTTAGAAGACTCTCCCACTAAAAAGAGGCACTAGAATGGACTAAATCTGAGTAGAAATAGCCTCCACTTGCTGCATCTTACAAAGAAAACCAAACCCTCAACAGGATCTGTGTTGTATTTGGAAGAAGAAGCTTGGCCTTAAGCCTGATAGTGGACAATAAATACAAGTCTCTTCCAAGAGCTCCTCAAGGAAACAGAAGGATTCCTAAATAGGAGATCCTTGTGCTAAACAACACTATTCTCTGCTAAACAACCAAGAGAATGAGAAATGTCTAAACAAACAAATTCTTCAGAAACAATATGTTCAACAACCTTATTTTTTTGTCCTCCTCTTCCTTTTATAAGATTAAAGTCTTGCAAAACCCTAAGCCATCTCAATGATTTAGCTCCTTTCACATGTGTAGCCTCCTTCTAAAACTATGATGTGCATCTAGGAGGTTCATTTCATCTAGAGAGAGCGGTTTATTTGGTCATAGTTGACCCAGTCAAAAATCTCAAACCCTTCCACACATAAGGGTGTTTTATTAAGATAGCCCAGATTTAACCTTTTTCACATGGGGCATTGATTTATTCACTGATTTTAGGAGTTTTTCTTGTCCTCCTTTACACATTTATTCATGAAACAGGAAAATGAAACAAAATTGTATATTCCCATCAGCTTGGGCTAATTGGGAATATTACAGTCTAGGTAGAGAATAGAAGAGTTCACTAGCATAATATGAACTCTTGGAAGTGACAAGGGTATAAGTAGATAGTTTGTTTTTTCTTTCAAAAGAAAATAATGTCAAGGGTTTTCCAGTTTAAATGCACCCAAGGAAGAAAAAACTCTAGGAAAAGTTATTATGGATTGGTAGAGATGAGTTTGAAGCAAATATATATTTCATATTTTAAGATCATGGCTTCAAGAGAAACATCAACAAATGAAAGAAGTAAATCTGCCCAATGGATGAGGCACCGGTCTGCATAAACTTAGAGATTTGATATCTGAAGTTTTGGACACCTCCTGAAAAGGATCTGCCCTCCCCAAGTGGAGCCATTATTAGTCATCAGTATTTTTTTCTATTTTTTAGATGACTAAATGCTTATCCAAGATTTCTAAAAACAAATTCATGAATATTGTGAGTTTTAGAAATCTCACTACCTTCATTATCCTTAGGATAAATTTTTCACTATCTCATTACTCTGCCATTCCATGATTAGCCTACCACTTCTGAAGGATCCATCATGGGCTCATGTCACTCATCTTCATCCTATTTTTCCTTCTTATGACCACAACACTCTAGTTTTCCTTTGCCTCACCCCTCCACTTGCCACCTAAGATCACCAACCAACTTACTCCTTCTAATGTTCCCAGATGCCTCAAGCATTGATGGTCTCAAAACTGTCTTTGTAGGCTCTTTAGGTAAATAAAGTACATTGGATTTTGGATCTTCAATACATAAAATTTTCAAAAACTCTGTTTTCATATCTGAAGATCCCAAGCCAAGCTTTCAGTTAAAGACCAAGTCAAAGAGCCTTCCACTAGGTCACTAGGGTTTCATAGGGTGTAGGGTTAATCTTGGTGTGCTAAATCACTGTTTTCCATGAGCTAGAAAGCTGAATCAAAATGTGAAAAATATCAACACCTGTTTTTCCAAGTTAGATCAAGAGAATCTCCAAGGAAGACCGCTTTTCCAAGGAAAATTTTTTTCAAAAGGAAACTGTTCATTTTTTACATTTCTGCAGGAGTGTCAAGGTGACTATCAGCAGAGAATAGGTAAGGTAAGGGGCTTGCTCCTCATTAAAAGGTATAATCAAACAAATGGAAGAGGAAGTAACCTATGTTTAAAGAGAAATCAGGGTTACTAATATCGATTGGACCAACAGTATGATAGACAAAGATCAATGCAACAAAACACATGGAAGAGGCACACCAGCACAACCATCATGAATTGAATATTTTTAGAAATCATAAATGGAAAAGGGAAAAAGGTGAGGTGAACTAGACAAAAATGAATGAAATTGAAGGGGCTATAGAGAACTTAGAAGACAACAATAATGATTCTTAACTAACAACCCCAAAACCTAAGGTTTTGGAAAGATAGGCAAAGAGGGTGAAATGAAGATGAGGAACATCCATGATGACAACATAAAGAGATTTTGAAGGAGTTGTTGTTGGTAACTTCTAGATTTTGCCAAGGTAAATTTTTTCACTACCTCAAAGGGAAAGCATGAAAGAGTATCAGTATAAGGAAGGTCAAGCCTTCATTTTTAGTCATCTACACTCAATGATCAAAAGGATAAAATCATAGGGCTGAGTTTCAAGATAGAATGCCAAGCTAATCATGGGGTTACTATTATAAAAGTGTTAAACTCCAAGAATGACAGAAAGGGCCAAATCAGTATGACATGGCACCTACAAATTAGAAGTGGCCAAAAGGAGATAGCATACATGATTATGAAAGTTGTGGTATCTGTCATCTCAGTCACCCCTCAATGAAAAGGCTATTTTATCTCCAAGGTAAAACAGGGAAGTCCTAAGGATGCTATCACCATGCAAAGTGCCTAAAATTCATGAAAGTGATCGGAAGACATGAGCATGGCCCAAACACAGTAAAACATGACACTCAAGCAAAACATCTGCAAAAATAGTTTTAAAGGCATCAATAGGCCAAAGGGAGTTAGAGTTCACCCTGTCAGAAAACTGAAGAATAACAAGGAAAAACAGTTAGAAATAAAAGGGACCACTTTCATGTACTCTAAGTCACCTACAACAAAAAAGGGTCAAAATATTATCAGTCAATTGGAAAACTTAGAAAACATTAGAAAATTGGGTTTTTGATTTTAATTTATTTTCCCTAAAGGTATGTAAAGACCATATTTACTCTCCTCTCATCTCATTTTGCATTTGAAAAGAGCTAAAAAGCCTTCAAGGAGAAAATTTCTGAGTTTTAGTCATTTTCTGGGCAAATTCACCGGCGCTGCACATTGGAGTAGGCGATGCGCCTAGGGCACCTAGTGCTGCACGTAGAGGAGAAATTGCAGTGTAAATTTACATCGCGCTATGCCTAGAGCAGAGCACGCTGCGCTTACACCTAGGCGCTACCCATTCACCCAGTAGGAGGACTCGATAGGCACAGGAAAGGCCCGACAAACTTGCATGTGGCCAAGACAGGAGGACTCGACCAAGAGTGCCCAACGCTACACTTAAAGAGGACCCGACAAGCCCATTTATGCCCAGCGCTATGCCCAAAACACCGGCAGGCCTGCACGTGGGCAGCGCTGCACCTAGGAGGACCCGACTGGCCCAGTTTTTTCCCAGAGCTGCGCTTAGGGAAAAAATGCCTCTTTTGCTTGCAAAATTTCCAAAAATGATGAAAAATACCCCTTCAAGTTTCATCCAAGGACCTGCAAAGGATTAAAAAACTAGTAGGTGCATTTTCCCCCCTCCTTAAGTGAAATTCATGAATCAATGGTTAAAGGCAAATGATCAAACCCTAGTGCCTACAAACCCTAATTTATCATGGTAAACCCTTTATTTTGACCTCCAAACAAGAAATTTTCAGTTGAGGGGAGTGTGAATTAGGGTAACTGAAATCAGTTCAAGTTAGGCCCTCCTCCAAGCTAAAAAAAATCAGTCATAAACCCACCTCCATCTCACTCATTTACAAGAGCTACCCTCACCATCATTTCATTTCACTCCTCATACCTCAGTTTCACAAGCGAGTGTAAGTTTGTCTAAAGGCAGCCTTAGTCACCATGTCAGGAGAAGAAGGATGTATGAGTAGTGAAAGAGGTCAAGTGCCTATGAGGTCAAAGCACAAGGGTGGGAAGGTTAACAGATTTGAACCCCAAGACACAGTGGATATTACTTCCTCCCCCATGATTCTCACATGCTTTCAAAATGTGGGGTGTTTCCATTTTTGTGAAAAAGTCAAACAAGTGGAAAATCACCCAGAGCTCACAAGGTTGTTCATTATTAACCTACATAATAAACAGTCAAGCCTTGCAGGGATATATTTTGAGCTATCATCAGATACCATTGCTCAGGCTACTGGACTTCTTGATGTTCGTGAAAAGTGGTTCAAAAGGTCAAAGTTTGACATGAGCTGCTATGAGCCTTTCCTCAAGCCTAGGTACAAAGAAGGCTCCAAGAATATTTTCCCTTTCTCACACCTAATGGAGAGGTATGCATCCCTAATGAAGGTCATCATGAAATACTTTAAATGTGAGGGGAGATACTCCAAGATCTACTCTTACCATATCATATTACTCATGCATTTCACTAGGGTCAAGATGCTTCATATGCCCTATTACTTGTATAGAACTATCGACAAGATTTATTATATTGTCCGAAGGAGGAGTTATTCTCAACAAATGCACATTTTTTTCCACCGTTCCTTGATTAAGATGGTGGTACTACATCAGTTGGAACAAAAGGGAATACTTTGGGAGGTGTTCATATTTCATGAAGTATTCACAAGCCCTCAGCCCCATCATTAGTCTAATTTTCCCTCATCATCTCATCCTCCTCCCTCCACTCCTCCATATCCTCCTACAAATCATGCCTCATCATCTACCCAAGTATCCTCTCCTCAATAAAACCTCACTTCCCCATCTTCCCCTGATGCATCAGATCAAGAAGGAAGTGGCAGTGAAAAATCAAGTGAAAATGAGGGTGAAGATGACAATGAGTCAAATGAAAATGAAGATGAGTGTGATGATGAGTCAAGCCACCAAGAGGCAAAAGACATGGAAACAGAAGAAGAGGATAACAATGAAGAAAATGAGGAAGCTAACAGTGGAAATGAATCAAGCAATGATGAAGAAGAGGTCAGCAGTGGAACATAGGACATGGAGGTGGAAAATGATGAAGGTGATGATAGTGCAGAAAATTAAGAGGCTAAAGGCAGTAGTGACACCAATGAAGCAAGCATCAATGAGGGACGAGACAGTAAGGAAGAAAATAGTCATGACAGTCATGACAATAGTAAGCTCCACAATGATAATGAGGATGATAGGTATAGAAGCAAAACTCAGAGCCTCAATAACATTAAAAATAGTTAAGTTCCTAGTAATAATAGGGGCAGTGATGATGTTGAGACCAAAGAGGACAATGATGAAGAAGAAAACATAATGACTGATGATACTAATGATGAAATTAAAGAGTTTGAGGACAGTAGCAAGGATCACAGCCATGATCAAGAAACCCACAAGACCACAATCACACCTCTTTAATTGACATATCAAAGATGACCAAAGCTTGTGTTTGCCACATCTAAAAGGCAAGGGACCATGCCATCCACCTGAGCTCAAAAGCTTGACAAGGGAAAACAAAAGGTAAAGGAAGAAGAAGAAGATCACGAGGTTGAGAGGGAGTTTGAAATCATTAAAGTGGACAGTGATGAGGAGAATGAAGCAAGGATCTCAAACTTGCTCATCCAACACAAAAATTCCCTAATTGAAGACCTCCAAGAAAATTTGGATAGGGCCAAGAGTGTGAATGATGCCCTTGAGATGGAGAATAGGCAGATAGGAGCACAAATTTCTATTTATGAGGTTAGAGCCATCAGGGCTCAGAAAGAAGCTCAAATGGCATAGGTAAAGCTAGAGGATTTCATGGGCACCTATTAGGAGAGTGAAGATGAATAGGGGCAGACTAGGATGAGACCAAGAACCATGGGTTTGAAGAAGGCATTGGCAAAACAAAGAGAACAAGAATTAGCCTTAATAGAGCAGCTCCCTCTAGATGAGTTGTTGACCATGGAGATAGCACATGATCAAGAGCCTTGGTTGGAAAGAGCCAACATACACTTGGAGGCTAAATTGGAGAAAGCTAACAAGGATCTTGATCTCCAAAGGAAGATGAACAAGCATTATGTCCGAAGAAACCAAGTTGCAAGGGCTAAACTCAAGAAGGCCCAAACCAATATCCAAGCAATAAAAGAGGAAAAAGGTAAATATAACCTTGGAATATTGGCACAAGCTTCTCTACAGGTCTCTCAAACCCCATGAGGAACACATCCACCAAATTTGAGAGAATTTTGACAAATTTTGGTTTTTTGTAAATTTGGAGGCCTCTAAGCGCAGCACCCCTGGCGCTACGATTTGATCTCAGGCATCTTCAGAGGGATAAATTTGAATTTTTGGAATCCTCATGTCTATTATAGTATGCTCACCAAATTTCAGAGCATTTGGAGCATTTTTGACCCCTCAAAAGGCCAAAAAACACCTCATTTTTCACCTTTCTGCCTCATTTTCAGGCTTGGCGCTACACCTAGAGTAGTGTTGGGAAATTTTCCTTTTGGATAGGTTAATGAAGCTCATTCAGAAAAAAAAGGGCATATTTGGAAATTATACTCATCTAGATTTCCAACGGGCTATCACGGAGCAAATTCCGACATCGGGAAGGTCACCCAAACTTGGCTACAATTGGACCCATTTTCTGCCTGGGAAGGTACTGCGCGTTCAGACCTCACTGTGCATTTTTGGCCAAAATTCAACAAAAAACACTCATTAATTTAAAAATGAAATTTTAATGTTTTTTGAGGCAAATCAATCCAAAATTAGGTGCTAGGAGTTATTTTGGCATTTATTTCATGAGATATTATGTGCCTTGGGCCTTGCATGGTCTCTTAGGCATAAATGACATTTATGGCTAGTTTTGACATTTTCAAAACCTAGTTAGGGTTTTTGTTCTCTTTTGATAGATAAATAGAGAATGAGGGACTCATTGTAAAAGTTTGGCATTTGACGACTCTTTGCAGCAATATATAGTTGTTTTGGAGATTGGAGAAGAAATTGGTGTTGTGGAGTTTGTGAATGGCTAGTCTTGCTTGATGATGGAGAAGGTTGCTTGTAGGATCCCTGAGCTTGGTTAATGGTGATGTGCTTCTATTCAGTTATTGTTTTCTTATGTATCACTGTGTTTCATCCTTCTTTAATGCAGTAGGACAAATTTTTTAGACTAAGAAATTTTTTCAAAGCCACCTTAGCTCTGTTTGTTCTTCACTGACTCTATGTTTTCCTTTGCTAGGACATTTTAGAGAATTCTTAATTGCTCTCTAGACCCCCTAAGCTTGTTTATCTCATGAATGGTTCAATACGGTAGGTATAAAAGATGTTTTATGGTTAGCCCTGCTTGTTTGATGTCACTAAAACACTGTTCTTGTGGTCTCTCTCTAAAGTACCACTAATTAGGTTTACCAAAGAGGCTATGTTTCGATCATACCGTTTTGTCCATGATTAAATAGTTGTTTTAGAGATCTTTATGGCTATGATAAATGATGTTTAGGTGTTCCCTCTTCTTTGATTAAAGTTATCAGTTTATCTTAAATGTTTTCTAACCTTGAAGGTGAAATCACTAGAAGTTAAATGAGTTTCTCGCCTTCTATATTTCATTGGATTGTTTGCCTGAAATGCTTATTTGCTTGAGTTGAATCAAAGAGTTATTGGTGTGCCCTGTATATTTATTAATTCTTTATGCTAAATAGTGTTGAAGTCCCTTCTTGTTTTAATTACATGACAAAGGATTCTTAATTTCCCTTTGCCCTACTTTGTTCACAAACTCGATGTTCATTTCATTTCACAAAAAACCTTGAAAATCCATCTCAACATACTAGATTTTCCCTGTGATCCACCCTGATTTATTGTTGAAAATTTCTTTGACTTTTATTGACTCCATAGCCCAATGAATTGAAGGTTTCCTCACTCTATCTATTATACTTTATCACCTTACCCAACCAAAACAAACAAACAAACCCTACACTTAACAACTAGCATAAAATCAAACCCTAAAAGCAAACAAGTTCACATCCTTTGCACAAAATAGAGAGAGCCCTCTCTGAGTCCAGGAAGGCTAGGTCCTAGGACTCCAAAGACTAGTCTAATGTTACCCTGTGCATTTTATCTCACCAATATAACAAATCACGGGAACCTAACACTAACCAGAACTTTGTCTTTTCGCAAGTTGCAATGGCGTCAACCTCCCAGTCACCTTTCTTAGCTTCGTTGAATCTACCCAGTTTAACCAAACTAAAAAATGACCCCATCGTACAAAACCCTACATGGACTCCTATTCCCATGAAGCTCCCTTAAGATATTCCAAATTTTGAAGGAAAGCAAGCAGAATACCCAAGTAATCATGTCATGACCTTCCACCTGTGGTGCTCATCGAACAATATCATTGACGACACTATTCGATTAAGACTATTTCAACGCGCTCGGATAGGAGTAGCCATGAAGTGGTATGTGGAGAAACCCTCTACTTCACATGGAACCTTTAGCGCCCTTGCCACTGCATTCCTAACATATTTTCAGTTACCCATTCACCATGATTTTGGAATGGAATTACTGACACATTTCAGACAAGCCCCCATCGTCCATATCTCGGACCATCTCCATGAATGGATGCGGCGTCATAGTTTATGTAAATCTAAACTTGAAGATTGGGTTCTCTTAGATTTGTTCCTGAAAACTCTCACTGCAGATATTTCAAAGTACGTGGCGCAAAAAGGCCCATATCTAAAGAGGATGCCATTAGCAAAGCCCAATAGCTTGAGTTAATTTATACGCAGTCAGGATATATTTACAATATCCTACCGAATGCCCTGCGCCTGCAAACTTATCAATAATTTCCATGTGCGTCTAACTCTGCAGTCAGACTAATTGGGTCACTGACCCAAATTTACCTAGGCATCAGTAGTCAAAACCCCAGTTACACGCATAGTTCTACCCAAAACATACCTCAACCTAGTTTTCAAAGTCATCATACACCTCAAAAAAATTTGACCAATAGGGCACAAGCGTATCACCATGGAGGACCCTATCCTCCGGCTTAGGGGACCTCGTACACAGAGATAAATAATGACGAAAGAGCTCCAATCCAACAGCCAGGTGCAAACCAGGGACCCTGTTATGCTCAATCCCCAGCACAAGACCATCCTATGCAGACCAATGCATAGGTGAAATTTGTGCAGCCTTCCCAAAACCAACCACACCAATATAACTAGGATAACTACCCTACTAATGTGGTGAAGAAAAAAGGAAAAAACAAACCCAAAGGGAATCCTGGACAAGGGGGGACAACTAGAAATGCATGTCACGATCCCAAGCTGGAGGCAACTCCAACCGGAATCAGAGCTAGGATCCAGGAAATGCCCAACAGAAGAGTAAAAGGCCACCTCTTCGAACAAACCATTCTTGTTTGATATGTGGTGAGTACGGCCATTATACTCACCACTATCCCAATCTCCCCAAGCTGAAGAAGCTACAGAGTAACCGAGGACAAGGAGGATCTTCCTAGAAAACATCTGTGATGTAGGAACATTTCACCCATCAAGGGACGGTAAAAACTCAGCAAAAAAATCTAGAATACTCTGAGAAAAGAAGCCACTAAATCTACATGACTGGCGAAGAGATGTTTTTCCAAACATGGAATCGCAATTATCACACCCCACCAAAAATTAATGTTTTAGGGGCAAGTACTAGTGCACCGACTGCACCTTTGACCATTTCAAAGATGCCTGTCAAACCATTTCCAAAGATGGTGACGGGACCCAATAGGCGAGCAAGAAACTACTCCAAAGCAGCCCATAATTATAGTATCATGGATGATTTAGCACAATCTCCCACTGCTATGTCAGCTTTGGAAGTATTGCAGTCATGCCCAAAACAACAGAAAGCCTTACTTTCCGCATTAGGCACTATCGACCCTGTCGATACATGCCTAATGGCTTTCAACTTAGACAAATCCACCCCCAGGCTTCCTTCCATTGTTGCCTTCTAGATACCAGTGTCGGTCCATAATATCACCATTCACCTATGTGTCATTAATGAGGGTGCATCCATGTGCATCATGTCAAAAAACATTTGGCAGAAGTTAGGATCTCCCAAAATAAAACCTTCATTCATCACGCTTAGAGCATACGATGGTTTTCCTTCAACCCCCGTCGGCCTCTACCAAAATGTCCCGGTCTGCTTAGCTGGAAAGGCGGTCCACATAGACATTGAAGTCTTGGATGCTCACTTGGATTATAACATACTCCTTGGTTAGAGTTATATGTATGCCATGTCAGCCATAGCCTCCTCTGTCTTCCACATTATGATGTTACCCCACAAGGACCGCCTCATTACTGTAGACCAATTGACGCATAGTGAGAAGTGACCCCTAAAAAAAACTGATGTAATTTTACCCTATGTAGATACATCCTCGTATACGCTTTCATGGTACCAAGAGTATGGCCTCAGCCAGTTCAAACCTTCATTCATTCTAAGATCATTCCTAGGGGATCCTCCCATTATCCCTGGGTCATCACCTAATGTCACAGGGGCTCCGGTGTGCATGATGTCCACATCAAGTGCCGAAACTAGTCAGGACACAGACACGAGCAGTAATGGCACTAATTCATCAATCGTGATAACCTCTATAGCCTACGTCTCTTCCCAAACCCATTTCCTCTACCCCCCAGCTGGTTTTGGCAACACTGGTGTTACGAAACATATCATTGGCAAAACCAGTTTCGTATCTCATCCCCCCCACAGAAACATGAGCCACTCACATCACTTCCAAAGGGTTGAAGCCCCTCAGTCTCGAGGAGGCCCCACCCATCCAAGAAATGGTCAAAACCACCCCTGCAAAGGAAATTTCCATTACAAAACAGGTGATTACGACTAAGAAAAACGCGAAAAGAGGAAAGAAGATGGATACTCCCGCCATACAATGGGAATCACTAGTCTGTGCCATATGCAATGTAATAGGACATCCTACCCACATCTTGCTAGATCTGGATGAATTAAAACCACTCCTTGGATTTGAGACAGACATCGCGACGCTGCATTTCCGTAAAAAGGAACCTACCACCAAAGGTAAAGGCAAAGCATTGCATACCAATCATGCATGCGCTATCTGCAGCAACTACGGGCATATATCCATCATTTTCCATAGATACTACGATATAGGGATGCATTACACACCATCAAGAAGTCCTTTCAAGAGGATCCCCCCACCTAATCTGTCGGGGATGAACCTTGTATCCTCCTGTACCTACAGGAAGAACGACGATCACTTGAAAGGCTCCTCGCCAGAATCCCTCCCCCAATCAAAATTTGCGTACTTTGCGATGAACTTGATCATTTCATAATTGATTTCCCAGCATTGGAAATGTTCCAACGATGGTATCCATTCCATATAGTATAACGCGCCAACATGGACGTTCCATATTCATGTCAGAAATGCGGTGACAACCTCCAAATACGTCGTTGTCACTACATATCGAGATTCTACACAGCACTAGCCTATATGCGATCAACCATAGTCCGCCTCTCCCAAGAAGATGGCATGGAATCAAAATCCATGAACAGTTCGAAAACCCAAGAGGATGTGACAAATAGATCCATCATATTCTTGTCGACTGAGAGGTGACTAATCAGGGAGATTCTGTCCCCATTAAATGCCAATGACATGATACACCATATACGATTCATATTGTCATGTATTAGAACTCTGACTCGAGTTGTCTACCCATTTACCATAGGTGTCGAGTCAGGTGCAACTACAAGAGTAGTTGTACCTATGATAGTACAGACCCAATCTATCTGCACTCTGTTGACCGCGTCTAGGTCCACCACATCGATGATGGAATCCTTCTCGTGTCTCTCAACTAGATCCATGCGGATTGACCCTATTCAGCATAAACTTGTGCAGTATCAATCCCCCTTAGGGTCCCTATTCCATTTAGATGAAGACATCCTATAAGCTTTGACAAAGCCAGATTATCCATGGGATGCAATGCATAACTGTTCACTTTTTCACCCCAAGCACATGTTCAGTCCTAACAAGGCAAAAGAAAAAGAGATCTATGTGATCGAATTAAAATATTTCCTTCCATCAGGGAAAGTCAATTGGTTCAAAAACCCCATCCCAGTGCCTGATGTGTTCAAGGAAGGAAATATGTCAAACATCTCACCTACCATGAAGGTGAACATATCCCAAAATCTTGCAAAGGTCGAATAAATTTCACTGGGGGCAGCATGCTCTCTAGAAGAAATAGCCTCTTATACCCAATTGCTACAAGAGTATTGATATATCTTCACGTGGGACTACTCAGAAATGCCTGGGCTTAGTCCTACTATCATAGAGCACCATATTGACACTTGGCCTGACATACCTCTAGTGTGCTAGAGACAACGTCAAATGCACCCATCTAAGGCAGAAGTAATAAAATGAGAAATCAACAAGCTTCACAAAGCCGAGTTTATCTACCCCATCGCCTATACATCTTGGGTTTCCAACCCTGTTCCCGTCATGGAAAAAGAGGGCACTATACATGTTTGCATCGATTTTCGGGATTTGAACAAAGCTTGTCCTGAAGACAATTATTCCACCCCATTCATTTACCAAGTCATTGATGCTTGTGTAGGACACAAGGCTCTATCCTTCATGGATGGGTTCTCCGGGTACAATCAAATCCAAATCTGCCATACAGACCGGTACAAAACCGCGTTCACCACCCCCTGGGGCACATTCGCATACAACGTAATTCCATTTGGCCTAAAAAACACTGGAGCTACGTTCCAAAGGGCCATGAACTATATATTTCATGACTTGGCACACTTTATCCTCGCCTACTTGGACGACCTGACCGTTTGCTCCAAGAAGCACTCAGACCATCTCGAGGATATGCGATTGGTATTCCAACGATGTCATCAATATAACCTATGCTTGAACTCCCTCAAGTGTGTCTTTTGCATCAGTGCAGGAAGAATCTTAGGTTTTATCGTGTCCTAGAAAGGGATTTGTGTGGACCCCCTCAAGGTCCAAGCCATCAAAGAGGTACCAGCACCTCGAACCCTCAGGAAAATTCAAAGCCTGTAGGGGAAGGCTAATTTTCTAAGACGCTTCGTCCCAGATGATGCCACCTGCACTCAAGGGTTCCTATGCCTCCTTCACTAGGACATCCCTTTTAAATGGGACGATTACGTCCAGCAAGCATTCGATGTGCTGAAAGAAACATTATCTTCAGTGCCACTCATCAGCCCCCTAGACTATGACAAAGATTATATCTTGTATCTATCAGCTTCCGAGTCCACATTGGTCGGAGTTTTGATCCAGTAAGGCCTAGATGGGAAGGAACACGTAATATATTACGTCATTAAAACCTTATCAGGCCCAACATTAAGATATGAGCATGAGGAAAACACTGCACTAACATTAATTCATGTAGTCCATAAATGTAATATTCCAAAAATTTACCCTTTAGTTAAATGGAATATTATAGTTTGTTTTATCACTAAGTAGGTGAATAAGTGGGTGGGGAGGCCCATAAGTCTCCTAAATAGCAATAAAAACACTTCAAGTGTGAAAGGAGACCCTTTTAGCAGCTAAATAAAGCACCTCCAAGTGTGAATATGGGTTGGATCATGTTGATTCAGTCAACTTTGACCAAGTCAATAGTGCTGCTATGGAGGAATGGAGATTAATTTAGGAATAACGCAGTTTTGGAGGGAGATTGATTTCATGAAGGAAATGACCTAATTGAGTGGGGCCAAGGTCAAGTAAGCTCATAATATATATAAGGAAGAGGATGGCAGCCATATGAGGTTATGTTTTGGATTATTATTTTTTGTAAGGTCTATTTAGACTACTTGAATTCTTCAGTTGTTTAGTTGAGATTGCTGTGCTGTTTAGCACCAGGTGTTCCCGAGCAAGAATCCCATATCTTTCCTTGAGAGGCTTCTTGGGAGAGCATTGCATTAATTACCACATTCTAGTTTTCAGGCCAAGCTACAGCTTTCTTCATTAGTGCAGTTTCTGCAGGTTATTGTGTTGTGTTCCAGGGTGTTGTAGTGGAGGGTTTAGAAACCCACTTTCTAAGCTAGTTTATCATTAGGGTAAGGATTCCTTCACTTGGGAGATCATTTTGGAGAACTCTTGGACACGTTTCAGATCTTTGGCACCAAGCCAACTATTTCCCATCATTTCCAGTGTTGTTCCAGCTAGGAATTGTGTTATTTTTTAGGGCAGCTTCAGTGAGGGATCTTGTGGCTCCTTTGGAGTGTTTTCCTATGATTGAAGGGTTCAAAATTTCATTGGAGGAGGTCTTTGAGGGGATCTACATCAGATCTACTATATTTCAGCCTTCTACACTCATGTGCTTTAGTTTGCAGTGAATATTGATCCCTAAGGCCTTAGATCCCATCTTGTATAGAGTGTGATTCTGAAAACCCCTTCCAGGTTCTTTGTAGGAGCTTGTGTAAAGCATAGATCTGTATTTGTCATATTGTTTGAGGCATATAACAACCCTACATCTTCTATACATTATTTTTCTATAGCAGTGCATTTATAATTTCACTGTAGTAGTCTTCCATCATTTTGTATTGTAGCAGCAGTTCATTTTCAGGGGTGATTGCTTATGGGAGGCTTATTTCCTCATTGTATATGATTCATGCCTCACTATTTTGCATGGATTTGTTGACTTAATACATGATGTTATCTATCCATATTGATATCCAATTTTATTGAGTTGATTTACACTACTATTGTTAGAAAAATTATATATTACAGAGCAATGCAACACATAAAATATGCGGAAACCACAAGCACACAAAACACATCAAACCAGAGAGACAAAAATATACATGGTTCACCCAGTTTGGGCTACGCCCACCCCGAAAAAATAGTCCTTCCTTTCTATTATCTAGCAAAATGAAGAGACACAACTTACAGTAGATCCACTGTAATATCATATGTTCTCTCTCACAGTCTCCCTATCTGTTTCCTGCTCTGAGAATACACATACTATCCATAGGCGCAATACAATACTCTCATACAAAGCGAGGGGTTTCCTTGTAGGGAAAAAAACCCTAAACTAAACATAAATTATACCATCATATCATCTTCCTAATGAGCGGCTCAGAATGACTAGAAATTACTATACTTTTACAAGGCAATTCTACATATGTTTTTAGCTTCGGGGGCGCTGCTCGCGAAACCCCCCACCAGGGGGGGCTCCATAAAGTCATAGCCACCCCCCCTGGACCCCCCAGGTAGCATTTAATTACGGGCGGTGTCACCGCCCCATTAAGGTATAGGGGTCCAATGCTGTGATTCAAAATAAACAAGATAATCAGGCTCCACACCCAACAATCTCCCACTTGGAGACTGATTGTAGAAAATCCATCGCTGCTTCATTTGCTAGAAAATGACTCCTCTTTGGACCTGGTTATTTCTCATATTCATCGTCATCCTTGAAGACCAATTGAAACTGAGCATAATCTCAGTTTCTTCCTAGTTACAACTTTTGTTAGCATATGTGCAAGATTCTGGCTAGTGTGTATCTTTTCCAGCTTCAACTGTCCATCTTCCAATACTGACCGTATAAAATGGTACTTGAGCTGTATGTGTTTAGTTCTGGAATGAAATTCTGAGTTCTTTGCAAGATGAATGGAACTTTGGCTATCACTGTATAACGTGCCCATATCATGCTTCGTATTCAATTCATCTATAAACCTTTGTAACAAAATCATTTCTTTACTAGCCTCTGTAGTAGCAACATACTTAGCTTCTGTTGTTGAAAGTGAAACAACACTTTGGATTTTTGAAACAAAACTAGTAGCTATTCCACATATAGTAAATACATATCCTATAGTGCTCCTCCTATTATCTCTGTCACCTTCCATATCTGCATCAACATATCCCTGTAGAGAAATGTTTGAACTGCCAAAGCATAATGCTTGATTTGTGGTACCTCTCAAATATTTGAGAATCCATTTCACTACCATCCAATGTTCTTTTCCTGAATTGTTCATGTACCTACTTACAACTCCCACTATGTGTGAAATATCAGGCCTTGTGCATACCATTGCATACATTATTCTTCCAACTTCTGATGCATATGGAACTTTAGACATATAGTCCATTTCTTCTTGGGTCTTGGGGCACATATCCTTACTAAGTTTGAAATGGCTAGCAAAATATGTACTAGCTGGTTTTTCATTCTTCATATTAACTCTTTTTAACACCTTTTGTATGTACTCATTTTGAGACAGTGTTAACTTGTGATTTTTCCTATCTCTAGTTATTCTCATACCAAGGATATTTTTTGCAGCTCCCAAATCCTTCATTGCAAATGAATTTTCCAATTTTCTTTTGAGCACATTTATTTCCTGCATGTTAGACCCTAGAAAAAACATGTCATCTACTTACAATAACAGTATAATATAGCTGCCATCATTTTTCTTTTTCAGATAAACATAATGATTAGAGTGACATCTAGTATAACCTTGTTCAGACATAAACCTGTCAAATTTTAGATACCACTGCCTTGGAGCCTATTTTAAGCCATACAAGCTCTTCTTTAACCTGCACACTAATTTTTCTAGTTCCTCCAAATCTCCATGGAGAAATGTTGTATTTACATCTAACTGTTAAATATGTAAATCTTCCATTACTGCAAGGCTTAAAATAGTTCTGATTGAACTCATCTTAACAACAAGATAAAATATTTCATCCAAATCAATACCTTTCTTCTGTGAAAAACCCTTCACCAAAAGTCTAGCTTTGTACCTCTATTTTCCTCCATCTTCTTCCTTCAGCCTGTAAACCCACTTATTCTGCAATGTAGTTTTACCTGCAGGCAACCTGACTAAGTCCCAAATCTAGTTATGCATTAAGAAGTCCATGTCTTCTTCCATGGCTAACTCCCACTTCTTCCTGGTTTCAACCTGCATTTCTTCTTCATAACATTCAAGTTCACCAAAATCAGTCAACAATAAATAATATAATGAAGGAGAGTATCGTTCAAGGGGTCTACTTATCCTGATATAGCTTCTGACACCATTTTCAGGTGTTTGAGGTGCCTGTTGATGTTGTGGTGGTTGTTGTTGCCATGGCTATTGATTATTATTATTTTCAGGCACCTTTAATTTTTCTGTGATCTCATCAAGAACTATGTATTCTTTATTTTCCTTTTCCTATTTCTTTTCCTACAACTGAATCTTATACAAGACATTTTCATTGAATATTACATCTTCTCCTAATGATTTTGTGATTTTTATAATCATATAAGTGATAACCAAAATCATTAACACCATATCCAATAAAGGTACATTTCATTGATTTTTCCTCAAGATTTGTTCTTTTTTCTTTATTGATATGGACAAAGGCCTCACAGCCAAAACACTTTAAAAAAGAGTTGCTTACCTTTTTACCTATCCATGCTTCCTCTGGAATACCACCATCCAAGGAACTTGAAGGCCCTATGTTTATTAGATAAACAACAATATCTATAGCATCTGCCCAAAATTGTAAAGGCATTCCTGCATGCAATCTCATGCACCTTGCACACTCCATGATTGTTCTATTCATCCTTTCTGACACACCATTTTCTTGTGGTGTTCTTGGAACTGTCTTCTCTTTGTGAATTTCATGCTCTAAATAGTACTTATCAAACTCTTTGTTGCAATATTCACCTCCATTGTGTGATCTGAGACACTTCAACTTATTTCCTATCTCAATCTCAACCAAAGCTTTCCATTTATTGAAAGTATCAAATACATCAGATTTATTATGAATACAATAAATACAAGTTTTTCTAGTTGCATCATCAATCAAAGTAACATAATAATGAGAGCCACCGAGAGATGATACTAGAGCAGGTCCCCATTCATCTTTATGCACAAGTTCTAATTTTTCAGTCTTCTTTTATTTCCCAACTCTGAGAAATCTGACTCTCTTCTGTTTTCCATAAATACAATTCTCACAGAAATCCAAATAAACATTCTTCAAACCCAACAAAAAATTTCTTGAGTGAAGAATCTTCATGCCCTTCTCACTCATGTGTCTGAGCCTATGATGCCATAATGCTGCCTCTACTCCTTTGGAAGTTAAAGAATTAACAGAGTTAGAAATTATTAGGAATTTGACTTCTATGATCCATAAATTATGTATCAAATCTTTCGGTGAAATCACATTGGAGAAATTTGTGTCGACGCGTTTCAAACCAGCCAGTTTGGTTCATCATCAGGACAAGATATGAAATATGATCTAGGACTTAGCTTAAATAGATAAAGAAGCTCCAAATATCCATTGTACAATAACAACTAGTTTTACCATAAAAAATAAATAAATAAAAAATAAACAATAAAAATAACGGCTAGTTTGAACTAAATAATAATAATAATAATAATAATAAATAAATAAATAAATACAATGTACCAACTTTTTATCCTTTTTCTATTACCAGGGCTCCTTTGGTGACCTTCCAAGTTTTACCTGTGAAAGTTTTCACACAACCTTCACCACCTAACTGTCCTGTTGAAATCAGATATTTATTCAGATCTGGAACATACCTTACCTCCTTTAATAGAAATTGGTTTCCATTCTACTGTTTTACAAGAAAATTACCCATTCCAACAATTTTACAGGGTTTATCATCACCCAAATGGACTTGTCCAAAATCTCCTTGAACATAGTCATGAAAATATTTCTTATTAGATGTGGCATGGAACGAGGCCCCTGAATCTACTACCCATGAATCAATAACATTTTCAAAAGAAAGAATCAAAGCATCTTGTAACACATCACCTATCACATTTGCTTCATGATTCTTTTCTTGTCGTGTGTCTCCTTCTTTTCCCTTCCAAGATCTACAATCTTTCTTCAAGTGTCCTTTCTTTCCACATTTCCAACACACTATCCTCGATCTAGACTTGGATCTGCCTTTCCTTGATTTACTGCAATATCCTGAGCTCTTTCCTCTTTCCATTTTTCTTCCCCTAGACTCTGCACTCAAAGCATTACCTGATGTCTCACCGGAGCTTTTCCATCGCATTTCCTCACTAAGGATAGCACCGACAACATCATCAAACTTTAAAGTACTAGATCCAGAGACAGAGTTACTAATGGCCATAACTAAACCATTCCAACTTTCTGGAAATGAGCATAAGAATAACAGAGCTCTAACTTCATCATCAAATTTTACTCGTACAGAACTTAACTGACTGGTAACTATATTAAAATAATTTGAATGGTCTGCAAGAGATCCACCTTCTGACATCTTCATATTAAATAAAATTTTCATAAGAAATACCTTGTTTGAGGTCGAGGGTTTTTCATAGAGTTCCACCAATGCCTTAATCAAACCCTCTTTTGTTGTTTCCTTTGAAATATTGAAGGCTACCAATGCCATGAGACACAACCGTACTATTTCAAGTGCCTTTCTATCGAGAATCTCCCACTATGCGTCTATCATAGCCATCGGCTTCTTCGTTTTTCTGCTCAATGGTAGGTACAAATCTTTCTGATACAGATAATATTCCATTTGCATCTTCCACAGTGGGAAGTTTTGGCCGTTAAATTTCTCGACCCTAAATTTACCATCTTCTGCCATTTCTTCCACTTGAACCATGAACCCTTCTTTCCTACGAGTTTATTAGCCAAATTGACCTTTGGCTTTGAAACCAGTTGTTAGAAAAATTATATATTACAGAGCAATGAAACACATAAAATATGCGGAAAACACAAGCACACAAAACACATTAAACCAAAGAGACACAGATATATGTGGTTCACCCATTTTGGGCTACGTCCACCCTGAAGAGCCAGTCCTTCATTTCTATTACCCAGAAAAATGAAGAGGCACAACCTACAATAGATCCACTATAATATCCTCTATTCTCACAGTCTCCCTATCTATTTCTCACTCTGATAATACACATGCTATCCACAGCCGCAATACAATACCCTCATACAAAGAGAGGGGTTTCCTTCTAGGGAAAAAAACCCTAAAATAAACATAACTTCTACCATCAGATCATCTGCCTAAGGAATGGCCCAGATTGACTAGAAATTACTATACTTTTACAAGGCAATTTAACATCTATTTTTAGCTTCGGGGGTGCTACCCCCAAATCCCCTCACCAAGGGGGGCCTCCATAAAGTCGCAGCTGCCCTCGTTGGACCCCCAAGGTAGCGTTTAATTACAGGTGGCATCGCCGCCCCATTAAGGTACAGGGGTCCAATGCTATGATACAAAATAAGCAAGATAATCAGGCTCCACACCCAACAACTATTTCCAGTTTTGTGTTCATATATTGCTGCTTCCCCATTTGGGAATATTACAATGATATCAGAGCATAATCTTGGCTCAACCTTTGGATCTCAGCCATTATGCTATCAGGAGAATAAGAAGAAGAAGAGATGTACATAGAAAATAGAGACATGACTCCATTGTTTGGAGGAAAGAAGGAAGAGAAGCTCTCCAAGATTTTTCTTCAAACTATGTAGAGCATTCATGAAGATATCAAGAAGATGAGAAGGGAGATGTGTAAGGAATCTCCAAGGGATTTTGAATCTAAAGCAAACTCTAGATTGTCACATGATGAGTGTGGGCATATAGCCACACACAATGATTCACAACGCAGTCTTATGCCCAAATTGACTGTGAGAGAGAATAGGGGAGAAGAAATGTCTAAGATGGAGACTCTTAGAGATTATCAACAAGAATATGAATCTCAAACTCAAAGGTTCAAAGATCACATCAACTTCCAAGAGTTTTGCAAGATCAAGGTGGAGAGGAGCAAGTAGCATGATGTGGGTAGAATTTTTTTCTATCTACTTTTTAGGGTTCACCTCAATGTTCAGCTAGGGCTTGGGTGGAGGAGCTAGACATCTATTTGCAGCAACAAAAAAATTTTGAAGACGAAGCCATCAAAGTTGCAGCACTGCATTTTGGATATAAGGCCTATGATTTGTGGATATTTGAGACTTTCTCATTAAAAAATGAAAATACTTCTTCTTATGCAAAGTTCACTACGAGATTAGTGGAAAGGTTTGATGGAAAACATTATGAAACATATTTGGTGGAGAAAAACAAACCAAAACGAACAAAACCTTTGCATTTGTTATAGAAATCTATAAACCCAACTCCACTTCAGAAATTTTTTGAAGAGGTTAACATCTTGCATAATACCATGCTAGAGGCAAGATCTGTATCTCATACTCTTGAGAAATAGGGCATGGAAATCTTCTTTTCAAAAGAGGATCCTCTTATTGAAAAGTTTACCATTCATATTGAAGAGGAAAAGAAGGGCGGGGGAAACAAAGCTATCATATCTAGAGCATATATAACACCTCATGCAGAGGTAGATGGAGCACTTTCTCCAACTAGAGGAATTCTTTTATCATTGCAAGAAGTTCCTGAGGATTTCATATGTGGAGGTCAAGGCACAATCAATGAACAATATGATTGTGAAACCTTGCAGATGGAAGGAGAAGGTAGGGAGGATGAACAACATCACATGGTGAGGAGCAAACACCCTTATCTATTTCAGAAGTTTGATGCATAGAAGAGGCAGACTGATTTGTGCAGTGAGGGCAGGGAAAAATTTGTCCATCCATATATGCAGTCTACTCTTGACATTGATGTCTCACTGCATGGAGGCATTCCACCAGAGAGAACACTAGATCAGGAGATGATGATAGATGATTCACATTGGGTTGTACCACTCTTAGATCCCAGAGGAGTGGATACTTTGGAGGGATATATTATAACGTAGAGAGACTGGGGTAGACTCAAGGAGGAGGGAGACATTCTCCCATTTTCAACAGTACCCACTCTCACTACATATTCTACGCTGACAGAAGTTGCTGCAGTGATGGGGGATGGTACCAATATGGTGCAAGGGAGATGCTCCATGGGTTTTGAGAAACAGAGGGTACTTCCCTTGGGGAAGGGATCCTCCATACATTGGAGTAGATGGAAGCCACTCATGCTTATATTGGCCAAGATCAGGAGGTTCTTTTTGGATGGTAGCTTCTCATGGGAGGCCAACTTCCAAGGGCCACCACTTTTATTTGAGCATGAGAAGTTGCATGATGGGCATCACAGCACTTTGGAGGATGAATTTGGCATGAGGGATGTCAAAGGAGAAGACAACATCATGTGGAGAGCTTCACATTTCATATCTTCAACGTTGTCTCTTAGGAGGATTGATCCATATTGGAGGTCTAAACTTTTGGTAGAGTACTCCAAGGATCTTGGTGCTTGCATGATTCTTGATGACCCAGAGGGAGATGATAGAATCATGGTGGTTGATGAGGTCATATATTCTTATGGAATATTCTTCTTGACTAGAGTTTCTGAGCTCAAGAGGAAGCTACTACATGCATCACATGTGGACTTTCTTTCCATGCACTTTGATGCATTTCATTCTTTTATGGAGGAGTTCACTTGGGAGGGAATTTAGGAGGATGTATATCAGCATGAGGAGAGATTCATAGCTTGGATGGTTATAGAGAGGTTGTCACAACCACTTCCCTACTCATTAAGAGTGAGGGAGAATTTTCAGTTGAGCCATTTCTACTCAATGACCAAAGTAAATAGTAGAAAAGGTACATTTTTGCATTATGATTTGTACTTATTTACTTTATATGAGTAGCATGTTGTACCAAGGAGGATTATTCCTTCTTATATATTATATTATGATGTACTTGAGGCCAATTTTAGCATTGAGTTTGGCTATTATATTGGTGGTCTGTGGGGGAAGCCACATGATTCTTGGTGTGCACCATTGACACCACATTTTACCTTCATGATCCTATCTTGTAGGATGATTGTGGCAGCAAACAAGTGGCTGTAAGGGCACTTGTTATTCTTTTATTTGAGGTAGGCAGGGGATGCACTACACTGGTTCCATATGTGGAACTATGATACACCTCCCGGTTGTCATATGGAAACTTGTTTTCATTGGTTTTTGCTTCCATATGTTGGTGATGTTCCTATGTTTATGGGAAGATTTGTTCAGAGAGTGACACAAGAGTTGGAGGTGCCCATTGGGAGTATGATTCTCCCTACTTTACATGTTTTATGTTTAAAGAGAAACAATGGGAAAACCATGATTGCCACACTACATCTCTTTTTTCATATGGGAGGAGCCATTTGGAGAACTTGAGCTCTTGGAGGAGGCACTTCATGGCTGATTTTTTTGGTGGGGTCACTTGGGCCATTCTTGGAAGCCATGAAATTTCAACCCAAGACTAGAAAAATCCCCATACTTAACATAAATGGAGAGAGAAACAACTTGGATGGAAAAATATAATCTCTCCATGCAGCCCCAATACATTTCATAAACTAAGGGTTGATGATTTCTTTGATGAGCTACCTAGGATGGCTCATTTCATTTGGATGATAGCATGGGTATGGGAGTCTCTCATTGGGAATGAGGTTCCCCATGTTTTTCATCACTCCTACCTTTAGGAGGCCATTGAACAACAAGAAAGTTTCCACTTACACCTTCCACCTTTTCATGATGTGAACCATTGGGTTTTGCATACTTGGGAGGAGCCATTGGAGGGAAGATTTATTGCAGATTATATTGAGCATTGGTGGGGACTATTGATGAGGAGGCCACAAGAGGAGGAGGGGAGAAATTTTTCTCTCCCTATACAGTTGCTTGAGGACAAGCAACATTTTGGATGGGAGGACTATAATATTCCAAAAATTTAGCCTTCAGCTAAATGGAATATTATAGTTTGTTTTATCACTAGGTAGGTGAATAAGTGGGTGGGGAGGCCCATAAGTCTCCTAAGCAGCAATAAAAACACTTCAAGTGTGAAAGGAGACCTTTTCGATAGCTAAATAAAGCACCTCCAAGTGTGAACATGGGTTGGATCATGTTGATTTAGTCAACTTTGACCAAGTCAACAACGTTGTTATGGAGGAGTGGAGATTAATTGAGGAATAACACAGTTTTGGAGGGAGATTTATTTCAGGAAGGAAATGACTTAATTGAGTGGGGCCAAGGGCAAGGAAGCTCATAATATATATAAGGAAGAGGGTGGTAGCCATATGAGGTTATGTTTTGAATTATTATTTTTTGTATGGTCTGTTTAGACTACTTGCATTCTTCAGCTGTTTAGTTGAGATTGTTGTGCTGTTTAGCATCGGATTTTCCCAAGTGGGAATCCCATATATTTCCTTAATATTCCTCTTGGAAGAGCATTTCATTCATTTCTAAATTCTTGTTTTCAGGCCAAGCTACATCTTTCTTCATCAGTGCAGTTTTTGCAGGTTATTGTGCTATGTTATAGGGTGTTGTAGTGGAGGGTTTAGAAACCCACTTTCTGAGCTAGTTTCTAATTGGAGGAAGGATTCCTTCACTTGGGAGATCAGTTTGGAGAGATATTGGACACATTTCAGATATTTGGGACTATGCCAAATATTTCCCATTATTTCCAGCATTTTTCCAGATGGGAATTACGTTATTTTTTAGGGAAGCTTTAGTGAGGTATCTTGTGGCTCCTTTGGAGTGTTTTCCTATGATTGAAGGGTTCAGCCTTTCATTGGAGGAGGACCTTGAGGGGATATACATAATATATGCTATATTTCAGCCTTCTACACTCATTGGCTTCAGTTTTTAGTGAAGCTTCAGCCCTAGGGTTTTAGATCCCATCTTGTATAGAGTGTAATTCTGAAAACCCTTTCCGGGTTCTTTGTAGGAGCTTGTGTAAAGAATAGATCTGTATTTTTCATATATTTTGAGGCATATAACAACCCTACATCTTCTGTAAATTCTTTTTTTGTAGCGGTGCATTTATAATTGTGCTATAGCAGGCTTCCAAAATTTTGTATTATAGCAACAATTCATTTTCAGGGGTGATTTCTTATGGGAGGCTTGTTGCCTCATTGTATATGATTCATGCCTCACTATTTTGTATGGATTTTCTGAATTAATACATGATTTTATGTCTCCATATTGGTCTCCAATTTTATTGAGTTGATGTACACTGTTATTCCTAGTTTTTGGTTCATATATTGTTGCTTCCCCATTTGGGAATATTACAAGAAACTCTGCCACTACATCATCTTAAAAACCGCTATGGTCATTGCAGATATTAATCCCATCAAATACCTACTCACACACCACCTAATGAACCATAAGTATGCCCACTGGATAGTCATTCTCTAAGAATACAACTTGTAGTTTCTCTCCCCTAAAAGCAAAAATGTGCTTGCCTTAGCAGAGTTCATTATGGATCTCCCAAGAGATACCAAGGGATCACCAGTGAATGACTTGCTACCAAATGAACATCTCTTCTTTGTAGCAACTGATGACCCTTGGTACGGAGACATTCTTCTTTTCCTGCGAACCCAAAAATTAAGACCTCATTTAACTCAAGACAACTGTCGGTGCATACGCCAGCAGGCCCCTCGATACCTCCTCATGGGAGATGTCTTGTACCGATGAGGCATCGACACCATTTTAAATTTATTCCTCACTCACGACCAAGTGGAACAAGCCCTTAATGAATGCCACAGAGGTGGTTGCAGTGGCCACCTATCTGGAATGGCCACTACCCAAAAAATCCTATTAGCTCCGTGTAATTTTAACATATTGGCAAGACTAAAGCTGCAGAGACAACATTTGAACCACTCTGGGATTCTAGGATCTAGCCCTCCTAAATCCAGAAAGGGATCTCTCTATAAGTGCAAATATTGTTTTATATTTAAGGTTTGGAATATGATATTAGGCTAGTTATGAAGAACAAGGTTTTTGTTTGTTTTGGTTGGGCAAAGATATGTGAAGGTGAAGGAACTCTAAATGAAGGGGGAAGGTGTATGAAAGTGAAGTAATGATTCAACTAAGAAGGTAGGCTAGGATCAGCTTCAATCCATTGGGATATGGAGTCATAATAGGGTTTAATTGAAACAACAAGGTTCAGAAGTGGTCCATGGGGCAAGTCATCTATGTCTAAGGATATCTTTAAGTTTATTTTATGGAATGAAAACAATAAGAAATGAAGATCAAACACATGAAGAACAAAGAGCAGCCTAAGATCAAGTAATTACTTTGAAACAATCCTGCTTTTGGCATGCACTTGAGAAAAACATAAAAGTAATCTAATATCAGGTAATTACTTTGAAACTAGCCTGCTTTTGATGCACTTTCAATAGAAAAAATTTAAAACACAAAATAGAATAGCTTAAGATCAAGGACTTTGAACCTATCCTGCTTTCAGCATATTCAAAGGGAAACCTTTCAAAGCAACTTTTGGAGATCAAACTAGAGGATAGGGCTAACCATAGACTTCCCTAGTTCATTCTTTAATTAGAAAACTTTTCAAGACAACACTTAAGATAACAAAGAATAGTCTAAGATCAGGTAAGGAATTTGAACCTAACCTGCTTTTGACATACTCTTAGGGAAAATTTCAGACAACCTTTGGAGATAAAACTAGAGGACAGGGCTAACCATATACTTCCCTAGTTCAACTCTACTTAGCCAGTAATGAAAATAACATTCAAGAATAATGTTTAAGTTTAGACAGTAAGACGTGGGAACACCAGCATTCCTAATTGCTTGGACTATATTAAATCATTCTTAAATTCACAAAGGAGGAAAACATAAAGATAAAGCTTATCAGTGAGAGTAGGTTACTTGTGAAAGTATATCCTAGCTCTATATTTGCTGTTCTTTATCAGACAAAATGGACAGAATGGAAACAAAAGAAAATAAAAATTTACAATAAGAAACACATCACCATTGACATAGACCCGGATCCCATAAATCAGCTTGTATTTGATGCTCAAACCAGTTACAATCATCAAGTCTAGTGGGTCTCTACAGCTTCAAACTTCTCATCTCAACTTAGGTATCTTCAATTACAAACGGAGCTTACAGCAGCTTCAGAAAATTATTTACATGCAATAGATATTCAGAGACCAACCTTTTTCTCATCTTCTACAGAAGTATTTGTAGAAGAAATGAGGAGGTGGGATGAGAGAAAACATCTCTAGGCTCATTTAATACAGTTTAATTCTTCTCATCCTTTGAGGGGCTCAATGGAGAAAGTTTCTGATATTTCCTCTGTATTAATTGATTTTCATTAAGTATTAAGCATGCTGGGCAGATTTTGTTGACTTAACAACTCTTGAGGTGAGTTAGCAATAACTCTAGTTGTCTTTTAGGAAAAATATCACTGACTGAGATAATAAATCTGCCTTCTTCAATTCCTTTGAGGCTGCAGGTGGATTTTGGTAGCTAGAGAGGATTCAATTAGCCTCTGATGTGGCAGTGGAGGCTTTTCGGACTGATAGATCTCATTTTTTTAACCTAAAACATTGTTAATTTTCTTTTGATCTATATTTTAGGCTTAATTTTGGCTTAATCTCTGTCTTCCAGTCTTCATACTGTCTTTAATTGTGTGGATAATGTCTTTGATGGTTGAATTTATGCCTTAATCTCTCAAAACTATGTCAAAACCTTTAATCCTTCATCTCTGTTTTGATTTTATCCTTTGACATTGATACTCTTTGTAAAATTAAGGTTCACTGTGTTTTGTTGCTTTTTCTGGCGCGCAGAGGGTTTTTATAATGTCATAAGTGCTCATGAGGCCTGATAAAACATGATGTGAACCCTGTAGATTTATCTTCTTTTTGAATAGTGGCCTGAGGGATCGCCATCCTCGGCCCTTGATTTTCTTTTAGAACAGTTGAAAAACCTTTAAAACCTGCACAAACACAAAAAATTTAAGAAAATGCTACGGAAATAGGTATAGATAGCTTCTGGGCACGAGATCAAATCATGACTGTTGGGTGAAATCAACCAACGGTGGTGATTTCTTGCTGGGGTCAAAAGGGAAGGCAGTTGGATGAATGAGAGTTAGATTAAGTTCGGGCCATTGGATCAGATTGATCAATGACCAAGATCAATCAGGAGTTTATAATGCGGAGGGGGTAACATTATAATAAAATGGAAGAAAATGTAACGAAAAGGGGAAAAACCTTTGGCGGAAGAGAAATGGGGTTAAAAAATGAAGTTTGGATGCGGGATGAATGAGAGCCGTTGATCTAGGATGATCAACGGTCGAGATTACTTGAACGAAGTGCTGGGGGGTTTGGATGATGGGAAAATGCATGGGGGAAGGATTTAATCTGGGCCGTTGGATGGAAAGAACGAATGGTGGAGATTAAAAGATAAAAGATTGATGCGGTGGAGAAAGTGGTTTAGCGGAAATCCATTAGTGGTCTTCGCGCGGAGAAAAGGGGGAAAGGTAATATTTCCTTTTGGAATGCGATATATTTTAGCGTTTCACACTTGGCTTTTTAAAACCACCCATATCACGTAATTTGAAAAAATTAACTTCCGGGTGAAAAATCACGCGATACCGCACACTAGACGTCAGATTTGGGGTGTCAGATCAGACGGTTGTGAGGAGGGCGTGATGGAGGTATGATGCACGAATGGAAAAAGTGGGTGGAGAAAAAGGCGATTTAGATGTGGACTGTTAGATCAGAGGAATGGACGACAGAGATCCGTTGATGGGGAAGGTAGGTCCCAAAGGATTTGGGCCTATTGGATTACATCTGGACCATTAGATCTTAGAAATGAATAGCCCAGATCAATCGATGGAGCGATGAAAGGAACATGAGGCAGGGGGACGGGCGGAGATCGGGCGCAATGTGGACCGTTGATCTGGAAAGATCAACGATGGATCTTCACCAAAGAAATTAAACTATCGGGCTTGTGGTAATAACAAGGAAAGGTCGGGCTTGATCTGTACCATTAGATTTCTTAGAATGGATGGCTAGATTTGAATCGGGGTGATCACAAATCGGAGGAGGAAAGGGGAAGGAACTTTGAGAATTTTCAATGCGATTTAACGATGTCCATTGGATTTGGGAGTAGATCGACGGTCAATATTCAATCGGAAGGGAAAAAGGAGGAAATTGTGGGCGGAGAGCGAAGAAATATTAGTTGTCAGTTCTTGTGGATTCGACGGCTAAGATTCAATCGGGGAATCGGCATCAGAGAAAACAAAAAGAGAAAAGTGTTAGGGGAAACTGCGATTTGCCGATTGCGATTGAGCGAGAGCCGTCAATCTAAAAACCAGATCGACAGTGGAGATTTAATTATGAAATCAAAAGGCGGTATGGAAGGCTAGGAATGGGGAACAACATGGGCCGTTGGATCTGGGGGCAATAGAGAATATCAACGGTGGAAAAACAATCGCGGGATCACATCAGAAGAGCGGAAATAACAAAGAAAACAAGGAAAACTGAATATTTGCGATGCGATTTAATGATGTCCGTCACATCTGGGAGTAGATCGACGGTTTAGTTTTGATCGCATCACAAATTTTGAAAGATTTGAAGAAAAGGGGGACCCGAAGCGGACTTGCGATGATCGTTGATCGGTTTTAGATCGACGGTCAATATTATTTTAAACTTTGAACTATCGGTTTTGTGAAATAAAAAAGAAAGTCGGGCTTTCTACAAAATAACAAGTGGAAGTGAGGTTTTGGACAGGGTTTTTAAGGACTTTTAGCGCCCAGTTGCGGGCTCTGGGTTACGTGAAGAAAAACGAGGGGATCGGGGATTTTCTAGAGAAAAGGGCTTAATCGCATCAGAAACTTTTGAAAGAAAAAGGAAATAAGAAAAATAGAGAGCTCGATTGCGATTGCGCGATTAGGCCTTAGCGCTTGGTCTCGGTGCTAGTTTTATGCAAAAAAAAGGAGCTGGGGCTAAGGCCAAAGCAGCTTAAGGCCTTAATAGAAAAATACAGTTTTTTAGGATTTTTGAAGAATTTTTGAAGCGTTTTGAGAGTTCTGATAAGGTTTAAAAAGGAGTTTCAAACCTTTTTATGAAGGAAATGAAGGAAAATGAGGGAAATGGAGGAATTTTATGAAGAAAAAGGGAATGAAAATGGTGTTATTAGTGAGTGGAAATGGGGGTAAAATGAAGGGAAAAATGGGTTTTTTAGCAGTCCTTCTCCTTGCAAACAACATATTTTTTAGGATTTATGAGGGAAATAGCATTGAATATTAAATAAAGGATTAGTCATCTTAAGACTTCAAGAACTCACAATTTAGCCATAAAATTGTTTCTTGAAGGCTACAAAGGATCTAGCCACCATTTGATATGACAAATTTTAATAGGTGGCTAACAACGGCTCCAACTTGGGATGACAGCTCCTTGGAGGTGTCAAGAACCTTAGACCAATATTCTCTGGATGTAGATCAATGCCTCATCCATTGGGCTGCTACTTGTCTTTATTTTGCTAGTCTTCTTTTTGATCTGACAATGTTAGCAGCCAAAAACTAATGGAATTCTATCAAAACATGCTTTTCTACCTACCCAATCCTAATGATCTAAAAAATTTTCTTCTTTCCAGAGTGCATTTAGATTGGAAAAATATTTTTACAAACATTTTATTCTTTTGAAAACATACAAATATTCTATTTATACCCTTATTTCTCCATGAACTCAGATTAAGCAGTTGAGTTCATAAGCTTCTCTACCTAACTATTATCTGTCAGGATTAGACTGTCTGACAGATTTTTTATTCTCTAATTTCTAAGAAAAAAAATTAAAAACAGTCAAGCCAAGGTTAAGCTGTTTGACTTTCTGTGATCTATGGCATAAAAAAAAGTTGCACATAGATTATTATTTTCAAAAAAGTAAAGAAAAATGGTGAAGGCTTAAGATTTGAAAGTTCAAAAACCTCCTTCTCTTTTCTTCAGCTCTGTTTTTGAATTTGTTTGAGTTTTTTTCTCTTTGTTCTCTGGTTCAAGTTTTTGGGCATATTAGAACCAGTTTGCTTCTATCCCTGGCTCAAGATTTAAACAGATTAGAGCCATTCTTCTTTTTGAAACTCATAGGTTCAGATTTTGAGCTTGTTTGAACCTCTTTTCTTCTATCCTAATCTATCTAACTAATAAGCCAAGGTTAAGCTGTTTGGAAAATCTAATTCACTAACCTATCAACAGTAAATTGAAAACTAATTAGTCATAATTAGGCTGTATGACTAACTAGGAGTGTGTTTCTTAGGAGTGGAATTTAACCTTGCACACTTTCAGACTTTGTTTCTCTTTTTTAGTGCTGGTGTTCTGCTAGGGTAAAGCGCGGGTGATTGGTTTGTCTCCCTCTCGAGCTTTCACGATTGCCGCGGCGACAGTGGGTGGCTATGATCTCCACAAAAATGCTGAGCATGTTCATATTCGCTTGAACTAACTTGAAGAATAATAGAAAATTACCTCTTTGACATTTAGAATCCTTTGGGCGCTACGCAACAAACGGAGTCCTTCTTCGCGACAAGCAAGAGTCCTTCTTCGCCGACTCCAAATCTGAGTCCTGCAATCAGTCAAAGCACCCGCATAATTTCTAATATAACAAGTATTCTATCAATTAAATCAACAATAAACATCTAGATTATACACATCTGAGCCATTCATATCATACTAAACAAATATTGAAACAACAATATAACATTAAGCATCGAATGGACAAAACGAACATATTTCTATTGATTTTGAAAGAAGGAGGATTACAACCATCGGTTGTACCAAGCCCTCCTCAGTCTCCCAATCTCTCTTCTCTATCAAGTGAAGAAGTCCAAGCCAACAAACTCTCTAGGAGCCTCTTTGACTCTTGGCCTTCATAATGTCACACTATTTTCTATTCCACAAGTATACAAGAACTTTTGAGCAATCCTTCGACCTTCAATTAAGAGCCTTCAGCTCCTTCTTATAGGAGAGGGAGAAGGCCATTGTTTCCCTTCTCTTTCCACTAGTTTGGAATGGAAAAGGCTTAGATGTTTCTTTGATCTCCATGCTTTTTCCTCTCTTGAAGTTCAGTCTTCTATGGCAATGACCAATAATGAACTGGTGCTTCTGCAGTTTCCTTTGTGCACTGACTCCTTTGTGAGGGAAAGTCGGAGATTCAAATCTTTCTCCGTGCTCTTTTCCCAATTCAAACTTAAAACACGGGTAACGCGTCCCTCCAGTGTAAACAAAGCGTTGCCCTAGCCACTAACGCGGCCAATGTATTGCTTGCCTGCGTTATAACGCTCTTTTTCTGTTCTATATATGCGTTACCCTGGCAGAAATAGGTTTAATTTAGGTCTTTGTACTTCTTCCATATTTTTCTTCCCCTCTGAGCTGATGAGGAGGTATTTTAACCTATAACAGATGCCCCCTAAAGTGTGAGGTCAGAGACGAAGACGATGGCCGAAATACTTTATAATTTGTAGAGAGAGAGAGATTGAAAGACTGAGGAAAACCTGAAACAACAACATATGTCAGAAAATATAGTATTTGCCTAGAGTCGGGCATGTCCCATGCTTAGTAGCTTTAAACAACATGATTTCTCTAGAATAGAGATATGAAGAATCTATCCACCAATAGGCACAATGTGGAAGTGTCTGTCATAACAGGATCAGGCTGAAGAAGCTGTCTCCATAAACAATATCGCAGTTTGGGGAAGGGAACACAACTTTAATGGTGTAGCCTTTTACCGCAAGGTCTTGACCGCCGATTCACTTAAACTGCATATTTCTCAACATGTGAATGAGGGAGTTGTCGTCAAACATGTGAGAAATCGTCTGATTACCAGTCAATAATGAAAACTGTTAACAGACGCGAAGGTGGCCACCGATAATGATGATTGTCCCTAAGATGCCCAGTACAATCTAGCGAGTGTGAATAAAAGGAGTTGAAGTCAAACACTCGTAGAATCATTCAACCAAGAGCCAATGATGAAGACCCTTGATCAAACACAAGACTACCTGCCACTGATGTCTGCAAGTATCTGGGTACTGATGTGTTTCTGGATCAACTTCCTAGATAAGGTGTTGAAGTCGATAGGAAGTGATCTATTGAGAGGTAGGCACTGAGGCGTCCTACATCAGTCAACACGAAACGGAAACCAACTGATTTTGTTTATGATTTTAGATAAGGAAGAGTAAATGGGAACGTCAGACGACAAATAATTTCTGGCATGATGAACGATTTGGTTGATAACAGGAGCAGTAGATAGCGAGATCTTCTTGAACAATAGAAGGCACTCTAGCAGGGTACTAGGCAGCTGAAGCGTGTTGAACACCAAGGAGTGTGTTAGGATTTTACTGGTGCAGGGACACTGGGAAATGAAGGCTAATACTCATAGATGGTAGGGTTCGGCTAACTGCGAAAGAGTTTTCTGGGAAGTGCCATGTTCAAGAATTTTGCTGCCAAATCGACCTTTTTGAAAATGTAACAGAGGTAATATCCATTTTGTCCAAATTTTTCCCCGTCTGATTAAGTTTAACGAGTCCAGACGAGTAAACTCGGTGAATTTTTCATGTTTAGAGAGTCTGAAAAATGTCAGGAAAGACAACTCTGTGCCCCATCCGATTAGGTTTAACGAGTCCAGATGGGCAAACTCGGTGAATTTTTCATGTTTAGGGAGTCTGAAAAATGTCAGGAAAGACAACTTTGTGCCCCATCTGATTAGGTTTAACGAGTCCAGATGAGCAAACTCGGTGAATTTTTCATGTTTAGGGAGTCTGAAAAATGTCATAAAAGACGGCTCCATTGGGGTACCTTTGTCATGTCTTGATAACCGGGCACGGCAAAGGGGTAATAGTAAGCCCGAAACAGTTCATTTTCCGTTAGTTAGTCCATTGAATCCGGAAAAGTGAGAAATCTATGTTCAATGGACGTCTGCCTCATTTTGTTATGAGTACGAGGAGACAAAGTAAACTCAATATTCTTTGTGAAATTTTAACAAGTCCAACAAAGAAAACTCGGTACCTCCGTGAAATTTTAATGAGTCACGCGGAGAAAACTCGATTTACTTTTTCTGTTTAAAGAGCTTTGAAAAAGAGGAAAAGAATGGCTCCTTGTTCTTTGTCTCAATAGTTTAACGAGCCTGACAAAGGTGACTCGGGATTTTTTCGGTTTTATGAGCGAGAAAAAGATTCCTAAAAAGAATGCTCAGTACTTCTCCATAGTTTTAACGAGCTTGAAGAAGAAAACTCTAGGTTTTTCGGATTAACAAGCAAGAAAAGACCACAAAAGAACGCTCGATGCCAACTTCGTGTAAGTTTAACGAGCCCGAAGGAGAGAACTCGAGGTTTTTCGGATTAACGAGCAAGAAAAATACCATAAAAAGAATGCTCGATAAAACATGAGTGTGTCTGCTCATAAATCTTGATCCCTTATTAGAATCATCAGTACCAAATCTCAAGAGTTGCGACATGTGTACAGCGAGGAATCACGACTTTGCTGACTGACGAAAGAGAGTCATGCCCCAGAATTTGCTATAAGAAGGTCAGAAGAAATTCATTTTCACTGTTTTGAGTGCTGTGAAGAATCTCTGGAGTGCAAAAGGGGTGAAAACTTCAGCTGGTGATTACGGTCAATCCGGGCAACAGTTTTCTATTCTGCGAGATCCAGGTAAGAGCTAGAACCTCCTGTTATCATTTAATTGCCAATTTTTTAGTTTTTGCTGGTTCAAAATTAGGAAATTTTGAGGCCCTAGAAAAATATTTGCGCCTAACGCAGGTCAGGAGTATAACAGCCGCGTTAAACGCACAACCCGTGAGGGACGTAAGCGTTAGAACACTCTGTTTTTTATTAGTGCCAGCGTTAGGCACGACATGCTTTATAGCAATTCAATTTTTTCATTTTTGAAGTGGTCCAGGCAAATTTTAATCGGTTGGAAATGTTTCATTTGCAGGTGTTTAGCTGTTAATCATGAGTATCTGGCGAGAGAGAGAGCATGAGCGGGAAGAACGAGAGATGGTGACGGATGCGGCAAGTTTAATGGCTCTCCGGAGGTGCAAATTGCTTAAGTATGCCCGTTTAGAACTTATGAGGGGTCAAGAGGACCTCCTGAGGTGGCTGATCCAGCAGTGGGACGAACGGCATCATGTCTTTCGGATTGGTGGCAACGAGCTCGCCATCGAAAAAGATGATGTTTACTTTTTTACCGACTTGTCATGTCGTGGGGCGAGGCCCAACTTGACAGGGTCCAGAGCTGACCCTCGTTCCACTACTGATTTGATCCATGCGCACTGCATACGTGGCACCCAGGCTGTGAGTAACCGTATACCTATTGCACATGTGACTTTGAGACCTTTGCGGTCTATTCTATGGATGATTGTTTGCTTGGCAGGCGCCAAGAGTCAGCATGTGGCTACCAAGGCCTAGATGCTCCTAGCCTTGGAATGTATGCAGCCTCAGGTTTTCGACTGGTGTGACGGTGTAGTCCGTCGGGTCCGAGCAGAGCTTACTGCATGCAAGACTCGTACTCAAAGAGAATTTGGGTACGGAACACTGATTGTTTCTTTCATACTGGAGCAGACACCACTGATGAGGCCCAGAATCCCAACAGCGTATTTGGGTCCACGCGAGCCGAGGCAGGCTCGGTGGGCCACTTTGCTTCCACGGACTGGAGAGGGTCCCGTCCGTCACTGTTTCGATGAGGGATTTTTTGATTGGCTGGACTCTCAGATTATCATGATTGAGGATTATCCCTATGCAGGGATGAACTTCACAGGCGATCCCGAGTTAGTCTTGCCCCCTGGCACCCAGTGGGGGCCCGATGGTAAGAAAAAATGATCAGTTGTTTTCAAAGAATTTTTTGTTTTTAGCTTTTGAATGTTTATGTAAATTTTTTTTTTTTGTTGAAAAGGGGTGAAAATTAAGTTTTGACATGAAAATTTTGCTTGCTTGACACAGATGTGGCACCCGTCCGTCCAGCTGGGGCCCCTCGCTATGCACGGCGAGGATTGCAGCTACCCGCGGCTGGCGCACCTGTAGAGGAGGCGGAAGCCGGCGACAACGATGATACCCAGATTTTACATGAACTCTCCAGGAACCTGGAGGGTCTAAGTATGGGTATACCACCGCTTCCTATGCGGGAGGTTCCAGTTCGTCTGCAGTGGCATACTGTGGGTGTGCCAGAGAGATATCTAGTTCCTCTGAGGAGGATGGCTAGAGCAGTTGTATGCTATTATGAGCATCAGGCTTAGCTGTTTGGAGTAGATGTATTAGTGTCAGAGCATGGCTTAGCGTAGCCAAATTTTGTAAAACACCCCAAGTTTTGGAAGATTTTTCTTTCTTTTTGATGTTTACTGTGTACTGGACACAACATATATCTATATATATATATATATATATTTTTTGGTGATTTTGTGTTTTTAAATTTTTATGCATTTTTTGATGTGATAAAAATATATGTACTCATGAGTAAATCTTTTACAATAAATGTGACAAATGCCAATCTAACACATAATTTGCCAAAGAATCAGCTAATGTATTAAATTCCCTAGGAACGTGCTCAAATGTGATTGTTTGAAATTAACGTTCTAAAAGTCGCACTCGTAAAAAATAACGTAACAATACAGGGTGGCGGACGCGGTAATGATTGTTTAGCTGCATAATGATGAGTTGGGAATCTAACCTGACCACTAAATCGGAGATGTCACGAGATGCCGCTTCCGTGAGGAGTTGGATCACTGACATGTACTCGGCCACATTGTTGGTGGCGTTACCCAGGAAGATCCCCCTGGAACCAAGAAGGTCCGACTCAGGAGTATAGAGAACCCAAGCAGCTGAAGCAATGTGTCTAGTGTGACGACTAGCACCGTCTGCATACCCAACGTATGATAATGAATGTGATGACATCTGTGCGAAAGAAAAAGATTACATGAGAAAAAAACTTTAAACCAAACAAATAATCCAGAAGCATCAAAAAAAGAAAAAAAAAAGAAAAAAAGAAAGGCAAAACTTATATACATAAAATTACAAAGCATATGCCTAGTGTGAAACTAGGAAAAATACTTCTTCAGATAGAGCCCGTTGCGGGGCTCCTCGAGTGGAATTCCATTACAGTCCTATAGTTCGTAAGCTCCTTTTGAGAGGGCTTTAGTAACGATGTAAGGACCGAGCCACAATGGTTGGAGTGTTCCTGCCCCCAAGAGGTCGTGTTTTTTATCATAAAGTAGAACAAGATCGCCCTCTTGGAAAGAACGAGGCTTGACAGATTTGTCGTATTGAGCTTTAACTCGGAGCTGGTGAGCTTCGAGTGCTAGTGTAGCATCTCGACGAGTTTCGTCCAAATGATCGAGCGATATCAAGCGCTCTTCTGTGGCGGTGGTGCCAGGCAGGAGTTCAACTGCTAGTTTAAGCGATGGGATTTCACACTCAATCGGAAGTACTGCCTCCAGGTCGAAAGCAAGTTGGAAAGGTGTGAAGCCTGTGGCAGTTTTTACTGACGTTCGGTATTCCCATAACGCAGAATATAACTTTCGATGCCATGTGGTTTTATGGTTTCCGACCAATCGACGAATCATGGTTTTGAGAACGCCATTTATGGCTTCTACTTGACCATTAGCTTGAGAATAATAAGACGAAGATCGATCTTGTCGGAAACCTAGCATGGATGTTAATTCGGTCATCATATGATTTTGAAAATGAGATCCATGATCTGTGACAATCGATAGGGGTACGCTGAACCGACAGATAACCTGATTAAACAGGAAGAGAGCGGCGGTTTCGCCATCGGCCTTAAAAGTGGGAAGGGCTTCAGCCCATTTCGTAAAATAATCGACCGCAACCACGATGTAGTTGTGTCCGTTTTCCGAAGCGGGATTGCAGGTGATGAATTCAATTCCCCATTTAGCGAAAGGACCGACGAAGATAACCGGGTGAAGGGGGGCAGGATGTGTGCGCATTTTCTTTGTGAAAATTTGACATGGATGGCATTTTTGGACTGCTGCAATGCAATCTTTAAACAAAGTGGGCCACCAGTAACCAGCGCGCAAGATTTTTTGGGCAGTAGCTATGCCCGAAAGATGACCACCACATGCCCCTGCATGGCAGTCATTCAAAACGCGTTCTGCCTCATCGATAGTGAGACAACGTCGGAGAATAGTATCAACACCATGACGATATAGTGTATCGTTTAGCACGAGGTAGTGCTTTGCTTGGTGGCGGATACGACGACGGTCATCAGACGTGAGAGCTGGGCGGAAGCGTTGAGTTTGTAGGTAGACTAAGATGTCTCCATACCAGGGGTCCGAAGAGTCGACCAAGTAGACAGATTCATCAGGGAATGGATCATGAGCTACCTCTGTCGGGTCGATTCTGGGAAGGTCCGATAGTAATTCGGCGAAGACCAGGGATTTCTTTGCTTTGGCAGTCGTGAACACCAAATCAAATTGTTGGAGGATGACGATCCATTTGGAATATTTCCCTCCAATAATTTGTCTACACAAGATATGTCGCATGGGATTCTCCAAAGCAATCACCGTAGTCTGTCGCAGCGATATATAATGTCGGAGCCGGGTGACGGCGAAAACTACCGCCAGAGAGAGTTTCTCCACATGTGAATAACGTAATTCAGGTCCAATGAGACCTTTAGATAAATAGTAAATCACATTTTCGCTGTCGTCATCGTGTACTTGAACCAAAACCATTCCAAGTGAGGATGGTGATGCTGCCAGATAAAGGAGAAAGTCGCGTGAATAATCGGGGGCACTAAGGAGTGGGGCTAAAACAAGTGCATGTTTTAAAGCATCAAATGACCGCTGAGCTTGGTCATCCCACAAGTATAGTGTTCCTTTCTTCAACAATCGCATGAATCCTTTTGTCATCTCAGCATAGTTAACGATGAAACGACGCAAAAAGTTTGCCTTCCCCTGCAAGCTTTGGAGTTGAAGGATGGATTGTGGTGCCGGCAATTAGATAATTGATTTTACCTTATCGGGATCAACCCTAATCCCGTGCTTGGAAACAATGAACCCTAACAATCGTTCGGACTCGACCATAAATACGCATTTATGAGGATTCAAGCATATATTGTAGAACCTGCACCTAGCAAAAATTTCTCTTAAATGGGCCAGGTGGTCTCGTCGCTTCTTGGAATGAGCCGGGAGGTCATCCAAGTATGCTTGTAAAATATGTCGAATGTCATGAAAATCATAGTCCATAGCCCGTTGAAAAGTTGCTCCAACATTCTTCAGGCCGAATGGGAGCTTTTTATACACAAAGATGCCCCAAGGATAGATGAAAGCAGTTTTATGCTGGTCGTCTTTTTTTATGGCAATCTGGTTGTATCCCGAGAATCCATCCATGAAGGAAAAAGATTCGCATCTGGCACAATCGTCGAGAATTTGATCAATGAACGGTGTAGGATAGTTGTATTTTGGACAAGCGACGTTCAGATCACGATAATCGACGCAAACTCGAATAGTGCCTTGTTTTTTATCAACGGGAACCAGATTGGAAACCCATTCAGTTAAGGGAACGGGGTAAATGAAGCCAACGTTTCAAAGTTTTTTTACTTCGACCTTGATGGCGGCTGCTTTGCGCGGGTGGACAGGTCTGAGTCGTTGCCGGATAGGTTTAACATTGTCATAAGTCTTGATTTCGTGCTCGACAATGGAAGGATCTATGCCGGGCATTTCTTCGTAAGACCAAGCGAAGACATCGTGGAATTATTTAAAAAGAGATGTGAAGGACGCAATTTCCTCAGGATTGCAGTCGGCTCCAATCTGAATGTTTTCCACGATACCTGTCTTGATCGAGATATCAATGAGCAGTGTCTTGGAAAGATTACCCATGTTCCCTTCTGAAGCGATAGTGTGGACAGTCTTATAAGAGGAGGGAACTATCTCAGGTTGGTCAAAAGACGGGATTTCATTTTTTATCGCCTCCGAATCAATCGTCGAAGCGCGATGGTGGAACTCTCCCCAAGGTCGTTCTTCTAATGACATGATCTCTCGAATAGCTTCATCTGTAGGCCAGACTTCATTGAGGAGATCCTTAGAGAGAACCGTGATGGGAGAGAGGGTCGTACCTGTGGTTGAAACCATATCAGTGGAGGGTTCAGATGCGACTTGGATGGCTTGGTAATCCAACTCAACTGGCGAAAGCGGCATCTAATCTCCATAGGAATCAATATCTGAAGGCGCCAGAATGATCCATGGGTCGATAGAGCCATCCGAAAAGGTGGATATCATTGCAACCTTGTTTGGGATCTGAGGCGGCGGTAGAGGAAAACAACCCAGTAGGGAAGATGCCTTCAGAAGACCGGTACCGATACTGACGTAAGAGTCAGGGACACCTCCTATTAAGGGTACAGAGCTACTTGGTAAAGTGGAATAATCAGGGGTGCAGAAGGATAGCTGATCGACCATGACTATTTTCCCATCCAATGGAAATAGGATGAGTCGGAAGACCGAAGACACGATGGAAGTCATAGCATAAGACCAACTGCGACCGAGCAATAGATTATAGTCGAGATGACGCTCTACGACTTCAACATCCACGTTTACCGTTTTCCCACTCAGAGTGATGGGAAAGCTAGCAAGGTATCCTTTGGGTAAGAACGTGTGGCCATCGAAAGCTTTAAGGGAATTCGATGGCGGGGTTAGAGTAGGAGAACCTAAATTCAGCCAGCAAGCTTGTGACATAACGCAGGTCGAAGCACCTTCGTCTATGACAGTGTGATGGATGGGTCTCCCTTTCGACACAACCTGAACCTGGAATGCAAGTTGATGCAATAGGCGAGGTTTAGCCTTTTCCATATCAAATACTGATAGCATGGAATCCTGGCGATCTATTCCACCAATGGCCGAAAGCAAGGCTTTCCTTTGTGCTGGACAGGTTTGTAATACTTCAAGTGCAGACATAGCTGACGGTGCCTGCGCCAAATCTTCTACAATATTGTAGTTTTGGGTTGCACGTGCAGAGGTATTATGAGTCATGCGTCGAAGTGTCCCTTTAGGGGGACGAATTACAGGTTCAACAGTAGGCCATTCGATATGAAAATCGTTGGGCGGCGGCGGATTGGAACTAGTTCCAGGTTCCTGAGCATCTATGGTAGGAGTTCCATAAAGCTTGGTGCGAGTTTGAAGGTCAATACTCTCGATGCCATAAATGGCAGATGGTCCTTCGCCGAAAGGATTCGAACCACCATTTCCCCGTTGATGGGGTTGTGGCGGGTTGTCAACCATATGTTGATGTTGTTTCTATTGATTGGGGAAAGGATTGTGAAGAACGACAGGTGTTCTCCCAGAATCCTTGTTACCAATAAAATCAGTGCATTCCTGCAACCGAGGACATTTGTATGTCAAGTGGTCCTCCGCACAGATTTTACAAGGAAATCTCATGGGTTTATCCTTTCCTTTTTCATTAGAAGCATTTTTCTGATTAGAGTTATTCTGATTATTCGACTGCTCTTCCGAAGAAGATGTTTTCTTCTTATTCTTCCTATTTTTCCCGTTGGGTTTTTGTGAGGTTTGCACCGAATTTACCTCAGCGAAAGGGAGAGGAGTCGTTTGATGGGGGGCGGTGGCAACCGAGGATGGCTGGGAGGTTTGCCCCCGAGACTGATTGGTGGCTACACCAGAGATCGCGCCAACGAGACCATCGGCATGAGCTCTAGTTTTCTTAATAGCCGGAGGGTTCGAGTTACCAGGGGCATGGGGGAGCAGATCGTAAAGCGTGCCATATTGTGAATAGATTAAATCCAGGTGCTGGGCATGACGAATACATTGATCTTCTGTCACCGCACCAGAAAGGCCAATGTCTTTAGAGATATGGGGTAAAAGAGACTTGCAAAACCAATTTTCCAAGAGATGGTCCGGTATTGGTGCTTTGACAAGCCTCCTCCTACGTCTCCATTCATGAATATGGTCGGAGATGTGGGTGGCGGTGTCTTGGCGTAGTGATGTTAACAATTCTGTGTCGGTTTCCACTCTAATTGGTAGTTGAAAGTTCTTTAAGAACTTCGTTTCTAAAGTGCCAAACATATTGATGGCGGCGCGTGGTAATTCAATGTACCACTTGGCGGCATTGCCTGTAAGGGTGCGGGAGAACAGTCGAAGGCAGACACTATCATCTACCATGGAATTGGATATGGACCACAAATGGAAGGTAGTGATGTGTGCGGCCGGGTCATCTCCATGCTTCTCGTCGAACTTCGGGATATCTGAAGGAATCTTATGCGATATAGGAGGCCAAAGCGAGTTGTGATTGATGGGGTCGTTTGTCAGCTTATGGATGTCGGGTATGTCCAAAGCTGCCAAGAAAGGCAATTGTGGATTTTCCCCCGAGTCTAACCAAGGCAGTATGGGCTAACTACTTGGACCATAGGGTCCCCCCATCCACGTGTTACCAGAAGGGTAAGTGGGACTTTGATAAAAACCTCCCATAGGTGGAGGAGTAGGAACATACGGTTGCTGTCCATAGGGCATAGTGTATTGAGGGGCAAATGGTTGGTTTCCCCCAGCGTAAAAGTGCCCTCCCACTCCAGACGGAGGTTGGGGTTGGTTAGTCCAAATGGATGCAATAGAGTTTCCCGGAGGCATACTAGTATTTGCATAATTTGGCAACGGTATAGATCCTATACCTATGTTTGAACCACTTAAGGGGATAGTATTTACAATGGGTTGTCCCATTTGTCCTAAGGATTGCATAGGAAGATAAATATTCCCTGCTACCTGTGTACTGATAACACTGCCCCCTGGTATAGTGGCCAGGGGGTTTGAACTCAATAGAGGGTTCCAACCGAAAGGGTTGTTAAAGGGCACCGAAGTAGTCGTGCTCGTGGGAGGAGCTACCGTGGTCCCCAACGTGGTCACGGTAGGAGTAGATGCTGAAGGGTTCGGTAAACTACTGACAGTTGTGTTGACCATAGGGTTGGGGGTAGGCATATGTTGACTACTGGGGTTACCCAGTAATGGCATAGAACTGACCACCGGCGGGGAGGATGATGGCGAACCAGGAATGGTTGCCATTGGTATCGACCCTGTGGGTACCGGTGGAGAAATAGATGTTGGTGTTGCCGCAGACATATCTTGGCGCGGTGGAATCTGGAATATCACAGGTCCTAACGGATCAGTGAGCGGAGGATTGTAATTAGGTACAACGCCTTCAGTGAAAAGGTCCTCCGGAAGTTCCGGCTGATAAGGGTCTATGTGATAATCAAGATTAGTCAGTGGAGACTACTCTTCCGTAGAAGGCCCGGGTTCACCAAGGTTCAATCTTTCCTCTAGAATGAGAGGAGGTAGACCTTGCTGTCGTCGAGACAGACGGCGTGGGTCAGGGGACGCCACGGTGACCGGTTTAATTTTAACAAATTTTATTAAAATGTGATATATTATGAAGTCTCAAGTGACAGTAACCACACACTTACTAAAAATAAAAGACTCTCTAAAATCAATCAGCAAGCAGCCAGTATAGGGTGCCCTGTCTGAGTACTACCGTTCACTGGTGATGAAATCCAGTCTCACAATAGCATACAGAGAGGGTTGGTCAAAAGTACAGTTACGGTTACTCTAGAGCTTCGCCCGAACCCCAGACGATAGGTGTAAGCACTCTTGTGAAGACGAGTACCCTCCTAAAGACTGAAGACAGAGTAGGTCCGTCTGTTTCAGGTACCAGGACAGCCCGTCCCAGTCACCTTGTGTAAGTCCCTAAAAGTATAGCCACTAAGGATACCTCAAATCACAGACACTATCAGGGGGGTCCACGGTCAAGGACAGTGTGCTATATGGGCAAAATACCTAGATCCCCGATCTAGTTTCGACATCCCCGAAGGGAACCCCAATATATAACACACCCACAGGATGTAGTCGAAGGTGGGCTACCTTATAGTGCACCCAAGTGTTGTCTCGCACTGAGCTCCGGTAAAGGAACGGTCCCGATAATATGAGTGCAGCAGGATTTCACTCGTTAATGACTCTAGTTTTCAAGTTTTGAGATCTTGGGTAGTTTTCTCACTTTCCTAACCCAAGATCCTAGCTTGAACTACTGTTTGTGTGAGCTCAAAAAGAGTTATTAGATTGATTTTATTATCGCTTTGTTTTTAGTGTACTTTGTTATTAGTCTTGCGGAGGGGAAATGGACGTATGAAGTATAGTGAGACGCTTGACTCAATAAACCATGCAAAACATGCTCTAAATAGTAACTTCAATGAAGAGTGTTTCTTTATCAATCATCCATGCACCAACATGTAAATAACACAGCTCAAATTTCAAGATTCTGACTTCTATCTACCTCTTTGACAGTCCGTGAACTAAAATTTCAGAATAAACTAACTAAATGCAGAAGAAGAAAAAAAAAAAAATTCTCTTTAAAAAAGTAAATGCTTTGCACACTAACTAAATAAGAGAAACAAATAATCAATGCCAGCTTTAGCAGACAAGCACAGGGATTCAGTCTGTGAAAGGTACTGGTGGCCAAAAAACTCAACAACTAAAACACAGTCACAGTAGTGAACAACAGGGTTTTTGGCTGGGTAACGCTCTGTCTGTGAGAAAATACAGCGTTATAACGCACTATATTTAATCCTAGACCGCGTTATAACGCACTGGATGAACTGCATAGGTCGCGTTAACCAGGGAAAAGCTCTTCAGTTGGCCAGACAGGAACAGGGTTGAACTCTGCAAGCGTTTGGTATGTCTACTGGGCATCAAAAAATGGTCAGAAGGATACTGAACAGAGGAGAGAAGAAATGAAAGGAAAAATAGTCCAGAAACTATGGGGACACTCCCCAGTGGAGTCTCCAATTCTTCTATAGGGTAAACTGCTTGGGTGGTTGGTTTTCGTATATCCCTCTCAGGGCTTTCCGGTGCCCGAGGCAGATAGTAAGATTAGCTATGCTGTTCACAAAGATGGCATGAGCATGTTCATATTAGCTTGAACTAACTTGAAGGAATACAATAGAGAATTACCTCTTTGACAGCTTTAGAATCCTTTGGAGAGCGCTACGCAGCAAAGCAAGAGTCCTTCTTCGCCGGCTCCAAATCTGAGTCCTGCAATCAGTCAAAGCACCCTCGTAATTTCTAATATAACAAGTATTCTATCAATTAAATCAACAATAAACATCTAGATTATACACATCTGAGCCATTCATATCATACTAAACAAATATTGAAACAACAATATAACATTAAGCATCGAATGGACAAAACGAACATAGTTCTATTGATTTTGAAAGGAGGAGGATTACAACCATCGGTTGTACCAAGCCCTCCTCAGTCTCCCAATCTCTCTTCTCTATCAAGTGAAGAAGTCCAAGCCAACAAGCTCTCTAGGAGCCTCTTCGACTCTTGGCCTTCACAATGTCACACTATTCTCTATTCCACAAGTATACAAGAACTTTTGAGCAATCCTTCGACCTTCAATTAAGAGCCTTCAACTCCTTCTTATAGGAGAGGGAGAAGGCCATTGTTGCCCTTCTCTTTCCACTAGTTTGGAATGGAAAAGGCTTAGTTGTTTCTTTGATCTCCATGCTTTTGCCTCTCTTGAAGTTCAGTCTTCTATGGCAATGACCAATAATGAACTGGTGCTTCTGCAGTTTCCTTTGTGCACTGACTCCTTTGTGAGGGAAAGTCGGAGATTCAAATCTTTCTCCATGCTCTTTTCCCAATTCAAACTTAAAACACAGGTAACGCGTCCCTCCAGTGTAAATAGAGCGTTGCCCTAGCCACTAACGCGGTCAATGTATTGCTTGCCTACGTTATAACGCTCTTTTTCTGTTCTATATATGCGTTACCCTGGCAGAAATAGGTTTAACTTAGGTCTTTGTACTTCTTCCATATTTTTCTTCCCCTCTGAGCTGATGAGGAGGTATTTTAACCTGTAACAGCTGTACCTTTCTTGTTTTCATTCTGCCCTCTTTTCTTTTCTATTGTTTTTGTATTTTTTTTTTCCTTTTCTAACTTTGAATGCAGAAATCAACAACTAACTAAATGCTCAAAGGCTGAGCTTTATTGACATTTCTATCTAACCTATTCTATCTTGAAATATTTACATTTTCAACTTACAAAATCTCTTTTCCAATACATCCAGTCAATTAGATGGTTCCATGACTGGTCTTTGCTCATCTCTTTGAGCATGCAAGGCAAACAGGGCCACTCCCATTTTCTTGGTTCTTTAGCAGCAGCTCTGAAAAATTTTGTTGCAGTTGGTGATATACTGTTGTCTGAAACCTTTATCCCTTCTTCAGATGTCTTCAGGAAATCAACATAGGGATCTTGAAATAATTCCTAGTTAAGATTATTTGGAAGACGTGTTTCAACCAGGATCATCTCTTCATTCTCCATTAGATCAAGGCAAATATTCTTTCGAGGAAGACAAACTTCCTCATCTTCATTGTCATTTGAACTGGAGGACTCATCATATTTAGCAGTATTGTCCTTTTGAAATCCCAAACTATTCTGATTTAAAGGGCTGAACTTTGTGAAGAGGTTATTTCATTCTTGAGCAGTGGTATGTTCAATTTATTCCTCTTTTTCAAGAGAAGATCCTTGGTTTCAACTTGCTCAAAAAAAAAATCATTGCTTTCCTCCTCAACCTTTGAGCTGAAAGGCTGCTGATTCCCAATCACGTGGAAACTATTACTGATGATCTGATATGAAGTAGAGCAAAGATCCAATGAATCTTTACTTGCTTCCATGCTTTCATAACTTTCTTCATTAGTATCATAAATAGTATGAACTAGCTCATTACTTCTTTGAAGGAACTGATCTTCCTCCCATAAATCTTCTAATGATGGTCCTGCAAAATTAACTTCTGTTTGGGGAGCATCATCACTAGATAGATCAAGGTTAGGAAAATCATAAATATAGGTAATACTACCAAATCAAACATACTGGGTTATCAGCAGGTCCTTCTTTATTCTAGTCTATAAAAGAACTTTCCAAATTTGTACAACCAAGTTTTCTATGTGAATGGGCAAGAGTATTTGTTTTGAAAAAAAAATTAGAGACTGGATGTTTATTTATAGTCTGATCTATCTCTTTTTCTGTCAAAGGGGAAGATGTTTCTATGTTCCTTTGAATAGGAGTACAACAGTTCTCTATCTCTTGTGAAGACTAATTTTGAGGCTGGATGTCTTCTTGAGCCTCAACTATAAGGGATGATGAATCAATATTTGGATTTTCAGGGATATATTGAGGAATGTCCTTTATTTCTTGATTGATTTCTTTCTCAACTAATTCATCTATATTCTTATAATTTTTCAATAAGATATTAAACTCATGAATGGCAGTTAAAATATCTTCAAGATGGATTTCTTCCAAATCCTCATCATTGTTTATAAGGTGTTGGGTGATGTTTTGTGATGGATCATAAAGTATTTCACCCCATGATAATGATGTAGTGTTTCCTTTATAGTTCTCATAAAACATATATTCAAGTTCCTTTAAAAAAAACAAACTACCAAATCTCAACCATTCTTACCAATCCCTAGCTTTTCCTTCTAATGTTAACATGAACATTTTCATAAGGCAATCTTCATGCCATTCCACTTTCAACCTCCATATATGTATATGAAATTTGATGAGATGTAATAAAGGGTCATCAAACTTTTCACCTTGAAAAATAGGTAGGTTGTCATCCCAATTCACCTGGGGCATCTTATGTGGAAACCCAGGGATATGATTTCTACTCATTGGGGCATATCTTTGTTGTATCCTTGGAATCATGTTTGTAAATCAGGAAAGAGGTCACTGTGTCTATTAAACCTATTCATAATCTTCTACCAGTGGATTAATTTGGTCTTTTAAGAATTTTGGAGTCGCGAGGTGGATGATTTTCAATTTTTCTGTCCACCAGCAATATGATTTGGTTTGCTCAATGCATTCCCAAAGGGATTTACAAAAACTGGAGGGATATTAGGCCTACTGGAGGCCAGTGGTGTCACCAGGTGAAAATTTTTAGCTCTTTTGGAGGTAAAATGTTTTATGGTCTACCACCATATACCAATATAAAATGTTTTGGGTCTTCTGAGGTCCTTAAGGATGTATAAGATGTAATTTTACTCAGAAGTCCCCCGTGGAGTCGCCAGAAATGTTAGTTCCCTGTAATTTTAGCAAATTGGCAAGACTAAAGATGTAGAGACAACATTTGAACCACTTTGGGATTCTATGATCTAGCCCTCCTGAATCCAGAGAGGGATCTCTCTATAAGTGCAAATATTGATTTATCTTTAAGGCTAGGAATATGATATTAGGCTAGTTATGAAGAACAAGGTTTTTGTTTGTTTTGGTTGGGAAAAGATATGTGAAGGTGAAGGAATTCTAAATGAAGGGTGAAAGTGTATGAAAGTGAAGGAATCATTCAGCAAAGAAGGTAGGCTAGGAGCAGCTTCAATCCTTTGGGCTATGGAGTCATAATAGGGTTTAATTGCAATAGCAAGGTTCAGGAGTGGTCCATGGGGCAAGTCATCTATGTCTAAGGATCTCTTTAAGTTGATTTTGTGGAATGAAAACAATAATAAATGAAGATAAAACACATGAAGAACAAAAAGCAGCCTAAGATCAAGTAAGTACTTTGAAACAATCCTGCTTTTGGCATGCACTTGAGAAAAAAATAAAAGTAATATAAGATCAGGTAAGTACTTTGAAACTAGCCTGATTTTGATGCACTTTCAATAGAAAACATTTAAAACACAAAATAGAATAGCTTAAGATCAAGTAAGTACTTTGAACCTATCCTGCTTTCAGCATATTCAAAGGGAAACTTTTCAAAGAAACTGTTGGAGATAAAACTAGAGGACAGGGCTAACCATAGACTTCCCTAGTTCATTCTTTAATTAGAAAAATTTTCAAGACAACACTTAAGATAACAAAGAATAGTATAAGATCAGGTAAGGACTTTGAACCTAGCCTGCTTTTGACGTACTCTTAGGGAAAATTTCAGACAACCTTTGGAGATAAAATTAGAGGACAGGGCTAACCATAGACTTACCTAGTTCAACTCCACTTAGCCAGTAATGAAAATAACATTCAAGAACAATGTTTAATTTTAGACAGTAAGACGTGGGAACACCAACATTCCTAACTGCTTGGACTATATTAAAACATTCTTAAATTCACAAAGGAGGAAAACATAAAGATAAAGCTTATCAGTGAGAGTAGGATACTTGTGAAAGTAAATCCTAGCTCTATATTTGGTTTTCTTTATCAGAGAAAATGGACACAATGGAAACAAAAGAAAATGACAATTTACAATAAGAAACACATCACCATTGACATAGACCAGGATCCCATAAATCAGCTTGTATTTGATGCTCAAACCAGTTACAATCATCAAGTCCAGTGGGTCTCTACAACTTCAAACTTCTCATCTCAACTTAGGTATCTTCAATTACAAACAGAGATTACAGTAGCTTCATAAAACTATTTACATGCAACAGATATTCAGATACCAACCTTTTTCTCATCTTCTACAGAAGTATTTGTAGAATAAATGAGGAGGTGGGATGAGATAAAATATCTCTAGGCTCATTTAATACAGTTTAATGCTTCTCAGCCTTTGAGGGGCTCAATGGAGAAAGTTTCTTATATTTCCTCTATATTAATTGATTTTCATTAAGTATTAAGCATGCTAGGCAGATTTTGTTGACTTAACAACTCTTGAGGCGAGTTAGCAATAACTCTGCCTGTCTTTTAGGAAAAATATCACTGATTGAGGCAATAACTCTGCCTTCTTCAATTCCTTCGAGGCCGCAGGTGGATTTTGGTAGCTGGAGAGGATTCAATTATCCTCTAATGTGGCAGTGGAGGCTTTTCAGACTGATATATCTCATTTTTTTAACCTAAAACATTGTTAATTTTCTTTTGATCTATATTTTAGGCTTAATTTTGGCTTAATATCTATCTTTCGGTCTTCATACTATCTTTAACTGTGTGGATTATGTCTTTGATGGTTGAATTTATGCCTTAATCTCTCAAAACTGTGTCAAAACCTTTAATCCTTCATCTCTGTTTTGATTTTATCCTTTGACACTAATACTCTTTGTAAAATTAAGGTTCACTATGTTTTGTTGCTTTTGCAGGCACGCAGAGGGTTTTTATAATGTCATCAATGCTCATGAGGCCTGATAAAACATGATGTGAACCCTGTAGATTTATCTTCTTTTTGAATAGTGGCCTGAGGGATCGTCATCCCTGACCCTTGATTTTTTTTTAGAACAGTTGAAAAACCTTTAAAACCCGCACAAACACAGAAAAGTTAAGAAAATCCTGCGGAAATAGGTTTAGACAGCTTCTAGGCATGAGATTAAATCGTGACTGTTGGATGAAATCAACCAACGGTGGGGATTGCTTGTTGGGGTCAAAAGGGAAGGCGGTTGGATGAATGAGAGTTAGTTTAAGTCTGGGCCATTGGAATAGATTGATCAATGACTGAGATCAATCGGGAGTTTATAATGCAGAGGGTGTAACATTATAATAAAATGGAAGAAAATGTAATGGAAAGGGGAAAATCCTTTGGCGGAAGCGAAATGGGGTTAAAAAATGAAGTTTGGACGTAGGATGAATGAGATCCATTGATCTAGGATGATCAACGGTCGAGATTCCTTGAACAAAGTGCTGGGGGGTTTGGATGATGGGAAAATGGATGGGGGAAGGATTTAATCTGGGCCGTTGGATGGAAAGAACGAATGGGAGAGATTAAAATATAAAAATATTGATGTAGTGGAGAAAGTGGTTTAGCAGAAAACCATTAGTGGTCTTCGCGGAGAAAAGGGGGAAAGGTGGTATTGCCTTTTGGAACACGATATACGTTAACATTTGAAACATGGCTTTTTAAAACCACCCATATCGCGTAATTTTTAAATGTTAACTTCTGGGTGAAAAATCATGCAATACCGCGTGCTGGCTGTTAGATCTGGGGTGTCAGATTGAATGGTTGTGAAGAGGGCGCGATGGAGGTAAGATGCACAAACGGAAAAGGTGGGTGGAGAAAAAGGTGGTTTAGATGTGGACCATCGGATCAGAGGATTGGACGGCAGAGATTCGTCGATGGGGAAGGTAGGTCCAAAAGGAGTTTGGCCTATTGGATTACATCTGGACTGTTAGATCTTAGAAATGAACGGCCCAGATCAATCGATGGAGCAATGAAAGGAACATGAGGCAGGGCGACGGGCAGAGATCAGGCACAATGCGGACCATCGATCTAGAAAGATCAATGGTGGATCTTCACCAAATAAATTAAACAGTCGGGCTTGTGGTAATAACAAGGAAAGGTCGGGCTTGATCTGGACCATTAGATTTCTTGGAATGGACGGCTAGATTTGAATCAGGGCGATCGCAAATCAGAGGAGGAAAGGGGAAGGCACTTTGAGAATTTGCGATGTGATTTAACGATGTCCGTCGAATTTGGGAGTAGATCGATGGTCAATATTCAATCTGAAGGGAAAGAGGAGGAAATTGTGGGTGGAGAGCGAAGAAATCTTAGTCGTCGGTTCTTGTGGATTCGATGGCTGAGATTCAATTGGGGAATCAGCATCGGAGAAAACAAAAAGAGAAAAGTGTTAGGGGAAACTGTGATTTTTCGATTGCAATTGAGCGAGAGCCATCGATCTAAAATCCAGATTGATGGTGGAGATTTAATTATGAAAGAAAAAGGTGGTATGGCAGGCTGGGAATGGGGAACAACATGGGTCGTTGGATCTGGGCACAGTAGAGAAGATCAACAGTGGAAAAAAAATCGTGGGATCGCATCGGAAGAGGGGAAATAACAAAGAAAATAGGGTAAACTGAATATTTGCGATGTGATTTAATGATGTCTGTCGGATCTAGGAGTAGATCGATGGCTGAGTTTTGATCACATCACAAATTTTGAAGGATATGAAGAAAAGGGGGACTCGAAGCGGACTTGCGATGATCGTTGATCGAATTTAGATCGATGGTCAATATTCTTTTAAACTTTGAACTATCGGTTTTGTGAAATAACAAATAAAGTCAGGTTTTTTACGAAATAACAAAGGGAATTGAGGTTTTGGATGAGGTTTTTAAGGACTTTTAGCGCCCAATTGCGGGCTCTGGGTTACGTGAAGAAAAGCGAGGGGATTGGGGGTTTTCTAGAGAAAAGGGCTTAATCGCATTAGAAACTTTTGAAAGTAAAAGGAAATAAGAAAAATAGAGAGCTCGATTGCGATTGCGCGATTAGGCCTTAGCGCCCGGTCTCGGTGCTAGTTTTATGCGGAAAAAAGGAGCTGGGGCTAAGGCCAAAGGGGCTTAAGGCCTTAATAGAAAAAGATTGTTTTTTAGGATTTATGAAGGATTTTTGAAGGGCTTTGAGAGTTCTGATAAGGTTTAAAAAGGATTTTAAAACCTTTTTATGAAGGAAATGAAGGAAAATGAGGGAAATGGAGGAATTTTATGAAGAAATAAGGAATGAAAATGGTGTTATTAATGAGTGGAAAGAGAAATAAAATGAAGGGAAAAATGGGTTTTTTAGCAGTCCTTCTCCTTGCAAACAACAGATTTTTTAGGATTTATGAGGGAAACGTCAATGAAGATTAACTAAAGGATTAGTCATCTTAAGACTTTAAGAACTCACAATTTAGCCATAAAATTGTTTCTTGAAGGATACAAAGGATCTAGCCACCATTAATATGAAAATTTTTTATAGGTGGCTAACAAATCCTATGGGCAGGATATTTTTGGCCCTCCCTGTTTCGCAATTGCATTAATGCAGTCAAGAGATGCGAACGATGCCAACGCTTCTCCCAGAAATCAAGAGAACCTCTCGCTCCTCTACATCCTGCCATTTTCACTGGCCCCTTTTGTAAGTGGGGAATTGACTTCACGAGTTGTAACCCTGCATCTTTGAGAAACCATAAATATATCATCGTAGCTATCGATTATTTCACCAAGTGGGTTGAGGCCATACCCACTTATGACAACACCGTAGAAACCACCGCTCGATTTCTGTTTAACCACGTGATAGCCCAGTTCAGTGTTCCCAAAGAGTTAGTCTCTAACCATGGCAAACACTTCGAGAATGAAGTTTTCAAGGAACTATCTCACCATCTCAGATTCACCCACGAATTCGCTTCACCATACTACCCCTAGTCAAATGGACATGTAGAAGTTGTAAACAAAGTACTCAAAAATATGTCACAACGCATGGTGAATAACCATAAAACCAACTGGAACCATGTGCTATTTTCTGCCTTGTGGGCATACCACATGGTTTTAAATACATCCACTAGATTCACTCCCTTCCACTTGGTATACGAGGTCGAAGTCGTGATTCCCATAGAACGCGAGATCACAAATTTTCATGCCGCTATCAAACTCCTCGATGATACCCAACCTCTATAAAAACACCTAGTACAACTAGAGCTCATTGACAAAAGCTGACGATAGCCACTGCAACACAATGAGGCCCATAAGAAAAGGGTTAAAGCATCATTCGACCACCACATCAACCCTTGCTCATTCACCGAGGGAGAACTAGTCCTTTGCTATGATGTCGCGAAAGAAGACCTATAGCAAGGAAAGTTCGAAACCTTGTGGAAAGGACCCTACATCATCAAAAATTTCCTCTAATGGGGGGCATACATCTTGATGGAACGAGACAAGACATGCCTTAGCAACCCTGTTAATGGCATTTACCTCAATAAATTTTACCCATGAGGGCCAAGATTTCCCTTCCCTAGAGTGAATGTACACAAACCCAACCACTAAAATTTTTTGACCAAAAGACTTATTAAACATGCTTAAAGTCCTACCATGGATCACAAACCTGAACCTTATTTTGGATTTGCTGATGGAGCATCAAGATGGTCTCGAATTTTAGTAATAGCTGACTGGGTGATCTATCACCTGGACCGATCACCACTCTACACAAATGGTGTGTGCATTGGTTCAGCAACAAACAATTAGGCAGAATATGACGTTGTCATCGAACTCATGTGTGACGCCCTCCATTAGGGCATACACCATATGCATGTATACCTCGATTCCCAGTTAGTAGTGTTGCAGTTAAACCAAACATTTGAGACAAGAGATACACATCTATTTAGAAAATATTTGCGTGCAAAAAGATTAGGTAGACAATTTGACTATATTACATTTACACATGTACCAAGGAGTCCAAACCAAAAAGCTGATCGCATAGCTAACAATATTCTAAACTGGAATTCATCTTAGATAAAACATCATATATCAAAAACCAAAAATATAGATATCCATCGACATAACATCATCCATAAACTGAAATAGGTGACACAACATGTAGAACCGCAAAAAATATCTCTCATATATATATCATGATGTATGTCTTTGAGTACAAAAATAGTGTCGCTGACCCATATGCCAACCCAAAGATACACAAAAATTCATCAAAACTAAGGGAAGCATCATCATAATGGATTCTTTTCCCATGTACAAATATACTCTAGGGTGGTGCCCCCTCAAGAGGGGCACCTGGACCCACAACTACTCCTGGTACCACCACTGGAGCCATCATCACAACTAAGACTACCAACCAACGTAAAATAGGCCGATAGTCCCTCTCCCAAGCCATCACTGTCTCCAGCCAGACCTCCTTGAGATCATCCATAAAACCTCGAGAAGGAACCCCCTGGGTCAAACAGTCCACTCGAACCCAGACATCCTCTAGAACTGCAACCTGAGCATTCAGTTCTGCATTGCGAGCCTTTGTCGCATCTACATGTGCCACCTCTTCATTGGCACGAGCTCGCTTGGGCGCAACCTCGGCAACAACGAAGCTTCTGCCCTCTCTAGAAGGGCCAACACCACCACCAGGTTCTCCAGTAGCATCTCCTCCTTGCCGTCCGAGACCACCCTGAGGTCTCCGAAGAGGACCATGGCCAACTAATCGAGACACGGGGTGACCTACCTCACCAACATCTGCAAGAGTAACCAAAACTATGTCAGTGTCACCATCAAAACACATAAGCACATATATACTCAAATAAATGCAGAAAACATAAAAAAACGTACCTGTTGGCCCCCAAGCATAACCAGAAGGGAGACTCATCTCTAGATCCCCCCGAAATTCCATCCCTGCATATGGGAATGGAAAGAACATATGGGGGTTCACCTCGAACCAGGCCTCTGTTGTGGCATTCCAGTAATGCCCAACCATGCCCCCACCATCTCACGGCATCACCGGAGCCCACCTCCTCATACGAGGCTCCCATAGCCCCCCAGGAGGCACCGCCACCACTGGTCTTAGCAGCACTACCCTCTCGTACATAATTCTACATAAAATACTGGAGTACGTAAACAACTTCGATCCATTGCGAACCTTGTTGAGATGTGTCGCCATCCTGTCATAGAAAAAATGGGAAAAATCATAAAAGTGTCTAGCCCTCAGCTAGCACAAGACTCCAACCTATGGGCCAGATGCCTGATGTGGGGCCGATGACCCTGCAAGTCACATAATCACTGCCATAGCACATTTCACTGCCAGATATATCACTGATGCAATACTGATGCACCCCTCCGTAAGAGATGCCCCACCATAATGATGTCTCCAAAACCTCTCCAAATCCACCCTCCCAGAAGGGAGTGGGTACCTCAGCACCTCACCATGAGGCAGTAACCCAATCACAAAATCTACATCCATCTCAGGAAAGATGGCCAGGTTACTCCCATGCAACACAAACATGTTGCGCCTCCTGTGCCAATGCTAGATCAAGTAGCAAAGCAATCGGTCCTGTGACCGAAGAAGCTCATTTCCCGTGAACTTCAGGAGCCCCCATTGCACCAACTAATAGAGTGCCCCAGCATCAGCAACCAATGTAGTTAGGAGCTCAGGCCAATCCCACTCTCTCCACAACAACTGGTCATCAAAACAGGAACCCATCAAAAACAGAAAAAAACATCAAAAATAGGAAAAAATAAAAAAATTGCCTCGACCTTTTGCGCGCCTATCCCTCGGATAGGTGCACTAAGGGCACACATGTATTTTCCATAGGTATGCTTAAGTCACGCCAAAGAAGGGGAACAGAGCGTTTGAAGCGCGCTTATCCCTACAAAATGCGCATAGAGGGTGCACTTTTGCCCTGATCGCCTGTGAAATCTAGGGAAAAAATCACTCACAAACGAAGTTTGTACGGACCCCGACACCATCATACTGAAAAAATTAAAGTGCAGGATGTCATGGAGGTTACCTGTGTTAGTCATCAATATTTTTCACTTGCTGTTGATGACTAGTTTCCTAAGCTGAGTTTTCTAGAAACTGATCACCAAACTGTCCAATCTGTCATCTAGAAAACACCCCAAAAACAATTTTTGTCCTCCTACCCCTTCCTGTCAGCCTATGATGAGGAAAAACCAATTTGTCAAGTCCTATATGGTTTCAACAAAATAACCATGTCCATAGCTGAAGATTATCTGCTGCCATTCACCCTTATTCTTCAAACCATTCATTATCCAACTGTTGACAAAGTGTCTGCAACCCTATCTCTGGTCATCTGTCATTTGAAAATCTAATCATACCCAAGAAACACTCAGAACATGTCAAAATTTTCCCTAAGTTAGATAGTGGTGTTTAGGGAGTCTTTTCCTTAGCAAAAATATCATGAGCCAAAAGCCTCTGATCAGTACCAGTCAGCCCTGAATTAGTTCCTATTCTACAAAATAATTCTTGTTTCATCCATAGGTCGCACACCACTAAGAGGTTACTATGTCTCACGTCAGAAGAAATTCACAAATATTTAGATCAGGAAAAGATAAGGTTGTTCACTATTTGATGAAGTATGCTTAGATCAGGCAAAATCTCCTTGAAGCACCAAAGGAGCTCTCCAAGGTTCAAAGTCATATGTTTTTACATCTCTGTAGGGGTGTAAATTTTAATAAAGATCAATGTTCAAGAGAGCAAAAGGAAAAAGTCAAAAAGGGTCCTTCATGCTGAATTAGTTTGCCATCAGTAAAACAAATGAAATATAGTAAGTGAAGGGCTACTAATAGGTATGGTTTGAAAGCCAAAATTTCCTGAAGAACAGAGAGCAACCTCCAAGTCCTATGAATGCAAAAGGATCATATTATGCTGATTAGGAGTGTTTCAACATCTCTTCCAAAAAGCAATTTCAACATACCTCTGCAAACACAGTCAAGGGAGGTTAGTCAACTATGTCTAGCAAGAAAATAATCTACATATACAAGTCATATGGCTTCTGATTTAAGGGTTCACAGGGATATTTTACAAAGAATACATATCTCAGAACATATCTCATAAAAAAAATTGTCAAATTTCACCTTGTTGCCTATTTGATATGATACCAAGCAGAGACATATGATTTGTAGAAAGATGACACAGTTTTGAAATATATGAAATGTCATATCCATAGTGAGAACCTCCTCCAGTAAAAGAGTAGATGATTAGAAACTTAGTGCTAACCACCTTCATTAAAAACAGATGGTTGAAAGCACAGTGATAACCTCCTTCATTAAAAAGTAGATGGTTAGAGGACATTATGATGAAGCCTCCTCCAATCAAGAGTAGATGGTTGGGAACATGATAAAAACCTCCTTCATTTAAGAGAAAAAGGTCAAGGTGTTTTAATTGATTTCAGAAATTGTGAGTCACCTCCTTCCAAGAGATGAACAAAAGATGAATCAGTAGTGTTTCAAATGGTGTTTGAGCAATTTTCCTATTAGAAATACAAGGTTAAAAATCAGTGGATCAAATGAAAGGTCAGTGGGTTGAAGACCTTTTTTTCACATAAAAACCACACAATGACATAAGGGTGCTAAAGGTCTCTGTTTCTTATGTTTACAAAAGCGTTCCTTCAAAGGAAAAAGGGCACATTATAATAGGGTTAAAACTTTCACTGTCTATAGGCCATCCTTCAGAAAATGGTAAGGGATCACCACTCCAAATATTTGCACCATGACACAGCTCATCCAAAAGGTTAAAAGACATCTCATACAAAGGTTTAAAAGATGTGATGAAGCCCTATTTCACTCACAGTCAAAATTCTCATCCATTAAATGATAAGAAAAGAGTTTTGGGAGACATAGGTAGTTGTCAACATAGGCCTCCTTCACAAATAAGTAGAGGGCCCACCATTGTTGAGGGTATTCAAAAGATGACATGTGGAACAAATCGAATCATAATTGTTGCTGTTATATGGTTTTGAGAAATTTGACATAACAGTTTAAAAAGGGGCTACAATAATGTTTGTTAAATATTTGCCTCCTTTGTAAATAAACGAAGGCATAAAACTACTCTAAAAGGCTGCGAAAGCACAAGAGATTTTTTCATTTTTAACAAGGAGGAAAAGGCCTTTTAAAAGCCCTCACCAAGTTTAAAGACTCAAAGCAACGTACATTAGAATCATGCCCGAAGAAAAAACATTTCTTAAGCGGTTGTGGAGAATTTTTTAGGCTCAAGGTGAGCATGGTACACCTGTTACAGCTCGCGGCGCGCCTTGTTGGAAATGTTGTCATTGATGGAAAAGTAGCACAAAGGAGCAGCACCTAAACCAGCATTAAGGAAAATTAGAAGACAGGGAATAGAGGCGACAGAGAGGTAGTAGTGGCAGCAAAAATATAAGTAAGGAGCAGCATCAGTCAAGGAGCAGAGGAAGCAAAGGCAGTGAATTGAGAGGTTCAATAAGAAATTGTATGAGTTTGTGTGGGCATGTATGAATAAGACTCTGTGATAGGGTTTTTGGATGGTACTTTGGTTTTGAATGCATAAATGGTTTGTAATTAAACTTGTATGTATAAATGAGGAATCTGTTCTGAAATCTATGTGAATGGGCTTTGACTGTAAAGAAGAAATGGTGAAAGAATGTGCAAATAATCTCTGTAATTGAGGTGAATTGCGTTTTGTGGGTTATTGAAATAATCGACATTTACATCAATGTTGTATTCGGCAAAGCATAATATGAGCCCTTATTGTAGTTAAGGCGTAGCTGAATAAGAATCAGGAGTTGAAAATATTGAACTATGGAAGTGTCGACTTAGTGTCAAAGTTGTTTGCCTATGGTGAAGGCAATCAGAAGTGGCTGGAATTTACAGAGGAACCATTGGAGAAGCCGACAAGATTGAATATGTTGTGCATTAATTTTAATGTCGAACAGTTAGGGGTAAGTGGATTCATATAAAGAAACCGTGGAAGTGGTGTTTGTTAATTAACCTATGTTGAGGAATTGCACATGAAAGGTAGAGTTCATATATATATAAGCGTGACGGAAACCTGAGGGAGAAAGCAGCAGAATCTTGATTGGAGTAAACAATAAAGGCGGGTTTCCGGTTTTGATTGCACCGCCTTCGTTTGGCAAGCGGTAATTAGAAAATCAGTGCAATTCCATACGCTAGGCGACACATGTCCCTGAGCGATTTTGGAAAACCACCCCTCATCGCAAGTTAAAGTTCGTGCAGTTAACTCAAGCGATATCCGTCGGATTGTATAGAGCAAGGCTAAGTGCTCTCTGCTGTCGGATGAGAAGGGCGACTTAAGCCAAGGTACGTTATATGGATACTGTGGGCCCGAGAGCTTTAAATATGAATTTTGGTAGTCAAATTAATATATGTTGCAGAATAATATTGTAACTTGGGTGTTTAATCCAAAGTTTCAAAAACACTCAGACTTCTACAAGTAAAGACCGAACATTTCTATATAACGAGGTATTTCAATGGTTTTATAACTATTTTTTAATTCATCGCATCGGCGGAGAAACCTTGGGTTATTGAACTATTAAGTGTTGACTGAAGATCTTATACATATAGTGTGGAACGCCCCCCCCCCCCCCCTTCATAAATTCCGAAAATCATTACCCCAGCTGGAAAGTACACTAAAGCTGAAGCGGAAAGCCTATATGTATGCAGTGGATTACATACAAAAATTTCCAAAACATAGTATATACATATATGAAAGGAGCTCTATTGTACGAACTTAATACAACCAAAGTATTATATAGTGGGACCCTTACCCAATCGCATCAGAAAATTGAAAGCGGAACAGGTTAACAACAAATTGAAATTGTGATTAGAGTTCCGGAACTGATAGGTGTATAAAATGTGGTTTTTATATGTTTGAGTTCCAGCCTAATCGCATTGGCACATTTAAATGAACAGTGGTCAATCGCATCGGAGTAAAAGCAGAACATTGGAACATACTACTAAGATTTGCGATTGCGATTAATCGCAATCGGAGTAATTGCATCGCATCGGATCGAAGTGATTGCATCAGGGCATCAGAGCATGACAATAGAAGTTGCGATTGCGATGAAGATGCGGACTCGATGGGTCTGTGAACTATGATTCATAAGTGCTTGAGTTCCGGCATAATAATGTTTCATTACGTCAGCTGTTGAAGGCGTCGTATATGTTAACATATGTGAAAAGAGAAGATTTATTATTGGTTTGTTATGTATAGACCAACATATACTACGAAGAATTGTGATATACAAAGAATAACCCTATGGGCTTGAGTTATTCAATTAAGTGATTTATTCAAATGTTAAATGGGTTGGAGTTCAATAGAGAAAAGAAATAACTAGACTGGTGCGCTCAATGATGGATATGTCACAGAGCATTATATAAAAGGGTTGATTCTAAGGTTCGAATATCAAAATAATAATGCCGAGAAAGAACATTAACTGATTGAAATAATAGAAGGAGAGAACCTTGCATAGAGGAAATATATTGGGTTTATAACCATGGCGAATTAAAGCCTTCGCATTTAGTAATTTAAACTTCCAGTAAAGGAAACCAAAGCATTGGAATTTTCCCAGATTTAAAGTCAGCAGTTATATATATTGTAACGCAGCTATATGTATACAGCAGATACACAATCACGGTGAACAGGAATATGCACAGGAATGAACTTGACAGGTGTACATGCGCAGGTGCACAGAGTAGTAGTAAATAGAGTATGAAGAACAGTTTCTTAACAGCAGCAGAAAAAGAAAAAACCAGCAAAGCCAAAGGCCAGAAAATGGGTTGAGTGAAATTGTTTTTATGTAACTGAAAAGGTGAAACGTAAATTTTTTAATTGATTTATATTTTAGTGATGCATTGGAAAGTCTTCAGAAGAGAACAAATATCCCACTATAATGGTAAATTGGTACCTACAGTTATATTTTCTGAATGAGCAGATAAAAGAGATGAGAAGGAAGAAGGCAAAGAGACATGGCTGTGCATTTCGAATTCCCAGTAGAATACAAACATCCATGAAGCTATTTTGTATAAAACAAGGTAATATCCAAGGGGAGAAGGTTACGAAAATAGAGTGAGAGAAGAAGAGAGTGTGCAGCAGAATTGAAGAGAGTTGAAAAAAATAAGAAAGCTGTAAGAGGTTAGAGAGAGTGAGTATAGAGAATGCAGAGTATGGAATTGAGGGAAAGAAGATAAGAAGAAGGAGGAGCAGAATGAGATGTTGTGAAAAGTCAGAGAATGTAGAAATGAAGCAGTGAGGTAGAGTAGAAGGAGGAGCTGAGAAAAGAAGAAGGAGAAGCTGATAGTGAATCTAAGAAGATGTAGAAATGATATAAGGAGAGATATGAGGACTGTTGAATAGCAGAAGAGAAGATACAGAACAGATCTGATATCCAATGTAAATCAGCAAGTGTTTTTCTTTTGAAAGAGTAAGGAAGTTGGAGCTTCCCTATCAAGTTGTAGCTTGATAGATGTCAGTTGTAGCTGACTGAGGTAGGAGCCTCCTGTAGGTTGGTGCCTGCTGAAAATAGATGGGCGTTGGTGCTTCCACATCAAGTTGTAGCTTGATAAAATGTCAGTTGTAGCTAACTGAGGTTGGAGCCTCCTGTAGGTTGGTGCCTACAGAAAAATTTATGGGAGTTGGAGCTTCCTTGCAAGTTGTAGCTTGCAGAATTAAGGTAGGAGCCTCTTGTGCGTTGGAGCCTACAGAAAATAAATGGTGAGAGGGAGTTGGAGCTTGCCTTTGCATCACAACAATAATAAGATGTGGTTTTCTCCCTTTATGTTTTTCCACTTATATCTGGTGTCTTTGTGCATGATGTCTATGTGTTGATGTGGTTTATCTAATCTGATTAATACTTGTTGCTCACATATTAAGGTTAGTGTTACATTAACAAATCTGCTTGATACTTGTTGCTCACAAACTAAGATTGCTCACATATTAAGTTGATCATGAAATGAAGGTGTAAATAAGTTTTAAGGGAAAAGTTTTAAAAATTCCATATATGTGTTAAACTGATTCACCCCCCCCCCTCTCAGTTTAACTAAGGGTTCAACAATTGGTATCAGAGCGGGTTCCTTTGGTGCAAGCCTAATAGCTTGAAGGAGAATTGGTTAAGTCATGGACTATCAAAATGTACCTATGTTAAATACAACAAAATTCCCTGAATGGAGAGATAAGGTTAAAACAGGATTATTGGCTTATGAACCTGAAGTATGGAAGCTTGTATGTGATGGTTACTTCACAGACTCCCCCACGGTGAAACAACAATAGAGGAATGCCAAGGAAAAATGTGTGATATATAACAGTCTTCATAACAAGGACCTTGAGTTGATAATGGATTTAACCTCTGCAAAAGAAATCTGGGATAGATTGCACTTCATGCATGGAATAGACACTAAGGACTGCACTAACAAGAAGGATAAGAGAATTAACAAGAAGAAAAATTCATGTCAACAGAAAAATGTTCAATCAAATGAGGTAACTACTAGTGTAAATGGTAGTAAGAACCATGAAGAAATTGTAGCTGAAGAAAAAGCCAAACTTGACACAGCTCTGATTGAAATAGAAAAATTGAAGAATGAAAACAAAGACCTTAAGAGATTGGTACAAATATGTGATGAGAAAGAGTATAAATATAGGAAAGAAATTATTGGCCTGAAGACACAACTTGAAGAGGCAAAGAAAGTAGAAGACACTCTGCTGCAACAAATGAGAGAGAAAAGTTAGGAATGTGAAAGATTGGAAGAAGAAGTAGTGAACCTAAGAAAGAACTTAGTAAAATCCCAAAGAGAACTATTAATGAATACACCTCTAATGAAAGGCTCTGGATAGTTGGACCAGATTCTAAATTCACAAAGGTCACCTCTCATAAAGACTGGGATAGGATATGAAGGAGAAACTAGTAAGTCCAAGGCAGAAGATAACAAGAAAATCATCTTTGTAAAAGCTGTAAAGGAAAATGAAGTAGCTCAGAAGATTCCCACAAAAGAAGAAGCCAACAAGAAAAAGATTTATAAAGAAAGAAACAGAATCAAGCAGCAACATGAAAGAACATAGAATGAGAGGATGAAACAATCAACTGCTAAAGGCTCATATGCTCCTAAGGATGAATTGAATAAATTTGGAAGATGTCAAAGAAGGTTCTTTCCTCCTATGGGAAGCATCACTTGTTTTTCCTGCCACAAACTAGGACACACTGTAGCATATTGTAAGACAAAGTAAACCCAGTCCAACCAGCAAAAGATGCAGCATATGAGAAGACTGCCTCAAGCAATCAACTGGAAAACACAATCTTTCACCAGGTACACAAATCATTTCCATGGCTACTGTTATGCATGCAATAATTTTGGACATAAAATTGTTGATTGTAAAATGTATTAAAAAAGGGGAACAAAGTATTATACATCATCTCAAATGTACCTTGGTCAAATAGGATGTTATATATGCCTCAAGCATGGTCACAAAACAAAAAACTGTAATTTTCCATATACATTAAAGAACTCTAAATAGATTATGGAATCCAATCCAATCAAACAAAACTATGAATCTAAAAGAAGTGCAGACATTATGAAGAACCCCAATAAAGTATGGAAGGAAAAGAGAAAGGGGGATCCTATTATCTCAATAACATAATGAACCTAGCATAGTCTCAGGGGGAGCTGCTCTAGGAAACAAAGCAAATATCCAACCAATGATAGATATGAAGCAGCATCTCAGGGGGAGAGAAATTCATATATAATCCCCATGAAAGTAGTATAAGAAGACCTCCTTGGAATGAAGACAGCTATATGGACAGGGAGGGAAAGGATTTTTCTCCAACAAAGAATTATAGAGAAATAAGAACATTTGAAGCACACAATAGCCAATAGATTGATGGAAGAAGAGAAGACAACAAGAAGCCTTGGTAGTAGAGAGAACATCAACCAAGGTTATGTAAGCTAAGAAGACAACAACATACTAAGTGATGAATGGTTAAATCACAAAAATTATGATTCAAGCTACAGAACTGAAAAGTCCGCTTGGAGTACAGTTAAGTGAGTGATAATTCTTTGAGTGATCTACCCATGAAGAGTCCAAGCAAATAAATTGAAAATGTCTTCCCAAATATCATCATGTCAGAACAGTTGAATTGTGAAAAAATCAATAGTAGAAACTATGGGTTCATGTGCAAGCTAAAGTGAAAGCTCTGCATATTTTATCAAGGTAATATCAACTGGTACTAGGTACAAGCAGCATGCTTATCAACAAAATACCAGGTGTTATCAGTGGAGCAACAATATGGTACAGATCCTCACGATCAAAGGATTTTGGCAAAAGTACATCAAAGTAAAATTCCCAGTGTTATCTACATTCAGCATAAAAAGGTTAGTGGCAGTACTAAAGAATTAGTATTATGTTTACATTTGAAGCATTATATTAATATTTTAAGCACACAAAGGAATTTCTGGAAATTCACCTCTGAAGAGAGATTGATCATTGACATACATACTCCTTATGTCATAAATAAAACAACATGGTTGATAAGTGAGACTGACCAATACATTGAAGGGTTTGTCTTGAAAGTACACTGTACAAGCAGTAAAGTCATTTGGTCTCTTAGATTTAAAGATATCATCTAATCTCACAATAAGTTGTAAACTCTGACTTGATTCATTGATCACATCAGTAAAGAGGACCTGCAGCTATTAAGTGTAATATCATTATCAGCATCCTAGCTCATATCATCACCAACAAGCAAGAAAAGTGAACCACAACTATAAAAGACATATTGGCTTCATCACAATTGAACAAATGTTGTACTACATATGAGTATTGCAGAAGAAGACATATTCCATCCACAATCTTCCTCAATAGAAATGTATTGGCGCACTACATCAGATAGAGACTGAAGTATATTTGAAGCATTCTCAGTATTTTAGGTTTAATCCAGTGATGCATCCCTGATTAGATAAAGCTGGTACAATGTGTTCTATGAAGTGTCATTATCCTCACTTTCAACTTTATACAAGTGAAAGGAGTCAGTGCTTTGGGATTGTATCAACTTGCAGTATACATTCAAGATCAATAATCCTCAAAAGTGTTCTCTCAACAACTCTTTTACACTAGTTTGGAGTAGCAGGGTACAAAGTCAGAAGAAGAAGGCCTAAACACATCTCAGAGAGAGGAAATGCAAAGATAGAATCTACACTGAGAGATGTGCAACCCTTTGCCATTGATTTCAAAGGGGGAGGAAAAACAGATAGGCAGAGGAAGCATTGGATTATTGGTGGATGTGTTGCCATCAATGCCAAAGGGGGAGACTGTTTGAAATGTTGTCATTGATTGAAAAGGAGCACAAAGGAGCAGCACCTAAACCAACATTAAGGAAAAGTAGAAGACAGGGAACAAAGGCAACAAAGAGGTAGCCGAGGCAGCAAAAAGAGAAGTAAGGAGAAGCATCAGTCAAGGAGCAGAGGAAGCAAAGGAAGTGAATTGAGAGGTTCAATAAGAAATTGTATGAGTTTGTGTGGGCATGTATGAATAAGACTCTGTGATAGGGTTTTTGGATGGTACTCTGGTTTTTAATGCACAAAGGGTTTGTAATTAAACCTGTATGTATAAATGAGGAATCTGTTCTGAAATCTGTGTGAATGGGCTTTGACTGTCAAGAAGAAATGGTGAAATAATGTGAAAATAATATCTGTAATTAGGGTGAATTGCATTTTGTGGGTTATTGAAAGAATCAACATTTATGTCAATGTTGTATTCGGCAATGCATAATATGAGCCCCTATTGTAGTTAAGGCGTAGCTGAATAAGAATCCAGAGTTGAAACCACTGAACTGTGGAAGTGTCGACTTAGTGTCAAAGTTGTTTGCCTATGGTGAAGGCAATCAGAAGTGGCTGGCATTTACAGAGGAACCACTGGAGAAGCCGACAAGATTGAATATGTTGTGCGTTAATTGTAATTTCGAACATTCAGGGGTAACCAGAATCATATAAAGAAACAGTGGAAGTGGTGTTTTTTAATTAACCTATGTTGAGGAATTGCACATGAAAGGCAAAGTTCATATATATATAAGCGCGACGGAACCCTGAGGGATAAAGCAGTGGAACCGTCATTGGAGTAAACAGTAAAGGCGGTTTTTCGGTTTTGATCGCACCGCCTTAGTTGGGAAAGCAGTAATTAGAAAATCAACGCGATTCCATACGCTGGGTGACATGTGTCGCTGAGCGATTTTGGAAAACCACCCCTCATCACGAGTTAAAGTTCGTGCAGTTAACTCGAGCGATATCCGTCGGATTGTATGGATCAAGGCTAAGTGCTCTCCGCTGTCAGATGAGAAGGGTGACTTAAGCCAAGGTACGTTATATGGATACTGTGGGCCCGAGAGCTTTAAATATGAATTTTGGTAGTCAAATTAATATATGTTGCGGAATAATATTATAACTTGGGTGTTTAATCCAAAGTTTCAAAACAGACTGCAATTAATCTGGTGCCTCTATCTTGTAGAATATGGTAGTTTCTCTTCTTTGCATAATTCAGTCTGTGTGAGGAACATGGGTTTTATTGAATTAAGTGTTGAATGAAAGATCTTATACATATAGTGTGGAACCCCCCCCCCCCCTTCATAAATTCCAAGAATCATTACCCCAGCTGGAAGGTACACTAAAGCTAAAGCGGAAAGCCTATATGTATGGAATGCATTACATACACAAAGGTCCAAAACATACTATATACATATATGAAAGGCACTCTATTTTTCAGCCTTAATACAACCAAAGTCTTATATGGTGGGACCCTTACCCAATCGCATCGGAAAATTGATAGCGGAACAGGTTAACAACAGATTGCAATTGCAATTAGATTTTTGGACCCAATGGGCATATAAATTGTGGTTTTTATATGTTTGAGTTCCATCCTAATTGCATCGACACATTTAAATGAACAGTGGTCAATCGCATCGGAGTAAAAGTGGAACATCGGAACATACTACTGAGAGTTGCGATTGCGATTAATCGAAATCGGAGTAATCGCATCGCATCGGATCAGAGTGATTGCATAGGGGCATCAGAGCATGACAATAGAAGTTGCGATTGCGATGAAGATGTGGACCCGATGGGTCTGTGAACTATGATTCATAAGTGATTGAGTTCTGGCATAACAGTTTTTCATCGCATCGGCTATTGAAGGCGTCATATATGTTAACATATGTGAAAAGTGAAGATTTATTGTTGGTTTGTTATGTATAGACCAACATATACTATGAAGAATTTTGATATACGAAGAATAACCCTGTGGGCCAAAGTTATTCTATTAAGTGATTTATTTAAATGTTAAATGGGTTGGAGTTCAATAGAGAAAAGAAATAACTAGACTGGTGCACTCAATGATGGATATGTCGCAGAGCATTATATAAAAGGGTTGATTCTAAGGTTCGAATATCAAAATAATAATGCCGAGAAAGAACATTAACTGCTTGAAATAATAGAAGGAGAGAACCTTGCATAGAGGAAATATATTGGGTTTATAACCATGGCGATATTAAAGCCTCCGCATTTAGTTATTTAAACTGCCAGTAAAGGAAACCAAAGCATTGGAATTTGCCCAGATTTAAAGTCAGCAATTATATATATTGTAAAGCAGCTATATGTATATAGCAGATACACAATCACGGTGAACAGGAATATGCACAGGAATGAACTTGACAGGTGTACATGCACAGGTGCACAGAGTAGCAGTAAATAGAGTATGCAGAATAGTTTCTCAATAGCAGCAGAAAAAGACAAAACCAACAAAGCCAAAGGCCAGAAAATGGGTTGAGTGAAATTGTTTTATGTAACTGAAAAGGTGAAATGTAAATGTTTTAATTGATTTATATTGTTGTGATGCATTGGCAAGTCTCCGAAAGAGAACAAATATCCCACTGTAATGATAAATTGGTACCTACAGTTATATTTTCTGAATGAGTGGATAAAAGAGATGAGAATGTAGAAATTTTCTGAATAAATCACTTATTCAATGGAGATTAACCTGATCACACATCAATTTCGAATTGCATGCATAACACATAATCTCTTCTACAATTAATTGTCACATGTGGAAAGAATAGAAGCGATCGCACATCAAATCATCACACACATTAACACAGTATGTATGGGGAAAGCCTATAGCTGAAAACCCCTCAGCTATTCTATATATTAGATGGAGAGAACATGCAGCAAATACATAGTACAAACTCCTCACAAGTACTCAGTACTATCTCCCAAAGCTACACAAAAACTAGCTTGGTTTTGAACAAGTCACAGGTTCAAAACACACTCACTAATTTCCCTGCCTCTATTGCGCAGTCAAGGCTGGTCTAAATAGAGATCCAAGTTTGAATCTCACGGGCTCCAACTGCGCAATTGTCATTGGTAATTTCCTCCAAGTGTGGTGCAAATCTCATGCACAACTAATGTCGCAACTGATAGCTAACTCAACCCTTTCATCTACCTCTTTCACTTGTCGCCACTGAACTGTCCATGCACTGAGTTAAAATGATGTGTTCTTTAGTTGAATAATGAGTTAATATTTTGTGAATTAAATAATATTTAATTCACACAACTCATCTCTAGTGTATCAGCCAGTTAAACTAAATACAACTAGTTCAACTAGTTAACCAGAACACAAGCTCCATTAACTGTCGCATCAACTCCACCGAACTCCACCACTTGAGCTCTAACTGAAGTCAACCATGCAATAGCTCAACTAACCCATAGGAAAAGTGTATTTCCTTCTGGCAGCTGCATGAGCCACTTCTGTAGCTCGAACTGAAGTGCTCCAAGAGAGTAAACTGAAGTTTAGAGTCCAAATATTATTAAGGGTAAATAATATTTGACTGTTCTATTTTTAGCCCGCCAGTATAAAAATAGACTTTGACCTAAATGCTAAAAATAGAGATCCATATATTTTTACCAACATGACCAATCCTCCAAGAATAGCATACTGCAGCTCCCGGTCCATGATCCATATGTCTAAAAATAGACATAGTCTAAAAATATACTTTTCGACAAAAATCACATATGTGGTCCCCACCTAGTTTAGGTGATCACTTTCCAACTAGGATCAGGAAAGATGTTTCAGGAGGCCTCCTTCACTATTTCTTGTTTCCATTTTCAACACTCCCTCTCAAAAAGAAAGGACTGTCTTTGCATGCGACATGCAACTCCATGCATTCGCCCTGCAACCTTCACAAGCGCCATGCAACTCCATGCATCTGCTCTGCAACTCCTCTGAAACTGAATAGGCTCCAAACAACTCAATCAGTATTGATGCATCTAGCATCTATCATCAAAGTCTTTGACTTCTGCTTGGCCAACTGCACATGTCATCAGGAACTACTGCATTGTTTAACTCTTGCACCCATGCACTCATGCACTTGTTTTCAACTCTGATCCGCGATCCAGTATTCGACACTGTCACTTTGATCTGCCTGCATCACTCCAACTGATCTGCTATTGCTGCGCTGTGGTCACCTTGTAGCCAGGTTCAACTCATGAGATCCACACCATCTCATGAATCCTGCCCAGAAATCTCCTCTTGGGATCAATCATGCATGTCGCCCCACCTCTCACCTGGTGGTATAGCTGCATGCACTCCCTCTGCCCATCTGGCACGAAATTTATCTGCTTGAGTGGTTTCTTTCACTCCATGATCCTCTTGTGGCTGCTCCACATCCCGAGGTTCACTATCACCTGCATGCAAAACTTGCTCCCTCTCAAGCATCAGTTGCATGTCTTCCTTCCGCTTCCCAACAGTAGGAAGCTTCGTAGACATCCCATCTACTTCAAGTCTGTAGAGATTCTTTGCTCGAATCCCAACCTTCTTGACTTGTCCCGTTGCCTTGTGCCGAAGGAACACCTTTCCTTCTCTAAAGACAACTTCATACCCTTTATCCTCTAACATTGCAACTAAGATCAAATTCTTTGTTAGACCTGGTACATGCAATACATCTTGTAAAAGAATGAGTTTACCTGACTCCCTCTGAAAGGTTATGGTACCAATGCCGGTCGCATTGTATCGTCCACCGTCACCCAACTCAACATGCATCTGGAGACCTTTCTCCACCAAGTCACTGAAAAGATTTGCATCTCCCGTCATGTGAAAGGAAGCGCCACTATCAATATACCACCCCGATCCCAATGCACTAGATAACATGCATGAGATCAATGAGAAGTCCAGCTCAAATTGCGAGGCAAGAGCCTCACCAGCTGCAGCTCCAGCAGCCTGCTTGTTCTTCTTCTTCTTTGGGCAATTCGTGGCGTAATGTCCATGATCGTGACAGTGAAAACACTTCACTTTGGACATGTCACACTCTTTACCATCCGCAGCGGATTGAGAAGCCTTCTTCTTGCCCTTCCCCTTCCTTGCTTTGGCAACCAAAGCGCAGTCTTCTTCATCAATTACCTTTGATGAAGATCCATCCCTGGTAGTCCTCCTGATCTCCTCTTGCATGAGATCCGACCACAGTCACTCCCATCCCGGCAACTTCTCCCGACCATTGACACTATCCTGATAGGAATGCCAAGCCTTCGGAAGACCAAGGAGAGCCAGGTCAACCAAGTCCTCATCATCGACAGTCACCCCCACACTTCCCAGCTCATCTCTGCACTGAGTGAACTTCGTGAGGTATTTTGCGATGTTGTCGCCTTTCTCCATCTTGATGTTCTTGAGTCTATCTTTGAGCGCCAGCTTCCTTTGGTCGCTCTTGCTTTGGTATAGATCCGTCAAAGCTTTCCACATTAAATATGGAGAAGCCTTTCCATGCAGGCTGGATACAATGTGATCCTTTACGCCCTCCAACAGGATCCTTCGACATTTTGCTTGTTTCTTTCGCCAAGCTTCCACAACAGCAGCATCATTAGAAGTAGGCTTTGGAATCTCTTTCTCCATGAATTCCAACAGCCCATTATCATCTAATACAGCCTCCATGCGGTCCTTCCATGCAACATAATTCGAACTGCCTTCCAAGGCATATTCTAGTCGCAAACCGTTGAAAGACATTTTCGCCGCGGCACCAAGAACACAAATCTGCAAATTTGAATTTCAACACCAGCTGATAACTCAATCGCTTCTGATCTACACTTGAGAAAAAATTATTTCCAAATCATAGATTTACTGCATGGGCTTTTACCAGACCTTTCACTTTCCAAAGAAAGATGAATCCAGAGGCTATCTGGCCCGTATGCAGGCTCTGTCCGAGGAAATAGGTTTTCAATCACCGTAATAGATCTCAAAAATTAATATTGCTCTGATACCATGTAGAAATTTGCTGAATAAATCACTTATTCAATGGATATTAACCTGATCACACATCAATTTTGAATTGCATGCATAACACATAATATCTTCTACAATTAATTGTCACATGTGGAAAGAATAGAAGCGATCGCACATCAAATCATCACACACATTAACACAGTATGTATGGGGAAGGCCTATAGCTGAAAACCCCTCAACTATTCTGTATATTAGATGGAGATAGCATGCAGCAAGTACATAGTACAAACTCCTCACAAGTACTCAGTACTATCTCCCAAAGCTACACAAAATCTAGCTTGGTTTTGAACAAGTCACAGGTTCAAAACACACTCACTAATTTCCCTGCCTCTATTGCATAGTCAAGGCTGGTCTAAATAGAGATCCAAGTTTGAATTTCACTGGCTCCAACTGCGCAATTTTCATTGGTAATTTCCTCCAAGTGTGGTGCAAATCTCATGCACAACTAATGTCACAACTGATAGCTAACTCAACCCTTTCATCTACCTCTTCATATGCATTAGTCCATGCAGGTTAAGTAGTGTGTTCTTTAGTTGAATAATGAGTTAATATTTTGTGAATTAAATATTTAATTCACACAGCTCACTCTCTAGATGTATCGACCCGGATTAAACTAAATACAACTAGTTCAACTAGTTAACCAGAACACCACCTCCACTAACTGTCGCATCAACTCCACCGAACTCCACCACTTGAGCTCTAACCAAAGTCAACCATGCATTAGCTCAACTAACCCATAGGAAAAGTGTAAATCCTTCTGGCAGTACATGAGCCGCCACAGCTGTTGAAATTCTCAAGAAGAGTAAGCGAAGTTTAGAGTCAAAACGTATTATTGGGGTAAATAATATTTGTTTGATACAACCACCTTACTTGATCTAAAAATAGACTCTGCCCAGTATGTCTAAAAATAGAGGTCCATCTATTTTTACCAACTTGACCAACCATCCATAAATAGCATTCTGCAACTCATAGACCATGATCCATATGTCTAGAAATAGACATAGTCTAAAAATAGGCTTTTCGACAAAAATCACCTGTGTGGCCCCCACCTAGTTTAGGTGATCACTTTCCAACTAGGATCAGGAAATATGTTTTAGGATGCCTCCTTCACTGTTTCTTGTTATTACCATTTTCATGAGAAGGTGGGAAGGAGCAAGAACTTGTGGATTTCATTTCGGAATTCTGTTAGAATACAAATAGCCATGAAGCTAGTTTGTATAAAATAGGGTAATATCCAAGGGGAGAAGGTTACGAAAATAGAGTGAGAGAAGAAGAGAGTGTGTAGCAGAATTGAAGAGAGTTGAAGAAAATAAGAAAGCTACAAGAGGTTAGAGAGGGTGAATATAGAGAATGTAGAGTATGGAATTGAGGCAGAGAAGATAAGAAGAAGGAGGAACAGAACGAGATGCTGTGAAAAGTTAGAGAATGCAGAAATGAAGCAGTGAGGCAGAGTAGAAGGAGGAGCAGAGCAAAGAAGAGGGAGGAAGAAGACGATAGTAATCTGAGAATATCATAAATGATATGTGAGATATGAGGGTATTGAATATCGAAGAAGATACGGAAACCGGCCGATATCCAAGGTAAATCAGCAAGTGTTTTTCTTTTGAAAGAGTAAGGAAGTTGGAGCTTCCCTATCAAGTTGTAGCTTGATAGATGTCAGTTGTATCTGACTGAGGTAGGAGCCTCCTGTAGGTTGGTTCCTATAGAAAATAGATGGGAGTTGGTGCTTCCACATCAAGTTGTAGCTTGATAAAATGTTAGTTGTAGCTGACTGAGGTTGGAGCCTCCCGTAGGTTGGTTCCTGTAGAAAAATTGATGGGATTTGGAGCTTCCTTGCAAGTTGTAGCTTGTAGAATTGAGGTAGGAGCCTCCTATGGGTTGGAGCCTACAGAAAATTAGTGGTGAGAGGGAGTTTGAGCTTGCCTTTGCATCACAACAATAATAAGATGTGGTTTTCTCCCTTTATGGGTTTCCACTTATATTTGGTGTCTTTGTACATGATGTCTATGTGTTGATGTGGTTTATCTAATCTGATTAATACTTGTTGCTCACATATTAAGGTTGCTATTACATTAACAAATCTTCTTGATACTTGCTACTCACAAATTAAGATTGCTCACATATTAATTTTATCATGAAATGAAGGTGTAAATAAGTTTTAAGGGAAAAGTTTTAAAAAGTCCATATATGTGTTAAACTAGTTCACACCCCCCTCTTAGTTTAAATAAGGGTTCAACACACCTGTAGACAGAGACATCATTAATTTGTGAAGAGCACAGCGCACCTGTAGCACTTTGTGGTGCGCCTGTGCTCAGTGCCCAAGGCCGACCCAATAGGTCATCTATGCGGCATGTTCTCCGTTCAATGCCCGCCCATCAACCAAGTGTTAACCTTGTTTTCTTTCCCATTGAACCAATGCTCCAAGGACATCTCAAACATTTTTTCAAAGGTATTTATTGTCTCCTAGCTAAGTTTGAGTTGGAGGGAGCATTTAAAACAAATTTCAAAGGATAAACAGTGATAAAATGCAAGGGTTTTTGTCAGTTTAAAAGAAGGTCTTCTTGCTGTGTATTGCAAAGGATATAAAAACAAAGATTGAAGGTGAATAAACTGTGTGTTAAATTCAAAAGAGATTTGCCTCCAAAACCCACAAACAAACCTTGTCAAATACCTCTTTACTCAAACACAAATGCTGAAGGGGTGAAATGATTTTAATTCAACTCATACTTGTTTGATAAAATCAAAGAAAAACGGTGATCATAAAGGGAGACAGAGTTTGTTTGAAAGGCCTATTACTTAGTGACAAGAGGATTGTCTTTGGTTTTAGAGAAACAATAACATCAAAGGAGGGCAGTTTATTCAAAAGCAGAACACAGTGTTTTTCTAAAGGGTATAGTCTTTGTTTTAAATCAGTCCCTTAAAAAAGTGATACCAAAGGAGACAGTGATTTCAAAGGAACTTTTTCTTGCTTCAAACAACCATAGAAAATAGTGAATTTAGAGAAATGAGTTAATATTGTCAAAATAAAAAAGAGATGGTTCATTTAAAACAAACTTGTTGGCTAACTAAGGACAGACTTTGTTTTTCAAAAAGTAAAGGGTATTGGCTGGAGATTTATCTCAGTGATCACTTAGACAGTTTTCCTTGGTGAGTCAGCAAAGGATCTCAGAAGAAAAATGCCTCCTAAGCTAGATAGCAGGAGTGGTACTCACAAAAGGTATGAGCCTTTTTCAACTCAGGAAGTGAATGCATCCCCTTCAGTGCTCTTTAACTTTCATGAAGTAGGATGTTTGGAATTTTGTCAAAAAGTTCAAGAGGTGAAAAGTCTTCTTCCCTTGACACATTTTTTGGCTTTAAAGCTGCAAGGGAATCATTTTCATCTAGCAGGTTTAGATTTCAAGCTCTCTCCTAGGGCTATCTCCAAAGCTACCAAAATTTCATATATCAGAGAAAAATGGTTCAAGCAAACATACCTGGATTTGAATCATTACAAACCCTTCTTAAAACCAGAACATCGAGATGCTTGCCATACTATTTTTCCTTTTTCCTACTTATTGACCAGCTATGCTCCTCTTATGAAAATCATCATGAAGTATTTCACATGCGAAGGGAGGTTTTCCCGGGTTTATGCTTACCATATCAGGCTTCTTATGCACTTCACAAGAACTCAATTGCTAAACCTACCTTTTTTCCTCTATAGAAGCATTGACAAGATGGCCTCTACTATCCAAAATAAGCCCTCCTCTCAACAACAAGCTTGTCTATTTCATCATTCCCTTATCAAGATCATCATCCTCCATCAACTTGAGAAAAAGGGAGTTTCTTGGGAATCTTTCATTTCACATCTCGATTTCTCCACTTCTTCTTCATCTCATGCACCTCCCTCACGATCCACTCATCATGTTTCTCCTTCTTCTAGTAAATTCACTCCTAAGAAAAAAAAATATCCTGTAATTGAAAGTGAAGAAGAGCAAAGTGAGAAGGGGAAAAACAGTGATCAAGAAGAGCAAAGTGCGAAGGGGAAAAACAGTGATCAAGAAGGAAAAAGTGAAGGACAAGCTAGTGATGAGGAAGGGAAAAATGAAGAATCCAAGCATGAAAATGAACATCAAGAAGGAAATGATGAAGAGCTTGAACAAATTAATACAGAGCCCAATATTCATGAAGAAAGCAGGGACAGAAATGAACAAGGAAGCCCTCAAGGGGACATACAAGGTGACAGCCAAAACACTTATGAGGAGGGTCAAGACAGTCCTCAAAGGGACACTTATGATGAAAAACAAGAAAACCCTCTAGCCAACAAGGATGATGACAATCAAACCCAAAATAGTGAGCATTCCAAAGAGGGTGGCATAGAGAAAAAAGGCCAAATCAGTGACCATGAGCATAGCAATGATAAAGAAAAACAAAACAATCTTCAAAAAGAGGAAAAAAGTGACAAAGATGATGATGGAAGCAACAAGGTTAAATACCAAGTAGAGTTGCCTCTCCTAGGCAAGGGGCCATGACTCTTCCTCTGAAAGTGGTAAAGCCTAGAAAAACTAGATCAGCTAAGAAAAGGACCACTCTAGCAGTAACTCCCAATGTTACTAGAGCACCCCGAAGTAAAGGCAAGTTTCCCAAGCAACCGATCATTGAAGTGCCAAGGAGGACAAGGAAGACCAAGAAATCTATCGAAGGCAAAGGGAAAGAGAATGAGGAAAGTAGTCATGAGAAGGAAGCGGATAATGGTTAAGATTTTCCTCTTCTCCTTTCTCTTCAACAATCACCATAGGTTGTTTCTGATTTTCTGGTATTACAGTCCTTCATGATCATAATTTAATATCATGAACTCCAACTGGAATAGACTGTTATTCGAATGGAAATGGCGGGTTTTTTACATGGATCATTTGCACTGCTTTATTATTATTATTAGGATTGGGCGTTGGTTGAGTAGGCAACTGAGGAGGTCGGAAGGGTGGAGGTAAAGGTAATGGGGTGGTCTGACTTGGAAGTTGAGGCATTGGATAAGGTACATCTGTAGATGGATATGGTTTCATAGGTGGTTGGTAGGAATATGGAGAATGAGTTGGGCCTTTCCAACCCTATTTCCATGGTTGGGAAGGTTGCCCATGCTGATACTGATTTCCATACTGCCACTGCTGATGAGATTTAGGATATGAATATGCATGTGGATTATAACCAAAATAGTGTGGAGGAAATTCAGGAGCCATACCTGCACCTACCTGAGGCCAATTTATTCTTGCTCCCATAGCATATATTTGTTCAGCTTCAAGCTACCCCCCTGCAAATACTGCTTTAAGTCCAGGTATAAAGGGACATTTTCATGTGATATGGTCTTCTACACAAATAGCACACTTATTAGTTTCTTTCAAGTTAAGAGGGCATTATTTAGGGGGATGCTCGTCTTTGCATTTAGGACAAAAAATACATAATGACTCTTGTTCCTTCATAATTTTTTGTTGAAATTTTAAAGAGTCTTACTGTTTAGTGACAATGTTCATTATATCCATTTTCATGTTTTCCATTTTATTTTCTAGTCCAATAATCATAGCATTAGTAGATTCATTTTTTCTATTTTTATTTCGAGTTCCTCTATCGGATCTATATTGATTTCTTGAAAATTTCCAGCATAATTCACAAATTTGATCAAAAGTTTGCTGAGAAATATCGCCTTGTCCTAACAAATTCAAATTGTTTCTAGCATTATCAATAAGTCCTCTTAAGAACAAGGTTCTAATAGTGTTGGGATCAAGCCTAAGTTTTGACCTTTGTAAAATATACAGAAATCTTTCCAAATAATCTTCAAGCATTTCATCATCATCTTGTATGATTGTAAAAATTTCATCCTGCATGTCCCGATTTTTACAATATTCTTGATATTTAGACAAAAATACCCTCCTCATCTGATCCCAGGAAGTTATGGTGTTTCCTCCTAACCCCATAAACCAATGTAAAATTGAGTCCTTGAGGGTAACAGGAAATAATCTTAACTTCCGAGCCTCAATTGCATAATGATAACTTCTACACAAAATATCAAACTCAAATAGAAAAGAGTCAGGATCTTCATGAAATTTACCATGGAAATGAGGGAGAGCTAACAGTGGAATATTCTTCATCTGTGACACAGTATTAGGATCCACAATTGGAAACACAAAAGTAGATTTTCCTTCACTTACTTGGTTTTCACCAATTCCTTCCAAATGATCTCCTTGGTCTGCCATTGTTTCCTTCTTGCTTGTATCACTTTCCACAGGCTGATCCACACCTGAGCTGTTATTACCAGAATCCAGATGGATTGTCCCTACGTGATGGGTTTGGATTGAATTGGGCTTCCTGCTTGTAGAAGGAGACCCAATGTGAGAAAAAATCTTTTGGCCCTTAGTGGGCTTCGAACCCTTAACTTTCCTAGTCATTCATCTCAAGAAAGAAATAAAAATATCAAAAAAATTTCTAGTAAAAAGGTTGTCAAAAATCAATCAGCACCAGTAAAAAATCCTTCAAAAATACTTGCAAAAATAAAGGAAACTTACCTCTATTATACAATCAGAAAATTCTTACCAAATCAGATCGCCTCCCAGGCAACGACGCCAAAATGTTGGGTGCAGGAATTACACTTAAGTAAACATCCTCAACACTTAAATGTCAACCTGGGGGATTCGTACACTTAGAGACGAAGCACAGAATGATGGTATGAATATTTCTAATATCAACTCCTACTTTTGAAAAGAATAATTGCATAATCAAACTTCAGAGAGGAAAGAGGAAACTCAAACCATCAAAACAATCTGAGGCTAGAACAAGAAGAAATGTACTTGCAAAAGGGATTCAGAAATAAAGAGGAGAAATCACTCTAGCTAAATATTGATTATCTACTGTGAATGTGTTTCCTTCAACAAAGACACCTTAGCAGTTTTCAACAAGTGAGTCCCTTCAATCCTACCTATGTAAAGATATCCTTCTTGCAAAAATAGATCTTGCACTAGTGCAGGAACAACGATTTATGCAGAAAGTGTAAAGTAATGTATTTACTAAAAAATTCTTTTCTTCATGCAAGGGCTTTGAAATTTCTCAAGTCCGCAGCACTCAGATCCAATACCAAGAAAATGGTTCTTGTACTCGATCAGAGCGTCTTGCACTTTAACTTTTGATCCTTGAATTCAATGATTCATTACTACAGTGTGATAAAACCAAATCATATATCAGTAAAGATGAATATCTGTAGAAAATAAGAAAAAAGTCTTTTTAATTAAGATATGAATGAAAGCAGGAAAGCTGTTAGAAGTAAGCTAGAAAGGCTTGCTGCATCATATTATCTAGCACTGGTGCAAGAACAGTTCTCCTTCTTGCGCTAGGGAGAAACCAAACCAACATGCAAAAAATAAATAGCACACCAACATGCACTGGTGCAGGAACGAACCAGGTAGAGGAAATAAACCAAATCATGCAGAAAGTGAATAGCACACCAACGTGCACTATTTCAGGAATGAACCAGGTAGAGGAAATAAACCAAATCGTGCAGAAAGTGAATAGCACACCAACGTGCACTAGGGAAGGTAACTCCTCCTGCTTGAACCAGGCAAGGGAAAGAAATAAACCATGCAAAAAGTAACCTAACTACTTCACATAGTATATCTGCTTCCACTCAAATAGAAATTCAAATACTATAAATTAAATCACACTTGACGGCTTAAAACATAAATTACAAGAACAAAAAGGAGGGAGAACATGCTGGGTTGGCTGGCCCTTAGCCAACCAGCGAATTTCTCTTTCAAATGAAAACGCTACTCAATATTAACTCATTAACTATTTAAGCCAAATGATAAAATGTACAAAACATGAGGTGAAGCTCTTCTTATTATATCCTTAAAGCAATTACATGCGCGATTACATATCCAGCCTAGATTTGGGCGATAACACAAGACAGACCTGTTACCGCCTCGCTAGTTTTATTCTCTGATCTATTCGATTCTATCAAAACATTGAAATTCTTGTCCTATTTACATTTCTGCTTATGTAGATCCTTTTGGAAAATTATTATAAAAAATTACATAACCGACTACAGAATAAGCTTTCGGCCTTCAAAATTAAATCGCTTTTAACAAAATAGGTCATGGCTATCTCCAGCGGTTTGTCTCTCTTAAGTCCGATCTCAACTACTCTCGATTTAACTGCTGTCATAGCTAGGACTCGACTACCTTCAGATATATCCTCGTTGATCGTATACAAAATAGGAAGCAACCTAAGTGATCCAGATTCGTTGCCAAGATTCACGATGTTGATGCTGGTGCGGGATCTGTTCTACACTAAAAATCAGCGATCAAGATAAGTGATCATCTATTAAATATCATAGGAGGTAACAATAAGTTACGAAAGTAATTCTAAGTAAGAAATCACGTAATATATAGTTAATAAATGGTAATATGAGTTAAAAATGTAAAATATGAAGTTTATGCAAAATGTGTCATCGTTCTCACACTAGTGCAGGATGAGGGCGCATAAGATAGGTAAAACACTGCAAATGATTACAATTTGGGAGGGGAAGAATGGTAAAAAAGAATGCAATTTAGGGGACTAACAGAGCTTTCATCACATCCCACTGGATATAATGATCGACCTTTAAAATTTAAGTCGGGGACCCACTTCATAAGGTTCAAATTATCTAAAATTTTGATTTTAATGCAACGAAAAGATATATTTTTATGCCAAAGTATAAATATTATAATACTTTAACATATTTTTGACAATTTTTTATTTTTATATTTTCACAGTTGAAAATGAGAGGATATTGCAAATAATCCACAACACCACCCATCATTGTCCTGAGTTTCCTCGTATCAAGCCCATGGTTAATGTTGCGTTCCCTAAGTTTGTAGTCCCTGAATCCTTTGTTTCTTCCTCGACTGCAGCCAAGAACCCTAAGACTATTCACACCAATCAACTATGTGCTTTGTGTGATCTCCATGGCCATTATTCCCACCATTTTTCCTGCCTTACACATTTTCACGCCTCTTTGGAGGTATTTCAGGAGTACGAGACTGAATAGAACCAGTCTGCCTCTCCTTTCCTTGTGCAGTATGATTTGGTATAGCTTGAGTATTTACCTGATCCCATTGAAATTCCCCCTCCTGATGTTGAGATGACGGATCCTGCGACCGCCATCCTCTACCTATCATCACCCATGAGACCCTTGGTGGAAGCTCCCTCTGATACTTCCCCTTCTGTTTCACTCGACCTCCCTTTAGCGATCACCCTGGGCTCAACATCAATGGATCCCTCATCTACTTGTTTTTCTGTCACCCCTTGTGACAATGCGCATGTGAACCTCTCTTCTCATGATGAGGAGTTAGGTATCTTTGTCGTGTCAGGTGGTATTTCTTCTACCAGTCACCCCATCTTCTATTACGATGAAGACATTATGGAAGGAGTCACCACCCTTGAATTTATCTATCCCCCCTTACATTGAACCCATGCATTCAAACCACATACACCTTGTGGCCATTACATTGACACCCAATTTTTGGGTAAGGGGGCACCCATATTTGAGAGACCAAGAGAAGAAATTCTCCATAACTCTCCTAGTGTATCTGGTCATGTCAACTCTAGTACCCTTATTCTTCCCCATTTAGAAGAACCTCTAGAGTCCTATATCACTTCAGATCACTCTAGGGATATACCCCTCATCATTCCTTCATCTTACATCAGCAACCCAGTCCCCTAGACATTGTTGTTGACCAACTTGTGTGTTTTCTAGGAGCACACTAGTTCATTATCTCCAAATCCACTCTTGGGGATAGTGACACCATGTATGCCAACCCAGAACCTTAGTCCATTTTCTTCATATATGCAGTACCAAAAGAGATTGGTAATCCTCCATTCCCTTTCTTGAATTGCATAACTATAACTAAAAAAAATGCACACAACATCATAAAAATGTGTTTAGATTCCCCTTTTTCTAATACATTTTGGCATGACCACAAACTGCTTGGGGGCGCCTATGCCCCTCAACCATAAAAATCCCAGATCTCAGCCAAAAACAACACTAAAACCCCCTTTCATTTATAGGTCACACTTTTTTGGTCATTTCCTGGGACAGGTCGTAGTTTCTGCCCAATACTTGCTACCTAGGCCGCAGAACAGACCCCAAAAAGTGCGACCTGGTCTGTTCATAAGCTTTGGGTGCCTAAATTGAAATTTTGATCCTCTTAAATGAAATAGTAGGGTTAGGCCTCTTACCTACAACTGACGGATCTCGATTCCAACGATTGGTTTTTCCGCTACGATTTCCACAAGATTTAGGGCCTTCTCTCCTGTCTACATTCACCACAACTACACTCGCAAATGAGTGAATTCGGAGGGAAAATTCCTTATTAAAAGAGAAACGCTAGGTTTTTCTTTCACCCGCTACAGCCAAACAGTAGCTCAGTTTGACAAATTGTCCATACCATTAGAAATATCTCATCGATCTCTCAAATGGGTATCCTTTAGTTTTTTGTGATTTGATACTTCACCCTGACACATTTTGTCCAAGAAGGGTCACTTCACCACTCCTAAAAATTGAATTTATTCACTTGAAACACTTATACTTGGGGCACCACTTTGCCTCTATGCTTGCCCACGCTCGTGTCAAATTTCGTCATGAGTAACCATCTTCTACTCATGTTTTTATGGTCCCTATTGGGCCTTTTCTGTGTGGCAGCATCATTGAGTCGCTGTTGTTTAGAGCATCCTATTTGAGTCATCATCACATCTATGGAGTATATCCTGAGTCCCTTTGTATCCCACTATAGTCCTCCATCCTTCATTTCTTGGTTCCTCTCTCATGTCGCACATTATGGCCTTGAGTCCTACTGTCCCCTGTCCCCTTTGATGTTTTGTCAATCGTTGCTAGGTCATCCATGCCCTTTATGATCTAACAATGGAAGTTATCCGTCCGTCAGTTAGTATCCCCCCATTTCATCATCATCCTTGGTGTCAATCCATTAGTCTCTCTACTATTTTCTCTCATGCCTTATTTGAGGATCCCTTATTTCCTCAACTATGGCAAACCTCCTTTTTTCGACATCAGATCATTCATTCCAGAAGATATTTCTAGAGGATGGTGTACCTTGGTTCCAGCTTCCACTCTTGTTTGATGCCTCGAATTAGGCAAGGGGACTCCTTATAGCCCTTTGAATTGATTGTTTCTCAGATTTAGCTCCTTAAATCATGATCGAGATTTGTATACTTGATGGTTCAATGATGCAACATATTTTATCGGTGATTCCTAGGGTGTGTGAGATGTTTCAGACCTCATGAGGGGGTGGCCCTTTAGATAGCCCCCCACATGCTCGGATGACCTCTTCAATACAGCCTTCGATGCAACTCCATATATTTGATGATGTAGGCCTCAACCGCTTGCAGTGCCTTTTAGTTTGCATGTATCAGTCATATTTTTAGAGCCCTTTCCTATTTAAAGGGGCACTTTGGTTGTACTTATATCTCTTGTACTCATATATTATTATATAAGTCCCAGATGTTATCCCAGGCACAGTATGTATGTCGGATTCATTATCATGTTTTTATTTGGCTCATGTTTATGCCAACATGTACTATATAGTTCAGTCTATTGTTTACTGGACGCATTATTCTTTGCACTTTTTCTCGACGGGCATAGGTATGCCTCCCCCACTACCTATAGCACAGGTACTCACTCATAAAAGAGACTTGCCGCACCTATAAGTCTCGCCTCCTCAGGGTCTAGTCCTCTAGCGCTTTGGTCTACCTTACATTTATCTCTCTCTGACTTCCCCTTCGGTGTCTAGTGATTAAGTTCTTACAACATACTTCAGTCATACGATTAGCTCCTAATGCTCACACGCTGGGGGGAAATATGTTACATCATTGTTTGGTCATCTAACCTATTACTATTATATGGACTAAAGTACACCATGTAAGACCAATTTTACCCTAAGAAAAATTGCTTTCACTATGAAAAATAACTTAGTAAACCACATTTATTAAGTTGCTTATGGTCTAAACAGGAAACCCCATGAGGAAATATTAAATAAATCCACATTTGTTTGATTTTCCTTAAGGAATAATTAGTTAAACAACAATTTAACTAATATTCCTGGTCATATTTAGCCCAAAACAGGAAAATTAATTAGATAAATCATTATTTATCTTATTATTTTCTAGAATAATTATTTAACCCTTATTTAAATAATATTGCTTGTTAAATTTGAATTGTATGCACATGCAAGTGATTTAGAATTTTTTCGCTCTGCTAGGGTTCACCACCGTTAGGGTTACAATGCCTCTACTACGGCGCTGCCGCACCTCAGAGAGCTCTGCATCCACTGCATGTACCCTCAGTCCTGATCACAAACGCATACACTGACGTGCATCTCATGGATTTGTCTCAGGGGGAGGCCCACAGAGCCTCCCCCACTGCCACGACTAAGGTTACTCAAAACCAGGCAGCCGAAGTTCCAAAATCATCCTCTACGCAAGCATAAGCCACGGCCGCAGAAAATGGTCCCAAGAGCCAGGCATCAGTGCCGAACATGCAAGGCGAAGCGCAGAAAGCAAAAATAGGAAAAGAACCGGACACAACAGATACCGCCGCCCTACCAAAGGCGACCTCTGCGACCTGTAAGCCAATAGTGGCAGATCGACCAAAAATCGACCTTCCAAGCCATAGAATCAATGCCCAGATCCAATTTATGAAAGACCACGCACTGATCGGAAAATTTGTGGGCTTCTGGCCTACGGAAAAGGCATTACATGGCTGGATCAAATCAAAATGGAAGCCAAAATGACAGATCACGTTGCAGCTAGGACCCAAAGGCTTCTTCACAGCCATCTTCACCTGCCTGGAGGATAAGTCGCACGTCATGGATGGAGGCCCGGACTTTTTCAACTCCTCAGGGCTCTACCTCCGGAACTGGACAGAGCGCTTCAATCTAGACAAAGAGGACCTTAACTGGGCGTTGGTCTGGATCAGGCTTTACTCGCTACCTCTGGAATATTGGGATGAGGAATCATTAAGAGACATCGGCAACAGCCTAGGAGAATTTGTCAAAATAGCGGAGGAGACCAAGCTAAGACGTTATACCTCTTATGCTCGACTGTGCGTCTTCATGCATCTTGCGCAAGCCCTCCCTGACTCAGTAAGTCTCTATCACGATGACTTTGAATGGGTTCAATCCATTGATTACGAGCATGTTCCCTTCAGATGCCGCAAATGTCATGCTCATGGACATCTTTTCAGAGATTTCCCCCTCAATCCTCCCCCCAGTAAGCCCTCCGAAGCCTCCCCTGGCACTGATGCAGATGGCTTCACCAAGGTCCATTCCCGTAGACGCCACAACAAAAAGCCCTCTGCTAGTTCGACTAAAGCCACTCCTCAATCCCAAGATCTCCCATCCATGAGTAATAGCTTTGAAATCCTAACCCAATCTACCCCTTCAGCCCCTGAAAATAAGGGTTCGACCGCTATCCCTACACCCATGATCATCACGCCTCCGGTCTCTGATATTCCTGCCGATTCAATCCCGTCTGTGCCTCCACCAGAGGATTTCCTCCTCCCTGCCAAACCTTCCTCTGTCTCTGCCTCAGGAGATGCCTCCTCCCTACAAATGGAGATAGATTCCTCTGAAACGCCCATCAGTCTATTGGAGGAAGGTCCGGAAGGGGTCGACATCGACGAGCTTGACATCTACACTCTGGAACAAGCTTGCAAGAAGCAAGACTTTGACACCACTTCGGAAAAACAGATATAAAATCTGGCGGTTGCCCTGACCAAAGCGTCGCAACATCAAAAATCCCTTGGAATCCAAGTTGGAAGCCCGTGGGACAGCAAGAAACTCTTCAAGGACTCAAAAATAAAGGACGGAAAACTGATCTACAAAGGACCATCCTCATTGGAGAAATGCTAGTAGATTCTGGTAGGTACCCCAAGCTTACCAGGTTTTTTCAACCTAGGGAAGAAATTTTCCAATGAAGCACATCTCTTGGAACATAAGGGGTCTAAATAGCCCCACCAAGTTCAGAATGCTCAAAAACTTGATACAAATGGAAAAGCCGCAGGTCATTTTTCTGCAGGAGACTAAATGCACAAGCTCTACTCTTGGCCCCATCCTCACAAGAGCATGGCCGTGCTGCAACTCTATAGCTGTCGATGCATTAGGATTCTCAGGCAGACTTGCCATTGCCTGGGACCTTCAGTCAATCTCAATCAGCGACGCTCACGCTGCCCACAATCTGATCCAAGCGACATTCCACATTCTGGGAACAAATCTACATGGTCAGTTCACAAATGTATACTTCCCCCAGGACATACAAAGGAAAATTTCTCTACTCAGCACTATAGAAGCGCTCAACTCCAGCAGAAACCACCCCCTATGGATACTAGGAGGTGACTTCAACATGATCACAAATCTTGAAGAAAAAAGAGGTGGCCGGGCCAAACTTGAAGGAGACAACACTCGCTTCAAAGAATTCATTCAACGCAATTGGTTAATCGACATCCCCTTTTCCAACGGCATTCACACCTGGAACAACAGACGAGCTAGCCCTCAACAAATAGCTTCCAAATTGGATCATTTCTTACTGTCCGACAACGCTATCCATATTGGGGGCGATTTCCATACCTCTATCCTTCCTTTTGCCGGATCCGATCACTGGCCCATCTCATTACAATGGTCCAGACCTAGAAACACCTCCAAAAGGCCATTTTGCTTTGAAGCCTTCTGGCTCACACATCCAGGTTTCAAGGACATGGTCAATTCAGCCTGGAACGCCTTCATCCCGCCACCAGGATCCAAGATGTATCAATTCCAGCAGCATCTTAAGGACCTCAAGACTCACATCAAGCGATGGAATCACTCCACCTTTGGGAACATATTTCAGCATCAAAAGAAGCTCAAAAAAGAAATGGAGGAGCTTCATACACACATCATCCAAGAGGGACGAACTGAGGAGATGATCTCAAAAGATCAAAACCTTCTTAAGCAGCTGGAGGACAGGCGACAGCAGGAAGAAATTCTCTGGAAGCAGAAATCTCGCATTCGCTGGCTAAAGGAGGGTGAGCAGAACACAAAATTCTTTCATCACTCCACCATCCAGCGCAGGATTCACAACAACATCAACTTCCTCCAGAACCAAGTAGGAGAACATCTAGAAGAACACCAGGCAATTGAAGCTGAACTCACAACTCACTTCAAAACGGTCCTGCAAGAAGATAGACCGGACAGGCAGACAACGATCAACAAGATCCTTCCCCACATCCCCAAACTCATCTCAGAAGAGCACAATCAGCTCCTCCTGAGGCCAGTATCGCTCTTGGAGGTTGAACAAGCTGTCGCTCAGAACAAAGAAGGCAAGGCCCCAGGACCGGATGGCTTCACAGCCTGCTTCTTCCATCACTTCTGGGACGTGATAAAAAATGAGGTCTGACAATTAGTAGAGGAGTCCAGAACCATGCACTGGCTCCTTCCGTCTCTCAACGCCACCTTCATCGCCCTCATCCCCAAAGTCGACCATGCTGCCTCTCTGGAAAAATTCAGACCCATCGCCCTTTGCAACTTCATCTACAAAATCATCTCCAAGGTCATTTCCAATCGGCTCAAGCCACTCTTACCTCTTCTCATCTCCTCCGAGCAAACGGGGTATGTTGAGGGCCGTCAAATCCTGGACGGCATCATACTTACCCACGAGGTTATTCACTCCTTGAAGCAGATCAAAAAGCCTGGCATGCTCTTGAAGATCGATCTATCTAAAGCCTTTGACAAGCTCAGCTGGAATTATATCCACCAGGTACTTTCTGCCTTTGGTTTTAATCCCTCTTGGATTCGTTGGGTCACGAGTCTAATTTCCTCCTCCTTCTTTTCCATCCTAGTCAATGGTTTTCCCTCCCAACCTTTCTCTCCTTCTCGTGGTATCCGTCAGGGCGACCCTCTATCCCCCTTCCTCTTTTTACTAATGGCCGAAGGTCTTGGAAGATATATCAAGCAAGCCATGCACAAGAAGCAGATTCGAGGCATCTCTGTTCATGGTTCTTCACCCATCACACATCAGCAATTTGTGGACGACAACATGCTCTCTGGGCACCCCTCTACCCAAGAAGCCTCCTCTCTCAAAGCCATTCTCGACACCTTTACTGAAGCTTCGGGCACCTCTGTCAATGCCACGAAGTCCCAAATATTTTTCTTCAACACAATGACATATACTCAAGCTCGAATAGCTCAAATCTTGGGCTTCACCATAGCCAAAATTCCAGCTAACTATCTCGGCGCCCCCCTCATAGACTCTGCCCTGAAGCACTCATCTTGGAAGCAACTGCTTGACAAACTTGAAGCCAGACTCTCCTCTTGGACGTTTCGCTCTCTCAATCTTCCCAGTCGACTTATCCTTGTCAAGGCTGTCCTTCAATCCATGCCCCTCTACCTTTTCTCTGTCCTGGCTGCACCCAAGTGGGTCCTCAAGCAAATCAAGGTTCTTCAACATAACTTTCTCTGGGGAGCCTCTGGTCATAATCGGAAATGGGCTCTAGTCAAATGGGCCACTATCTGTACCCCAAAGCATGTTGGAGGCCTGGGTCTTCGTGATCCCTATCACAGCAATGCCATCATGGGTGCAAAAGTCTAGTGGAATTGGCTGTCTAAACCTCACAACCCATGGGCGAGGCTTTGGACTGACAAATACGCCAATCATAGACCCACCTCTTAGCTCATCAGACTCACCACGGTCGACTCGGGTTCATTGATCTAGAATGCAGCGAAGCAACACCGACAACTGATCCAAGAGCACAGTTTCTGGGAAGTTCACAACGGTCAAGTTGCTTGCTTCTGGACAGACGCCTGGCAGCAAAGACCCCGCTTGTTGACTTCCATTGATCCTCAGCTCCAACCGCAAGAGATTCACTCCCTTGAAGAACCGTTCTGCCATTTCTGGGAGGAGGTCCCCATCCAAGGATTCCGCCAATGGAAATCATCGGCCACCTGTTTGAATCAGCAGCATGATCATGTTCAGGCGCATCTAGACAAGGAGCTAAACAATAGGAAATTGAGATACTCAGAGCAGCTAGACATCATAAGGTGGGGTTACACCACCAAGGGCATGTTCACAACTCAGGAAGCTTATTCGCTTCTCATTCGTACCCAAGATCCCATAGATCCCATTTGGAAGGGGCTCTGGCTACCTCATCTTTGGCCCAAGATTTCCACTTTCTTGTGGCTCCTTAGCCACCGCAAAATTCTCACCTAGGACAACCTTATCAAAAGGGGCTTCACTGGCCCTTCATGCTGTCCAAACTACGCCAATCAGGAGGAAAACATCCACCATCTCATGATCACATGCCCTCTGGCAGCTTCGCTTTGGGACAACATCAGCCTCAAATGCAGAATAGATGGCAGGAACAGGGCAGACCTGAATGCCCTAATTCGCAACTGGCTAATAGCCCCCTACAACTGTGCTCTCCTCAACGCCCTGTGGCTGATCATTCCAGGCCTCACGCTTTGGAACATTTGGAAAGAACGGAACAGGCGAGTCTTCAAAGGCAAAATTACTCCTTTCGATGTCCTTTGGAGCAATCTCTGCAGGAACCTCCAAGAAACTTTAAGTCTTCGGAATTGGCATCAAGATGACTTCCCCTCACAACCTTCAGAAAAAATCATTTGGGAAAGCTGGCAACTTACTCTTCCGCAAGTACACACCTCATGCAATCATCCAAAGCATCAATCCCCTACCAACCACAGTTGGGACCACCCCCCTGAGGGCTCCCTAAAGCTCAACTTTGATGGAGAATCCAAAGGGAACCCAGGGGAGGCTGGATTTGGAGGTATCTTCAGGGACCACCATGGGAGACCTCTGCCCATTTACTATGGAACTATGGGCTGGGATACCAACAAATCGGCAGAGCTTGAAGTACCGTGGCAAGGGCTACAACTAGCACATCTCAACAACTTCTTTCCTCTGAAAATTGAGGGTGATTCTCAGATTCTTATCAACATAGCTCAGAAACTACTCCAAGGCTTTCCCCCTTCACGAGTTTCTGATAGTTGGAGATTGACGGCTAGACTAGAACTCATGGCAAATTGGATGCAACAAAACAAATCCATTGTTCTAAAGCATGTCAAAAGATCAGGTAACAAGGTAGCGGATCTACTGGCTAACAAAGGAGTTACCAGTGCTCAAAATCTCTTTGCTGGACCCCTCTCCAATCTCAATGACAACAAACTCCTATAGGACTGCACTCAGTTGGTGCAACAAGACAACACCACCCCAGATGCGGGTGCATCCATTTGATACGAGGAAGATTGGTGGTCAGGCTGGTGCATGGCAAGGCCACATGGCCGCTGGCCACCTACATTCAAGTCACACTGGTAGCATTTATAAAATAGCCCATCACCCAACTTGGCATTCAAGCAGGTGGGGAAGACGAGGCTGCATCCATAACTCGACGCTGTCCTCCAGCTACAGGCGCATTTTCACCTTCTTAATTCTTCACTGCTGGGCTCTGCAATTTATTTGGCTCGTCACCATGCATAGTTTCATTGCTCCGCTCTGCTCTGGCTGTCCTCCGAAAGCCAAGCTCTCCAGCTCCCGCACTACACTAGGAAGGCGATGTAATCTCTATTGCTGCGTGGAGTTTATTCCTGGTTTTCATCACTCTCAAAGCCCATTTTGCCCCTTGCTTCTTGCAGGCCCGCCTCAGTATATGCCGCCTGTCACTCTACAATTCTCGCCAACTTGTTTGCGCTCTCCAGGTGAGAAGATGCCTCGGCTTCGGCACAGGCTCAGATGCCGCAGAGGCAGCACTCGAGCCAGGCCCTCCTCTAGGCATCGCTCCCCCTCCAGCCATTCGAATTCCTCGGCTTCTGACTCCCCCCTTGGCGCCTCTCCTCGCGCTTCTAACAGGCACAGACCAGATCGTGGCCCCTCCTCACTTGTCCATCACCCGCCCCTTCGTCTGCGCGATGCCAATGTCCCTCAGCCTCCCTCTGACCCTCGCAGTGCTGAGTCTGCCCACCTAGTCAACCCTTCCACGGCCTTGTTTCACTTCCCTTGCCTTACTTCCTAGCCTATGGTGGTGGTGACGATTTCTGTAACGTTCAAAGAACTCCCTCAATTCGGCTCGATGACCTTGCCTCCTGCGCATTCGAGAATTCAGCTTCGCACCCCTGGGTCTGACCAGGCTATCCAAACTGGTGCGCAGAACCGCTCACAAGAAGCTGAGGGAGGTAGACATGGCGGTGGCAGTTCCAGTGTCAAAGGCACGCCAACAGAGCAGCACGAAGCAGGCACGGTAGCAAATCCCACTCCGGACGATGATGATGACAGCTACGGCTGCAGAATCGAAGAAGAACCCCCCTCTGACGACTATGGTATCTAGGACTCTCAGTTATTTTTTGTCTTTCAGGTCAGATTTTCTGTCTAGATGGTGTTTTCAGAAATCCTGGCCTGCGAGCTTGTCAAAGCACTGTTACAGTCCTATGTTTATGTTTAATGTTGGTTTGTACTGCTACAGTCCTATGGTTTTTTGCTCAATGCTGGTTTCCTCCTTAGAGGCAGCAATTAAACTTTTATTGGGCTAGTTTCCCCCTATGGGCAGCGCTATTTTTGATATTGTGCTGAAATCTTCATGCCTATGAAGGCACACCTCTGTATGTACCATATTTTTCCAGTAATAGAATCTAGTCTTATTTAGAAAAAAAAAAAATATTGCTTGTTAAATTTGACTAAATCATTTATAAATAATTGAATAAATCATTATTTATTTAATTATTACTCAACCACATCCTTAAAATAATAAATAAATCATTTATTTATTTATTATTTACAAATAAAGGGATTTGACCAAATTCAAATTCTTTTTCCCTCCATCAAATATAATAAAATATTCCATAAAAGTCAGATCTAGATTTGGTTAATAATATTTTAATTATGCACCAATATCTAGACTAACTCAATATTTTTTTATAAATAGAAGGGTTTTTCCATTCACTCACTACCTTTTTTTGCCTAAAGATCACTCTAGATCTATACTTTTGGTCTGACTTTGATCCACCATCATTGTTATATTTTGCTACCATTTTTCTTGTGAGCTCCCTTTGAGTTCCATTTTTGTTTGGGTTTTCTACACCATCAAGAGAGAGGGATTTCAGATCTGATGTGCTGAGGACTTACAAGAACCCATCCTATTGAGGGGGATTGGTAACATCTTTCTATGTTCCCTTCCCAGGTGTCAAAAAATACAAAAATTCCTTAAAACAATCTTGTCTTATCTATTGGACGCATGGAACAACTCTTGCTTTTATTTACTGCTTAATGTATTTTAATGCATAGATCTAGATTTTGCATCATTTATCTTGGTCAAATAATTGTATATCTAAAGATATTGGAAACCATATTTGCTGTTATGCACGACTAAAGTGAGCCTTTTTCGTATGCTTGCGGTTAAGATTCATACTAACAGCTAAATCCTTTATACCTTTTCATGAGACATCTCCCCTTAATTCTCCATCACTCCACTCATTCCATCACTCCATTCCTGACCCCCATAAAACATTTCACTTCATCCCTAAGTAATATGGAGCCCCAAGAAACAGGAAAAACGCTGCTACATGAAGTTGGAAGTTTCCTGTAGCAATTATGTGTATGGCACAACAAGGAAAAAATCCAAAGATAAGTTGAAGAAGATGGCTTTAGAGGACCACTGACATAATCCAGGAAAGTGAACACACTAGCCAAGGAACCTGAGGACCTCCATGCAACACTTGGAAGAATAAAATACAAATAAAAGGTTAAGAAGCTCACTCAGAAAACAAGCAGCTCACTCAAATAACAAGTTGATCACTTAGAAATATATATATATAATTTATGCAACACACCAACAGTGGGTAGGCTCAAGTATGACACTTCACTTCTCACTACACATTCATAATGATCGAAATAATTTAATGTCAAGGTTTAGAGACTTAAAAGGTGAAAGGGTGGCCAGTTAACTAGCCACCTTTGTAAAGTTAATGTAATATTCTGAATTAGCCATGAGCTAGTTGGAATATTAATTTTTGTTTTTGCTTCCTTGTTTGATGAATAAGAGGGTATGGAGGCCCATAAATCTCCTTAATATGAATAAAATCAATGCTAATGTGAAAGGAGGACATCTTAGTAGATTAATTGAGCACCCTTATGTGTGAAAATGGGCTGGAACACCTAGACTGGGTCAACTTTGACCAAATCAATAACGTTGTCATGGAGGAGTGGCATTTATTATGGGACAACACAGTTTTGGAGGGGGACTCCATGAATGGAAGTAGTGCCTTTAATGAGTGGGGCCTAGGGTGATGAAGCTCATCACTTATATAAGGAAGAGTATGGCAGCAACATTTATGTTATAATATTTTGATATATGGTTTGTTTAGACATATAGCTTTCTTAAGATGTTTAACTAAGATTGTAGTGTTGTTTAGCACAAAGTGTTCCCGAGAAGGAATCCCACCTATTTCCTTGAGTGACCTCTAGGAATAGAAATTCACTATATTCCACATTTAGGTGTCAGGCCAAGGCTTCAGTCTTAATGTACAACACAGTTTCTGTTCAAAGGTTATGTTGTGTTGCAGGGAAGAAGTTGTGGAGGGTTTATTTGGGCGATTTATGAGCTAGATCTCATTGGAGGAAGGTTCCTTTCTCTTAGGAGGATATTCAAGAAGGCCCTGGAGCATCATTTATATATTTTCCACCAGGCCACAGTGTTATTATCCCCTAAAATGCAGTATCAGTCTGGATCTACGTTATTCTAGGGAGGAGTTGCAGGGGTGTTTGTAGTAGGTGATTTGGGGAGTGTTTTCTTCAGTGAGGGTGTTAGCATTTCATCTAGAGGATCCATTGGAGGAGAGCATACTTATTTTTTTATCAGCTTCATCCATAACTATTCAGTTAATTTGTTGCAACATACTTTCAACCCTAGGGTTGCGGCTCATATTGTATTATTGGGTGTTTTTCCTAGAGACCCTATTGGGTTCTTTTTTGGAGTTTATATAGAGATTTGATCTTCATTTATTGTATATTTGAGGCATATATCATCCCTTTATCTTTTGTGCACTCTTTTTCTATATCAGTGCTTCTATGAATGTGTTGTAGCAGTGTCTCTGACATTTTGATATAGTAGCAGCACCTCATTCTTGAGGGATTTCTCTATTGGAGGCTTGTTGTAGCTTGTCTTATGGTTTGTGGCCCATTATTTTATACATATATTCTGCTGTTATGATGAATGGAAAGGCTCCATATTTCTCTCATAATTTTATGTGATGTTTTACACTACTATTCAAGCATTTTGCATTATATTCTTGCTTTTCCCATTTGGTAATATTGCAGTTAAACTGAATGAAAATTTAAGTGTACATGCCACCTAAGCAAGTCAAATTAGTCAAGGGGGAGTGAACAAGGACAAGGAGGTGACTATGAGGTCAGGGAAATGATTAACTGGAGTGGGACCAATGGTCCCAAAGAGGAAAAATCATGGCAAGGAGAAGTCAGCATCTCGCTCCAAATTTGGTTAAAAATACCATAAAGGTAAGATTTGGCTCATTATAAACACTCAGTTGACAATTTTGAGAGGATTAGGAGCTTAAGAAGTTAGAGGATCCATTAGAGAGAGAAGCATCATTGAAGGGTAAATCTGAGCTATCATGCACCCTTGTGCTACAAGAAATAGTGAAGTGCCACAAGAAACTACACAAGAAGATCGACATGGATAAGGAGAGAAAAATAGAGTCACCTTTGTGTGGAATTATTTCCAAAGGCCACCATCTCCAAAGGAAAAACAACGTAGTATAGAGGTAAGTGGTTGCTACCCTCTAGAATTGCAATTTCTCCATGAAATTTACACACAGTCAGTTATAATTTGGGAATTAAATGGTGAAATTTGAATTTGTTTGAGACTATAATCTCCATGACCTATTCACAAGTAACTCTCAAACAAAAACCATCTTACAACTTTCCTATCACAACCATAAAAATGGGATGGGGATTTAACAAAAGGGAGCCCACTGATATTAAAAGAATAAGCCTGCATCCTGAAGTAATGAATATTTTTAGGAAGCACCAATGGCTAGGTTTCTTTGAGCTTCTGAATGGATTTGATGATGAGATAGATATAGATTTTGCAGTGGATCTACAATCACACTCAGAGGAGAGAGCCACCACTGTGGTTAGGAGCCTATCCATCACACTTTCACCTAAACTAATCAACAGAATGACCACTTTTCCCTTAGGATTCAAGTGGATTAAGGAAATCACACTAAGCATTGCATCCAATAAAAGCTTATTTGTGCCAGGAGAAGATTTCATTAAGGAAAATAATGGAGAGAGGAAAGAAAGCGTTCCACACCCTTGGGATGAATTAGCCTTCCATATCATGAAATTCATTTCTTGTGAAGGTAGACTTACTGTAGTCTATGGATACCATTTTAGGTTGTTGAATGAACTTAGATTTAAAGGAGAACTCCCTCTAGAACAAATATTGAGCATCCCTCGTTTCCTCTTGAAATTAATAAAAAACATGAGGAAAAAAGGTGAGGGAAAGGAAATACAAGCATTTGTATCATCATGGCCTTATCAAACTGATAGTGAGTGATGCCCTGAGAAGATTAAAACTTCCTTTGTCGTGGTCCTCATTCATATACATGGATAGGTAAGCCTTCATAGCCACCTAAATTGGACAAACCTTTGCCTCTAGTCTTAGAGAGAGGGAGGTAGTATAAGAAGAAGAAGAGGAGGTTGAAGTTGAGGAGGAAGAAGAAGAGATGGAAGTTGAAATAGAAAACATAGAGATATTAGAACTAGAGAAAGAAAAATAAAAATAGGTAAATGAAACCGATAAGGAAGATACTGAGGGAGATAAGGAAGAGAATACAAAGGAGAAGGAAATATTTGACCCTATGCTAGACACTGATACCTCTCCTCAACACACCAACATATCACAAGAGATAACAAATTATGACATGGCTACTACCCTAGCCAATTTGAGCACACCAGTGAAAGAAAAGGGGAACAGACAAACACCCATGTATTTCAGGACTAGGAAGAGCCAAAGGGTGATGTAGGGGAAACCAAAAAATACAACTAAAATCCATATTACCATTGAGGAGTCACCCAAAAATGATAATGAAATAAGGATAGAGGAAGGAAAGGTTCAAGAGGTCACCTCACCCATGAGGACCCCTGTGACCTACTTAAGAAGATTTTCAACAAGGTTGGCATCCCATACACATCTACCAACGCCCACGGACCCTCAAAAGACAAAACAAATGGAAAACAAGAAAGAGAGGGTTTGCCACAAGAAAAATAGAATTTGCTATAGGAAACTCTAGCAGGCCCAGAATCAAAGAAATAAGCCTTGGATGAGGGAGAAAGCAAACTAATGGATGAGAAAGAGGCCCAAGAGGTTGAGGAAAAAGCAAAATATGAAGGGAAAGATGCCAAAAGTGAGGAAGATAATGATGAGAAGGAGGATCCTACCTCTCGCAAACCTGTCCCCAAAGATGTATCAATAGTGTCACACCCTATCCCTTAGCCAAATCTCAGCTCCTACTATAAATTTATTGAAGGGGGGATATTGATTCCTCAGAATTTTAAAATACCTCTATTCTATCAGTTGGAAGAGGAGAGGGCATGCACTCATCATTGGATGAATATTACTACAACCAAAGGTGTGCATGACATAGGGGTCATGGAGGAAAATGTGACTGATTTGGGAAGGAATTATTCTAATGTTAGGCTCAGAGAATCCATGTTGAAAGAGTAGCTTTAGGAATCCCAAACATAAAATGCAAGATTGTAATATGAAATTAAAAAAAAACATAAACAAATGGACACCATGATAGATTCATTCATCGATGACATTCAACATATATACCCATTAGAATCCTATGTAGTCTACCTCAAAGAATAGTGGATCCTATTTCAAATCAGGACACTAGCCTCTCATGGATCCTTACCTTTTCAGAACTGCAAACAATTCAATGAATTTTGCAACCAGTCATGTATAACAGACAAGGAAAAGATGGTAGAATTCTACTTGCACAATCTTGTGTTGACAGACTTAAACATGTGGGACCCTAATCCTAGAATGGGATACATGCAGTTAATGGAATTATCCTCTTGGATGGTTAATGAGGGATGCACAAGAAGTAAGGAGGGTCATGAGGAGAGAAAACAGGGAGCCTCTACAAATTAGGGTAGAACTATTCAGCCCTAGGGGAGTCATCAACAACCATCTCAAGATAGAAAAAGAAGACGCACTTGCAGAAAAGTACCTCGGCACACAAGCACAAGCCATGGCCCATTTTGATGATGTTTCTAGGTTGTTGGGAGTTGAATGCATAATGGATAGTAAAACGAGATCGAATATCCTCCTTCACAGTCTAAGAAACATGGAATACCACACACTAGAAAGATTGAGAAGTGATCTAGAAATGGCACCACTATACAAAAGGGCCATGCAAGCTAGGAAGATTCATTGGCTTGGTTTGAAACTCAGTCCACCCTTGTTGTTGGGACTAAGTGATGGGAAAAACCAAGATGATCAGAATAGAGAATGAGAGGAAGAAGAAAATAATGATGTATTTTACCCTCTTGAAGGGACTCCCACACTTCTTCCTTGGGAAGTCATAGGGTCCATTAAAGCTTTGAAAGAGATATAGAAGGAGGACTAAGTTTCTCAGAGGATGAGAAACCATTTGGTAAGGGGGGTGATGATGCGCTCCATCATTATGTATAATTGGAGGGGCTGATTGTCACATTTTTAGCCTTATTAAGCCTCTCTTTCTCACATTTAAATTATATTATGGTCTTATGTTGCTAGTGTAGATGGTGTTTAAGGTTTGTCATACTTCAAATTCCTAATATGGGTTAAATGCAGGATAATCATGAAGATATTGCAATTTTGATGAATATTTTACAATTAAATCTCGGAGTAAACATCAAGGAGAGATTATAGAGGGATTTTTGACCTCCTTAAATCCCAAATCCAGCCAAGGGATCCTCAATATTCCCTCCAACAACTCAAAATCTAAGGCATCCAAGCAAGTGGGAGATCAAGTGCACCAAAGCTCCACTTCTCTTGCAGTCAAAGAGGACACATCACCTAATTTTTGGGGAGTTTTTGGTAGCTACCCTCTAGGTTAAATATGGCCAAGAAAGAGCTCATTAGGATTCAAAATTTGAAGGAAGATAATAGACTCTTAGCTCTTGTAATGGGTTTTTGAAACTTTTATGATTATGTAATGAGACTATTTTCTGCAATAAGATGAGTATTCAGATTGTCCTTCACTGATTTATTTTTAGAGGGCTAGGCTTGTGGTTTAGGGCCCAATCCATTGCCCTTAGTCTCTCTTGTGTATTCATGCTTATTTTATGTCATTGTATCTAGTTTTCTTTATGAGTTTTAGCTAGTTTTCTTACATTTCAATTCACTATTTTTAGTTTGCTTCCATTTGTTTTTACTGTAGTTAAGCTTGCATAAATTTTGGTAGAATAACTTATAAACTTAGAAAGATGCGTGTCAAGCCTCCCTCTCTCATCTCTTTCATTGGAGCTTGAGGAGGGAAGATCTTCACCATAGGCCAAATTTTCTCTTTGATTTATGATTTCTTGGAAAGAATATTTAGGTCGTTGTAGTGTCATGAACATGTCTATAATACTAAGCTAGATTTATGTTTGAATGCTTCAGTAGGTTTTCTTTCCAAATTCAACTCATATTTTCCATTTCCTTCATTATATATTTTTCAATGTTTATTTCATGAACATGTAGTTTGCTTGCAGGTTCAGGTAGCACACCAAAGGAGGACTTCACTAGCACCCTTAGCTTCATTTCTCACCCATCATCAGCCTTCTTTCCAACAAATATTTTTAGCCCTGTTTTTAAGATTTTCACCTTCACACCGTGAGAAACCCCATAAATGAAATATGGGATTTTCAAGAGGTTCTCAGCTTGACCAAGGGGTTTTCCACCTTCCATTCATCCAAATACACATTCATTCCACCTCGCCTATGCTTTTCTCCTTCATTTTTGGCCTCATATTTACCTTAGACTGTTTCTTGTAGCAATTCAGGAATTTCTTGTAGCACTATAGGAAACCTGTAGCAACACCTGTAGCAACTCCAGTGGGCCTCTCCTTAAGTTTAGAAACCATCATGCACCTCATTCAGACCTGCCCAAACCATAAATACACCTTCAGCCCTACATCCATGAGTTCAATACCTTCCTAAGCCACCTTAGCGCTTGCTCCTCATTGCTACAAAAAAAGTGCATTTACAAGCATAATTAGGTCATGATTAGATGCATGAGTAAAATCATGATAGTTAAAGCATGAAATAGAAAGATTCTATTTAGCCATTTGGCCCAGAAATGTGTGATTATATGAGTCTTCTTTCTGCAATTTCAATTCAACAATTTACTTCATGAAGATGCCTTGTTTGCTTCCATTTATTTCCATAGCTTAATTTGTATATTTCTTTCCTTGCATGGTAGCTAGATGTACTTTCTTGCTGTAGAATAGTTCTTTGATTGTTGATAGAGTAATGGGTTTGAATCACTTGTAGATCTAGGTCTAATTCGGAAGTGTGACACACTCCACTCAGAAACCCTAGAAATAGCACCCTTTCACAGGACTCAGAGGAAGATGACATGAGTAGAATTCATCTGATCTGTATATAGCACTGTCACCTCCAAGTTTGTATGAACCCTAGGTTGATAAAGTAAAGTAAAGTAGCATCTTGGAGTTGCAACATTCTTGGTGCAATACCAGGGCTCACCACAAAGTATTTGAAGAACAATTTACATGTAAAGTGTTTGAAAAAATGTATGAGAGATGAAAATAAAGTTTTTTGGGTGTGGCTGGGATGACTTTAGTAGGGGTATGTGACAAAGTGGTTTCAAAGCTTATTGTGAAACTAGTAAAAATAAAAAGGAAATTTTGGGTACCTTATAACCTTTGTTAGCCATTTGAGAGAACTAGGTATGTTACAAAGTGATATCAAAGTTGATTAGTAAGCTTGAAAAGAAGAAAAAAAATTGATACTGTATATCCTTAATTAATCATTAAGGAATGATATATGTCACATTTTACTCTCTAGCCATGACCCAAGTCCATACACGCTATCCTAATATTTGTTTGCTACAAAAACAAAAATGTCTAATTTATTTTATTATCACTTGATTTCAAGGATATTATTACTCAAGGATATGGCATGAAACTTAATGGAATGTAAAATATTCACTCCAATCCAATAATATGCACCAAGAGATGACAACACAATATTGACCTTAAATGAGAACTACCTACATAAAGGTAGTGATATATATATATATATATATATATATTCCTCTTTCAAATAAAAATTTGAGACCTCGCATACTTTCAATAGAAAATTTGAATTAACAGAGGATTCTTAAAGAAAAATATGATCATAAACACTTAAAAATACAAAAAACATACCAATAAAATTTTGTACGAAAGCAAACTCTCAAAAGAAATGCCAATTTTTTGAATATACTGTCAAACATTTAACCTATCTAATGAGGAAAATGAAGACAAACACGTAGCTATTAAAAATGTGTCAATTTTGTAGGACAATGATTGTAGCCAAGAAAGAAAAGACCATTAAATGAGGAAACATGCCCAAACCAAAGGAGTGATCTATCCAAGAAAACATAATTTCCCAATTTTATCTTTAAATCCAAAGGAAAAAAATACTAATCACTCCACCAAAACTAAAATCAAATACCCAATATTGTGTATATCATTATTCACTGGGAAATACACTCAGGCTAGAAAAACAAGAGACAGACACTACTTAGGGGTAAAATGCACAAGTGGCAACTGGAGTGAGATCTCTCTTGGGCCTTCCTGGGACCCAAGGTAGACAATCAGATTAGCTGCAACATTCAAAAAGAAACTACATGCGTGTTCATGCTAATTCTTGATTGAAAAAGTAAAGTATTGAAGGATTACCTCAATGTATAACTCATATCTATTAGAGAGAGCAATGTAGTGTGGCAGAACTCCTCCTCACCGGCTCCAAGTCTGAATCCTGTAAAAAATCAACGAACTAGCGTAATCTTCACAGTATTATCACTACAAAAAATCAAACAAGTATATAATAAAACAATAAACCATGTAAATATAAGCCACTTATAACATGTATCTTAAACAAATAAACAATAGATGCATCAATAAGACACCAAGTGGAAAAAATAGAGGAAGTTCTATTATTCAAAGAAGGAAGATTACAACCATCAATTTGGTCAAGCTTCCCTCAGTCCTTCGACTCCAAGCTCTCTCTCCTTAATATCCAAGTGTGACAATGCTTAGGCCAAAATTTCTCAATGAACCAAGCCAGCCATGAAACCTCCCACTCAAAAACAAAAGTTTGCTCCTCACACAATCAACCCTTTGACCTTTGATAATGAGCCCTAGCCTCTAATTTAAAAGATTTTGGGAGGATTAACCTTGCCATTCTTATCCATTAGTTCAAATAGGGAAAAATCCATGGCATTTCCATGCTTTTCTAGTTTTTCCCTCTTTAAATGCTCAGTTGGGTTTAGTAATGTCCAATCAGAGGCGTGCACCATAGGTTGCCTTCTTTTTGGATTGAATCCTTGAGAAAAAGCTGGAAATTTCAGTCATTTACTGCGGAATTTGTCCCTTTTTCTTCATGAAACATGGGTAACACTGCCCCTAAGGCAATAAAATGTGTTAACCTAGGCCCCAACGCTCCCTTAAAGAGGTAGGAAAGCATTATAACTCAGCCTAGCAGTCTATAGGGTGTGTTACCTTGGAAAAATAGGTCTCTGTATAGGTCAATTTCTTCCTTCCATGTGTCCTTCTCCTTTGAGCTAATGAGGAGGTCATTTTGTGCTATAAAAAAATGACCCCTAAAGTGTGATGTCAGAGATAAAGAGAATGACCGAAATACTTTATAAATGTGTAGTAGAGCAAGAGGAGTTGGAGGACTGAGGAAAACCTGAAACAAACAACATATGTCAAAAATATAAATATATGTCCTGAGTTGGGCATTCCCATGCTCAGTAGCTGTATCAAAATGATTTCTCCAGGAAGTGATATGACTAATATGTCCATCGATATGCAAAATGTAGAAGCTTGTGTCATCACAGGATCAATCTGATAAGATATCTTCGAAAAAAATATCTGCAACTTGGGAGAGGAAGCAAAGCTTAATGATGTAAGCCTCAACCCAAGGTCTTGGTCGACGATTCTCTAAACTGCATAGTTCTGAACATGTGAATAAAGGAGTTATAGTTGAACATGTGAGAAATCACCTGATTACTAGTTAATTATGAAAACTGTTAATAGACATGAGGATGGCCAACGATAAGGATGATGGTCTCCAAGATGCACAGTACAATCTAGCGAGTGTAAATACATGGTGTTGAAGTAGAAAACTCGTAGAATCATTCAACTGGGATCCACTGATGAAAACCCCCAATCAAACGCAAGGTAACCTACCACTAAGGTCTGCAAGTTATAGGGTATTGATATGTTTCTGGATTAACTCCCTAGATAAGATGTTGAAGTCGATACAAAGAGAGAGATCTTTCAAAAGGTAAGCAATGAGGCGTCCTACATCAGTTGACATGAAATGGGAAAAATATGATTTTTTTTTTGAAGATATTCAAGAGAAAATGGTACTAATTGACGACGGAAAATTATTTTTGGCATATGATGGCTTGGTTAATACAGGAAGTAGTAGATAGCGAGATCTATTTAACAATAGAAGGCACAAAAAATAGGGTACTAGGAATCTTATACTCATGAAAACTAAAGAGTGTTAAGTTTCACCAATGCAGGGACATTGGAATACGAAGGCTAAACTCAAAGAATGGGAGGGTTTGGCTAATTGCGAGATATTTTTCTGAGGAGTGCCATGTTCAAGGTGTTGTTTCCAAATCGTCTTTCAAAGTATAAAAGAATGAGTCTCTTTTGTCCAAAAATTTCCCCATCTGATTAGGTTTAACGAGTCTAGAAGGGTAAATTTAGTGATATTTTCATCTTTATGGAGGCTGAAAAAAATCGTAAAAGACAACTCCAAGGGGGTACCTTTGTCATGCTTAATGACTGGATGCAAAAAAGTGATAATAGTATGCCCGACACAGTTCCTTTTCCATAAGTTAGTCCATTGAATCTGGATAAAGTGATAAAACTATGTTCAATGGACGTCTACCTCATTTTGTTATGAGTATGAGGAGACGAAGTAAAATCAATATTATTCATGAATTTTTAACGAGTTAGACGAATAAAAACTCAATCCTCTTCATGAAATTTTAACAAGTCCAATGAAGAAAAACTCAGTGTATTTTTCGTTTTTAACGAGCTAGAAAAATATGGAAATGAATGGCTCATATTTCTTTATGGTGGTAGTTTAACGAGCCCAAAGAAGGAAACTCAGGTTTTTTTTTTCAGTTTTTCAAGCTAGAAAAAGTCCCTAAAAATAAGGCTTGTTCTGAGTCAAGCATGGTCAAACCTGCATAAAAACACTGACAATTCATCAGAGCATTGGTAACATCGATAAAACAACAATTGCATCAAAAAATTATTAGTAACCTAATTGGAAGAACAAAGGAAAATATTTAAAAAAATCCTTACCAAAGGTATAAAAAAAAATAAAACCAAATGGAGGCTTCATAGGGACCATAAGGCACTCGAAGACTCAAGGAAGGGCATCTTGAACAAGGTTAATGAGAGAGAAAATCAAGACAGAAGAAAATTCATGCATGAATTGGGGCCAATGCAGGTGCAGAAGAAGCACCAGTTCCTTTCAAAGTGGGCATAGAGAGGGCCATGTATAGGTGCAACGCTTTTCCCCTAGATCAGAGGAAGTGTTGGTAAAGAGTAAGCGAGTTATGACACAAAATTTGAAATTAAGACTCAATGAAAGTTTTTCCGAGGTTTTTTATTGACTGAAGATAACAGTGAAGGTCTGAATAAGAGGTGAAATAAGCACTAAGGACAAAGAAAACATCAAAGGAATACATCATTCCCCAGCGGATTCGATAATTTGTTATACATAATCTACGACTTTGGACAAAAGTGTCCTCCCTTGATTGGGTGGCTTAGTCTAGAACAAAAGAAGGAAATATTAGCTATTGTTTTCCTTAAAGTAAATAGATAATGGGATGAATCAAACCTATAATAAAATGTATGCTTCACTTCTTTCATGGCTTGAATTCTCCAATCCTAGCTCAAGTCACCAAAATTAAAACTTGCACAATCAGATGACAGAAGCCAATGATCTACAAAATCTATGTAGCATCATTTAAATAACTTATTCAATGGCTCAACATGGCATCGAAATACATGAAATCATAAAATAATATATAGGGAAACAAAGAACTCTTTGTGTTATCAAAAAATTTCACTTTATAGAATACTTAATCAGACAATCTCATGTAACTATTTAAAACCAATATTTTAACTGAAGCTTAGCCTCTTTAGTCTGAGAGGGCTCTCTCAAAGGGTTAATGATATTGAATAAAGATGTGTTTAGATGACTAAATCTATTTGGGAAAAAAATTTCCTATGATGAGTGTAGGTTTAAAATAGAACCAGTATGCAAACATTGGGCTTATGGAGTCAACACTTTCAATGGTTCATTAGTGAGCTTAGTTGACATGGAAGTTGAGGCAGGTAAGAGTTTTTTAGCAGTAGTACACACACATGAAACAGGAAAATACCCAGTCAATTCATCTATAAAGGAAGTCATAGTATTATATGAATGAATTATGAGTATTATAAATTAAATCCACTACAAATGAGATACTTAAAAGATATAGATAAGATAGGTAGGCACTAAAAACTCAATTAGAATCTCAGGTTGGTCAAGTAACAAATCTCTGTATTGCTGAAATAGTAAAATTACATAAAGTTGTCTTTGCAAAAAAATCTCCAACCCCTGAAAAAATCGACTCAATGGCCTTTAATAGACATGTTACATCATGAGTTGATCTACATCCTCACTATATTCATCAATTTTTTTCCTAATGACACCTTGCATAACCATAAAACATCTACTTAATTAGAAAATGAGAGCTATCCTACTTGACAGTCCTTATCCTACTAGGAATCAATATGCTCATTATTACATTTAACAACCTTATCCTCTAAAACAATTACATCTTTGACAATTATGCTTTCAAATTTTCGAATTGGGATGATGGGACTCATCACTACATGAACACTTAACTGACCTCCTCTAAAACTGGAACAAAACCCTGTTTTTTAGGCAAAATGGTCGTCTTCCTCCATGAATGATTTGGCTGCTAATTTGTCTTCATTTCATGGTCTTTAAGTGATGAATGATTATTTTCATGCCCCTATAACACTTGAATAATACCCAACTATCCATAAATTCTCAAAAATCTTCTTAAAAGGCTCCCACACAGTATGCTACGAAAGTAAGGCAGTTTCTTAGCGTACTTTCGTAGCGCTTCAAAAATGCCATTTACCTTAAAAAAAAATTATTCTTTCCTTTGGCATGGTCTTCATCATGCTTAGAAATATCTCCCACACCAATTTCACCTCTTGAAATCTACAAAAATTGGATCAAAAATCAAGAAGAAAAGCTATAGTAGTTTCGTAGCATTTTGTTGTCCTTCAAGCCCAGGCATGCTACAAAACTGCTGAAAAGCGCTGAAATTCCAGATTTTTGTATAACTTGAAAAATGAACCTCATAAGTGAATTTTTTATTTTTAACATATCATTAGCCTTAAAAACCATAAACCAACTCACCTTATGATCCTTGAGGCATTTCTTCCTCATTTATTATTGGTTGAGTTATTGGCTCTTCAAGCACTGTCATTTTAAGGCCTTTTTTCTCTAACTCTAAATGAATTAGTTCAAGTTTCTCCTGGAGGTCCTTAACCTAGTATTTCAATCTTCTATTGGTGGCTTTCAGACGTGTGTTCATCCTCCTAACATGTTTGGCCTCTTTCCTTGCTGGAATGGTCCACTTGATAAGTTGTTGTGTGTTATCCAAAGTCAAGGAAACAGTGTCAACCTCTTCTTCCCAAATTGCCTTCATATTTTCAAATTGAATCTTCCCTACACTGTGTTTCCTTGATTCTCTTTTCATAACAACAATTTCATTATTGGCCAATTTCAATTTTTCTTCAAGGAGCTGCAACTCTGTTTTTTCTATCACCTTATCTTTTCCTTTCTTTGATTTGCTAATTTTATCTTTCTCTGTAGGTGATGAAAGGTCAATGACCTTTTGTGGTGGTTGGACTATGACAATAGGTGGTAGAAGCTCTTTAATACTCTCTAAAAGTTTCCTATCATGCCTTGTCATAGGCTTTCTTGCTTGGAACATGAAACTTTCATCCTCTCCCTCAAATTCTAATTTCTTTATAGATTTAGCCTTTTTTAACTTTTGTCCACCTTCCTCTATGTCCTCAGTTTGGACTATAGGAGTTTATCCTATGTCAGTGGCATGTAATATATCTTCAATATTTCCTTTAGCTATTTCTTTGTCCTCTACAACCATTTTTCTCTCTTCTAAGGCCAATTTTTGCCTTGTCCTCCTTTTTGTTTCTTGTTTACTCACATCTTGTTTTGTTTTGCAGGTTTGACCAATTTTGACTTATTTTTTGCAGGTGGAATTTTTGGTGTGTCAAAACTCTGCAATTGCTCTATCTCCATCATAATTGGCTCACTTGGTTCTACTCTTGCAGTTTCACTTGGTTCTGCTATCAATGGTTCACTCTGCTCTGTTGCTAATGGTGATGGAATTTTGATAGGTTTAGGAGTTCTTGAAGGAGTAAGAGCATCCAAATCAAAACCACTAATAAACAAAAATGATGACTAATCTCTGCCTAACCTTTGGAGTTCATCTAAAACCAAAAATCTTTATTAAACCATGATGAAACAAATAAGTCTCACTCCCTTTAGACTTTTCTTGGACTTTATTTTCCATTTTTGACAAACTTCTATGCTAATAGAAAGGCAGATTGAGGGAAATCTTACCAATAAAGTGCAAAAGTAATTTGAAATGATATGAGTATACTTTGTGGTATCTCCCTTCAAAAGTAAATTACCTTTGGATGATGAGCATCAATTTTGAATAGTTGTCTTTTATGCAGCTCCTTGGAACATCATTGGTGAGATTCATTTCACTGTTTTCAGGTTTCATGAATTCTTTGCACTGCTCCATATTAAACTTGAAACCTTTGAAAAAATTCTCCTGTCCTCTTGGGATCCATATAGCAGCTGCAATAACCTCTGGTGTGATGTACAGATTGAGCATTCCCACTTTAGTGGCTGTTCCACTGAAATTTAAAGCAAACTCTTTGGAAACTTGTGTGTGACAACCTTGTAATTTCTCACAAAACTGCAGGAAACCTGTCCTTCTAAAAACTTCCACTACTATTGGGTCTTCATCAATCAAATTCATGTTTGCTGGTTCATATCTCAGGCATTGGCCACCCTTGTTTGTTCTTCTTTTTTCTGCCATGGTTTCTTTAAGGTCTTCACAACCTCGCTTGATAATTTGCAGTCTCGCTTGATGAATTGCAACCTCGCTTGATGATGCTCAATGTAAATATTTGAAAACACCAACCACAACTTTGGTTTAGTTCACTAGCTCTCTAGAGCTCAATATCACGCAAGAAGGAATGAGAAATGAGAAATGACTGAATTAGGAAAGGATTTGAAGTTTTGATGTCTTCTCATGACCTTATGATGACTCATACATATCTAAACTGGTCATGATATCTGCAAACTTGAGCATGTAACTTGATTTTATCCCTCCATGACTCGAAAGGAATCTAAATTACCCTTTCCCAATTATTTTCTGACACCTAACAGCTAGACTGACAAGACAAATATGAAACCACACTTTCATAGCATATCTAGTGTAAATTTGGCTATTTTCGCTACAAAACTATCAACAATTTCGTAGCGAAAAGTGACTTTTCACAATGTATTTCACTAATAAACTGTGGTTTCTTGTATAAAATGGCATTTTGGTACAAAAACCTTGGAAATTGAAATCAGTCAGAAAATGATGAGTGATGTGAAATGAGGGAGTTTGAAAATGAGTGGGTTTAGACCATAGGGTAAACTTTAAACGAGAAAAATCTAATATTTCCCTTGACCAAGCATAGAAAATGAATCCTACAACCTAATTTTTGACACATGAACCTATTTGACCTTATCAAAAGATGCCTCATTTTTTTGGGTGATAACACTTTGCATTAATATAAATGGAAGGAGTTACAACCATAAAGAAAAGTCAATCTTGTAGAAGATATCCTCCAAGATGACTTATTCCTTATTTGTCACAAACTACAGTGCTAATCACCCTAATGCATGGAAAGTTAACTCTTTACAAGAACAACATAATGATGTAATTCTATCTCCAAAATCCAACCCCTACCTTGTGGATGGCCACAAATATGTAGGTGAGTGGAGTAAGTTGGGATTTGTTATCCACCAATTACTAATCAAGGGTTGGAGATCCACTCTTGATGGAGGATGGGATCAAATGATAAGGGATGCAAACTCCAGGGTAGGATTGGATAGGATCCGAATGTTTTAATTGAGGAAAATGGTTGTAACAAAATTTGGAAGCTTTTGGAAAAGGAGGCTTCCAAAAATTTTCTCTTTTTCCTAAATTTATAGATTCACCAACATATGTGGAAAGAGGAGCAACCTATAGGTGATCAACATAGGCCACAATGGAGAAACCTTTCAGTAAATTCTTTCCAATAGGACACTACGAAGTGTTGGTCCTTTAAATGGCTCAAACAAGGTGTTTTCAGGTAGAAACCCTGGGATATGGCAGTGTCATGCATAAGTCTTTGTGCTATGTTGATCAAGGGATAAAAGGATGTTAATTGATCTAGTTTGTAGGTCGACTGACTAGATGTGAAAAAATGGCTCATAACACATGGTTAGCGAAAAATATGGTGTAAAAAGAAAAATCTTGCCCTCAAAATTGCAACAGAGTTTTAGGGAGTTGATATGACCTGTAAAAAATCCTTCCAAGCCTATCTTGACGTCATGAAACCATCTACACGACTCAACAAGACTCAACAAACAACATCAACTTGACCTATGTCAAATTTGTAGTTTGGATTTAAATGAAACCTTACTACATCATGAAACCTCTTCTGTAGACCTTTTTGAAACAATGGCAACATTTTACATCATCATGGAAACCTTCAACAAGTATAGAATAGACTCAAGATGATACACAATGATTCATGAGTACATGATTTACAACAGGTTAGAACAATGACAACACAAACATGCTAATAATTATCCTACAGTTCCATCATATCATATGATTGTGATTAAAATAAGGTAGGCCCTCCCATGGGACCCTCCATATTCATCATGCACGCAACCATAATAAATATGATATAGTTAATATATATTCCTACCACTCATGAATGTATAATCAAATGTCTAAATAAAACGAAGAGTACACAAACCTAATCAACCCAACAATGGTGGGGAAATAACAAAATTGATAGATGAGATTTAAATGTGTACCCCACCCCTTCCATTCTAATGTCATAAGGGGGTTCGCACAATCAACATTATGACTTGAGCTTCCATCCCTCCTATCTGATGACTCTCGAATCCTAAGACTTTGTGATGGATATATTGAAATGTGGACCCCCCCTCCGCCTCCCTGACATCACAAAGGGAGGGGGGCAGTCGCACATTCTCGATTTTAGCCTTCCTTAGAACGATTCAAACCCCTTGTTTCTTACAAAGCCACTCTCGTATCATGTGAGCCACCTCCCCACTAACCATTACTCCTTTGATGTGCCACCACAACCTCGCTCATGGTCCAAGATTCTGAAAATGACTCCATGAGCCCTATGGCCATAACCTTATCCATAACATGGGATTGACACCCTCAGCCCTTTGTGTCTCATGGCTCATGTCCTATAGCTCATAGCTCAACAACCTTAACTATGTGAAAAATTCATTTAGCAGGGATGATAAGGGTACTCCATTCCTTGACAGGGTTCATTCATGTTCAAAATTTATAAAATGTGTGTAATGTTAAAAAACCATATTGTAAACACTTTACATGAAAATAATTCACCCGCATAATGTTGAAAACTTCGTATGCTTGGTGGGTCTGGAAGGGGGTCCGCCCTAAAACCCTATGCCCATATTAAAATTAAAAGAATTATAAAAAAGTATCCCCCCACCCATTGACATCCACCTTGTGCTACACATTCAATGTGGGATTCATATGGTTATAAATGAAATAAAAAATACGTAAAATTTCACCCCCATTGGAGCTAAGACCTCTGTTAGACCCTCATAGCTCTCATTTGGTTAATATAATGAGTCTTTTGTGCGTGTGAGAGAGAAAATAAATTATTTAAATAACATAATGACCCCCTCGCTCATCAAAAGAGTTTCAAATATGTGAACATATAACTATACTTCCATATATGCCCTCCATGAACCACATTACAACATCAACTGAACACCACACATTTGATGGGGGAGTTCAAAAAAATATGTAAAACATATTTTTATCACACCATTTATATAACGTATAAACCCCTTGAATTCGTTCTTTTTTCCATATATAATCTCATTAATTCCTTTGACCTTAATCCAAGACATTTCTCCATATATATATATATATATATACGTATGTAATTAAGAATTAGTATTTAACTAAAATAAATAAAAAACACATTTTCATCGGAGCGATGCTATACATATTAATTTTAGCCCTCCGAGGCTATAATAATTCAATTTCCATAAATTGACCCTATAGCTAAACCAAATTAACCACCACCAAGCCTTCCTAGCACTTGAAATCCAATTCTGAGGTTTAATTACACCATTCTTGTAACCATGAATTTTGTCAAATGGTTTATTACCAACATGTAAACCTTTAATTCTAACTCAAATTCGGTCCACTGAAGCCCATAACCCATCAATTATGACCTGCCATTCTATTTAGCATTTCCAGATACCCTTTATTGACATTCACTCTCGAAAATGGAAATATTTCATCAATTTACACCATATATCCTTGCATTAGACACATGGTGGTTAATATGTAATTTCCAGCCCGATTCAGACCTAGTTTTGTAATTGGCTCTGATACCAATTTTTAGTGTCCCTGGTCCCAAATCGGGAAACATTGCCCTAAATATACTACTTAACAACTTAATTTTTCTAAAATTATATGTGGAATAATATATTTCTATTTATGCCAGAAGCCCTAACCCAACCTGACAGTTAATTAACTATGAATGCAATACTATATCCTATGTAATCATTATGAAACATGCTTACTTTTCATTTTAATTATCTCAGTTGAAGCATAAAATATCAAATATACACATTGCACAAATAAAAGCGATGAATAATAATTCAAACACTTATATGCTAAAAATATTTATCTGAATGTAGGCTCTCCACATTCCTCTGAGCCATATACCTTGTGGTCCATGAGATCAGCCATATATCATCCCCGAGCTAGGACAACAACTCCATAGGAAATAATTGACCATCAACAACAAACCCTAGCTATGATACCAACCCTAACAACCTTAGTATCTATCCATAAGCTCATGTTACCCTAACCATCACCCAAGTGGTGTAGATAGAGTCCCTCGATGTTTCCCACCTTTTAGGATGAGTTATGGTAGGTTGGAACAGTCTCAACTTGTAACATCAGGAGTTCTAGTTGTGTCTAGTTTCCAAGTGCCAAAAACTAAACTGGAATCCCCATAGTCAATACTATAGCCCTAAGTAGGACTCTACAACTATCTCTGAATCAAGTTCCTAACCATAAATACATGGCACCAAGTCAGAATGAGTGCCAATAAACCCTCAGATCCATTATAACTTGTATAAAATCGAGATGCATCCATTAAGTATGGTTAAATTAATAACCATACCTCGACCAATTCCAATTCCCAACCCTAGGAATCACTAGCCATTTGTTACCAGGCTTGGTTCCTTGAATATGTTATTGAATAATTCCCAAAATGACCATAATTATAGATAAAACCATCCCCTTATATATGAATGGCCCTAACTTACCATGTGGTGCTCAATGAAGCCACATGGGCCCTAGGGTTCACTTTCACCGATAGAAACCCAACTATTGTTTTTTTTCCTTTGGGGTTGTGTCCCCCATATTATTCCATGGAGTGTGCTTCACTTCTAGCCTTATTTTTATTAATATATCAAAAAATATATACAATTATACAATATTTACATCTTAGCATTCTCAGATGCTTAGCAAAAAATGACATCAAATATATAGGAAAATAACCCCAAAATATCTCTAAAATCACTACAGGGCACATAAGTGACATCATATAGTTTTTGGTTCACCAACCTAATAATAAAATATATTCTCGGCTCACCAACCTAATATAAAGAATACATATATTTACATGATCAAAAAAGTCAGTGGTATTATATATTAAATTCCCCAATGAAAGTGATGTTTTGTGGATGGGGATAGTATTTTTGTATGCTAACATTGTTGTATAATAATTACAAATTTAGTTTATCTATTCCTATTCACATGCAAAGAGTTTGTATAAATATGTTAAACATGTTTTATTGCAATTTGCATACAAGCTATTTGATAAAATAATTCAACGAAATAAATCAAAATTTTCATGATTGAGTGGTATATTTGAGTTAGTATGTTACAAGAACATTGGACCGATGTTTATTACATTATTTTATGCAAAATGTTTGACAAAATGTATATAAGAAAAATACTAATTAATTTTGTATACAAAGTATTTGAAGAATAATTTACATGTAAAGTGTTTGACAAAATATATGAGAGATGAAAATCAAGTTTTTGCGGGTGTGATTAGGATAACTTTAGTAGGGGTTGTGTAATATTCCCAAATTTTCACATCATATTTGGAAAATTAGATTTCTTGATTTTCTTAATAAATTAAGTAAATAAAAGGGTGGAGGGACCCACAAACCTCAAAGATGAATAAAATTCACTTTTAATGTGTGTATGTGGATATTCTAGATCTAGATCTAAAATCATGGAGTAGTGGAGCAGCTCCATTAATGGAGATCATGTCTCATTTATGATATAGATTATGGATGCTGAAACGGTCAAATAAGATCATGAATCTTAAATATAAAATCATGAGGATATTTGATAAGGTCAACTAAGATCATATTGCATTCAAAGAATACCAGGAAGCACTTATGATAAGATAGTGGAGGAAGTGGTGCATTTAATGCACATATGATGGAGAGGGTGGTCACCCCATGTGAACTTGATGGAGGACATGAGGCCACAATGCAGTCAAACATGGAGACTATGTCCACATGTACATCGCAGATTTGGAGTGGGCCTATGCTATGGAAGGCTCATGCATATAATGAAGGTGAAGGCACAATTGAAGGCATGATTTGGATTATTCATTTCTTGATATGTTTAGATCTAGATTTGTCTTAGGACATTTCTATGCAGGCTTGGGATGTTTAGCAGAGTTTTCAGTGTTGTTTAGCATAGGGTGTTCCCGAGCGGGAATCCCACCTCTTTCTTTGAGTAGCTCTGGAAAGAGGATTTTTTTTCATTCCTTATCAGGCATTGGTGCCATCTTCGAGAGGTTTCTCCTAGCATTCAACTAGGAAACCAGTGGAGGATTCATCCTACCACTTTGTTCTTCATATCCAACCTTTCAGGAACAAAAAATCTACATTTGGCATTCAAGCCATTGGGTTTTACCTCCATGCAGTAGTAGTCCCTTCAAGGATAGCGCTGTCTAGTCCTGTAGATCTATTGTAGGAAGGAATTTTCCAGTATTTCAACTAGAAATCGTGTGAGGGATCATCTCCTCACATTGGATCTATTGTTTCCATCACTCAAGAGCTGATTTGACACATACAACAGTAGGCTATTGAGCCTCCCACTCTGATAGTGCAGTTTTCTGAATATGTTGTTCATTCAACAACTATTTTTAGTGGAGGAGATTGGAGGAGCTAGATCTTGAGCTTTTAGCCCAAGGATGTAGTGAAAGGGTTAGCCCTTATTGCATAGATCTGATTGTGCACCATTGAAACCATCATATAATCAGATCTAGCTTTAAATATAAATTCCCAGTAGCATATATGTGAAGCCCTAAGAGGGTGGTTTTATTAGACTTATAGATCTGAGAAACCCTTTCTGAGTTATCTTGGGAATCCATCATTGAGCCCAGATCCAGAATTTTAGCATCATCAGAGCTCCCATTCTTCCTAGATCTGAATTTCTATATTTCAGGTAGTTGCAGTCCCAACAATTGCAGTAGGGACAACCCAGTTTACCTTCCAGCAATTCAGTAGTTACACAATCTCTCTTGGGAAATCATTGTAGGGTCATTCTAGGGCAATTCCAAAATGGGAAAACTCAACAACACATGAATAAAAAATGATTTTTTAGAAATATCTACTATAATAATCAAAATAAACCCTTGGATCCATCAGATCTTACATTATAACAACTAAATCGAAGGGGAGATCAGAAACATATCATATTAGGTGAGGTAAACAAGCCTCCCACGCCTAGTATATCCCAAAAAAACTGAAACCCCAAAACTACTGCAACACAGAATTACTACATAAAGTGATAGTGTAGTCTAATGAGGGTTTATACTCAGAAATTATAGCAACAAATAGATCTACTCATATCTTAATCAATATTTCTCAAAAACTGAGATCTAGTCTCTTTTATACAAATCCAAGAGAACCCGGGAAGGGTTTCTGGAAATACACCCAATACAAATGGTGATCTACAGCCCAAGGATTGAAGATTCACTGTAAATTGAAGCACATGAATATAGGAGGCTAAAAAAATATAGATCTTATGCATATCTACTCAAATGTCCCCTCCAAATAAAGGCTAAACCCTTTAATCACAAGAAAACACTCTAAAAGAGCCACAAGATCCTTCACTAAATCTGCCCTCCAAAATAACACAATTCTAGACTAAAATTGCACTGTAAATGATGGGAATAGATTTTCCTAATGCCAAAGATCTGAAATTAGCTCAAGAACCCTTCAAAATGATCTCCCAAGAGAAGTAATCCTTCCTCCTATGAAAAACTAGCTCAGAAAGTGGGTTTCTCAACCCTCCATTGCAACACCCTGCAACACAACAAAATATTCTGCAGAAACTACATTGTAGCTGAAGTCTGAAGCTTGGACAGAATTCCAAATGTGTGAAATGATAGATCAGGACTCTCCCAAGAGGCCTCTTAAGGAAAAATATGGAATCCCTAAACAGGAATACCTTGTGCTAAACAACACCAACAATCTTAGCTAAACAACTGAAGAGAGCAAAGTCTAAATAGACATATCAAAATATCATTCATAAGCTAACCCCATATGGCTGCCATCCTCTTCCTTATAAACAATGTGAGCCTTCTCACCTTGGGCCCCACTCATTAGGGTTTCCACCATCACACAATCAATCTCCCTCCAAAACTGCGTTGTCCCATCATTAGTGCCACTCCTCCATAACAACGTTGTTTGATTTGGTCAAAGTTGACCTCTTCAACCTGCTCCAACCCCTTTCACACCTAAGGGTCTTCAATCCAAATTTTATATATCCATCTAAACTAATCCACATTCATATTGGTTGTATCTATTGATGATTCACTCCCTCCATTCCATCTCTGTTGACTTGGTAAAACTTGACCTTGTCTTCATGCATTAACCCTTGTTCACACATGGGGGTGTTGTATCCAGCTATGAATATGGTCCCTTTTCAGATTAAGAGGTATTTTATTGTTGCTAGAAATATTTATGGGCCTCCTTACCCATTTATTCATTTAACTATTGGTTGAGAGCAAAATTAGTGTTCCAATTAGTTGTATGCTAATTTAGGAATATTACAGTCCTCCCCTCCCAAATGTTGCTTGTCCTCAAGTAACTGCAAGGATCGAACTAAAGAGACTCCTCTCCTCCCCTTGTAGAATCACCATATTATAAATTCCTCCAAGGAACAAGATGTTGTCTCATCAATACATTCCCAAGTTGCCCCTCCCAAGTATGCAAGCTAGATTTTGGTGACCATCCCAAATAGCTATCATCATGTAGAAGTAAAACACCCATGGAGGAAAAAATGTGCTGTCTAGAGGCTTTATTGAGGCAAGAGGTCTGATATATATTGGGAACTATCATCCCCATGTGAATCTCCCACCCCCAAGCTATCAGCCATACAAAATGAGCCACCCTCCAAAATGGTAACTCATGAAAAATATCCTCCACCTTTGGCTCCTGCAATGCAGGTGGGTTGCATAACTGAACATGGTAGACAAAATCACATATCCCACATTTTCTACCTCTCCAATTATGATAAGTGTAGAGTAGCTATTGATTTTGGGCTGCAACAATGCTTCCCTCAAGAGGGAAGAAGAAAACTGGATCTTCAAAGATCATCTCTCTAGTGTCATGAATCATGCTGGCCCAAACCATCCCATACAAAATGAATGGCACATCATCACCATATGGCATCCAAATCAGAAAAATTCTAAAGGTTATGCATAATTGTGGATGATACCAATGGTTTCTCAAGTGGATATAACGCAGTATTTCCAACTGCTATTTTAGAACATCACGTGCCAAGTGGGCCTCCAACAAGTTACTAGTTGTGCATGTTTGCTCATCTACTATGAGGTAGTAAATAGCATTATATATCAGCTGAGCACAATAAGAATAACAACACACTTTCCCAAGGTCATGCAAATAAGGATCATCTCCATCACAAATTTTGGTCCTACAATGACCATGAAACCCAGAAATAATCTTGCCCTCTTGTGGAGAAATGCACTGTACATAGATGGTGAGAAGATGAAAAATACTCAATGAAATAATCAATAAGTACAAAAATACATTCCTTCCCATGCATAGTGAGTAGGCTAAAGGTGAGGTCCATGGATGAGTCCTCCCACAATAATCATCTCATAAAATTCTGCAAGGTGAAGGGATGCATACTTCCCTTGGAACACTCGATCAATAGAAACATACTCCCCAGTGACAGTGCTGTTGGCCTTAGTGAGAAGGCTCCTGTCACTCCATGAATTCCTCCTTTGACATGCCATATGCCAAATTCATCCACCATCATGCTTCTATGTGTGGAAATATCCTTCCTATGTGGAAGTACCTCCTCATCCTCCAATGTTGAAGGGTAGCCTCTTTGCACTTTGATTGTGCCATCCCTTTCTCCTGAAATATCATGATAAGTATGGGAAAAAATCTTCCCATACTCTCCCAAGAGTAGCCATAGCAACAATAACTCTTGCTGCCCCCTCACACCTCCATCATAAAAATCATGAGGTGACAATATGTTGATCGACATGACGAATATCATATCAACACAATGCACCCAAATTCCTTGCTACCATATGATGCAAGTGTCCTACCAATTTTCCTCCACCATCATACCCTTTGAATAAGGATATGTCACATGATGACCAAAATCTTTCAAGAGTAGCCAATGCAACCATGCCTCCTGCTACCCTGTGTCATAGATATGCAAGTGTCTCACCAACCTCTTTCTCACCATCCACACCCATTTATCCACATGTGGGTGTATCCCACCATGCTCCATCTTGGTACTCCTCCAATGAAGAACACTATCCTCCCAAATTAGATTTCTACCTTTGCATTTCATGGGATGTTGAAATGCAACCTCTTGGAGATCTCCTAGAGAAGACCCCACACCAATGACCATGTTGAATCCACAAGGATCCAAGTGTGATGAAGAAAAAACCTCCTCATAGGCCTGTACAATGCTCATCCCAATAGGTCCACCACAATGCTGAAAGACAAAGTGACTCTCATTGATCATCTACTCATCCAATGTTACACAAGTGTAATGGTCACCAGAATGCTCTAATAATAGTTGGCCCCCCAACTCCTCACTGCTGCTCAATGACAACATTGTTGATCTCCTCAATGGTTTATTTTCTATCTAATGCTCAAGCTCAATGCTGAACATAGAGTTCTGCATTGGATTTTTTTAGGACAAAGCTCATCCTATCCTCCACAACTACACACCCCAACCCCAACTGTTGTGTGTAGCTCAATAATGACACATTAGGATGATTTTTTATCTCTTCCTTGAACAAATCAAGGCTACACAATGCAGTGCAAGTCTGATACTCCAAATCAGCAATATGTTGTGACCCTTGGTCCTGCAAATAATTATTTCCACAACCTCCCATAAAATTTCATGAAATAACAGAAAGTGGAAACTCATGCATACCTTGCTGAAGCTTGGGAACATCTTGTATGGCTACAATGGTTCCTCCCTCCAATGTGTTGGCTCCCCCAACTGCTGATGATGATGGATGCTCCTCCATAGTTGTGTTAGCGTTGGTACAAGTCTCCTCAAGTAGTGGTGAAGGGTCCTCCCCCTCTGATTTCTTCTTGTCAAATATTTTGATCACCCTTTTGAGTGAAATATGCAAAAGCAGTCACTCTTGCATGACTCAAATGGCTGAACCACTAATTGTTTTCTTTACCCTCAAGGTGCAGCGCCACAATCTCAATAGCCTCTCTTTCTACCACTAAATTTGGTAGGAAGAATGCATCTAGATTCATCACCCAAACCTTTTCTGTACATGTGGATGATCCATCAAAAGTAGATAATAGAAATCTATTGCCCCTCATTATCCTATTGCTACAAGGCCTCCTTTCTTCTTCAAGCTGAATAAACTATGGAATAGTTAGAGTCTCCTTGAATGATCTAGGTTGAGACTTATATTCTGCAAGGTATTCACTCAGGATCACATGTTCCAAGTGACCTCCCTCTCCATGCCTCTTGTATTCTTCCTCAAAGGGAAAGGGCAAGGTGTAATTCTTTGGAGCTTTCTACAACAGTGATTCTTTCTTTTGAGAATAGGAAGTACATGGTCCTTCCTCTTCTTGAAACCCTCTATAAGTTTCATTGCATCTCTTCTCTTTCATGTTCTTAACCTCCTTGGAGAGGTTCTTCATAGATACAAAAAATGATGAGACCAAGCTCATTCCTTCCACAATTTTAGATCTCTTCTCCTTATCTTATTCTTCTTATAGAATAATGGCTAAAAAATCATAGTTTGAGCCAAGATTATGCTCTGATACCACTGTAATATTCCCAAATGAGAAAACTTAGAAACACATGCATAAAAAATGCATTTTCAGAAATATATGCTATAATAATCAAAATAAACCCTTGGATCCATTATATTTGACATCATAACACCTAAATCCAAGAGGAGATCAGAAACAAATCATATTAGATGAGGTAAACAAGCCTCCCACACCTAGTATAGCCAAAAAACATTGAAACCCCAAAACTACTGCAACACATAATTACTGCATAAAGTGATATCGCAGTATAATGAGGGTTTATATTCAAAAATTATAGAGACAAATATATCTACTCATATATTAATCAATATTGTTCAAAAACTGAGATCTAGTCTCCTTTGTACAAATCCAAGAGAACCCAGGAAGGGTTTCTGGAAATACACCCAATACAAATGGTGATCTACAGCCCAAGGATTGAAGATTCACTGCAAATTGAAGCACATAGATAGGAGGCTGAAACAATATATATCTTATGCATATATACTCAAAGGTCCCCTCCAAATAAAGGCTAAACCCTTCAATCATAGGAAAACACTCTAAAAGAGCCACAATATCCTTCACTAAAGCTGCCCTCCAAAATAACACAATTCTAGACTGAAACTACACTGTAAATGATGGGAATAGATTGTCCTGATGCCAAAGATCTGAAATGAGCTCAAGAACCCTTCAAACTGATCTCCCAAGAGAAGTAATCCCTCCTCCTATGAAAAACTAGCTCAGAGAGTGGGTTTCTCAACCCTCCACTGCAACACCCTGCAACACAACACAATATTCTGTAGAAACTACACTGTAGCTAAAGTATGAAGCTTGGAAAGAATGGAGAATGTGTGGAATGATAGATCAGGACTCTCCCAAGAGGCCTCTCAAGGAAAGATATGGAATTCCTAAACAATAATACCTTGTGCTAAACAACACCAACAATCTTAGCTAAACAGCTGAAGAGAGAAAAGTCTAAATAGAAATATCAAAATATCATTCATAAGATAACCCCATATGGATGCCATCATCTTCCTTATAAAAAATATGAGCCTTCTCACCTTGGGTCCCACTCATTAGGGTTTCCACCATCACGCAATCAATCTCCCTAAAAAACTGCGATGTCCCTTCATTAGTGCCACTCCTCCATAACAACGCTGTTTGATTTGGTCCAAGTTGACCTCTTGAACCTGCTCCAACCCCTTTCACACCTAAGGGTCTTCAATCCAGCTTTTATATAGCTTTCTAAATTAATCCACATTAATACTGGTTGTATCTATTGATGACTCACTCCCTCCATTCCATCTCTGTTGACTTGGTCAAACTTGACCTTATCTTCATGCATTAGCCCTTATTCACACATGGGGGTGTTTTATCCAGCTATGACTATGATCCCTTTTCACATTAAGAGGGATTTTATTGTTGCTAGAAATATTTATGGGCCTCCTTACCCATTTATTCATCTAACTATTGCTTAAGATCAAAATTAATATTCTAATTAGTTGTATGCTAATTTAGGAATATTACACCTTGTGGCTTGGGTGTCTCATATTTTGAGCACTGTTGTACTTGCTTTTTCACCTCCAATATAATAAAATGGCTTAGCTATTTATGTGCATCTTGATGTGTATATCAATTTATTGTTTACATTTCTATAGTTCTTATATTATGTTTCAGTATTACTGCATTATCCCTTTTGGGGATATTACAGTGGTATCAGAGCATGATCTTTGGCTCAGCTTGTGGACACTTCATATTTTTCATCAAAATAAGAAGTAGATTATGAGATCTATCATGAAAGAGGATTTTTCCATTCCTCTCTTTAGATCCAAGGAAGATCTCTCCAAGGATAAAGACAAAAAGAAGATCCAAGAAGAAGATTTTATGAGGAAGGTCCAAACACTTCCTATCAGCTAAAAAGAAGATCGGAGAATCATATATCTTCTCCTAGATCTACTATACCCACTTTCTTTGGAAAAGGTGAAGGGTGTAGTAATGAAGAAAAAAAATAACCTGAGACTCATCAGACTCTCAGTCTGTATCTTCAAGATTAAAAATCACAATCTAGAGCATTCATAGAGATTCTAACTCTCCAAGAATTCTTCCAAATCAAAGAAGAAAGAGGATCCTATAGTAGAAATAGAAGGAAAAGGCACAATAGATTCTATTTTCCTACATTTGATGGATCTTCCTCAAGCACTGTTAAGGCTTGGAGGAAATATTTAGATGAATTTTTCAAGCTACATCCTGTAGCTGAAGGAGAGGTTGTTCAAATTGTAGTACTTCATATTTTAGGTGAAGCCAATGACTGGTGGTTTGGTCACATGGAGGATGAAAAGGTGACCAAATATTTAGATTTCTTTCACAAGTTGAGGAAGAAGTTTGACATGAGAAAACCAAAGATGTATCACAAAGAGACATTTTCTAAGAAACAAAGGAGGGTGTCAATCTTGTCACTCTGGACAAGAATTCACTACATTCACCACTTGCTACAGAAGTACTTGCATCCGGAGAAGAGACACTTGAAACTTTGCAAGATAGTCTTGAGCTCTTGACACATAGAGTCCCATGCATGATTCAGGAGATGCATGAGGAAGAGGAGGAAGATTCCAGCACTGGTACACTTGGAGAAGATCAACCATCACTCTTACCAAAATTGGAGACACTATTATCCCAGTTGGAGGAACTCTTGTGCTCTGGCAAGAGGTTCTCACACATCAGTTGATCCAAGGTATGCATGAAATTTCATCACTGTTGGAACAAGGTCTCCTAAAGCTATGAATTTTTTCCATTTTTGTATATTTTTTGTATTATTTACTCTAACGCAGGGGTTTTGGGGTGGGTCAAAGCCTCGAAGGAATTGTAATGGGTTCAGGGTTGATCAAGAGTCCACAAACCATGGTTTGCGGACCATTGGATGTGTAGGCTAAATCGGTATAATTAGATGAACATTTTTTAGTCTTAAGGTAGAAAAGAATTGAGATTTATGTTAAGCACAAATTTTTAGATCCGTTGTTGGGTTGTTTGGGTAAGGACTCCTGCTGGCTGTGTGCGTGAAGATCCTTTGTCCCACTGTGTGTGGACCCTGCTGACTATGTGCATAGGTGGTAGTTTGGGATTGTATGAGGATTTTGGTATTAATATATATGCGAAGTACTGTTGGATATATGATGTTATCTGGATATTTTTTGTTATGATTGATGTGAACTTGGGTTGTATGATTAAGTTGAAAAAGTATTTATTTGATAGCTGTGAAAGTATCTTTGTTTTTTTTATATGAATCTATGCAATTATAGTTGTTGTGATGATAGATTGGTATTACGAAAGTGGATGCAAAGGTAATTACTAGATCTGTGCTTTGTTGTATAAGCCTGTGAATAGATTTGTTAAATGTGAGCTCGATAGGCTGGGAAAATAAACCTGATTGGCTTACCTACTCTCTCTCAATCTGCGAAAACATGGTTCCAGCACCCTCCCATACTGCTTCGGGTGAGAATTTGGCCTGCGCAAGCAGGTCACTGCCGAAAGGGCCAATAGTATAGGGGTTTGTTGGCAAACCTTAACCTCTGAACCTAGGTTAGGACCCCTTGAGCCAAAAAATAGTTCCATTACTAGGACCGAGAGAATTTTTAGATAGAGATCAAGTAATTCGAAGAACACATTAGAGACTTGAGAAGAAAGAGATCAACGAGTGGTTTGAAAAGAAAATTCAGGAATTCACAGTAAGAGAGAATCACAGTACAAATATAACCAAAAAGAAGTGGAAGAATAAGTACATTTTCATAGAGATCTAAGAAATTTTCTTTGTGAAATTTGCGATGGAGCTTCAGGAGTGGCTCACAAGGCTTATAGATTTCCAAAAGTGCTGGAAGGACGAATTGGTCATGCAGTGGACCCCAGAGTTGATCTAGCAGTTAGAAAAGACTGATAACACCATCACGTGCATGGTAGATCACTGGGTGGACAATGTGATAGGAGGATTTGTGACGAAATTTGAAATTGATCAATTTGTGTCCTAATTCGAGGTGGAATGAAGGTTCTTCAAGGGTTTCTAGCGTAAGTTTCTAAAAAATCTACCATTACTGATTAAGATCTTATTGTGCGAAAAAAAAAAATTGTGTAGTCATACAGAGTGAATGAGCTCCACACATTATAGATGAAGATAGACATGCTACAAACCAGTGTGACTCAAGTATGAATGCCCTCGGAAAGCATCAGTGCAATGCTAGTTATAGATGAAAGCTGCCTATGTTCTCTACCTGGCGCAACCCTTGTGATCAATCCACCCGACCTGGGAATGCAAGTCCAAGGCAGTACAGAAGTCTAGTTGAATTTATCCAAGCTACCACATGAGGCATTGCAGGGTCTCCACACCTCCCTATTTCAGGAAATTCACTATCAGGACCAACAAGTGCACCAACAACTCGGTGTGGCTGAACAGACAATCGATGTAAAGAACATTGAAGTGTGCCTCGCTAACACAAAGAAAAAGGAGCTTAAAAACTTTATTCACCAACTCTATGCAAATTTTACAATAGAAATTATGGCCACAGCCACCCCCCAGGCTAAGATTGAAGGGTTGGTCGCAGCATTGAAGGCCTCCAGGATGGAAGTTTAGTTGGTCAAGACACAAATGGAGCAGAAGATCTTAGATCTGCAGGCTAAGTTGTAGCCCAAAACACCTCTGGAGGTACGGGCCCAGCGAGTCACGTTGGTTATCACAGCTACATATGTCATTATAGGGCAGATCGTGTAGGGAACCCAATTACTGGAAACAACCATGCATATATGGACCAAGGTCTAGTGTGACCCGATCCTGCATGAAATAAACTAGGTCCTGTGGCAAAAGGAAGAAGAGTTCAAGAAGATAGAAGCCACCTTGCCCACTTTGGTTCCTGCTCAGTGCTTGGCATGGCTGTGAACCATCCAGACCCTCCAAAATGATATGGATGAACTTTGACATAAAAAGAAGGTCCTCAGTGATCTCCTGAATCCTTGCGATGATGAAGCCCTCAAGCTCTCATAGGATTTTGATGTTGTTGTTAATCAGCTAAACCAAAATCTGGAGAGCGTCATTGCCGCGACGAAAGGTCTGATTTTGCAGAAATTGGTCGATATTGCGCAAAATGCTACAGCTCAGAGTGAAGGTGTGTTGTCCCCATTAGCTGAAGTGATCATACTGATGTGTGCACAAGTGGATACCCCACCATCACAGTGACTCGAGACGAGCCACAAGATTGTGTTGGGGGACTATTTGAATAGGGTCTCCTAAAGCTACGAATTTTTTCCATTTTTGCATATTTTTTGTATTATTTAGTCTATCGCAGGGGTTTTGGGGTGGGTCAAAGCCCCAAAGGCATTGTAATGGGTTAAGGGTGGACCAAGAGCCCGAAAACCACGATTTGTGGACCATTGGATGCGTAGGCTAAATCGGTATAAATAGATGAACCTTTTTGAGTCTTAAGGTAGAAAAGAATTGAGATTGACGTTATGCACGAATTGTTAAATCCGTTGTCGGGTTGTTTAGGTAAGGAATCCTATTGGAAGTGTGCATAGAGATCCTCTGTCTTGCTGTGTGCGGACTTTGCTGGCTATGTGCGCAGGCCATATTTTGGGATTGTAAGAGGATATTGGTATTAATATATATGCCAAGTACTGTTGGATATCTAATGTTATCTAGCTCTATTTTGTTATAATTGATGTGAACTTGGGTTGTATGATTAATTCGCAGAAGTATCTATTTGATAGCTGCGAAAGTATATTTGTTTCTGTTATATGAATCTATGTGATTATAGTTGATGTGCTGATAGATTGGTATTACGCACATGGATGCAAAGGTAATTACTAGATATGAGCTATTTTTTATAAGCCTACGAATAGATTTGTTGAATGTGAGCTCGATAGGTTGGGAATGTAGACCTGGTTGACTTACCTACTCTCTCTCAGGGTGCGGAAACCTGGTTCCAACACCCTCCCATACTGCTTCGAGTGAGACTTTGGCCTACGCAAGTAGGTCACTATAGAAAGGGATAGTAGTATATGGGTTTGTTGGCAAACCTTAACCTCCAAACATGGGACAGGGCCCCTATTTGTGGGCAAACCTTAAACTCCAAACCTAGGTCAGGACCCCTCGAGCCAACAATCACATATTGTTTTAGTATCTCTTATTCAAACTTATGAGGACATGCCATCAGGGCCAATGCATCACCAAGGGTTAGAAAAAAATGTTGATTTGAAGCAGAAACATATCACAGTGCAGAGGACCCTTGATCTAATCAAGGAGGATATTAAGAACTATCCCAGTTCATCATCATTGAGCTACATTCAACCCTTTGAGTTGAAGTGTAGAGTTTAAAAAAATGGGATGAGCATGATCCTATGTACAATAACTGGTTATGAGATCAGTATTGTGCCTTGCTTTGAGACAACACATGTATTACCCTGCAGATCTACAGTGTTGTCACTTAGTAGCTGTGAAAATGAATAGGCCCCATGATTCTTGGAGCATTCTGAAGGTAGCTTCACTCATGAAGCAATGGAGGTAAATATGGTAGATGGTAGACATCTTGAGATGAGGAACCTTTTCTCCTTTCTAGATGACACTTTCTCAATGAGCATCTCACTCCTTAAAGAGAAAATTATACCTACAGCAGAGCCAAAACTTCATGTGTTTTGGAGGGCCTTTGGTGAAAAGAGAATCTCCATGAGAGATATCATTGGAGGTGCACTTCAACATTTCATGAAGTGCACAGTTCTTCAACAGTTTGGGGAGGATGGTATTCTACAAAGGGAGGATACCATGATTATGCAGCACATCATTCATCATCCACATTGGGATGAGTGGGTGAGGATGATAAGCAAGGGTTTTCATGACCACCTACATATATATGACATGGGCCAAAAAGCTTGATTACGTTAGTTTCTCTTGGGATAGTTTTTTCACTACCAAAAGTCTCCTATTTCTTTGATCCATGCCTTGAAAAACACTTCTGAAATAAAGGAGGCATGGTTGCACTGGCTACTCTTGGGTGAGTATGGTTACCACCCAATAGCTCATATTTTTCTGATTAATGCCTTGTGTATCAATGAAATAATGCAGCAAAAGAAGGCATGTTCATTTTGGTTTCCCTTGAGAGAGTTTTGCCACCACATGACATCTCCTATGTCCATGTGTTTTGTATTGGGTAAAACTTGGCATGATGCTCTCATGATGTGTATTGATGGTGTTTGTTTGTATTGGACTGATGTGACATTCCACATGTCTATCAGTATGTTTTTGCTCCATGATGCACATGAGGAGGAGAGAAAGCAGCAAGACCTCTTGTTTCTTTGGTTTCTTCTGGGGGAGTTTGGCTTGTCCATCTTACATGGAGGAGATGGAGGATGGCAACAAAGGGCCTTACTCCGATGACTACTATTGGGAGAATATGGTTTGACATATTTGTCTACCCATATATCTCCTTTTATTCTTTTTTCATAATGTTGGAATGATTCTTGGATCTAACATGGGCAACAGGGCTAAGGATGGGAGCATGTCAATGCTCAATAAAATTCATAAAGCATGGATGAAGAGATGTATTGTGAGATGGAGATTTTCCTTTGTGGAAAGAGCCACTTTATTTTATGTATCTCATGTATTAATGATGATGTTGGACATCATATGGTTGTCACTTGGTACTTCATGGTGGAAGGAGGACATCTAACCATACATTTGGAGGTCATTCTATGTATTTTTGAGAGACAAATTTGGAACCAAACATGCATAAAAAATTGCAGCAAATGGAGGAAGCCTTCCTTATGTGGATGCCATTTGGAGGGGAATAGATGGTCTTGCATCTACTTTTGGAGTATCTTGAGGACAAGCAACATTTTTCCGGGGGGGGGGAACTGTAATATTCCCAAATTTTCACATAATATTTGGAATATTAGAGTTCTTGATTTTATTAATAAATTAAGTAAATAAAAGGGTGGAGGGACCCAAAAACCTCAAAGATGAATAAAATCCACTTTTAATGTGTGTATGTGGATATTCTAGATCTAGACCTAAAATCATGGAGTAGTGGAGAAAATCCATTAATGGAGATCATGTCTTATTTATGAGATAGATGATGGAGGATGAAACATTCAAATAAGATCATGAATACTAAATATAAAATCATGAGGATCTTTAATAAGGTCAACTGAGATCATAGTGCATTCAAAGAAGATCATGAAGCACTTCTGATAAGATAGTGGAGGAAGTGGTGCATTTAATGCACATATGATGGAGAGGGTGATCACCCCATGTGAACTTAATAGAGGACATGAGGCCATAGTGTAGTCAAACATAGAGACTATGTCCACATGTAAAGTGCAGATTTGGAGTGGGCCTAGGCTATGGAAGGCTCATGCATATAATGAATGTGAAGGCGCAATGGAAGGCATGATTTGGATTATTCATTTATTGATTTGTTTAGATCTATATTTGTCTTAGGAAATTTCTATGCAGGATTGGGCTATTTAGCAGAGTTTGCATTGCTGTTTAGCACAGGGTGTTCCCAAGCGGGCACCCCACCTCTTTCTTTGAGTAGCTTTGGAAAGAGGATTGTTCTTCATTCCTTATCAGGCATTGGTGCCATCTTCAGGAGGTTGTTTCTAGCATTCATCTAGGACACCAGTGGATGATTCATACTACCACTTTGTTCTTCATATCCAACCTTTCAGGAGTAGAAGATCTACATCTGACATCCAGGCCATTGGGTTTTACCTCCATGCACTAGCAGTCCCTTCAAGGATTGCGCAGTCCAGTCCTGTAGATCTATTGGAGGAAGGAAGTTTCCAATATTTCAATTGGAAATCCTGTGAGGTATCATCTCCTCACAATGGATCTATTGTTTCCATCACTCAGGAGCTGATTTGACACATCTAGAAGTAGGCTATTGAGCCTCCCTCTCTGACAGCGTAGTTTTCTAAAGCTTTTGTTCATCCAACAACTGTTTTCAGTGGAGGAGAATGGAGGAGCTAGATCTTGAGCTTTTAGCTCGAGGATCTAGTGAAAGGGTTAGCCCTTCTTTCATAGATCTTATTATGCACCATTGCAGCCATCATATGATTAGATCTAGCTTCAGATCTGCATTCCTAGCAGCATATATGTGAAGCCCTAAGAGGGTGGTTTTCTTAGATTTAGAGATCTGATAAACCCTTTCTGGGTTATCTTCGGAATCCATCATTGAGCCCATATCTACAATTTCAGTATCATCAGATCTCCCATTCTTCCTAGATATAAATTTATATATTTTAGGCAGTTTCAATCCCAACAATTGCAGTAGGGATAGCACAGTTTACCTTCTAGCAGTTCAATAGTTACATAGTCCCTCTTGGGAAATCATTGTAGGGTCATTCTAGGCCACCCTTGTGGCTTGGGTGTCTCATATTTTGGGCACTATTGTACTTGATTTTTCACCTCCAATATAGCAAAATGGCTCAACTATTTCTGTGCATTTTGATGTGTATATAGATTTATTATTTACATTGTTGCAGTTCTTATATTGTGTTTTAGTATTACTGCATTCTCCCTTTTGGGGATATTACAGGTTGTTAGTGTCAAATTTTCCATCCTACCGCCAGTGATCAAATATACTCTTATCATGTCATGTCTGGGTCCCATTTTGGAATTTTTGTGATTCCATTAGTTCATCATGCAAAAATTTGGTCACTAGATGTAGATCTAGGTCTGATCTCACTCCTTACAAAATGTTATAAATTTCTAGCTCATTTCACCACTTTACTGAGTGTACCATCAATCGTGAGTTGTCATCATCATTTTAGTCATTTTTATCATGGTTTCATTCATTCAAAGTCTCCATTAGGTCTTAGGGTTTCCAAGGTAATAAAATCAACATTTCATGCCAAAATTCCAACAAGTGAAGGAGTGACTATAAATAAATTTCATCAGTAAGTTTGATTTGTAAATTTGATTTCAAAACAGATGTAATTTTATGTTCCTAATTTGTAATAAGTTCTCAGAGCTCCATCTAGCTACAACACTCAAATTTTCATCAACAAATGAGAAAATTTCCAAAAATCCATTAGTGTTCCTAATCCATCAAAAGATGAATTTCAAAGATCAAATTCTAAAGTTAAAGGTAAAATGCAATGTAAATTTGATTTCAAGAAAGGAAATGTGGGTCCAAGTCTATTTAGAGATATTTCACCAAGTATAAAAGGCCCTCAAAGACCAAAAAGTCATTCATTTGCATCCTCAAGCATCGAGCTCTTAGCCTCTTAGAGAAAAAAATAAAAATTTCCTTCGAAAAACCAAGTTCAGGCTCCATTGTTGTTCTTTTTCCACAGGCACTGCGCTTTTTGCATAGGCCACGCCACGCTTTCCAGAAGCACGCTGTGCTTTTTGCAGGGCTTCGTTGCCCCTTTCTTCAGCTCAGTGTGCTTTTTGCATAGGAGAGCCATAGCCTTAAAGCTTGTCTCCAAGGGTTTTTAACAACAAATCAAGGTTTCTACACTAATTTACAAGTAAGTCATGTATTCATAGCCCCTCCTTTCAGCGTATGGTCTTAATTTTATGGTGAAAACCCTCCCTTACTCTTCATGCCATTTTCTATGTAATTAAACCCTAGTTACACAATTTTCAAGCTTCATTTGCTTTCCCCTAGACCCATTTACCTTCCTCACACCCCAAATCACTCCCCAATGCCCTTACATCCCCTCATTCCCATTCCCAAGCTATATTCCCTAAAACCATACCCCTACGCTATGCTTTTCTAGGAAACTAGACTACCTCCCTATATTTTAATTTCCTACCTTATATCCCTTATCATTTCAACCCCCCATCACTTCCCTAAGCTTCCTAACTCCTTTACACACTTCCCCAAAATTTCCCTCACCTATCCCAACCCTCTAAACCTAAAATCTTACTCCCTTTCCCTTCCCCTTCTTCCCTAGGGTTTCAAGACAAAACTAAACATAATGGAGGAGGAGAGAAACATCATGGAGGAAAGAACCACCATAGAAGAAGAGAAGAAAACATATAATAAAGGAGGGAGAATTATAATACTAGGATCAGACACTAGGATCAAGAAATTGAAGGACAAACTCAAGGAAATCCTAATCAGTCAAAATGAGAAGGAAAAAATTGAGTTACTTGCTGATGCCTCATTGGTAGCTTGACATACCTCATATGCACTTCATTCAGCAGTTTTGAATAATTTTGGGAAATTTTTTGAGTTTTTTGACATTTTGGTAAAATTTCACAGACTTTTTGCACAATCAGACTGCAAAAAGCACAACGTGGGCCACACAGAACTTTTTGTGGCATCCTCTAAATGAGAAAAAATATGCATATTTGGATAGAGAATGGTGTATACATCAAATTTTGACTAGTGGCTCTCCATAAACAGAGCTTTTGAGAGGTGGAAAAGGTCAAATACCTCCCAAAAATACCTTTCTGCCTCCTTCTTCAGCCTCAGGTTGTGATTTTTGACCAGTATTGGGAGATTGCATTTTTTAGGAGATTCAATCAACCATTTTCAGAGCTTGAGCACATTTTTGATGTCTCAACTAGAAGAGATTTCCAATGAGCCATATTGGGACCAATTTGAACTTCATGAAGTCACTCAAAAGTGGATTTGAAGGCCCACATTGTGCTTTTTACCAAGCACGCTGCACTTTTTAGAGTTGACTGATTTCTTCAGAATTTTCAATTTTTCTCAGTTTATTGATGGATTCCAAGAAGATTTACTGATGTAAATGTTAAAATGAAATGTAATTATATGTATTTTATAGTTACTAGAGCTATATACATCAAGTAAAAATGTAATTTTCAGTTAAGTGAATCAGTTTCATCAAAGATAGGGATGAGTTTGTTGACCTCCCTAGTCATTAAGATTCCAGTTGAGGACTTTGGGGATCAGCTCCACAAGTCATGGATTTGACCCCTAAGAGTGGGAGAAGAATTTTTTTGGTCTATATCTTTCATTTACTTTGTCATTGCAAGGGTTGGATACTATGTAATTGATCTTTGAAAACTAGTGTAATTAGACCTTTTAGCAGGAACTAATAGACAGAGTTGCAACTATTTTGGTGGGATTCCTGTGGTAGTGTGTTTTAGCATTGTTGCCTCTTATGTTTACAAAATTTTGAATGTGTTATTATTTCCATTTTCATGTCCATATCTCAGTGTGATTGATTCCTAAGTTAGATAAGAAGAATTCATTATTTGATGCTCTATTTTGGAGGAATTATCATAGTTGTGTTTCACTTTCTTCTGATAGAAAATAATTCATGATTTCCATGCTATTTTTTAAACCCTATCAATCTAATCAGACTCATAAAGATACCTAAATGTGCTAAAGTATGTGCCTACCTTTCCCCATCAGATCTATGAAATTCTGATCCTTTTTTTCCCTGACCTAGTTCTTCCCTAACCTATTTCACCATCCAGCACTAAAAATAAATCAATGAAACCCTAGTGCTACTATACCTAGCCTAAAATATCATTGATCAAGTCATCTTGATTGTGATATTGTGGAGAGATCCCACTCCTTCCTATTAGGGATAAATACTTGGCAAAATATTGGTCTGTGGTTACCTTTGTTGGTCTCTTTCTCAGGCTTCAGAGATCCGATGAAATGATAACATCTTGGCGACCATACTGGGGAGAAAGTAATAGTTCCTCCCTGGTTGTACCATAATTTCATCGAATTCTTGGCCTGTGGGTGATATCTATAAGTTTTCTTGGAGGCTGATCTGAAAGTTGCAAAGAACCAAGTTGTTTAACAATGAACATTCTAGCTTCAAGGAGATACATAAGATCAAATCCAAATCCTCATCCAGTTGATCCAGTTGAAGATCCAGAGAGACTTGTTTGAAAGAAGAGATATCAATACATAGAAAATCAATCAAATCCTATTCCATTTGTAATATCTTCTTCATTTCCTGCAAAAGTTTTATATCTTGAAGACATACCTTCTGATTTGAAATTTGAGTTGTCTTTTTTTTTTATCAAAGTCTGAAACCTCAATTTCTGATATAGTTTTTGACCCATTAAGGATTTTAGAATTAAAATCATTATATGAGTGTTATAGGTCAATTTGGGCACCATTCCCAATGAGCTGGTTAAACTGGACATCATCCCTAGAACCAATGAATATGGTCTATCATCCCCTATCATTTCAGTTGCTACATGCCCTAAGACAAAGAACAAAGACAAATCATTCCTAACTTCCATTGCAAGGTTTCCAAGATTTGAAGTATATTTTATAACATCTATGAGCTCACAAAAGTAGTCTCTCAAGGGGCTAAGTGCATTGCATATGCAGGAAAATCCACTCAAGGGTGCTCTACAAAGCACTTCCTGACACTCAAGGGTGCGTTGGTCAATTGGGAGTGAAATTATCATTGTTCCAAAATCTCCACTTGGCTAGTGCATTCTAGAAGAGTGCATATGTTTCAAAATTCAAATCCTTGTGTCCATTTGATACCTCTGAGCTTGCGAACATGTCTTGACTATTATTATGAAGTCATTGATTGTAAAACTACCTTCAACTCATCTATAAATTTAGCACAGATCCTAGTGCTTGAGAAGGGAGAATTTGATTAGAGAAATGTTGGTGGAATTTCAATTGAGGAATTGATTTGAGTGATATGCTACTGGATAGATGTTCATTGCGATGAGGCTGGGATGATACTAGAGATGGTGACATCAAATAAATCAATGGTTGTAACCTCCCCTTCTATCAATTAATAAAGATTACTATTTACTTTCCCACATATGTATCTGTATAATCTTTTGTCTTCCATATTATGAATTCTTATTTGATGTATATGGTTCATGTTTCATTGATTTAACTGAATAACTTGAATAGGCATCTGTATATTGCTATCTCTTTGTTGTTTAGTGTTCATTGTTGTAGGAAATATTCTGGCGATCTAGCTTGGATTTGAAGCTATAGAAAGAGCGACAGAAGGAGAATTGGAAGCGCTTGGACTCCAAGTAAGTTTCTTGATCTATTCTATGTGTCTATTTAATGTTAGGAAAAGTATTTGAAAAGTCTTTAACCTATTTTTCTAAATGCATTGCACCACATTTAGGGAAGAATGTTTTATCCATAATTCATAATTCCTCATAACAAATTGGCGACTCCGCTAGGGAGTTTACCCTTCATCCTTGGTGTGTTTTGCCTCTATTATCAACCTAGTAGAATTTCCTCTGAAATATTAGGCTTTTTGAATTCAAATTTGCATTAGAAGTTTGTTAAGAAACTTGATTTTTTTTTCTTTGCTGCGCCCAACGCACTGTTGAATAGGACACAGTGCTTTGCATAGCACTATCTCCCACTCAGGGGTATGTTGCAATGCAATGTCTCTCCTTAGAGAATGTGTTTCCCCTAGAGTCAACCAAATTCCATTGAATTTGTCATTTCATTTTCTTTCATTTTTTTGTTTGATGTGTTTTCAAAGTGCTTGATGCCTCATATTGACCAGTGACTTTACCTACCTATTACTCATTTGAAAGAATAGTTTGTTCAATTTTTATTTAAAGTGTTCTTCTTTATCATTGACGAATTAATTTCAAAGTATTTTTATTATTGTATTAGATCCATTTTCTTTTGAAAATGAATTTGTCGTTAAATTCTTCGTTTCCTATAGGAGAAATTGTAGTTAAAATATTCATTTTTCCTAAAAAGAGAAATTGTTGTTCAATTCCTCATTTCTCAAAGTAAAAGGTATTTGTTTTTATTTATTTGATGCAGTTAGTTTCCTTTTCTACATTCACATTAAAGGGACTAAAAAGAAAAACCTGCATTCGTATGTTGTGGATTTTGTGTTTTGCATAAGAACAATTAGGAAAGCTACATATTAGTTTGTGCTCCTTGTTGTTTGCTCTCAAATTGATTGATCTTTCCCTCTAGTAGCTAGGATTTTCATTGAAAAACTAAAAGTGAAAAGATTTATTATCATTTTAGTTTGCATTTTAGGAATTTCCAATACATCATCACGGTGAACCTTGAAATGAAAATTGATAAACAAGATCAACTTAAAATTTACATCGATTTACCTAACAAAGCATTGGAACCATAAAGATAACATTTGGAAGGTGAAGACATGTTCTGGCGTCATAAAACATAGCAGCTATCGTTAGTTGTCTGTGATACATTCTGAGTGTGATACCTCACTCCACGTACGTAAGTATATCGTAGCTCATCCATGTACTTTTGGGTATATTGGGTGGTGTTACCATAAGAAAAGTATAAATGGGTGATCTTACCGTGCGGTTTTGCATTAGACAGTGCTAATACGGACTTGGGCCTCCACGTACCTTTGGGTATATTTGGGAGGAAAAATTTAGGTTGCTATCCATCCATAGTGAATCGAGTCAGTTGCCTTGCAAATTGTGATACACCGAACACAACATTTGAGGAGATTTCCTACCTGTACTTCTTGGTTCGCCAGGAGGTATTCTGCAGTTCACAATTTCTTGGTAAACCTTTTTGCCTAGCATTACCCTTTTATTTTTTTTTATTTTTTTGGTTAAAATAAATTAGTCATCATGGAAGAACAAGATCCTTTTCCCCATCATTCACATAGATTAGCATTGAAACCACTTTTACCATGGGAAGTTACTCCTAGGCGGCGAAGGTGACATCACTCTACCGAAACCAGTATTTTTAGTACCTCTAGTGAAGCATCATCTTCCCATATACTAGAGTCGGCACAAGTTTTTTCTACAAATCCTAGTTTGTCTACTGTTGTTGATACAAATTCCTCACATCTACCCATTGTCATGATCCATCCAATTAGTGAGACCATACATCCCAAACCCAACGTTGTTCAACTAGAAGTTAATCTAGATCCTGTCTCTTCTTTGCTTGAAAATATGAATCCTGAAGTCGAATGACCAAAAGTTGTTCCTCCATTGGTCATCCCACAATTTTCTGTAGCCACTGAGTCTCCCATATCTCACAGTCAACCTCCTGAAATATACTTTGGGCCTGACGGAAAAATACTTCCACCTGGTTTAATTTTGATTGAATAAATCCCACAAGACGATACACCTTTAAATCCAACTCATTTTCGCTAGGGGCTTTACCTGTATCAGTCTTTTCCTCAATCACATTGCTCCGCTTTTGTTGATATTGTTTCACTTTGAGTTCCCGTAGATTTTATAGGGTATACATTGGGTCATTTTACCATGGCTGAGATAACATCCTAGACTGAACCATCTATTTCAGCTATGAAAACATCTACTGTTGCTTCATCTTTGATGTTTTTTCCATTGAATTCACCCATGTCATCATATGGAATCCTATCTAGTTCCTCATTTATGAGTACTGAATTTCTTGATCCTTTATTCACATCTTCAGTCCAATATCAAGCTGATCCCATCAGTTATTTTCCTTGGTGGCTAGTGATACCACATAAATTACCTTCGGAAATTCCAAAATTCAATGGAAACCCTGGAGAAGACCCGTCAACGCATTTTATAACTTAAAATTTGTGGTGCTCATCAAACTCCTTAAATGATGACTCCGTTAGACTACATATTTTCCAACACACACTCAGTGGTCCGACTACATAATGAGTATGGTCCTTTTCCTGTGTCAACCTCATTAAAAAATGAATAAGGTTATGAGGATGGTTCTTTTCCTGTGTCAACCTCGTTAAAAAGTGAATCAGGTTATGAGGATGGTTCTTTTCTGTGTCAACCTCGTTAAAAAATGAAACATAGCCACAAGGATGGTTATTTTTCTATGTCAACCTCGTTAAAAAATGAAACAAAGCCATGAGGATGGTTCTTTTTCTGTGTCAAACTCGTTAAAAAATGAAACAGAGCCATGAGGATGGTTCTTTTCCTGTGTCGACCTCATTAAAAAATGAAACAAGTGTTGAGGATAGTTATTTTCCTATGTCAACCTCGATAAATGAAACAGGTTCCCATGAGGATGGTTCTTTTACTGTGTCAACCTCATTAAAAAATGAATCAAGTTTTGAGGATAGTTCTTTTTTCTTGTGTCAACCTCGTTAAAAAATAAAACAAGTTCCTTTGAGGATAGTTCTTCTACTGTGTTAACCTTGTTAAAAAATGAAACATGCCATGAGCATAGTTCTTTTCCTGTGTCAAGCTCAGTAATAAATGAAGCAAATCCTCTCCTAATTACGACGAGTCTTCCATCTGATCTCGTAAATGAACCTTCATTCCATCCAGCTATTAGTAACCAATAATCTACTTAGTTGAATGAAATGAAGCTTGGGGGGCACCTACTCTTGCAGGGGGCATTCGACATGTGCTCTTGCAGGTGGCATTAAAAAAATTCTTACCAATTTCACACAATCAACAGCTGAAGTTCAGGGGAAAAAACAGGTTTAGAGCTCCAAAATGAAAATGGTAACTATTGAATGGTAAAAATGAATAGTAAAAATATTTTTATTAGTCATTTGATTATTTGCAATGAATATTTATTACTGTGAATATGGTTTTATTATATTTTATCATGAAAGAGGTACTTTTAATCCATTTGATGTTGTTCTGAACAGGTTTTACAACTGATGAACATATTAGTCATGTAGATTTATTTCAGGATTGATTTGACAACAAAGAATACTTTTATCCTTATTTTTTGAGCTTTTTTAAAAATGAAAAATGATTTGAAGCACACTTTTATCTCTTTTTTGAGCTTCTATAACAACAAAAAAGGAACCCCTAGAGTCTTCTTTTAGCTCTTTTCAAACTCCGATAATGTGAAAATATTTCCGAGCACTTGTATTTTCAAGCTCGTAAAAGTAAATGAATTGATATCTAATTAGTATAAGTTTAAGCCTAATCTGGACTGAGACAGATTATTTATGAAAAAGGAATACCTTGGTCAAACATGACTAAAGAGGTTCTATCAGATATTATTTTACACTTTTTCGGATCTGAGCGACAACTTTACAAAAAAGTACTTATGGAGTTTTCTTTTCGTCCTCTTTTTCAAACTCTCTAAATATGAAAAAGGGCTGGGCTATCACTGTCGTTAGGCTTGTTAAAACATAAAATAGCGACGGGCTTGTCGATCATGGCAAGAATTGAGTTTCATTCATCGCTAGAATCATTAAATTATTAAATAGTGATACATTGTTCACTCAAAGGGTTGAATTATAGATCAAGCATATGTTATCCTCCTCAATCTTGTTAAAAAATAAAGAGGTACTAGTCGACAAATGACCAGGGAAAATTTGGGAAAGTGAACAGAACTTTTTATGGTAGCAGGTCGCTCGTGAACATGACACTTCACTCCATCACCATGGTTGTTTGGGTTGGGTAATCTTCTTAGCGGTTCATTAATACATATGGTTCATCATACCTTCACTTCAATTTTGGGTCAATGTTTCCAACTCATCTCAGTGTTGCCGATATGTTCAAGAGAAGTCATCCAGTGAATACTCATCCTTCTGCAATACTCATGAAACTTCATTCTCATGAAAGTCATCATTCTTTGTCTCCGAAATTAGTAACTCTTGTTTCGCAATAAAGTGTCTTCATATCGACGTCAAATAATCATCCAGGAATTTCACTTAGAAACATCATATTCTAGTACCATGAGGCTTGTTACAGCATCGACAAGATCCTCACTTCCAGATTTTTGACCGAAAGATTTTGTTTGGCGTTCGACATCAAATCATTTATTCACGCCTTACAAAATGTACTGTAACACCTTTAGATTCATTGACATCAATGCTAGTTCTCTCGCATTTGTTAACAGCTCACATCATTGGATGGTAATCAAACGATGTCTTCCCATGTTCGACTAAAAATCATATATTCACATGGCTAGAATTGTACCTGAATGATCGAGTGTACAAGATAAGAAGACCCCAGATCTAGTTTCAGCCATCTGGGCTGTGATTTCAGGATTTTTGTACACATCATTTGTATGGTGGCCTTACATACAGATCGTCATCTGAACATGGGCCTATATCTATAGGCATGTCTGTATTGGCCAACATTCCAATGTACATGAATTTCTGCACTGTGTACATGTTATTAGATATTTTATGTGTTGAGCATGGGAATGACTTCCCTCAAAAATTCATTATCAAGAGGATATATCATGATGTAATGTATTGTAATATTGATTCAGGTCATCACTCCGCTTCAACTCCAACCCATCATAGTGTAAAGCATCTCATTCAAAAAATATTTTTATTATTATTTTGACTTCATGCCTTAGGGGGGAATTTGTTATAGGTCAATTTGGGCACCATTCCTAGTGACTTGGTTAAACTGGACATCATCCCCAGAACCAATGAATAGGGCCTATCATCCCCTATCATTTCAGTTGCTACATGCCCTAAGACAAAGAACAAAGACAAATCATTCTTGACTTCCATTGCAAGGTTTCCAAGATTTTAAGTATAAGTTATAACACCTATGAGCTCACCAACAACGTCTCTCAAGGGGCTAAGTGCATTGCATATGCAGGAAAATCCACTCAAGGGTGATCTGCAAAGCACTTCCTAACACTCAAGGGTGCGTTGGTCAATTGGGAGCAAAATTATCATTGTTCCAGAATCTCCACTTGGCCAGTGCCTACTAGAAGAGTGCATATGTGTCAAACTTCGAATCCATATGTCCATTTGATACCTCTGAGGTTGGGAACATGTCTTGCCTATTATTAGAAATTCATTGATTGTAAAACTACCTTCAGCTCATATATAAATTGAGCACAGATCCTAGTGCTTGAGAAGGAAGAATATCAGTAGAGAAATGCTGGTGGAATTTCAATTGAGGAATTGATTTGAGTGATATTCTGCTGGAAAGATGTTCATTGTGATGAGGCTGGGATGATGCTGGAGATGGTGACATCAAATCAATCACTTGTTGTAACCTCACCTTCTATCCATTAATAAAGATTGTTGTTTACTTTCCCACATATGTATCTGTATAAGCTTTTGTCTTCCATATTATGAATTCTTATTTGATGTATATGGTTCATGTTTCATTGTTTTAACTGAATAACTTGAATAGGCATCTGTATATTTCTATCTCTTTTATATTTAGTGTTCATTCTTGCAGAAAATATTCTGGTGATATAGCTTGGATTTGAAGCTACATCGAGAGCGACAAAAGTATAATTGGAAGCGCTTGGACTTCAAGTAATTTTCTTGATCTGTTCTCTGTGTCTATTTACTGTTAGGAAAAGTATCTGCAAAGTCTTTAACCTGTTGTTCTAAATGCATTGCACCAGATTTAGGGAATAATTTTTTATCCGTAATTCATAATTTCACATAACACTGAGGTAGATTTTAATTCCTTGAAAGTCGAAGAGAATTAACCTTTTGAAGAAACTAAATCTGAATCAGACTTTGGAAAATTTTTGGAGTCAATTCTATAGGCTTGAAACATTAGCAAACCAACTTCAATACCAATCCGACAAAGCCATAATTCAATATCAGAAAGAGTCATTACCTATTTGGACACAATCCCAGTCATTTTTTTCTTCTTCATCTACACCATCTACTTCTCAAGCCTAGAGCTCTCTTGCATTGGATAGACAGGATTAAAGGCTTAAAGAGATCCTTCACTACAATCAACTTCAGTCATGTTTTCAAAGAGAAAAATACTGAAGCAGATAGGTTGTCAAAAAGAGGACTGAATGGGAGATTCAGGGAGATGTTTTATGAGCTCTATAACATATCTGGTATCAGAATGGAAGGCAAAGTAATTTTTAGTTAAAATATATTCTTCGTTATGTTTTTAATATAAATTTGTAAGACAAGATGATCTTAATTTATGATATTTGATCAATTTTGTTAAGTTGTCCTTAGAAAATTAGGATCAAATGAAGGACATTTCTCTAGAATAGAGACGTTTTTTAACCTTTGTATGAAGTGGATTATGTATAAGGAACTTTTTGAAAACTTAGACTGTGCCCTGGTACACTATATAAACCAGAATTATTTTTCCGGCTAAAAACAAATCTACACCATCTACTTCATTACTCATTCAGTCAACTCCTTCCATTTTCACTCTTGTACTTCACTTAGTGGGAATCATGGCCAGATTTTGACCCCTCATTCTACCAGCTCAACTCAATGCCTTGCCACAAGGCTATGGCCAAAGACTCACTCTCTTTGATGAGAGTTCTCAAATCACTACAAAACAACACATAGTCAAAGTCACTAAATTTATTGACATGGAAGAAATAGATGCTCATGATTCCAAGATGAGAATCATATTTCAGAGCTTTTATGGAGATCTTAAAACCTGGTTTATATATTTGACTACAAATTAAATAGCCACTCCAAACTAGCTCATAGATGCCTTCATATTCCGATGGGAGGTAAAGAAGAACCCCTTGCATATTATTTCTGAATATGATAATCTAAAAAGGAATCCAAATGAATCAGTTTAGGATTACACTGCCTGTTTTAACCGAGTATACAATTCCATTCCAAATGAGATCAAACCTCCTCTAGGTTTGTCTCTCTTGCATTATCCAACTGGCTTTGACTCGGACATGGAATATCAGTTGTGAGAGAGGAATCTTGCAACATTAGAAGACATGTAGAAGCATTCAGTCAGTGTGGAATAAAACTTGTCAATAAAGAAGTCAAACATGAAGGGTGAGAGGAAAGTAACCATCAAAGAAGAAGCATCCTCATCCTCTGAGGTAAAACTGGACACTTTGATAAGGATATGAGAAAGGATGGTTGATAGGATGTCCATTACCAAAAGATAGCCAGAAGCACAAGTTATAAATCCTAACTTCAGAGGAAAAAAACAGGAGCCTCAATTCAGAATCAAACAAAGAGAACAAAGGGGTCATGACTAACCAACACAAAAACAACAGATTCAGAAACCCTTGCAGAAAAATTATGCTCAAAGAATTGAGGAAGAAGATGAAAATACAATTGTTGAAGAAAATCACGTTTTTATAGCTGATGGCTAGCCCATATTTTTAACAAAGAATGAATAATATGTTGAGAAGACAGATATTCCCAAGGATGAATATTATATCTTAGCCAATGATCATGATTTGGAGGTTGAGTTTGATGATTATCAGTGAGGCTATTTAAATGCATCTAGCTCACAACAAAGGAAATACTCATTAAGGATTAGATATGTCTTGGTAAATCCTATTCATAAGTGGGCATCCCAACAAAAAGATACTCAATTGAAGAAAAATCGTCAAGGTAATCAAAACAAAGGAAAGGAACCTGCAGTTATAAATCAGAGCAAGGTTAATCAACCATCTACAGGCACACCAGGCAAAGAAAAAGGCATTCATATTAAGGAAACTACACCAAAGGATCAAGCTAGCAAAAGAGACATCATCATTAAAGAGGTAGACAAAACCATTCCTTTCATATTAGAAAATGAAATAGCTAAATTAAAATTCTCTATCCCTTTAACTGAACTTGTAAAAAATCATCAATATAAGTCTCATGTAGCCAAAATGTTAAAAGTAGATCCTTTATCTGATATGGTAAATGTCAAAGATGACCAACCTGAACTCATTTTTGGTCCAGCAATAGATGATTCATCAATGTATCCTTCATAATGTCATGCTCATCTCTGGAGCTTCCCATAATTTGATTCCGAAAGCCATTATGGAGAAATTGGGCCTAGATATCACTCGTCCATATCATGACCTGTATTCCTTTGATTCAAGTAGAGTCCGTTGTCTTGGTATCATAAAGGATTTGGTAGTTTCCCTTGAAAAAATTCCAGCAAAGAATTTATTGATGGATATGGTGGTTGCTAATATACCACCACGGTTTGGTATGTTGCTGTCAAGATGTTGGGGAGCGAAGTTGAGAGGCACTTTGGAACTAGATTTCTCTTATGCCACCATCCCAGTTTCAGACAATTGAGAAAGTTGTACTGAGAAACGAAGATGAAATAAATGATAACCAACAAAGAGAAGCCTAAAAATCATCCAATTAATGTTGTACATACAGATCTAGAATCATTTATTTTGTTCAATGATAGCGGTTTAAATGATGTAGATAGTCAACTTGTAGAAGTAGAAGATATTCCAGAAATTTCCAATTGTGTAAGAGTAGTTTTAGATGAGGGAAAAGAAAATCTTCCTATTTATTTAGATTTTTCATCAAATAAGGTAGACAAAAGTTCAGAACAAAATCAAGAAATGGCCCGAAAAGATGAGATAGAACAAAAATCAGAATTCCAACACCTGGAAGATTAAAATGGTATTTGGACCATGGATTTTGATGGTTCCTTGGGGAAATACGGGGTAGAAATTATAATTTGACTCCATAGTCCTCTTCATCAACCGGGTAAAATTCCAAAAAATGTAAGATTATGTTCGTATAAGTTGGCTTTTGACTGTTCTAATAATGATGCGGAATATGAGGCATTAATCACTGGCCTCAAGGTCCTGAAAAATTTGGGCGCAAGGATAATTTCAATTTATGGTGACTCTGAAACTTGTGATAAAATAGGTAAAAAGGGAATACCAAGCCAAGTATCTGCGAATGAGAGCATACAGGAATTATGTACTGGATATCCTAAAGATGTTTCCCGAAAATAAATTGTCAGTAGTGCTGAGAAGTCAGAATCTTATGGTAGATTCACTTGCTACAACAGAAAGTAATTTAAAGATCCCTATATTTTCCAATAAGAAGTTTGATATCCATGTTAAACATCGGATGAATGTCCCTGATAAGTTGCGGTATTGGCAAGTATTTTGGGATGACAAACAGGTAAACAATTTTTTTCAAAATGAAGGTGAATTCGAGAATTCTTTCATTGATGAAGCCTTATGACAAGGATGACCAAGTCAACAAAGCCACTCAATTTGATAAATTATAGCTGAAGGATAACAATATTCCAAGAGGTCTCATACCTTTGGAAGAATTGTTTGATCAGGATGAGGTTGCTAGGGAGTCGACATTGGTTCCTATAGAGAAAGGTGTTGAGGATGTAAACATAGGAACAACCGACAAGCCTAATATGGTCAAATTTTCCAAGTATTTATCTCCTGAGGTAAAATACAAATACATTGATTTGTTGTCTAATTTTTTTGATGTTTTCACTTGGGATTAAGCAGAATTGAAGGTTTATAATAAGAATATCATTCAGCATACCATTCCAATTAAGCCCGACCAAAAGCCCTTCAGACAAAAGATAAGAAGGATCAACCTGAGGTTGTTGCCATCGATATAAAAGGAAGTGAATAAAATTTATAAGTCTAGAATCGTTGTTCCTATCATATTTTCTAACTGGATATCAAATTTAGTTCCGGTAAGGAAGAATATGCTGGAGGAAAACAAGAATAACTGGCACACAAATCTTGTTAATTATTTGTGGGTGGACAGGGTGAGTATTAAGAAATCAATAGGAATGTCCCATTTTCAGTTGGTTTATGGTGTAGACATTGTTTTTCCTACATCACTTGCAGTCTCGGTCATGAAATTGTTGCAAGAAGCATGAAGTGAGGAGAATGATGTACAACGACGGATCAATCTGGTGATCCACCTTCAGTAAACAAGAGATGAGGTCTTTCAGAAGACCTCAAAGCTTCATGAAAAGATAAAGAAGGTATATGACCGCAAGACCAAGGTGTAATATTTTAAGATTGAAGATGTGGTCCTTCGATGGGATGCAAGGAATGATGAAAAAGGGAAGCACAAAAAATTTGAGAACCTGTGGAAAGGGCCATACAAGATATCAGCCTTTCACAGACAACATGCTTTAATATTGAATGAGATGAATGGACAAGAATGCTTAGGAGGACCGATAAATGGTAGGCTCCTTAAGCATTATCTTTGCTGATGCAGATTTCATATTTCCCAATTTCATTGTATATATCAGCTTAACTTTTCTACAAAATGTGAAGCAGAGAATCACCAGAGTTTGGAGCTCGAGGTGAAGGCCAGAAAGTTTCACTAGTTTTTTGTTGTTTTCAAATTTTATTCAGTTTTGAGTCAAAGTCAGTTAGTTTATTATATCAAGTTTTTATCATTAATTTTGGTTTTCAGCTTTTGATTCCATGCCCAATGGTTAGGCTACTTGGTCTACAGTGTTCTTGACACCTCCAAGGAGCTGCCATCCCTAGCTAGAGCCAATGTTAGTGTCAGTTTTTGCATCTTGCCACCAGTGATAAAATATACTCTTATCATGTCATGTTAGGGTCCCATTTTGAAATTTTTGTGATTCCATTACGTCATCATGCAAAAATTTGGTCACTAGATGTAGATCTAGGTCTGATCTCACTCCTTACAAAATTTTATAACTTGCTGGCTCATTTCAACACTTTACTAAGTGTACCATTAGTCATGAGTTTTCATCATCATTTCAATCATTTTCATCATGTTTTCATTCATTCAAAGTCTCCATTAGGTCTTAGGGTTTCCAAGGTAATCAAATCACCATTTCATGCCAAAAGTCCAGCAAGTGAAGGAGTCACAATAAATAAACTTTATCGGTAAGTTTGATTTGTAAATTTGATTTCAAAAAAATGTAATTTTATGTTCCTAATTTGTAATAAGTTCTTAGAGTTCCAAGTAGTTGCAACACTCAAAGTTCCATCAGCAAATGAGAAAAGTTCCAAAAATCCATTAGTGTTCTTAAGCCATCAAAAGATGAATTTCAAAGATCAAATTCTAAATTTAAAGGTAAAATGCAATGTAAAGTTGATTACAAGAAAGGAAATGTGGGTCCAAGTCTATTTAAATATATTTCACCAAGTATAAAAGGCCCTCAAAGACCAAAAAGTCATTCTTTTGCATCCTCAAGCATCGAGCTCTAAGCCTCTCCAAGAAAAAAATCAAATTTTCCTTCGAAAAACAAAGTTCAGGCTCCATCGCTGTGCTTTTTCCACAGGCACTGCACTTTTTGCAGAGGCCAAGTTGTGCTTTTCAGAAGCATGCTGCGCTTTTTGCAGGGCTTCGTTGTGCCTTTCTTCAACTTTCTGTGCTTTTTGAAGAGGAGAGCCACAACCTTAAAGCTTTTCTCCAAGGTTTTTGAACAACAAATTAGGGTTTCTACACTCATTTACAAGTAAGTCACATATTCATAGCCCCTCATTTAAGCTTACAGTCTTATTTTTATAGTTCAAACCCTCCCTTACTATCCATGCCATATTGTATGTAATTAAACCCTAGTTCCATAGTTTTCAAGCTTCATTTTATTTCCCGTGGACTCGTTTACCTTCATCACACCCGAAATCACTCCCCACTACCCTTACATCCCCTCATTTCCCATTCCCAAGCTATATTCCCTAAAATCATACCCCTACGCTGTGCTTTCCTAGGCAGCAAGACTACCTCCCTGTATTTGAATTTCCTACCTTATCTGCCTTATCATTTCAAACCCCCATCAATTCCCTAAGATTCTTAACTCCTTTACACAGTTCCCCAAATTTTCCTTCACTTATCGCAACCCTATAAACCTACAATCCTACTCCCTTTCCCTTCCCCTTCTTCCTTAGGGTTTCAAGAAAAAATCGAACATAATGGAGGAGGAGAGAAACATCATGGAGGAGGAAATAACCACCACAAAAGAATAGAAGAAAACATATAATAAAAGAGGGATAATTCTAAGACTAGAGGCTTCAGACACTAGGGAATTGATGGCATCACCCTTGGCAGTGAAATGTTTTCAGCATGTAGGTTGTTTTGAGTTTTGTGAGATGGTCCAAAGAGTGCAAAGCCATCCTACTTTGACTAGGGTTTTCATTAAAAAGATAGAAAAATACCAAGTGACCATTGTAAGGATGAAATTGAACATTTATACAAACATCATTGCAGCATCAACAGGGATACCCAATGTGGGTGAAAAATGGTTCAAAACTAAAGATTTGGATGCTAAGTTGTATGACCCTTACCTCAAGGCACCTTATAAAGATAACATCAAGAAGATCTTTCCTTTTGGTTAGTTGCTTAATATTTTTTCCCCCATGATGAAGATCATCATCAAATACTTCACTTGTGAGGGAAGATTGTCTAGGTTGTACAACTATCACATGAGGTTGCTCATGCATTTCACTAGGGTGAAATTGCTCAACCTTCCCTACTTTTTGTATAGAAGCATTGATAAGATTGCCTACATAGTGCATAATAGAGAATATGAGCTTCAAATGAACAGTCTCTTCCATCATTCTCTCATTAAAATCATTTTTCTTCACCACCTCAAGCATCTGAACATTTCATGGTAGACTTTCATTGAGGCAGATGTCTTCACTACACCACCAAATCAGCTTGCTAGACCTACTCCACCATCAACATCAGTTTCTCACAAGAAAACTAGTTTATATAGTAGGGCTATAGTGAAGAAAAAAAGAGAGGAAAAAGAGGTAAAAACCTACCAGAGAGGACATAGGAAAGTGTTTACTCCACAAATTGTGGAAGGGGCCTTGCCTTCCACATCAAAAAAATAGGGATATCAAAAGCAACAATATGGAGTTGTTCAACAGAAGGAAAACATTCATCATGAGGAAGAAAAGGAGTTTGACCTAGTGGACTTGGATGTTCAAGATGATCATGAAACCTCAAACCTAGTCATCAAAGAGAAATATGCCACAATTAGAGAGATGAAAGACAATTTGGCAAGGGCACAATTTTTCATCTCCTTCCTTGAGCAAGGAAACAAGAAGCTAAAAGACAAACAAGTAATATTGGAATTGGAGTTTCTCAAGGCCAAGAGGAAAGACACCAAAGGAAAAGAAGTGATGGCACATGATGAGTCTGATCACGATGAGGCTCAGATCATCAAGAAGAAACAAAAAACAAGAGGTCTTAAGAGAGCATTGGAGCAGGAAAAACATGAGGAAGAAAAACTCACCTTTGAGGAAATAATTGCAAGAGAAATAAATGATGACAAAGAGGTTTGGTTTGATAGAGTGAACATACACCTTGAGAAGATCCTTAATAATGAAAACAAGGACAATCAGATGCCAAGACACATGGTGACAACTACAACACCCGAAATAATATTTGCAATATCAAGATCAAGCAATTGAAAGAAAAACTCAAGGAAAGCCTAATTAGTCAAATGGAGAAGTACAAACTTGAGTTACTTTCTCATGCCTTCTTTGTAGCTTGACATACCTCATCAACACTTCATCCAACTATTTTGAATATTTTTGGCCAAATTTTTGAATTTTTGGACATTTTGGTAAAATTTCACAAACTTTTTACATAGTCAGCCTGCAAAAAGCGTAGGGTGGGCCACTGTGCGCTTTTTGTGGAGGCCTCTAAATGAGAAAAATATGCATATTTGGATAGTGAATGATGTATACATCAAATTATGACTACTGGCACTCCAAAAATAGATCTTTTGATAGGTGGAAAAGGTCAAAAACCTCCCAAAAAACACCTTTTCTACTTCCTTTTTCAACCTCACGCTACGCTTTTTGACCAGTCTTGGGAGATTTCATTTTTGAGGCACTTCACTCAATCATTTTCAAATATTGAGCACATTTTTGACAACTAGACTAGAAGATATTTCCAATGAGCCATCTTGGGCCCAATTTGGACTTCAGGAAGTCACTCAAAAGTTTCTTTTAAGGCCCACGCTGCACTTTTTACCAGGCATGTTGTAGTTTTCTCAAGCACATTGCGATTTTTACAGTTGACTGATTTATTTAGAATTTAAAATTTTCTCAGTTGATTGATGGATTCCAAGGAGATTTAATGATCAAAATTTAAAAATGAAATGTAATTATGTGTTGTATAGTTACTAGAGGTAGATACATCAAGTAAAAATGTAATTTTGAGTCAAGTGAATCAGTTTCATTCCCAATGACCTGTTCAGATTGGACATCATCCCCAGGACCAATGAAATAGGGTCTATAATCCCCTATCATTTTAGTTGCTACATGCCCTAAGACAAGAAAAAACCATTCATGCCTTCCATTGCAAGGTTTCCAAGGATTGAAGTATATGTTATATCACTTATGAGCACACCAACGTAGCCTCTCAAGGGACTAACTTCTTTTAATATGCAGCTCCTTCCATTCAAGTGTGCTCTGCAAAGAACTTCCCGACATTCAAGAGTGCATTGGTCAAATGGGAGCGAAATTATCATTGTTGCGGAATCTCCACATGGTGAGTTCCTTCTAAAAGAGTCCATATGTGTCAAATTTTAATCCATGTGTCCGTATTGTTAGAGTCGGTCTTGTCATTCCTCCATCCGAGATCAAAACTATTTTTGCATATAATTTTTATGTGTCTCGCTTGATTCACTCAATTTCATTTCACTAGGGAGCATGCCATAATCTGAGGAAGGGCCTTGTTGCTTATTTCCTCATGTCATGTATTTGCTGGCTTGTGATTGATCATTAAAGTTCATCAGAATTCATCAAACTCAATGTTTCAGTCATTCATAGTCATGGATGGTCTTTGGTCAGCAAAGAGTCTTTTAGAGTTTTAGGTCTAGGGTTTTGTCGATTTAGTCTGCATGAGAGGTTCCAAATCAGTTTCCATTACAAGATTTCATCATCAAATAATGCTCAAGAGTGATCATTCTTCAAAAATCTGTTTTGAAGAAGAAATCATCAAATTTGTTTTTAAATATGTAATTTTTCCGCCATGAAATACTTCCAATGCAGCCTCTGGTCTTTGCCGAAGTCCAAACGCCAACATTCCTACAGAAAATCAACCAAGAAAAACATCATTTCAAAGCCAAAAAGTCAGTAAGGAAACAAAAGACAGAGTTGTATTAAATGCAGAAAGTGCCAATGTCCAAAACATGAGAAGATGGGTTCTTGTGAAAAAAAATCAAGTCCATGATTCAATAAGATATTTCCCATGGTTATTAATCCATTTAAATTGTAAGAAATTGTTGACACCCAAGAGGAGAACCGTGAAGCATGAAAACAGAGTTTGGAAAGCTGAATTATGGATGAGTTAACATGCGCAGCGCATTGAAGTTGAGCGCGGCACACATAGGGCGCGCGACACATTGGGCGAAATTTCACAGTGTAAAATCTAACTGGCGCGGCGTACCCATTCGGCGCGGTGCGTTGGGTTGGTACGCGGCGCACAAGCCTGAAACTGAAATTTTCTGTTGCATCTACAGCTGCTACGTGTTAAGGCATCGTGGGTGATAGTGTGCAATAAGAAACGAATTGGTTACTCTTATGAGATCGCCTTGAAGTTTCAAGGCAAGTGGAGGTGATTCAAAAGGTGAAATGAAGCGTAGCAATAGAGAGTTTGGGAAGACTCGAGTAGATGACGAGTATGAGACTAGGTCTGGCAGCGATAATGTGGAAGCAAGCCAACATGAAAGAAATAAACCTTATCACAGGCCCAATCCTGAAAGAGATACAGGAAATGGAGGCGTTTTTCAAGGAAAACCCCTATCCCAATGAAGAGCAGCAGCAACAACTCAGTAAAAAATTGCGTCTTGGGCCCAGTTAATAAAGTTTTGGTTCCAAAATTGTCGCGCACAGGTGAAGGCTCGACAAGAGCGTGACGATAATGCTACATTGAGGGGAGATCGATCTCTGCAGTTGGAGAACACAATATTAAAAAATGAGCTTGCTGCGGAAAAATTGTGTGGCAGACCATATCCAGAGATGTTGTCGCTTTCTTCTCTACACAATGTTTCTTCGATTCTGACATCTAGTGGGTTTGGTGTCAACAATCTTCATAACCTACATTCGGCTACAAAATCCCACTTCCGATTTCTTGGATGGGCTTTCTGCTGTTGATGTTGCACACCGAGCCGCAAGTCCAGGTGGGATAGTCAACAATTCCTCTGCAGGACTTGCCGATGCAACCATGAATGAGCTTATAAGAATGGCCCGATGATACCAGTTGTAACTATTTTTAGGCTTTGTCGTTTTTCTGCTAAGAGTATAAAAGTTACCAAGGCATTGAATGAGGTGAACGAAGACTTTTTCTTTGGTTTGTTTTGCAACCTTGGACATCTAGGATAAGGAGAGTGTGGAGAATCTTGTTAAGCCAAAGGATATGTATTCGATGGTATTGAAATTATATTGAGCTATTTTTATTAAAAATTAGTTTTTATTCAAACAGCAAAAGGGAAAGTGGCAGTCAAAGACCGGAAAGCCTAAATTTAAAAAAAAGACATCCACCAGGGCAGAGAAATAGGATTCGATTACATATTTGTGACTTCAGTTAATAATTCAAAGGGTCTACGCTCCAGATTTAGTCTTTTAATTGGTCATCAGAGAAATTCAAGGGGAGCGTTGTTCTGTCTTCAGAACAGATGATTGGATTTTCAATCTTGTTTGTTAATGATGATTACACAATTCCTTATTTGGGTCGATCTGTTTTCAACATCTGAGTCTATTTATTGTATTGAAAATCATTTGTAAAGGGGCGAGTTCTGGAAAAGTGTAGAATAAAAAGCTCAGAGCTTTCACTGTACAGTTTTGATAGAGGATTAATGAAAGGATGCAGCTCTGGTTTATGAGATTCATGTGGCGTGAGCTTAGCATATGTTTCTTCTTTCTGTTTCATATGTGTCTTGTTATGTTTTACTATTCATTCATAATCATCACTAGTTGAATGCTTTTAATTAGGAAATACAGAATCCCATTTATTGCTCTGCCTTGGGAAAGCATTCATTTTCTGTGTGTCTTCTTCAGTTTGATAAGGATTCATTATATATGCCCTTTTCAAACCTCTCAATAGTCTTTCCACTCCATATTATTTTCAAATCTGATTGCTGAACTTCCTGCCTGTCTTGCCTCGTGAAACACTCTGTGTCTTTGATTTAATTTGTCCGCTCATGCTGTCCTTTGTCCCATACAGCCCAGAAAATTCAAACATTCATCAAAATACCTCCTTCATATTTATTTACTAGCCTAAAATCAGTATTCATTATAGGTCATCTTAGGCCCTATTTAACATATTTTGCCGAGATAGACCCAGAGAGAGCCCTCTCCTGTCCTCGTAGGGCTAGCTACGAGGCTGAGCTTGGTTTGATGTTACCTTGAATCCTGCTTTCCTTCAGCCTAAGGCAGATTCGAGCATTAACACATATAACACTTCTAAGTTTGGTAACATGTGTTTCCTATTATTAGAAAGTCATTAATTGAGAAAATACCTTCAGTTTCCCTATAAATTGAGCACAGATCCTAGTGCTAGGGAAGGAAGAAATTTGGTAAAGAAATGTTGTTGGATTCTCAATTGAGAGTGTGATAAGAGTGATATGCTGCTGGTGAGATTTTTATTGTGATGATACTAGGCTGATTCTAGAGTTGGTGACATCAAATCGATCATTGGTTAACCTCCCCCTTCTATTACTAATTAATAAAGATTGTTGTTCATTTTCCCATATATGTATCTATTTATGTTTCTATTTCTCATATGATGTATTCTTAACTGATATATATATTTCATGTTCAATCGATTTAACTGATTAAGATAAATAAGCATATATATATATATATATATATATATATATATCAATTTCTTTGATGTTTAGTGTTTATACTTGCAGGAACTAGTCTAGCGATCTAAGTTGGATTGGAAGCTACAAAAAAAGTGATAGAGGAAGAATAGGAAGTGCTTGGATCAAAAGTAGGTTCTTAGATATTTTTTTGTGTCTATTTTCTCTTAGAGAAAGTGTCTGAAAAGTATTTGATCTATTTTTCTAAGTGCATAGCACCACATTTAGGGAATTTTATTTATCTGTAATTCATAATTCCGCATAAAAAATTAGCGACTCCATTAAGGATTTTCCCCTAATTCCTGGTGTTTTTTCCTCTTCTTATCCACTCAGTAGCATCTAATATCAATTATTAGACTTTTGAATCAAATAATTACATTATAAGTGTGTTCATTAGCTTGCATTTTGAATCTTTGCTATGGACAACGCATTTTTGTTCAAGACACAATACTTTGCGTAGCACTGTCTCCCACTCAGGGGTGCTTTGCAATGCATTGTCTCCCCTTAGTGACTATGTTTCCCCCTTAGCAAACCAAATTCCATTTTAATTTTTCATTGCCATCATACTCAACCTTTTGTTTGCTATGTTTTCAATTGTCTGATACCTCATAGAGACTAGTGAATTTTCTTGATTCTTCCTCCTTTGAAAAGTAAGTTTGTTCAATGTCTCTTTAAGTGTTTTTCTTTATCATTAACAAATAAAATTCAAAGTATTTTATTTATACGTTAGATTCATTTTTTTTCATAAAGGAAATTGTCATTAAATTCTTCATTTCCTATAGGAAAAATTGTAGTCCCATTCTTCATTTTTCCTAAAAGAGAAATTGTTGTTAAATTCATCGTTTCTCAAAGAAGAAAGCATTTGTTTTTTGTTGATTTGATGCATATAGTTTCCTTTTTTGCATTCACATTAAGGGGACTGAAAAAAAAAACCTGCATTTTCATATAGTGAATTGTGCATTTATCATAGGAAAAAATTAAGAAAGTTGCATATTAGTTTGTGCTCTTTGTTGTTTGCTCTCAAAACTAACTGCTCTTTCCCTTTAGTAGCTAGGAGTTTCATTGAAAAAGATAAAATTGAAAAGTTTTCTTATCATTTTAGTTTGCATTTTAGGAATTTCCATCACATCATCGCGGTGAACCTTGAAAGGAAAATTGATAAACAATATCAACTTAAAATTTATATCAATTTACCTATAAAATCATTGGAACCATAACGATAACATTTAGAAGGTCTAGGCTAGAGACGTGTTCCAATGTCATTAAACATAGCATATGTCGTTAATTTTCTACAATACATTCCAAGTTTGATACCTCACTACACGTACGTAAGTATCTCGTAGCTCTTCCATGTACCTTCAGGTATATCGAGCAGTGTTATAGTACGAAAAGTATAAAAGGGTGCTTTCACTGTGCAATTTCACATTAGACAACACTAATACAGACTTGGGCCTCCACGTACCTTCAGGTATATTTGGGAGGAAAAATTTAGGTTGCTATCCATCTATAGTGAACTGAGTCAACCGCCTTGTAAATTTTGATACACCGAACACAACATTGAGGGAGATTGCCTGCCCGTACTTCTTGGTTCGCCAGGAGGTATTCTGCAGTTCAAAGTTTCTTGGTAAACCTTTTGCCTAGAATTACCTTTTTTTTTTGTTTTTTTTTTTTTGGTCATAAAATAAATTAGTCATCATGGAAGAAGAAAATCCCTTTCCCGTAGACTTGCATTGAAACATCCTTTACCACTGGAAGTCACTTCTGGTCGGTGAAGGCGACATCGCTCTATCGAAACCAGTACCATCAGTACCTCTGGTGAAGCATCATCTTCACATATACCAGAGTCGACACAAATTGTTTCTAAAAAAACTGGTTCATATACTGTTGTCAAGACAAAGTCCTCATCACTACCCATGGTCACAATCCATCCAATCAATTAGACCATACCTCCCGAACTCGACGTTGTTCAACTGGAAGTTGATCTAGATCTTGTCTCTTTTTTTCCAGAACATCTGCATCCCAAATTCGAATGACCAGAATTCATTATTGTATCAGTCACCCCATAATATATTGTAGCCATTGAGTCTCCTATATCGTGCAGTCAACCTCCTGAAATATACTTTGGGCCTGACGGTGAAATCCTTCCACCTGGATTAATTTTGATTAAAGAAATACCACAAGAAGAAACATGTTTAACTCCAACTCATTTTGGGGTGGAGATTTACCTATACGAGTATTTTCATCAATCACCTTCCTTTGCTTTTGTTGATCTTGCATCTATTCGAGCTCCCGTCGATCCAATAGGATACACATTTGGTCAAGTAACCATGCCTAAACCAACATCTTCAGCAGGACCATTTGTTCCAATTGTGACAAAACCTACTCTCATTACCCCGTCGATGTTCACAAATTAACCAGAGTCATATTTACATGGTGGCCCTATGGTCCCATCAGGTTATAAATATTTATCTAGAATTTTCTCTGGTGCTCCTTCAAATCCATGGAATTCACCAATGTCATATTCTAGTATTCTAACTGGTAAACCTATAGTGATTACTGAACGACTTGATCCTTTATATCCATCATCGGGGAAATATCAAGCTGGTCCATCAGGGCATATTACATTAAGTACAATCTCAACTGGACTCCTTGCATTTGGAGAACAATATTTTCCATCTTATTATATGTAATATTCCTAAATTGTAACATGATATTCAGAGTATTAGAGTTCTTGATTTTCTTAATTAATTAAGTAAATAAAAGGGTGGAGGGACCAAAAACCTCAAAGATGAATAAAATCCACTTTTAATGTGTGTATGTGGATATTATATATCTAGATCTAAAATCATGGAGTAGTGGAGCAACTCCATTAATGGAGATCATGTCTCATTTATGAGATAGATTATGGAGGATGAAACAGTCAAATAAGATCATGGATATTAAATGTAAAATCATGAGGATCTTTGATAACGTCAACTGAGATCATAGTGCATTCAAAGAAGATCATAGAGCACATATGATAAGTTAGTGGAGGAAGTGATGCATTTAATGCACACATGATGGAGAGGGTGATCACCCCATGTGAACATGATGGAGGACATGGAGAAACAAAAAATTCAACCATGGAGACTTATGTCCACATGTAAAATGTAGTTTTGGAGTGGGCCAAGGTTATGGAAGGCTCATATCTATATAATGAAGGTGAAGGCACAATAGAAGGCATGATTTGGATTATTCATTTCGTGATCTGTTTAGATCTAGATTTGTCTTAGGACATCTCTATGCATTCTTGACATGTTTAGCTAAGTATACAATGTTGTTTAGCATAGGGTGTTCCCAAGTGGGAAACCCACCTCTTTCTTTGAGTGATATGTAAGGAAGAGGGTTGTACTACATTCCTTATCAGGCATTGGTGCCATCTTCAGGAGGTTATTTCTATCATTCGGCTAGGAAACCGGTGGAGGATTCATCCTACCACTTTGTTCTTCACATTCAGTCTTCCAGGAACAGTAGATCTATATCTGACATTCATTCCATTGGTTTTTTCCTCCATACAGTAGCATTCCCTCCAAGGATTGTGCAGTCCAGTCCTGTAGATCTATTGGAGATAGGATGTTTCCAGTATTTCAACTGGAAATCCTATGAGGGATCATCTCCTCACATTGGATCTATTGTTTCCATCATTCAGGAGCTGATTTGACATATCTAGTAGTAGGGTATTGAGCCTCCCTCTTTGATAACACAATTTTCTGAAGTTGTTGTTCATCGAGCAACTATTTTTAGTGGATGAGATTGGAGAAGCTAGATCTTGAGATTTTAGCCCAAGGATCTAGAGAAGGGATCGACCCTTCTTACATAGATCTAATTATGAATCATTGCAACCGTCATATCATCATATTATACAGTAGATATGCAAGCCCAATAGCTTATATGTGCAAGCCCTAAGAGGGTGGTTTTCTTAGACTAACAGATATGAGAAACCGTTTTTGGGTTATCTTGGGTATCCATCTAGAGCCCGTATCTACATTTTCAGCATCATTAGAGCTCCCAAACTGCCTAGATCTGACTTTATATCTTTTGGCAGTTGTTGTCTAGCTATTTATGAGTAGGGACAGTGTAGTTTACCTTCCAGCAGTTCAGCAGTTATGCAGTCCCTCTTATGGGATCATTTCAGGGTCATTCTAGGCCATCACTTTGTCTTGAGTGTCTCATATTTTGAGCACTGTTGTTCTTTCTATTCCCCTTCTATATAATAAAACGGCTTAGCTATTTCTGTGTATTCTGATGTGTATATATATTTATTGTTTAATTTGTTGCAGTTCTTATATTGTGCTTCAGTATTACTGCATTTTCCCTTTTGGGATATTACAGTGGTATCATAGCATGATATTTGGTTCAACTTGTGGACACTTCATCTTTTGCATCAAAAGAAGAAGCAGGTAGATGAGATCTATCATGAAGGAGGATTTTATTTTTTCCACTCCTCTCTTTAGATCCATGCAAGATCTCTCCAAAGAGGTCAAACAAATGAAGATGGAAAGGAAAAAGGAGGATCCAAGAAGAAGATTTCATGAGGAATATCCAAGCACTTCCTATCAGCAACAAGGAAAAGCGAAGAATCATAGATCTCCTCATAGATCTACTATGCCCACTTTCTTTGAAGAAGGTGAATGGTATAGAAATGCAGAGAGGAAATAACCTGAGACTCATGAGATTCTGCGTCTGTATCTTGAAGAGTACAAATCATAGTCTAGAGCATTCAAGGAGAGTCTAACTCTCCAACAATTCTTCCAAATCAAAGAAGAAAGAGGATCCTATAGAATAAATAGAAGAAAGAGGCATAATAGATTCTATTTGCCTACATTTGATGGATCTTGTTCAAGCACTCTTAAGGCTTGGAGGAAAGATCTAGATGCATTTTTAGGCTACATCCTGTTGGGAAAAATACTGAGAGGGGGGGGGGGTGAATCAGTATTTACAGCATATTCAAAACTTTTTACTTTTATTTACTTCAAAACATATACGCTACTTTCCTAAAGCAAACACGCGTATATACGCAGATACCCTTTATTAAACTCGCGTATACACAGAGATATAATTATTCCATTAGTTCTTCACTTATATCATTCCATCATTCATTCATTAGATGATCTATAAACAGTAAACATGTGCAGTAAGAACAGAATAAACCATCACACAAAGCATCACACATGAACACCAGGATTTTTAGGTGGAAACCCAAGTCGGGAGAAAACCACCGCTGCAGTTGCTCACCCTTCAATATTTTATTATAGAGAAAACATCTTACAACATATGTGCTGGCGCAGACTTGACCAGCACGCAGGCACCCACCTGCGCTCGTTTACCAGCCTCTCCTGGAAGGGAGCTCCAACCCCCCGACTCGTTTACCAGCCTCTCCTGGAAGGGAGCTACGACCCCCCGATCTCGTTTACCAGCCTCACCTGGAAGGGAGCTACAACCCCCTGACTGAAGGCTACAACCCTCAGCACCACCTTGGACCACGTTTCATCAATTTTCACACTGGATCCAACAACTTCAATAGAACACCACTTGCAGGCTACATTTCATCATATTTTCATACTGGACCCTTTCCATACTTTTAAGCACAAACATACATCACCAACAAATACATATCAACACAGATCAGATAGCAGAAACACAGCAGAACAGATCAGATATTTCATACCCCTTGCTTCAGCAAACCCTATTTTGCATACGCGCTTTCCCTTTACTGATGTCGCGTATATACGCGCTTCCGTCCACACAAACCAGCGTATACCTCAGTGTATATTTTATTGCGCATACACGCTTTCTCTTCGCTGAAGCCGCGTATATACGCGCTTCCTCCGTGGCGAAGTAGCGTATAGATCTTCAATCATTACAGAGCAGCATACTTCATCAGATCAGATATTCAGTTCAGATCTACCCTTTTGCTTCAGACAGATGTTCGCCTAGATGTTCGCCTCATCACAGATCTAAGCCTACCATAGGCAGATCTAGCAGATAGAAGTGCATTTCAGATCTAGATCCCCTTCTTCATCATTTGGTGCATCATACCTTCAGATTTGTCTTCAAGTGTAACCACTTTCAGTAGGATCTTGAGGAAATTATTTGCATTAAACTGAACATCTTGCTTACTCATGTTTGCACAATGAATTTCTTCTCCTTATATAGGTTTACCCTTTTTCAATACCAGACCCCCGTTTTTTCAATACAGCAGGCAGAGTTGTGACATGAGCCCAAAACTACCTGGACGGGGTCAATTAGGCGGATCATTACCCAATACAATAGGTCAATACCATGGTGGTTACCCTTGGTTTTGCACTTTTTGAGCGCTTTAGCCCATACGCGACTTGGCACGTTCTTTTCCGCGTGCATACGCGACTTCCCCTAGGCCAATCCGCGTATACCTAGAGACATACTCTTTTTCATCATAGAATTAGCACATGTTGAATTCCTTTCTTCATTGCCTCCTGTACTCACTGTAGATACATCAGATTTAGTTCATCAGGACATATTCTATAAACACCTTTCATCGGTGGTTGCTGGGATAACAAATATGAATGTCAACTAACATCATTTCACATCAGATTTACATCATTTACCAATTCCATCAAGTCAAGAATAACTTCATCAGGTGTATTGCCATCAAGGACAACACATGCCAACAATCTCATGTCTTCATCTTCATTCAGTGGGTTGCCATCAAGGACAACACTCTGCATCATATTGCCAACAATCTCCCCCTTTGGACTTGATGGCAACCACAATGGTGTTTGGTTACCACAACAGATAGGTACATTAAGAATACAAGGACACCATGTCACATTCCCCATTTTTGATACCATTCTTTCTCTTCATTCAAACACCATGTCACTCTCCCCCTTTGACATCAAGGGCAAAGGGTGGATCAAAACCAACATACTCTCCCCCTTTTCTCCACATGTGGAAGAAGCGTTCTGCAGATCTGATATATACTGAAGTGGCCAAGCTCCCCCTGAGTTCATGCTGAATCTTCAAACATGTTTTTCAATGAAGTACATGACTCTATGAACGTCCTATCACCAAAGACTCATACTTACATCAAATATCCAACCAAGTGGATTTACATATGAGACTCAACTACCCAACCAAGTGGGTTTACAAATTTGACTCAGCTACCCAACCAAGTGGGTTTACAAAATTTGACTCAGCTACCCAACCAAGTGGGTTTACAAGTTTGACAGGTCCTTACATGACTGAATTTACAATTTTACACCATGGGTCTCAACAAGACCTTTTCATCAAACTACAAATATAACTTTTAAGACCAACACTAGAAATTCCTCAAGAAAGAGAACATATTTTAGAACCATCATAATGCCAATACTGCATTATACTCAGCAAAGCTAATGCTCCCCCTGAATCTTTGCAACCAAGCATCCTTTCCATATGACTAAGGCTCCCCCTTAGTTTGTGCATCCTGAACACTTTCACCAACAAATCATCAAGGCATATTCATCAAAACATTAGAAACAGAATTATGAGAACTGGAACACCACCATAGATACCAAACAGTATCAGAGATATCAAACAGCACTGCAGCTGTGCTGAAGAGAGCTAAACCAAGAAAAAATTGCCAGCAACCAAACATACGTGGTTTTCTGTGCAGGAACTCGCGTATATACGCGACTGTGTTTCATGAAACCCGCGTATTCAATGTCATCTTCTAAAATTTATGCAGATTTGTTCTTTTGACTGGCAGAGAACACTCCCAGCTTCTGTCTTATATACTCGAACGCTTCCCTGGGCAGAGGTTTGGTAAAGATATCAGCAACTTGTTCTTTGGAGGGAACATACTCCAACTTCACGGTTTTCTCAAGCACTTGTTCACGTAAGAAGTGATACTTGATGGGAATGTGCTTGGTCTTTGAATGCATAACAGGATTCTTTGAAATACTGATGGCACTTGTATTGTCAAACTTAATGGGGACAGGAGGAGTACATTTGATTTGAAAATCTTGTAAGGTTTGCATCATCCAAAGGAGTTGAGTGCAACAAGATGCGGCAGCCACATATTCTGCTTCTGCTGTAGATAAGGCAATAAAATTTTGCTTCTTGCTGAACCAAGATACTAACCGGGGTCCCATATAGAATGCACCACCACTAGTGCTTTTCCGATCATCAACACTTCCAGCCCAATCTGCATCAGTGTAAGCATGAAGAGTAAGATCAGCATCCTTTGGATACCATAGACCAAAGTCTTAAGTTCCTTGTAGATATTTTAATATCCTTTTGACAGCCTGAAGGTGAGACTCTTTTAGATTAGCTTGGAATCGTCCAACAATCCCAACTGCATGCATAATGTCTGGTCTGGTCCCAGTGAGATAAAGTATACTTCCAATCATCGATCTGTATTCTGGTTGATTCACTGTGGGAGAATCATCATTAGAACTGAGACTGCATCCGGTTATCATTGGTGTACTTACAGGTTTGCATTCTTCCATGCCATACTTCTTCAAAATTTGCTTAAGATATTTTGCTTGTGATAGGAATATACCATCTGCAGTTTGATGCACTTGCAAGCCGAGAAAGAATGTTAGTTCCCCAAGTAAAGACATTTCAAATTCTTGCTGCATGACAGAGGCAAAATTTTGACTCATAGATTCTTCGTTACTCCCAAAAATGATATCATCAACATATACAACCACAATCAATAGTTTGTCATTTTTAACTTTTGTGTATAAGTTGCTATCAACAGACCCCTTTAAAAAAGCTTGTTGATGAAGATATTTGTCAAGACGATAATACCAAGCCCTTGGAGCTTGTTTGAGACCATATAGAGCCTTTTTAAGTCTACAAACAAGATTTGCATCATTTACCAAAATGAATCCTTCCGGTTGTTCTATATATACTTCTTCTTCTAGATCACCATTAAGAAAAGAATATTTAACATCCATTTGATAGACTTTGATTTGTTGATAACTTGAAAAAGCAAGAAACATTCTTATGGCTTCAAGTCTAGCTACAGGAGCAAAAGTTTCTTCAAAGTCTATACCTTCTTGTTGAGTATACCCTTTGCAAACTAGTCTAGCTTTTTTTCTTACAATATCCCCATTCTCATTTAACTTGTTCTTGAAGATCCATTTAGTTCCAATGACATTTTTATCATGTGGTCTTAGTACCAAATCCCAAGTGTCATTCTTTTCAATTTGATCAATCTCTTCATTCATGGCTTGGTTCCAGCATTCATCTTGGCTAGCTTCCTTGACATTGTGTGGTTCAATTGTGGATAGAAGTGCCTGATGACTAGAAGATCCCACAAAATTTCTCCTTGTTCGTACACCTGATTCCTTGTCTCCCATAATCTGAGATTTAGGATGATTCTTTTGAACGTATCTGGATGGAGCTTTTTCAGATAGATCATTTTCAGGTTCTTCATTGGATTCACTGTCTATATCATTTCTAGTTACTGTAGAAGGAAATAAGTCATCATCATCTTCTTTAGTTGTTTGTTTTTCCTCTTTAGGGGCTGCAGGAGACTCATCAATAAGAATATCAATACATTCAACAATATTTCGAAGCCTTTCATTATAACATTTGTATGCTTTGCTTGAAGATGTGTAACCAAGAAATATTCCTTCATCTGATCTAGGTTCAAACTTGCCAAGCTTTTCATCATTATTTTTGATAAAGCATTTGCTTCCAAAAACTTTAAAATGCTTTACAGTGGGAGATTTGCCATACCAGAGTTCATATGGAGTTTTATCACTGTTTACCCGAACATGTGCTTTGTTGTGAATGTATACTGCTGCACGAGTTGCTTCTGCCCAGAAAGTTCCAGGCAGTCCAGAGTCATCAAGCATAGCTCTAGCCATTTGTTGAATTGTTCTATTCATTCTTTCTGCAATGCCATTTTGTTGTGGAGTGCCAGCTACAGAGAATTGTCTTTTTATGCCATGTTGTTCACAAAAATCAAAGAATTAATTTGATGTATATTCTCCTCCTCGATCAGATCTAAGACACTTGATTTTTAAATCCAATTCATTTTCTACCAGTGCTTTGAAATTCTGAAATTTTTCAAAAGCTTCATCTTTATGTTTGATAAAACCGATCTGACACATTCTGGAGTAATCATCAATAAATAGGATATAGTATTCTTCCCACGTAACTACTTTTTACTCATAGGTCCACAGATGTCAGTATGAATGAGTTCAAGAGGCTTACTTGATGATCCTTCTTTGGCATTAAATCGAACTCTGGTCTGCTTACCAAATTGACAAGATTTGCATATGGTACTTTCTGGAAGATTGACCTTGGGAAGATCACGAACAGCTTGAAGTCTGTTTGCTTTGTTGATTTGAGAGAAACTCAGATGCCCCAGCCTTCTATGCCATAGCCAATTTTCTGAAGACTTGCTCAAGTAACATTGATCTATGCCATTTAGTACATATAGGTTGCTTGGATTTCTTTTTCCTTTTATAATGATTTTACCTGTATCAAGATCACGAACCACACATTCTTTGGAACTGAAGACCACTTCTGCTCCTTGATCACACATTTTAATAACACTTAAAAGGTTATGCCTTAATCCATCCACATACATGACATCTTTAGTCTTCACCTTTTCTTTTAGAAATACTGCCCCTTTTCCTTTAATTACAGCAGGAGTATCATTTCCAAATGTAACTTTCTTTTCCTTTTCTAGAGCATTGTAAGTATGAAGTTTTCTTTTGTCACCTGTCATGTGTCTTGAACACCCACTATCAATGTACCATTGATTCTCTTCACCCTATGCAAATAACGCTATCCCACAATTTTCGACTGGTATTTCTTTCTCTTTCCACACTTTAGAGCTTGAGGGAACATGTTCTTTTGGCTGGACCTTGCTCCTGCATTCAGATTCTTCATGACCAAAGTTATAGCAATAAGTACATTCAACTTCATTTTGAAGAGGCGAAAAGTTGTTGTAGGTGTTCTTCTTTGGTTCGATATTCATCCTTTTATTTCTTGCTTCTCTTGTCATGATGGTTTTATATGCAACACATTGAATAGCTTTATGACCAAAATTGTGACATGAGAAACATTGTCCATTGAAGTAGAAATTTCTGTGATCATGAAATCTTCTATTAGAATTTACCTGTTGGTTGTAGCTTCTTTGAATGATCTCCTTGTTAGTGTTCCTTGAATTGAGATGATCATGCTTTACCTGTAAGGATCCTTTGTTCCCTTGCTGAGTGGTTGAATGTAGAGAACCAGTTGTGGCTGTTCTTAGGAAATTTGGTGCTGAATTCTGGTAAGATTCCCCAGTAAATCCAAGACCTGTTTTTATAAGAGGGGACCGTTGTACCTTGATAATCTCATCTAAGGTTTCTGAACCTTTAGCAAATCTAAGATTGAGAGATTTCACTTTCTCATTATCTTTTCTTAGACTTACTACTTCACACTCCAATTCCTCAATGTGTTTTTCTTTTTATTCAAGCTGATTTTCTTGAGTCTCTATGATTATGCTCTTTTCTTCTAGGCTTACTTTGAGTTGAGTGTTTTCTTCACGAAAATTATTGTCTTCTAGAGCATCCACAAAAGTATCCTTTTCTTCTCTAAATTCTTGTTCACATCCTTTCAAGATTGCCCATACTTTTGCACCAAGATTTTGCAGATAAGATTTCGTTGGTACCTTCCAGAATATCAGATTGCTTTCATTGAATAGAGGTGGCTTTATAGACATTACTCCTTCTTGACTTCCCATTGTGACGGATCTCCTTTAAGCGATCAAGCTTCTGCACAAGGACCCACCTCTGATACCAATTGTTGGGAAAAATACTGAGAGGGGGGGTGAATTAGTATTTACAGCATATACAAAACTTTTACTTTTTCTTGCTTCTAAAACACATACGCTACTTTCCTGAAACAGAATCGTGTATATATGCGGATACCCTTTATCAAACTCGCGTATACATAGATATCTACTTATGTCATTAGTTATTCACTTAAATAATTCCATCATTCAATCATCAGATGATTAATAAACAGTAAACATGTGCAGTAAGAACAGAGTAAACCATCACACAAAGCATCACACATGAACACCAGGATTTTTAGGTGGAAACCCAAGTCGGGAGAAAACCACCGCTGCAGTTGCTCAGCCTTCAATATTTTTATTATAGAGAAAACATCTTACAACATATGTGCTGGCGCAGACTTGACCAGCACGCAGGCACCCACCTGCGCTCGTTTACCAGCCTCTCCTGGAAGGGAGCTCCAACCCCCTGACTCGTTTACCAGCCTCTCCTGGAAGGGAGCTACGACCCCCCGATCTCGTTTACCAGCCTCTCCTGGAAGGGAGCTACAACCCCCTGACTGAAGGCTACAACCCTCAGCACCACCTTGGACCACGTTTCATCAATTTTCACACTAGATCCAACCACTTCAATAGAACAACACTTGCAGGCCACAATTCATCATATTTCCAGACCGAACCCTTTCCATACTTTTAAGCACAACCATACATCATCAACAGATTCATATCAACACAGATCAGATAGCAGAAACACAGCAGAATAGATCAGATATTTCATACCCCTTGCTTCAGCAAACCCTAGTATGCATACGCGCTTTTACTTCACTGATGTCGCGTATATACGTGCTTCCGTCCACACAAACCAGCGTATACCTCAGTGTATATTTTATTGCGCATACGCGCTTTCTCTTCACTGAAGCCGCGTATATACGCGCTTCCTCCGCGGCGAAGTAGCGTATAGATCTTAAATCATTACAGAGCAGCATACTTCATCAGATCAGATATTCAGTTCAGATCTACCCTTTTTCTTCAGACAGATGTTCGCCTAGATGCTCGCCTCATCACAGATCTAAGCCTTCCATAATCAGATCTAGCAAATACAAGAGAAATTCAGATCTAGATCCCCTTCTTCATCATTGGTGCATCATACATTCAGATTTATCATTTAAGTGTAACCCTTTCCATTCAGATCTACTTCAGAGAGAAGTATTCATTCAAGCTCAGACATCTTGCACCCACACACTTGATTTGCACAATGAATTTCTTCTCCTTATATAGGTTTATCCTTTTTTCAATACCATGAGCCCCTTTTTCAATACCATGGGCCAAAACAATACCATGAGCCCAAAACTACCTGGACGGGGTCAATTAGGCGGATCATTACCCAATACAATGGGTCAATACCATGGTGGTTACCCCTGGTTTTGCACTTTTTGAGCGCTTTTTCCCATACGCGACTTGGAATGTTCCTTTCCGCGTGCATACGCGACTTCCCCTAGGCCAATCTGCGTATACCTAGAGACATACTCTTTTTCATCATAGAATTAGCACATGCTGAATTCCTTTCTTCATTGCCTTCTGTTCACACTGTAGATACATCAGATTTCCTTCATCAAGGACATATTCTATCAAGCACAACTTCATCAAGTGGGTTGCCTTTCAAGGACAACATTCAACATCATAATGTCCACAAACATCATATCACATCAGATTTACATCATTTACCAAGTCCATCAAGTCAAGAATAACTTCATCAGGTGGTTTGCCATCAAGGAAAACACATGTCAATAGTCGCATGTCTTCATCTTCATTTAGTGGGTTGCCATCAAGGACAACACTCTGCATCATATTTCCAACACATCCTGTGGCTGAAAAAGAGGTTGTTCAAATTGCAGCACTTCATCTTCATGGTGAAGCAAATGATTGGTGGTTTGGTCACATGGAGCATGCAAAGGTGACTAAATATTTAGATTTCTTTCACAAGTTAAGAAAGAAGTTTTATGGGAGAAAACTAGAGGTGAGTCCCAAAGAGAAATTTCCTAAGCAAAGGAGGGTTTCATTATTTTCACTCTCGACAAAGAGTCATTACATTCACCACCAGTTGCAAAAGTACTTGTATCCGGAGGAGAGACACTTGCATATTTGCAATATAGTATTAAGCTCTTGACACATAGAGTCCCATGCATGATTTAGGAGATGCATGAGGAAGAGGAGGAAGATTCTAGTCCTAGTACATTGATAGAAGAGAAAACATCACTCTTACCAGTAGTTGGAGAAACCATTGTTCCAGTTGGAGGAACTCTTGTGGTCTTGCAAGAGGTTCCTACACATCAGTTGATCCAAGGTATGCATACATCTTCATCTCATATTGTTTTAGTACCTCTTATTGAAACTTATGGGGACATGACATCAAGGTCAATGCATAACCAAGGGTTAGAGAAAAATTCTGATTTGAAGCAGCAATATTTCACAGCACAGAGGACCCTTGATCTAATCAAGGAGGAGATGAAGAGCTATCCCAATTAACCATTGATGAGCTACATTCAACCCTTGGAGTTGAAGTGTATAATTTTAGAATATGGGATGAGCATAATCCTAGGTACAATGGCTAGCTATGAGTTCAACATTGCTCCTTTCCATGAGACAACATATGTATTACCATGTAGATCTATAGCACTGTCACTTAGTAGAAGTGATAATGAAGGGGCCCCATTATTCTTAGAGCATTTTGAAGGTAGCTTCACTCATGAAGTAATGGAGGCTAAGATGATAGATGGTAGACATCTTGAGATGAGGAATCTTTTCTCCTTTCTAGATGACACTTTCTCAATGAGCATATCACAGCTCGAAGAGAAAATTCTACCTGCAGTAGATCCAGAACCTCACTCGTTTTGGAGGGCCATTGATGAGAAGAAGGTCTCATTGAGAGATCTCATTAGAGGTGCACTTCAAAATTTCATGGAGTGCGAAGTTCTTTATCAGTTTGAGAATAATGGTATTCTACAAAGGGAGGATACCATGTTTATTCAGTGTATCATTCATCATGCACATTGGGATGAGTGGGTGAGGATGGCAAGAAATGGGTTGCATGACCACTTTTATATATATGACATGGGCCAGCAAGAAGCTTGGTTATGCTGGTTTCTCTTGGGTGAGTTTGGTTACTACCCAAAGGCTCTTATTTCTTTGATCCATGCCTTGAAAAACACTCATGAAATGAAGAAGGAGGCATGCCTGCTTTGGCTTCTCTTGGGTGAGTATGGTTACCACCCAATAGCTCATATTTTTCTGATTCATGCCTTGTATATCAATGATAGAATGCAGCAGAAGAAGGCATGTTCATTTTGGTTTTCCTTAAGAGAGTTTGGCCATCACATGACATCTACAATGTCTATGTGTTTTGTATTTTGTAAAACTTGGCATGATACTTTCATGATGTGTATTAATGGTGTTTACTTGTATTGGGCTGATGTGACATTCTGCATGTATACCAGTGTGTTTGTACTCCATGATGCACATGAGGAGGTAAAAAGGCAGCAAGATCTCTTGTTGCTTTGGTTGATTTTGGGAGAGTTTGGCTTGTCCATCTTGCATGGTAGAGATGGAGGATGGCAACAAGAGGCCCTACTCCGGTGGTTACTGTTGCGAGAATATGGTTTGACATCCTTGTCTACCCATATATCTATATTTCTTCTTTTTCATAATTTTGGAATGATGCTTGGATCCAACAAGTCCAACAGGGCTAAGGATGAGGGCATGTCAATGCTCAATCTACTTCATAAAGCATGGGATGAAGAGATGTATTGTGAGATGGAGCTTTTCCTTTGTGGAAAGAACCACTTTATTTTATGTCTCATGTATTGATGATGGTGTTGGACATAATATGGTTGTCACTTGGTACTTCATGGTGGAAGGAAGCAATCTAACTATACGGTTGGAGGTCATTCTATGCATCCTTGAGAGACAACTTTGGAACCAAATATGCATGGCACATTGCAACAAATGGAGGAGGCCTTCCTTATGTGGATGCCATTTGGAGGGGAATGGATGGCTTTGCATCTACTTTTGCAGTTGCTTGAGGATAAACAACATTTTTCCAGGGAGGACTGTAATATTCCCAAATTTTCACATGATACTTGGAATATTAGAGTTTTTTATTTTCTTAATTAATTAAGTAAATAAAAGGGTGGAGGGACCCACAAACCTCGAAGATGAATAAAATCTACTTTTAATGTGTGTATATGGATACTCTAGACCTAGATCTAAAATCATGGAGTAGTGGAGTAGATCCATTAATGGAGATCACGTATCATTTATGAGATAGATTATGGAGGATGAAACAGTCAAATAAGATCATGGATCTTAAATGTAAAATCATGAGGATATTTGATAAGGTCAACTGAGATCATAGTGCATTCAAAGAAGATCATAGAGCACTTATGATAAGTTAGTGGAGGAAGTAATGCACTTAATGAACACATGATGGAGAGGGTGATCACCCCATGTGAACATGATGGAGGACATAAAGAAACAACACATTCAACCATGGAGACTATGGAAGGCTCATGTATATATAATGAAGGTGAAGGCACAATAGAAGACATGATTTGGATTATTCATTTCTTGATCTATTTATATCTAGATTTGTCTTAGGACATATCTATGCATTCTTGAGCTGTTTAGCTAAGTCTGTAGTGTTGTTTAGCACAGGGTGTTCTTGAGAGGGAATCCCACCTCTTTCCTAGAGTGATCTCTAAGGAAGAGGGTTGCACTACATTCCTTATCAAGAATTGGTGCCATCTTCAGGAGGTTGTTTCTAGCATTCAGCTAGGAAACTAGTGGAGGATTAATCCTACCACTTTGTTCTTCACATTCAATCTTCCAGGAGTAGCAGATCTATATCCGACATTCAGGCCATTGTGTTTTACCTCCATGCTATAGTATTCCCTTCAAGGATTGCGTAGTCTAGTCCTGTAGATCTATTGGAGGAAGGAAGTTTCCAGTATTTCATCTAGAAATCCTACGAGGGATCATCTCCTCACATTGGATCTATTGTTTCCATCATTCAGGAGCTGATTTGACATATCTAGCAGTAGGCTATTGAGCCTCCCTCTTTGACAACATATTTTTCTAAAGTTTTTGTACATCCAACAACTATTTTTCAGTGGATGATATTGGAGGAGCTAGATCTTGAGCTTTTAGCCTAAGGATATAGATAAGGTATCAACCCTTATTTCATAAATCTGATTGTGCATTAGTGAAACCATAATATCATTATATTATGCAACAGATCTGCAAGCCCAATAACTTATATGTGCAAGCCCTAAGAGGGTGGTTTTCTTATATTGACAGATCTGAGAAACCCTTTGTGGGTTATCTTGGGTATCCATCATAGAGCCCGGATCTACATTTTTAGTATCATCGGAGCTTTAAAAATTCCTATATCTGACTTTCTATATTTTTGTAGTTGTTGTCTAGCTATTTCCCAGCAGGGACATCGCAGTTTACCTTCCAGCAGTTATGCAATCCCTCTTGCGGGATCATTTCAGGGTCATTCTAGGCCATCTCTTTGGCTTGAATGTCTCATATTTTGAGCACTGTTGTACTTGATATTCACCTACTATATAATAAAATGGCTCAACTATTTCCATGTATTCTAATGTGTATATAGATTTATTGTTTACTTTGCTACAATTCTTATATTGTGTTTTAATATTAATACATTTTCCCTTTTGGGATATTACATTATACTCCTCATGCTGAGGGGAAACCTATGGTCACCCACTTTGACAGTACTCCGTCATTATTTTGTCATCCTAATGTAGAAATGAATGTTTTTCAATGGTAGCCCACTCTGCCTATCCAACCACAAACTATTGTACACTCGTATCAACCAGTTCAACCTGTTGCACCCACATCAACCCCACTTGTTAATACATATTTACCCCTGTTACAGACTCAAATTGTTGTACCTCAACCATTTCAGGCGGGTCCTTCAACCCAATGCCCTCAAGTATTGGGCCCTCAGACTCCAACTCCTTCAGCTGGTTTACAACAACCACCTGTATCCAAAATAATTTATTCACAAGCTAGATTACCATATTATGGAATGTCACAGCCACAACCACGTTATAACTATCCTCAACTGAATCCAAGTTATCCTAATTTGGGTTATAACATTGGTGGAAAAACCCCTTGGCAGACGCATGCACAAATTCCACAGCCTTCATTTCAACAAGTATCGTACCCAAGTTTTGGTCAACAGAATCCTCAAGCATTTGCTTATCAAAAAAATCCCTATCTTGGTTACTCGCAACATATTCCTTATGCTGGTGCTCAAAGGCCTATTTCCCAAGAAATTCCATCATACCCTGGCTATGCTCAACACGACCTCAACCAACAGTTTCCCTTTTTTGCAACTTTAGAGTTACCATATTTAAACCAAATCACCAATTATCCAATCAAGTATTCTCCATGGTGGCCGATGATACCTAATTTATTACCCTTGGATATTCCTAAGTTCAATGGAAACCCTGGGGAAGACTCATCGACTCATGTTATAACTTATCATTTGTGTTTTTCATCTAACTCCCTGAATGATGACTCTGTTCGACTACGTCTTTTCCAGCGTACGCTCACTAGTCCAGTCGAAAAATGGTACATTGAGTTACCAAGAGCTTCTTTCGATAATTTCACTTCCCTAGCTACTGTCTTTTTTACTCACTTCCAATTACCCATACGATATTAAACTAGAACAAAACTCTTGAATAATTTTAAATAGACTAATGCTACTCACATTTCTGATCATATTCATGAGTGGCGTCGTCATCGTAGAATGGTTATGACATTTGTTCCTGATCAACTCCTTGCTGAGTGGTTCATTAAGTCCCTATTACCATATATGACTGAGGATGTAGATAAGGGTGGCATCATCACTGAAGAGTAGGTCATTGCTCGTGCCCAATATTTAGACTGGATCTATACTTAGTCTATCACACTCTATGAGAAAATTCCCAATGCGACACGATCCAATTTTACTGTTCCTCCTCCATCAAAGGAATCTCATGCCAGAGACGGTATGATCGTTACTACACATCAAACTACTACATCTAATCCTGCGCCTTCTTCTGAAATTCATGTCGTTTCATCTAACAAGGGAAAAAGTGACAAGCAACCTAGAAGTATGAAAAAAGGGAAATCAAAGAAAAAGAAAAATTTTACCCCGCATGAAATATCATTTGATCAATCGTCTGGTAATCAGAAACCTCGTTACCCTTGCTTAATCTATAATTATGAACACTTTGTTCAAGATTTTCCTCATCGCGCCGAAGTCTAAAAAATGCTTAAGACCTCACATGCGTCAGCTGTGTTGACAAATCCATTTTCGAATATGGACACAAATTTGGTTGCTATGGATCTAGCTTCTAGTTCCCAAGTGCTTATGCTATCTGTCATGAAGCCATCAACATATGTTTTGGTGTCAACACATAATAAATATTACGGTAGTCAAGCTACCGATCAAGCTACTACCTTGACCATGAATCTGTCTATGGAATCGATACCACCACCTGCTATTCCTAAATTACCAATCAAGCCACTAAAGGGAGTCATTCATAGATCGAAATTTAATCCTTGATCCAAAGCTGCTCAAAATTATAATATAGTTGAAGATTTGGCTCAATCCCCTTAAGCTATGTCAGCGCTTGAGGTGCTACAAAATTTTCCCTCCCAGAAACAGGCTTTGTTTTAGGAAATTGTTGGAATTGATCTGACTAATTCTAATCTCGTTGCCATTAATCATTCAGGCTATGTGCTTCAATTACCAGTATAATTGGAATTCTCCATCCAAGTAAATGTTATCAATCACCTTGTTCATTGTACTATTATTGACGAGGGAGCATCTATGTGCATTATGTCTCTAAACTGTTGGAAGTCACTTGACTCACCATGCCTATCTCAATCGCCAATGATGTTGAAAGCTTTTGACAGAAGTACATATAAGCTTTGCAATATTATCAATAACTTGCATGTTGAACTAGGGGGGAAAACAATGAATGTTGAAGTTGAGGTTGTTGACGGACCCCTTGACTACAATATTCTACTTGGAAGACCATGGGTATATGCTATGAATATGATCGTTTCTACATATTTTATAATGATCGCCTTTCCACATAAAGGTCTTATCACAGTCATCAATCAACTATCCTTCTTTTCCTCCAATTCCTAGGTAATTAGAAGTGTTTTGTTAGTTCATGCACCCCAACTCGCACTTCAGAACATTGGTGTAGGAATCTTAAAGGATTCCACTCTCATGGGAACCTTTGCATTACCACCACCTGCAACATCGGTAGAAATTTCAATCATAGAGACCTGCTACATGATCTCTTCCACTCCATCTGGCTTAAGGAAGAGAACGAATGATTTTGAAATTGTTACGTTGGATGAATTTCTGCTACCCAACCCTATTGAGCTGGCATAGAAATCAATATATCTAGCTTGGGCTGTGAATCCGAAATCATCATCGTCGGTCGTTTGGGTAGATAATTCATTAGATTATGGTACTCCATCTGATTCTTTTTCCTCAACTTTCTTGACAGAGGAGAATATACTGGAAACCATGATGTTGAAAGGAGAACCATGGGAAGATTATTATCATCATTCCTATCTTCCTGATTATGAAGAAGATAATCTTAGTGAACTATACCACCCATCGATCAAAAATTTCATTTTGAATTCTTTTCCTATTAATGCAATTGATTTCTAGTGAAATTTGTCAAATATTGAAGAAACCATTTCTATCAATATTTCGAACAAACCTGACGTTGTAAAAAACATTCATGTCGATGTGTCATGTTATCCATCATAACTTAAAACATATCGCTCTCTCTTTAGTGAATTCCATGACATATTTTCTTGGTCTTACGAGGAAACGCCAGGCATAGATACTAGTATTGTTGAATACACGATTAATATGTACCTTGATGTCAAGACAGTACGTCAACGCCTTCATCCTGTTCATCCGAAGAAGGCCGCTACCATTAAAACAGAATTTGAAAATTTTTTGTGTGTTGGTTTCATTTACCCTGTTCCACTAACTAAGTGGGTTTCCAACATCATTCTTGTTATGAAAAAAAAAGTAACCATCAGAGTGTGCATTGATTATCGAGATTTAAATCTTGCTTTTCCAAAATACAACTATCCTACTCCCTTTATCAACTAGATTATTGACGATTGTGTTGGTTGCGAAATATTTTCATTCATGGATGGATTTTACGACTACAATCAAATCAATATCACCCCAGAGGAGCAATATAAGACAACATTCATCTGTCCCTGGCGCACATCCACTTATAGGAAACTCCCGTTTGGTTTAAATAATGTTGGGGCAACTTTTTAGAGAGAAATGGATTCTGCTTTCAATGACACCAAGCACATTTTTGAACCCTATCTAGACGATTTACGCACACATTCATGAAATCAGACTAATCATTTGATGCATTTGAGAGCTATATTTTTATGTTGCTGACACTACAAAATATGCCTCAATCTACATAAATGTGTGTTTTTTTTTGGTTTTGGTCATTTGCTAGGATTCATAGTCTCAAAATAAGGAATTCGAATAGACCCATTGAAGGTCCAAGCCATTCTTGATTTTCCCACCTCATCAAATTTTCTTCAGTTACAGAAAATTCAAGGAAAGTCTAAATTCCTAAGGAGGTTCATACCCAATTACACCGAAATGGCTAAAGGATTTACTCGGCTCATGAAAAAGGGGATTCCCTTCCATTGGGACAAAGTTGTGCAAGCTTATTTTCATGTTGTTAAGGATAATCTTGTCCAGACGTCATTAATGTATCCCCCCAATTATAAGAGTGATTATTTCTTATATTTCGCCGCGACAGATACAACCATTTCTATGGTATTGGTCCAAGTATAAAATGGGATAGAACGTCCGATCTACTATTTGAGTCATAATCTCAATGATACAGAAGTGAAGTATTCGTACGTAGAAAATATTTCCTTGGAAGTTGTTCAAGCTATTCAAATATTTCACCATTATATCCTATTCCGTAAGACCATTGTCATTTTGGATTGAAACCCCATGACTTACATTTTATCACGTCAATTGCTGGGGGAAAGTATTCAAAATGGATTGTCATTTTGCATGAATTTGATTTGGATTTCCTCAAATCCAAGTCAAAGAAGTCTTTATTTTTTACCGAGCTTCTCTGTGACCTTCCCTATGATATTACTGCTACTACGTCGAAACCATCTATTCCTGACCCATAATTTTGTGCCTGATACCTCTCGCTCTGACCAGCGACGGATTTGATACCAAGCCAAAGATTATCTGATCATCGACGATACACTTTATCATCGTGGTGTCAATACAATTTTAAGAAGGTGCCTCGCTCATGAGGAGGCCAAAAAGGTTTTAAATGATTATCATGTTGGGGCTTGTGGTGGAAATTTGTCTGGACACGCTTCCGTGTAGAAGATAATTTGCGCCAGTTACTTTTGGCCTACAATATTTCGCGACTGCATCCTCACAGTCATAATTTGTCATGCATTCCAGATATTTGATCTTAAAATACGCAAACCGCCCGCACCAATGCATCGTGTTGTCTCTGTGGGACCATTTTCGAAATGGGGCATTTAATTCATGACCTGTAACCCTCGTTCATCTCGAGGGCATGGTTATATTATTGTCACAGTAGACTACTTTACCAAGTGGGCCGAAGCGATGCCAACATTCAACAACATAGGACAAACAACTGCATTTTTTTTCTTTAATCATGTCATTGCACGGTTTGGGGTCCCACAGGCTATAGTCATAGATCATGGTAAGAATTTTTGTAATCACATGATGACTAAGTTGACTGCCAAGTTAGGAATGTCTCATGATAATTCTACTCATTATTATCCACAACCAAATGGACAAGTTGAGGTGATTAACAAAATTCTTAAACGGATGCTTCAACGAATGATAGGAGTTCATAAAGGAAACTGGCATTTGATCCTATACTCGTCCTTGTGGGCATACCAAACCTCAATGAGAAACACAACTGGATTTACCCCCTTTGAATTGGTGTATGGTATAGAAGCTATCTTGCCAATCCAATGTGAAATACTGTCGTTAAAACTCACAATCGGCTTGTTACCTGACGCCTCAAATGAAGAAGCGCATATTTTTAACCTCATCCATCTTGATGAAACACATCATGAGGTTCAATTGGCCAACAAAGCACATAAGAGACATATAAAGTTGCAATACAACAAGCATGTACAACCTCACATTTTCTCAGAGGGTGACATGGTCCTTCTTTATGATCAGGAAGTTGATGTAATAGGTACAGGGAAATTTGAACCATTATGGCATGGCCCCTATATTGTCAAAAGAGTTCTTGCTAAAGGTGCCTACGAGTTGGTAGATTACGATGGAATTTCGTTGGTGCAACCCTGAAATGGGTTGTATCTGAAACGTTACTATGCTTAATCATGAACATAGTAATTTTTTGTATTATATTGTATATATATGCTATTGATTTTCATTCACTGTCTTAGTTTTTTTTTTAGATTTTTCTTGACGTTAGTAATCCACTTTACATTTTTTCGTAGATGTATGAATATTTGGAACCATTTGCTGGGTATGCTGATGGTGCTAGTCGTAGTACACAGAATATTTCCTCTGCATCTTGGGCCATTTTTGCTCTAAACGATGAGTTAGTGATTTTCAAGGGATTTGTATCAGTAGATCGACAACAAATATCATTGAGTATAGCACGTTGATTGAACTTCTCTCTGATGCCATTTCATTTGGTATTAACCGCATCATCATCATAAGGTTAGACTCACAATTTGTGGTATTACAACTTACTAGTGTTTATACTGCTAGAAATCCAACACTGCATTGCATGTTCCTAAGAGTTTTACTTTTGGAAAGAAATTTTGATTTTATTCAATATCAACACATTTCCAAAAACTTGAACACATTTACTGATTCTTTAGTGAATTATGTTATAAACAAACATTTGAAACACATGTAAAAATACATCCACATTATTGAATAGGATTGTGCAATAAACATAGGAAAACACTGAAATCAAATAGATAGATAGTTATAGGTTTTTACAAAAAAATTTCCCAACACACATTGGTCATCTGACCTCAAAATGTATGCAACATGTCAAAAGTAAACTAGTGATGCTCATGGTAACATGCTATCGATCTAGCTATCCTACGCAGTAACCACATCTAGAAGTTGGGAACACCAATAGTATGGCGCTGGAGTCACATGGGTAACTCTTCGATCGGGCAATCTAGAATCCCAAAGGTCAACACCTCTATGTGCCGCCAAAGCTCAGTAAGAGTCTCAACCATGTCTAAATCCTGAAGGAGTGCTCTCCCAACAACCCTCTCTGCTGGCTCATCTGCCCCATGCTCTGGTTCCTCTACTGGTTGAACTTGAACCACATCTGCATTACATTAAAAATTTAGTTTAGTATTGTGAAAACATCAAATTAAAAAAACATGTATAAACCTTAGAAAAATAAAAAAACATGGTCAAAACATTCTTACCGATTGCACCCCACTGAGTGCCTTCTGGTAAAGCTAAGTCTGGATCTCCTCGGAAATTGACGCCTGCATATGCATACTCATCGATGGCGATAATTTGTTTCCTGAACCAAGCAAATAATGTAGTCGTTAACACAATGGAAGATTGGCCTGCATGCCTATCCATTAAGTCTACCCATATCTACATCCTTGGATCTCTAGGTTTATACACACCCAACATCACATGCTGAGGTTGCATCAATGGAATCTGCTCTAAGGAAAAAGAAATGAGGATCGAACCATAAATGAATTTTTTCTTCCTTCCTCCCTTTGCCTTGCTCAATTTTTATTTTATTCGAGAAAGTACAGCTTCAGACCAGTTGAAAATTGTTGGTTCCATGCACTCTAGTGCATACTGCATATAAGATCTGTTCGCTACATGTAGTGTAATGGTACCAGCAAGCTTTGCGATCATGAATAAGATGGTTCTCAAAGGCAAAACATGAATGTCATGGATGTTTATTTTCCCATCCTTGCTTGGCTCTGCCCCTAGAATATAACAATACTATAAAATATAGTCTCTCATTGTCTGTCCTCTGAGAGCAGACCCTGAGGGAGAAATGGGTAAGCCTCTCCTCGACAAGCCAGTCAAAAAATATATGTCCTCCACTGTAATAGGAACCCCTTTGTTCCTAATGTAAAATGCCTCAATTTCTGGATTCCATGCACAAACAAGGAACTCCAAAATTTCTATTTGTTGCCTCATACCTGATAAGCTTAAGTAATTTAATAACCCACAATCTCTTAGGGATCTTACTGTACCCGAATCATTAAGGGAAATCATATTTTTTTCTTCATGCTCTCTTTCTCTCCAAGTAATCGTCATTCTAGTCCGATGAATCCCTAAAACATAGCCATAAGACTCATTAGACTCCTTTTCATACAAAAAATTAAGAAAAATTTGGGTACAATGCAAGAATAAAAAATGTGAATTGCACCCAATGCAATCTTGGTCAATAGACAGTGCATTGCATGTGCACCTAGGCTTCATTTTGAGTGCATTCCAACATAGTTTTCGATGCCTAATGGTGCATTTCCCTCTTTTGAAAAAGAATTTACCCTAAGGGGCCCAAATCCCTAAAAAATGGCAATGAAATGACTACTGAAAGAAAGAGAGGGTTTATGGAACCAACTTGGATCAAACTGCAATGAAAACCGTCCACAGAATCGATCGCAATCAACAGTTGAAGTTCGGGGGCAAAAACAGGTTCAGAGCTCCAAAATGCAAATGGTAACTTTCAAATGGTAAAAATGAATAGTAAAACTCTTTTAATTAGTCATTTGATTATTTGAAAATCATATTTATTTTTGTGACTATGTTTTTATTCAATTTTTATCATGAAACATGTATTTTTAATCCATTTGATGCTGTTTTGAAAAAGTTTGCAACTGATGAGCAGATTAGTCGTGCACATTTATTTCAAGAATGATTTGACCACAAAGCATACTTTTATCCTTATTTTTTGAGTTTTGATAAAAACAAAAAAGGAATTGAAGCAGACTTTTATCTCTTTTTTGAGCTTCGATAACAATAAAAAAGGAACCCCTGGAGTCTTCTTTTAGCTCTTTTCACACTCCGATAATGTGAAAAGATTGTTGAGCACTTTCATTTTTGAGCTTGTAAAAGTAAATGAATTGATATCTAATCAGTATAAGTTTAACCCTTTTCTGAACTGAGATAGATTATTTACGAAAAAGGAATACCTTAATCGAACATGGCTAGGAGGTTCTCTCAGATATTATTTTACACTTTTTCAGATCTGAGTGACAAATTTATGAAAAAGTAGCTATGGATTTTTCGTTTGCCCTCTTTTTAAAACTCTCTAAATATGAAAGAGGACTAGGCTGTCACTATCATTAGGCTTGTTAAAACATAAAATAGCGACGGGGTTTTCGATCACGAAAAGAATCGAGTTTCATTCATCGCTATACTTGTTAAATTATTAAATAGTGATACATTATTCACCCAAAGGATTGAATTATAGATCAAGCATATGTTACCCTCCTCAAGCTTGTTAAAAAATAAAGAGGCACTGGTCGAAAAATGACTGGGGAAAATTTGGGAAAGTGAACAGAACTTTTATGGTAGTAGGTCGCTCTTGAACATGACACTTCAATCCATCACCATGACTATTTGGGTTGGGTAATATTTTTGATGGCTCATTCATACCTATGGTTCATCATACCTTAACTTCGGTTTTGGGTCAATGCTGCCAAATCATCTTAGTGTCATTGATATGTTCAAGAGAAGTCATCCAGTGAATACCCATCCTTCTGCAATACTCATAAACCTTCATTCTCATGACAGTCATCCCTAAACATTGCTATATCAAGTCACATTTTGTCTCCGAAATCAGTAACTCCCATTTCACAAAAATTTGGCTTCCTGTTGACGTCAAATCATCATCCAGGAAGTTTTCTTAGAAACATCATCTTCCTGTACCATGAGGCTTGTTACAGCGTCAACAAGATCCTCGCTTTCGGACTTTTGACCAAAATATTTTGTTTGGCGTTCGACATCAAATCATATATTCACGCCTTACGAAAAGTACTGTAGTACCTTGAGAGCCATTAACATCAATGATTGTTCTCTTGTGTTTGTTAAAAGCTTATATCCTTGGTTGGTAATCAAACGATGTATTACCATGTTTGACTACAAATCATTTATTCACATGGCTAGACTTGTACCCGAATGATCAAGTGAACGAGATACGAAGACCCCAGATGTAGTTTCAGCCATCCGGGCTGCGATTTCAGGATTGTTGTACACATCATCTGTATGGTGACCTTACATACAAATCGTCATCCAAACATGGGCTTATATCTATAGGCATGTCTGTATTGGGCAACATTCAAATGTAGACGACTTTCTGCACTATGTACATGTTATTAGATAGTTTATGTGTTGAGCATGGGAATGCCTTCCCTCAGAAATTCATGATTAAGAGGATATATCATGATGTAATGTATTGTAATATTGATGCATGTCGCCACTCCGCTTCAGTTCCATCCCATCACATCGTAAATCATCTCATTCAAAAAATATTGTTATTATTCTCACTTCATGCTTTTAAAGGGGGAAACTGTTATAGGTCAATTTGGGCATCATTCCCAGGACCTGGTCAAATTGGACATCATCCCCAAGACCAATGAAATAGGGTCTATCATCCCCTATCATTTCATTTTCTACATGCCCTAAGCTAAGAACAAACCATTCATGACTTCCATTGTAAGGTTTCCAAGGATTGAAGTATATGTTATATCACTTTTGAGCTCACCAATGTGGCCTCTCAAGGGACTAACTGCTTTGCATATGCATCTCCCTCCATTCAAGGGTGCGTTGCAAAGGACTTCTTTACATTCAAGAGTGTGTTGGTCAAATGGGAGCGAAATTCTAATTGTTCCAGAATCTCCACATGGCAATAGCCTTCTAGAAGAGTCCATATGTGTCAAAATTCGAATCCATGTGTCCATATAAAACCTCTGAGCTTCGGAACATGTCTTTCCTATTATTAGAAAGTCATTAATTGAGAAACTACCTTTAGTTGCCCTATAAATTGAGTACAGATCCTAGTGCTAGGGAAGGAAGAAATTTGGTAAAGAAATGTTGTTGGATTCTCACTTGAGTGTGTGATAAGAGGGATATGCTGCTAGTGAGATGTTTATTATGATGAGGCTGGGATGATGTTGGAGCAGGTGACATCAAATCGATCATTGGTTGTAACCTCCACCTTCTACTAATTAATAATGTTTGATGTTCATTTTCCCACATATGTATCTATTTATGTTTTTATTTCTCATATGATGTATTCTTAACTGATATATATATTTCATGTTCAATCGATTTAACTGATTAAGATAAATAGGCATCTTTATATTGCAATATCTTTGCTGTTTAGTGTTTATACTTGCAGGAACTAGTATGGCGATCTAAGTTGGATTGGAAGCTACAACAAAAGCGACAAAAGGAGAATAGGAAGCGCTTGGATCACAAGTAGGTTCTTCTATATTTTTTTGTGTCCATTTACTCTTATAGAAAGCATCTGCAAAGTCTTTGATCTATTGTTATAAATTCATAGCACCACATTTAGGGAATTTGATTTATCCATAATTCATAATTTCACATAACAATAGGGATGAGTTTTTTGACCTCCCTAGTCATTAGGATTCTAGTTGAGGACTTTTGGGATCAGGTCCACAAGTCATCGATTCGACCTTGAGAGTGGGAGTAGTTTTTGGTTTATATCTTTCATTTCCTTTGTCATTGCAAGGGTTGGATGTTGCGTAATTGATCTTTGAAAACTATTGTAATCAAAATTTTTGGCAGGAAAAAATGACAAAGTTGCAGCTATTTTGGTGGGATTCTTGTGGTAATTTGTTTTAGTTGCCTCTTATTTTTACAAAAGTTTGAATGTATTATGATTTCCATTTTTATGTCCATATCTCAAAGTGATTGATTCCTAAGTTAGATAAACAGAATTCATTATTTTATGCTTTGTTTTGGAGGAATTATCATAGTTGTGTTTCACTTTCTTCTGATAGAAAATAATTCATGATTTCCATTATCTTTTTGAAACCCTACTAGTCTAATCACTCCTCAAGATACCTGAATGTGCTAGAGTATGTGCCTACCTTTCCCCATCAAATATTTGCAATTATGATCCTTTTTTTCACTAACCTAGTTCTTCCCCGACGTATTTCACCATCCAACACTCAAAATCAATCAACCTGATCATAACCTGGATCAAGGGAAAAAGTTAGCTCAAAAATAAAAGTGATCAGAATTACACCAAACCAAAATGACAGTGACTGACCCTTTGCCAGGAATCCAACACAACTTGTTTTGTCGAAAACTGAGTTCAGATGAATACATTATGGTCTGCTGATCGCCGTTCAGAATAGGAAAATTTTAAAAAAAGTATTGGAGAATAGGTACAACTGATGACATGGTAGTCCAGTCAGCATGCAGAGAATATTCTTCAGTTTTTGTCCAATGGTACTGTGACCAGTTTCACTGTGGGATTCACCATTTTGGTTTGTGAAGATGAAAATTTCCCAATATCCTTCAAGGTTGAATGTGGTTTCGTGATTCTTATGCAGTAGAATTATATATATATAGATAGATAGATATATATATATATATATATATATATATAGATAGATAGATAGATAGATAGATAGATAGATAGATATATATATATATATGATTTTAAATATCATATATTATATTATTATATTTATATATATTAATATTAATTTCAAACTTTATATTATAAATTTCCACATATCACATTAAATCCAAACTTATATACATTTCCACATATTGGATTTAATTTTATTTCTAAAGTTTGCATGGTGGAGGTGTATTATATTACACATTACACATTACAATGGTGGAATTTTGATACATTATGGTGGAAAAACTTAGGGTTTCATATTTAATATGGTGGAATATATATATTAAATAATGGTATAAGAAAAATTTCATTGGATCACCGTATTAAATAGTCACATTACAAATGTTTGGTTATGCGTTGATTAAACAGTGCAAAAACGTAAATGGAGGGGTGAGGTCAGGGTCCGACCTCCCCCACTTCACTCCAACCACTTATCATTGTGCAACCACTATGACCCTTGTTAAGTTTGGCGGATAACATATAATTGAAGGCTATGTGGACATTGGATGGTGGAGTGGAGATGTATATATCTATCTATATATATATATATATGATTTTAAATATCATATATTATATTATTATATTTATATATATTAATATTAATTTCAAACTTTATATTATAAATTTCCACATATCACATTAAATCCAAACTTATATACATTTCCACATATTGGATTTAATTTTATTTCTAAAGTTTGCATGGTGGAGGTGTATTATATTACACATTACACATTACAGTGGTGGAATTTTGATACATTATGGTGGAAAAACTTAGGGTTTCATATTTAATATGGTGGAATATATATATTAAATAATGGTATAAGAAAAATTTCATTGGACCACCATATTAAATAGTCACATTACAAATGTTTGGTTATGCGTTGATTAAATAGTGCAAAAACGTAAATGGAGGGGTGAGGTCAGGGTCCGACCTCCCCCACTTCACTCCAACCACTTATCATTGTGCAACCACTATGACCCTTGTTAAGTTTGGCGGATAACATATAATTGAAGGCTATGTGGACATTGGATGGTGGAGTGGAGGGGGCCAGCCCCGCGAGCCAACTCGCCTCCCACATGACCCTTCCATAAGACCACACACCAGCGCTCGGGATAAGCGCGGATTAGTGCACATTAATCCTGAAATTCTCTCTAGCTTATCATTAATTAACTCAGCTTAACAGTTGGTGGATTTTTAGTAGATTGCCAACTTTTGCAGGGCTAGCTGGCAATTTCCAGATCTAGAGGCAGAATCTAGGGGAAAATTTAATGAAGCCTATCTTGAGCAATTTTCAATGAATGATGGCTCATGAATAGTAATTCCTAGTAGATTCACATGCTATGAATCCACTGGAACAACTTTAAGAGGAAATGGAGAAAATATATAGGTGTTTTTGATCACTTGAATAATTTTGAAGCCTAGGGCCAGTAGGAGCGAAGTCCATGCCCAGATCAGATGAAGGCGAAATGGAGTGAATGAATAGTCATTCCTAGAAAATTGACATGTTATGAATCCATTGGAACATCTTTCAAAGGAAATGGAGCAAATATACATGTGTTTTTGGTCACTTGAATAAATTTGAAGTCCAGGGCCACTAGGAGGGAAGGGCATGCTGAGTGTTATCACAAAATCAGACCTGATAGGCTAGCAATAAAGTTAATCTCATGTAACTGTTTCAAACCAAACTTTTGATTGAGGCTTAACCTCCTCAACCTAAGAGGGCTCTCTCAAGGGTTAATGATTTTTTATAGAAATATAGATGGCTAAATCTATGTGGGGTAAAAAGAAAATAAAATTAGATATTGGTGGTAAATCATATTAGCAAGAGCACATTAGGCCTATGGAGTCATAATAGCTTCAGAAAAAACCAAACAATCTACTTAGCATGGAAGTCAAGGCATATCAGAGTTCAAGTCAAGGAATGCATATGTAAAACTGTAAAACACACAGTCAGTTTTTCTATGAAGGAATTCAGAGCATCAATGATGAATTCTGATTAACATAAGAAAACACCACTGCAATAGGATATTAAAAAGAAGCCATCAGAACAAGAACATACTAGAAATATTCATGAACCTTGAGTTGGCTAAGTAGAAAACTCTATAATAATGCTGAAAACAGTCACTTACAATAAACACGGCATTTTTTCTAAAAAATGTCCAACCCTTAGCATTTCGACTTCTTCATATTTATAGATCATTTAAAACATAGGATAACCTTATCCTCATCTAGATACGTTGAATTCTTAATATTTTACACCTTTCCTAATCATGAGACATGGTATTTATTACAAAATGACAAGTGCAAACCTAATGAACAGTCCTGCTACAAAGAGGACTCAAACTCCTTAACTCTACTCTTAAAAACCTTATCTAAACTAGATTACATCATTTTCCAACTCTATTCCCATAAGGTCGAATCTATATGATAAGCTCTAGCACTTTATGATCTCAATTCTGATTTCCTGCAAACTAGGAAATTGTCCCCTATTTTCTAGGCTTAGGATCCTTTGTGTTATTGAGACACTCTGACCACTATGAACCCATGACTTCGAGGTTATTTGCTGTCAGGAACTAAAATAACATATGCCCAAGATCATCCTCAAGTGCCAGCTATACAAAAACACCATCAAACTATCCAAAATAGTTGAAACAGACCTGCGCTACGAAAACATCACAATTTCGTAGTGCTTTTCATAATAGCCTTTTAACCCATTTCCCTTCAAATTTTTGGTTTCCCTTCTCCAGATTTATCTTCATATTCACTTGACATAACTTCCCTAGTAGTTTCAGGTAAAAATAAATACATTTTCCCTTCAAAAATTGATGGAAAAGGGTGAAAAAAGCTGCTACAGTAGTTTCGTAGTGCATTTCACCCTTTTTACACTGTTTGCGCTACGAAACTGTTGAGTGAGCAGTTTTGTCCAAAATTTTCCAAAATGTAAAGTTTGAGTGTGCCAAAAACTTAAAATAGACATTATTTTGTCATATCACTTGAAAAATAGAGTCATTCCAGTCTTCTTGAGGCCCCTTATTCATTTGCAATAGGTTGGCCTATTGGTTTTTCCCGTTTTTTCCTGAAAAATAGGTCTTGGGACAGAGCCTATATATCTTACTCCATGATGTATTTTCAGAAATTGAGGGAGGTTTTTATAGGAAATTATGTCTTGAATATAAACCTCTCTTAGGTTTTTGAACCATATCTCCTGCTGTCCAGAAACATCCTTTGAAAAAATGTGTAAAACAGGAAAACTTTGTTTTTGAACATAGGGCTTCAAAGAAAGCATTTTAGCTCCCAACTGATAACACATATGAGAAAAGTGAGACCTGTGATAAAGACAAACCTCTTTCAAAATTCCAAAATACTTTTTCATTTGGCTAGAAACTGAACTTGAAGTTGATTGCTAAACAGTCATGTACAAGACATTTTGTAACAACAGTTTCGTAGCACATTTTAATTTATCAATTTCTCCCATTGCATAATGAATTTGAGGAAACGGAGAGAGGTTTTTTTAGTTAGTTCTATTAGGAAGAAAAACCTCTTTCAGTTTTCCTAAATTCATTTTATTTTTCTCAGAAAACTCCTTGGAAGTATACTACTCAAAACCAGAAAACAGAGTTTTTACTTCATCACTTTAAGCAGTTTCGTAGTGCAAATCAACTTTTTTGAACTAGCGATGCTACGAAAGTAAGGTTTCTTGGCTAATTTGACCATTTTTGACATGAGAATTTAGGAAATGACTCACAAATTTGACAATGAATGGACCTTAAAAAGAATTTATTTGAACTTAAGGATGGGATTTGATCTTATAAAAATCTAACCTACCCTTAACCAAACCCTAATTTGACTTCTAAACCTAATTTGAACTATGACCAAAAACAAACATAACACAATGATTTTTTTTTTTAGAATTTTTGGGTGATAAAACCGAGATCAGTTGAAGGCCAAATGGAGTGAATTAATAGTAAATTTTTGATGTAGTTGATGCTCTGAACATGGTGGTACAATTTTTAGAGGCGTTGGAGCTTATATGAAGGTGATTTTTTCACTTTTGAGATTAAACAAGGCCATGGCCACTGAGGTTGGAGGTCAATCCTAGAGGAGATGGAAACCAAATTCAAAGATTGAATACTCATTTTTGGGGTATTTGAATATTCTGAAGCCAAAGGAATAGTCATCAAAACCATTGGAAAAATACTGGTTCTTGTAATCATACATTTTAATCTTAATCCCAAGAGGGCCTAGCTAGTTAAAGCAGGTCCATGGAGATGCAGCCTAGGAGGGCTGAACTCCATTATCATCCATTGTGTTATGTGATTACCGTGAGTTATATTTATGCATTTCATTTTTTGTAAATGAGTTTTTAAAATTTAATTAACTCATAATTTGATCCTCAAAGACACATGAAACTACACACATAAACCCCTTCACAAGTGGTTAACATGAGCCGATCCTTAAACACATTTTTAATACTGATGAGGGAGCTAGCATAGCATTAAATATTTTTCCCATATTTAGATCACAACCAGACCCTAGTGCTACTATACCTAGCCTAAAATCTCATTGATCCAGTCATCTTGGCTGTGATCTTGTTGAGAAAGCCCTCTCTTGCCTAGTAAGGCTAGCTACTTGGCAAAAGATTGGTCTGTGGTTACCATTTTTGGTCTCTTTCTCAGTGTTCAGAGATCCTATGAAGTGATAACAAGGGTATGTGACAAAGTGGTATCAAAGCTTATTGTGAAACTAGTAAAGAGAAAAATAAAAATTTGGGTACCCTATAACCTTTGTAAGCCATTTTAGGGAACTAGGTATGTTACAAATTTATAACAAATTTTATTGTTAAGGTTGTGAAGAAGAAAAAATTTTGATACCCTATATCCTTAATAAAACATTAAGGAATTGCATACGTTACATTTTACTCTCCAACCATGACCCAAGGCTATACACCCTATCCTAATATTTGTTTGCTATAAACACAAAAATGTCTAATTTACTTTATTATCACTTGATTTCAAGGATTTTGTTGCTCAAGGATATGGCATCAAACTTAATGGAATGTAAATGATTCACTCCAATCCAATAATAAGCAGCAAAAAATGACAACACAATCTTTATCTTAAATGAGAACTACCTACATAAAGGAAATGATATCTATTCCTTTTTCAAATATAAATTTGAGACCTCACACACTTTCAATAGAAAATTTGAATTAACAAAGGATTCTTAAAGACAAATGTGATCATAAACACTCAAAAATCCAAAAAAAATACCAATGAAATTTTGCAAGAAAACAAACTCTCAAAATAAATACCAATTTGTTTTAATATAATGTCAAACATTTAACCTATCGAATAAGGAAAATGAAGAAAAACACATAGCTAGTAATTTTTCAAGTTTGTAGCACAATGGTGGTATCCAAGAAAGAAAAGACCCCCAAATGAGGAAACACCCCCAAACCAAAGGAGTGATCTATCCAAGAAAAAATAATTTCCCAAATTTCTCTTTAAATGCAAAGGAAAAATATACTAATAACTCATCCAAAACAAAAATCAAATACCCAAGATTGTGTATATCATTGTTCACTAGAAAATACACTCAAGGTAGCAAAACAAGAGACACACACCTAATGGTACATCCAAGAGACACCCAAATACAAATATTTTTGAGGTCTAAGAAAACAATGATTTTTTTTACACTAATCACAAAGGGACCGAGCCCTATTAAGTATCCCATACCCATGTTATAGCTCAAAAAAAGGAAAAATTTACTTAAATCTCTAACAAAACCACTCACATAGGCTTCATCCTCCCATCCATGAGGAAATTCAATGATGCATCACTTTTTGCAAGCTAGAAAATAGTGATAATTAAGATTTCATCACTTTGTGGATAAATATCTAGAGTAATGGATGCAAGCATTGAGTTTTTTCATTAAATTTCCAACCATATTTGATAGATTAAAAGTGGATGTAGATCAGAGAGCATCAAAATAATACAATAAATTATTATAAATAATTAGAAATTTCGTAGAACTAAGAAATAATAATTAATTGAGAATGAATCTAATAGATTCATTCGTAATGGAGTCACTAGTTTTGTTATCTGTAATTTTTCCTATGGCCAAGAGAGAAATACCATGGATCTACACAATATTTGTACAAAATAAGGGTGGACCACTTACTAATTTCACCTAGACCTAGCCTCTAACATTATTTTATAATTAATGAAAGAGAAGAGGATGAGTGGGAATACCATTTCTTATGAATTTTTGTGAATACCTAAAGATAGTGCCTCCATTATACACCTATACCCTGCACACAAGACAACAAATGAACCAATTATACTTTCCTACCAACAATATGTTAGAGCTATATATTATATTTATTCTAGATTATTTAATCTAATCTAGATCTAATTATATTCATTTGTTAAATAACATGAATTGGGGAATAAATTATGAAATACACATTAATGCAAATTATATCACCTTACATATTTACCTTGAATGCAAGAGATCCCTTTTGATTCTTTCGTCCTATCTCCTTGTAATATTCCTAATTTAGCTTTTAACTAATTAGAATATTAAATTTTGTCTTCCTTAATTAATAAATGAATAAGAGGGTAGAGGGACCCATAAATCCCTTTAGTAGGAATAAAACCACTTCTTAATGTGAATGTGGATCAATGCATCTAGATGGGGTCAAGATGAATAAACCACTTCTTGGTGTGAATGTGGGTCAACGCATGTGGATGGGGTCAATTTGACCAAATCAACAGCAAAGTCATGGAGGTAGTGGAGACAATTGATGACAACGCAATCATAATGGAGGTTAGTGGCCATGAGTGTAGCATCATTATTGTGTGGAGCCAAAAGGGTGATGGCTCACAAGAATATAAGGAAGGGAATGGCAGCCATAGAGAGAATTATTGATTATTATTATTTTCTTGTCATTCATGACTGGAGCACGCTTGAGCTGTTTAGCCGAGTCTGTAGTGTTGTTTAACACAAGGGTCTCTCTGAGCGGAGATCCCAACGTCATCCTCAGGGGACTTCGAGTGCCTACTTAGGAGATGATTCCTATTGTCCATGTGAGATGATCTCATCATTTGACATTAAGGCCACTTGCAGACCCTCTAGTGTTGCGCAATCAATCAGTGACTTACATAGTCCAATAGCAGAGCTCATCAGAAGAGGGGGAAATTCCATAGAAATTCTGCTTGGAATCCATTGAAGGGATCAGCCCTTCAATAGTTGGGCTTGGGAGTACTTGCAACTATTCTATCTTCTAGTTCAACCTATAGTCTGACATACCTAACACTTATGCATTGCAAACTATAAAAGGCTGATTTTCCGAGGTCAGCCAATCCAAAAATATTTTTTGGGTTATTCTGGGTTTTTTCCATAGATTCTGGACTCTAAATCCCAGGTTTTTCTGAGCACCAGAGCACCCTCATCTACGCATTCCTATTCACCCAGCAGCAGCGTTTCCAGAAGGGCAGCGTAGAGGGAGAGCTCCAACAACGCATCAGAGAGAAGTGTTTTTAGTGGGAGAGCTTGAGGCCATTCTAGCCCGCTTTTTCCGACTTCAGTGCTATCTATTTTGAAGCATTTTTGTATTGTTTTAACCTCCAGATTAATAAAATGGCTCAGTTGTTGTGTCTATTTTTATGGTGTTTTCAATTTATTACCATATTGTTGTACTTTCCAGTTTATTGTGTTTTGTATTACTGTATTTTCATATTTGTAATATTATAGTGGTATCAGAGATCATAGACTTGGCTCAACTTATGGAACAATCGATCTATGATGCTTGAAGTTATAGAATACATTACAGACTAGACAAGGAGATACAAAAACCGAGAACACATAAATTCGCTAAAATAAAAAGTGATGATTTCGTGTTACATGTTTCGGGAAAATGAAGATGAATCTAAAAAATACAATATATGGGTTTTTTAAAGAACGGACCAATTCTATTTCTCCATGATTTTTTTTTCAAATTAGGTCTATATTGAGAGAAATAAAATGCTCTTTGAGAGATACATAAACAAAAAACGTAGAAATTCACTGGGATAAAACATGATAGTTTTGCGTTGGATGTTTCAGGAAAATGAAGACTAATATCAAAAATATGAGACATGGGTTTTGTGCAGAATGGACCAATTATGTTTCACTATGAACAAATTTTCTAAATTTGGTCTAGATTGAGAGAAACAGAAGGTTCTCTGAAGAATATTTCCTCTGATTTGATGTGGTGGTCGTTTTCCAAATTCTTCCAATTGCAATACTAGATTCAACTCCTTTCAGAGTTCACATCTGGCAAAGAGAACTATGTTCCAGTGGAGGAGTATCAAGGAAGTCTCCAATGGTAGAACTTGCATGGAAAATTTTAGGGGCTAATATTCGCAGGTGGGCTAATTTTCCATGCTTTTTCCAGAAAAAAAGATTCACTAATTTCCATTTCTTCTTAAACATGATTCGCCAAAATTTTAAAATACAAATTGATTTTACCTTAACAATCGCCAAAAATTTATATAGACTGATATAAATCATTGTAAATATAAATATTTCTACAAAAATATCACCAAACATTTTATAGTTTGCATATTAGGGAATAGTAAGATTCGCTAAGGTTTCTAAACTTTAAGATAAACTTCCATCCTTAAAAGTTTCCCTAAGAAGAAGGTTATAGGAAGGATTTTGGCAATCTACTCCTCAGAAATATGCAGGATCTCGCCAGAGAGATCAAGGATATGAGAATGGAGAGACAAAGGGAAACCCCAAGAGGGTTGCAAAATGGAGATAATTCTAGTACTTCACACCATTGGTGTGAGCAACCAATAGTGTAGAAAGCTTCACAATGCTCCACTATGCCTACCTTCCTAGAAGAAGGAAATGGGGCTGGAGTACCACAAGAGTAGGAGGTTCTCAGTGATTATTTTCTCGAATATGAATCTCAATCTCAAATATTCAAAGAACATCTAAACTTCCAAGAGTTCTGCCAGATCAAGATAAAAAAATACCCCGTAAAAACAATAGAGGTGGATGGCACACACAGGGAAATGACCTACAAGGTACCGTGGGTAGAATTTTTCTACCTACTTTTAGTGGGTCATCAAAGAGTATGAAAAATACTTGGGAGGAGACAAATGAGCATACACTCGGTGATGAGACACCACCCATTGATGAGGTATCCATTGATGGGGTATCTAAGGTTTTGACCGAGTTATTTGATGATAGTAGTGCATCACGGGTTGATGAGGTGTCGAGAGACAACTCCACCATTGTTGAGGAGCCGATAGGTATAGAGGCCTCTAGGTTTATGGCAGAATTGTCGAATGACAATCACATGCAGTTGACTAGTGAGCATGCCTTGCGTAGTAGAGTATCTATGGAGGAGGGTGTGCAACCATCCTTTTGGCTAGCCCTTGAGGAGGCTCTAGGAGATATAGAGGTATTAGACGATGGTCGCACACAGTAGTGCCACCAGTTTCGAGTCGACCTTCTAGCTTTGAAGGTGAAGGACACATCAGTATGAGAGGCTATCCTACAAAATAATGAGGAGTTGGAGGGCATGAGAGTGGTTTGTGCCGAGTTAGCAGAAAGGTTGGTCCACAGTAGGGAATGGTTGGATTCCCTAATGGTGGAGTTAGAGGGAACATTGGAGTTTCATAGCACCCCCATTCAGGCATACATTGACAACGTGCAACACTCACACAATGCAGGGGCTATTCTATGTGCAAGAATTATTGCATTTGATTATTTTCTTGAGGATGGATGGCGAGAGGTATTGAGCAGGTACCCCATGGAGAAGGCTATGAATCTGGATACATACATTGCCACATTTTATCAGATTCCATGGATTACTAGAGGGACATGAGGGCCATATTACTGTTGGGATCCAGGTGGGATTTACCATCACATGATAGAGTTAGTAGGTGATGGTAGTCATTGTGCGATGGGTCTGATGTTTGGGCGCACACACATTTTCAAATCTCTATCAGAGCCTCGAACATCCCTACTGATAGGATGGTTTGAGAGGAGGGTACACTCTTTTCAGGAGCTATCTAAGCATAATGAATGTGCATCGAGTCACAGGGTGATTAGCTTACTTTGGCAGGCGCTGGTCGGAGGAGGTGGCATCAACTGACCACCAGACAGGGAAGTACATAGAGACGACGCTCTCTCATGGGAATATTGTACACTTGAGCTATGGAGGATAGGAGGAGTGATGTCATTGTCATTAGTATATGAGGAGTCGGGCCGCTCTGATCCTTTAGAGAAGATGGGGAGATGTAGCCCACCTCATGGAGGGTTTACTAGCAGATTGGTGGATATTTTGGCCCATGCAAGATACTATACATTACAATATGGTATATCCATAATTGGCGATATCCGATGGTGTACAAAGGCAGGTTGCAGTATATAGTGGCATGATGATGAGTGCAAAGACACGTGGTGGTATGTCGTGATCCATGATACGACACAACAGGCACTTGGAGCGTTGCCTTCAAGGGGAATTATGGATAGGGGCATTAGGTGTTCCCTAGGATGCAACTCACCTAGGATTGATGAGGATATTGTTGAGCATATGGAGACACCACATTTAGTAGAGACAGGGCTACGAGGGTGTTATCGGCAGATCCGAGGCAAAGGGAGTGTCGTCCAGAGGATTACTCTTGATCATTAAAGCATCAAGAATGAGTTGAGGAAGAAGGGACTTTGTTTCATCTGCAAAGAACTTTGGAGGCCTGATCACTCATGCTTGAGTGATGTAGATGATTTGGCAGAGGTAGAACAGAGGGACATTCCTTCTATATGACAGAAAGAGGACTCTTCTTCACATGATTCAATGGGGTCATATGAGGATACTTCTGGAGAGCATGAGCTATCTTGTGGAGTTGACGACAGTAGGTTGAATTTTTCTTCCAACGTGTAGGGTGAGTAGTCAGAGGAATAGATGAGAGATATTCAGGATGATGAGTCACTTGTGATGATTCAACCTGAGTAGCTTATGGTGGAGCATGGGGCAGGTGAGAGGGAGGCTATGCACATCATGCATGATAGTCCTTTTGGGGAGAGCCAGATGGAGGCTCACAATGAGCCAGTGCTAGATATGCGGTTAACCTTCAGGTCAACCATTGAGGAGGAGCTATTGGAGATGGTGGTGCATCCAACTTTAGGCCAACCCATTGATGAGGTGCTTATTAATCAAGGTTTTCATTGATGTCAATATGAATTTGACTAAGATATCAATATGACTTTGATCAATATTTCAATATTCTTGAGATGCCTGGTTCTAGATGATGATGTGATAACTCTTGGTTGATAACGATGCCATCAATGAATATTTCAAGCCACTAATGAATAAGTCTTTCTCGAACAAGTCCTTGAACTAACTATAATGTTGTTGAGTGTCAATCATGTGCCTTGACTGGTGATCTAGACCATAGGTGCCAATTTACAAGCCTTTGAAGTGGAGAACTATAATTGATGAAGTCATACACATGATGATGTCATACTCTTGAAGAATGACCACACTCTCACATAATTGGAAGATAGCTTTGGAGTTTTTGACAAATTAATGAAGGCTGCACTATGACATATCACTGCACTAGTATATGATGACATTGTTGATACACAATGCTACATGAATGCTTTACTCCTACATAATGACTCTATGATCATATGATGGCATTGATAACAATGAAGAAACCAAAGAATGAAGAAGCCACGCTGTCCCAAACATTCCTCATGTTGTCCCAAAATTTTTATGCATAAAATTTAAGGACTCTCATAAAGAAAAATATGTTTCACCATCTTAGAGGTATAATTTATTTGTGATACCTTTTCCATCCTTTAGAGCATAATTTTAGCTTTCTAACGAGCTCTTACTTGGCTGAAAACACCAAGCGGTTTGGGAGATATGATTTTTTCAAGTTAAGGAAATAAATCTGTCCTTGAGTTGACCTGTGCTAGCCTACTCATGTCGGCCTCTCACCAAGTGACGTGTCTCTTCACCTTAAATGAAAAATGTGTATAAAAATGAGGATATAAAATTCATTTTGCCATCATTTTTTCGATGAAGATTTCAGAGAGAAGCCACAGAAGAAGACATAACAACAAGGAATTCAAGAAGAATATATTTGGGTTTTTTTTGTGTCATTCAAGCTAATTATATTTCTCTTTGGGAAAGGTGATTGTTGTGACTTAGATTTCTGGACACAATTGATGTGGGAGCACTCTGTGGCAAACAAAACTCAGTTTTTGGACCTATTGGGTGCCCATAATTCGGACCTTACCGTAGACCAATTACAGAGGCTTGGACAGATAACATTTTTGGAGCTCAGATTGTCATTCATCTAAGGCTCAGACCTGTTGTAGCATTAAGGCTGGTAGGCAGTGATCCTTGTAAGGAGCTCAAACCTGTGTTGCAGGATTTTTTGGGTGAAAGTATGAAGGAACATTGAAAAATACTTATCTAAGAAAAAACCTTGTGAAGTCCTTATTGAAGACATTATAAACCTTTTGTATATACCTTTGAAATATAGATTGAAAGCCCCATTGAATCATCTCAAAGCACAGTTGAATATCCCCTGGAGTTTGGTGAGAAAATATATTAAAGAAGTGTTCTTGGAGAAGTCTTAAAGCAGCATTGTGTAAACATCTTGAATCAATATTTACCCTTTCAAAGGGAGTGAGTCAATTCTGGATGAAGGACAACCTTGGAGCATTCTGAAGCATTGAACAATGAACTTGGAAGCGTGTACAAGTGAAGAAGATCTTGACGGTGAATCTAAAGCATAATAATTGCCTTCCATAAAGTTAGAATTGCCTGAGGGTAACAGTGTACAAGCTTGTGTTTGCTGAAGTGTTTGTGCAGCCTTGAAAAGCACTATTGGAGACCAAAGAGTGTTATATTTTGAAGAACCTTTTTGAAGCACTCTTTTTGAACCAATATTGAAGAACTCTTGAAGTTTTGAATACTTGTTTGAAGAGCATTTTGAAGACCTTTTGTAGCAACTTGGAAAGTTCTTGGAGAAACTTATTGAAGACCTTCTTGAAGCATATTTTGAATAGTTGTTGAAGAAACTTGACTATTGAAGAGTATCTTGAACCTATTGAAGACAACTTGAAGGATACTTGAAGATATTTGGAGGAATTTTAGAAGTTTCCTTGGTGAAATTAATGGAGACCATGATGCGTTGAAGCCATCATGAAGTGACCTTGGACATTTTGATTGGATATCATGAAGGACAATGGAGACAACTTCATGTGAAAAGATCAAGGTTTTCATTGATGAAGTGATGTGAAGACTAAGTGAGGTAATAGCTGAATATTGTCAAGGATCGTTAAAGAAGACACTGGGAGCCGTGAAGTATAACCAAATATATATATTTTAATTGAAGCAGGAGGTTGGAGCCTCATAAAGACAAGGTCGGTGCCTTGGAATATAGGGTTGGAGCCCTAGAGGATTGAAGTCCTCAAGAAACTAGGTTGGAGCCTATACCAAAGATAGGGTTGGAGCCCTAGAGGTTGGTGCCTCAAATTGACAAGGTTGGAGCCTTGGAAAGACCAATTCAGTGCTTGGCACAATGTAGGTTGGAGCTTGGAAGATTTTTCCATCATTGTTCATATTGTGTTCTAAATATAAGTGATCTAACTGGTAAAATTAACAATTGAAAATAAACACTGATTCACCACCCTCTTAGTATTTCCAACAGTGCCGATAGATGCATATACAGTTAGTGGGATTGCATTACTTTCAGGGAGAAACACTCTCCAGGACTACATCGATGGGGCTTGCAGTACATCTTGCCCACATGAGCCTATTATATAGAGAGGGGCCTTCCCTTTGAGGAAATTCTCATTGACAGGAGGGATAGAGCTACATTATTTGAGTGTGACTTGGTGACCACACTCCATACATGTTCCATATGCAGATATCACCACACTGGATTCTTCGACTGGGATAGACTAGCGTGAGGTCATGAGTTAGTATCCTATTGATGGTACAATCTTCTTAGTCAGGTGCATAGAAGAGCAGGGACCCATAGACATGATGGGTACTATGGTTTATAGTTGGTAGTGGGGCACACGTAGACAACTCTTTAGCATTCCATCTCAACTTTAGGAGAGTCGGATCAAAATTGGATTGAGTGAGGGGAGAGAGGTAATGAGTTGGTAGGCAGTTGGTGGGGTAGCTTATACAGTCAGATCTCCGACACAGTAGGGGCCATGGAGCATTGATTCATGTTGGCAGTGTTCACCTCATGAGGCGTTAGCTATAGCCAGATGGAGTGCACAGTTTGAGCTAGGGGACTTGGGTGATGATTGGTCATAGCGGCATTGGGATCCGGGAGTATTTATTAATGATAGGTATGGTGAGAGATCCATTTGGGATCCCGACATTCAGGGGTCTGTTCCAGGTAGCTTGACATAGGAGCATACCTGCATTGAGGGATTTGTATGGGATCCAAGCATTGGTCTCAGTTACACTGGTTCAATAGGGCGGCCACATATCTATAGTTGCTTGAGGACAAGCAATGTTTTGGTGGGGAGGACTGTAATCTTCCTAATTTATCTTTTAGCCAATTAGAATATTAAATTTTTTCTTCCTTAATTAATAGATGAATACAAAGGTAGAGGGACCCATAAATCCCTTTAGTAGGAATAAAACTAGTTGTTAATGTGAATGTGGATCAATTCATCTATATGGGGTCAAGATGAATAAACCACTTCTTGGTGTGAATGTGGGTCAATGCATGTGGATGGGGTCAATTTGACCAAATAAACAGCGCAGTCATGGAGGTATTGGAGACAATGGAGGACATCACAGTCATAATGGAGGTTAGTGGCCATGAGTGTAGCATCATTATTGTATGGGGCCAAGAGGGTGAGGGCTCACAAGCATATAAGGAAGGGGATGGCATCTATAAGGAGAATTCTAGATTATTATTATTTTCTTGTCGTTCACAACTTCAGCATGCTTGAGCTATTTATCCGAGTCTGTAGTGTTGTTTAGCACAAGGGTTCTTTTGATCGGAGATCCCAACCTCATCCTCAAGGGAATTAGAGTTCCTAATAGGAGAGGATTCTTGTTTTCCATGTGAATAATCTCATTATCCAGCATTGAGGCCACTTGTAGACCCTCTAGTGATGCACAATCACTCAGTGACTTACACAGTCAAGTAGCAGATTTCATCAGAGGAGGGGGAAATTTCATAGCAATTCCACTTGGAATCCATTGAAGGGATCATCCCTTCAATTTTTGGGCTTGGGAGTACTTTCTGCTATTCTATATTTCGGTTCAGCCCATAGTCCGACATACCCAACAGTTATGCACTGCAAACCCTAGAAGGGTGATTTTCCGAGGTCAACCAATCTGGAAATTATTTCTGGGTTATTCTGAGTTTTTCCCATAGAGTCCAGATTCTAAATCCAAAGATTCTCTAAGCACCAGAGCACCCTCATCTACACAGTCCTATTCACCCAGTAACAACATTTCCAGTAGGGCAGCATAGAGGAAGAGCTCCAATAGTGCATCAAAGAGCAATGTTTTCAGTGGGAGAGATTGAGACCATTCCATCCCGCTTTTTTCTGGCTTTAGTGATTTCTATTTTGAAGTACTATTGTATTTTTTTCACCTCCAGATTAATAAAATGGCTCAGTTGTTTTGTCTATTTTTATGGTGTTTTCAGTCTATTTCCATATTGTTGTAGTTTCCAGTTTATTGTGTTTTGTATTACCGTCTTTTCCTATTTGGAGTATTACACTCCTTTAATGATAGTCACTATTAAGGATACCTATTGAATGCAAGAAGTATTATTGAGAATTTAAATAAAATTTGATTATTTATTACATTATCTCCCCCTTCCCTTGGGATTAGCCTCCTTATATAGGTTTATCAAAGAGATGAGAGGATGAATGTAGATGCCTAGGTCCTAGTGAGGTTAATGTTTAACAAAACCTTATATTCCACATAACAAGGCATCTCATATTTATCAAATGTATCCTCCTTGTAAATGGACAATTCTAGAAAACTAAGATCATCACCACTATGTGCTAGTGTCGTTAGAGCAATGGAATCATGCTCATGACTCATTTCTAGTGGATAAAAGGTAATACATCACCTTATGTTAGATATATATGAGTGATGGATCATCTACAATGGATTTCCCAAGGTAAAAAGTGAATATATTGGATTGTTAAATTAGGTATATTCCTCAACTAAACTAACAATAGCGTTATAACAATATTGGCCTTCATGTATTGTAAAAGTTTCTTTTAGGTTATCTTCTTACTTCTTTCGTATTTCACTATATCTATATTAGATATCCAACTTAGTAAAGAAAGTTTTTAATTGTGAATCATCTAATAATTCATCAATAAAAGGAATATGAAAATTATATTTAATGATAATTTTATTGAGATACCTATAATTTGGAAACATACACCACAATTTTTTTTAACCATAACTACTAGTGAAGTAAATTGAATAATGACAACTCCCAAATTTTATTGAATTAAATTCTCAATATAACTCGTTCTTTTATATGGGTACCTATAAGGCTTGATGTTAGGTTACACACTTCTAAATTGAAAATTAATACCATGGTCATGATCTCAAGTAAGTGGAAAACCATTAAGCATCTCTTCAATACCTTGGAATTTTTTTTGATACCTTTTTGGAGGTCTATTGTAGAGAAGGGCATAAAAGTTTGAACATATAGTGAGCAAAATTGTGAAATTACCACATGGTGTATCTTCTTGAGTATATTTGTCATGTTTTCATAGATTATAACTTTATATGGTTTCCCTAGGGTAACTTTTAATTCAATTTCATTTCCTTCTACGAAAAATCTCATGAAGAGTTCCTAAAAATTAAGGGCCACTAATCCCAATGATTCTAACCATTGGGACCATATACAACATCAACACCACCCATTTGTATTGCAACCATGGGATTATCTAATAAATACTCCCCCATACTAATATTGATACTATGGAACTTCCTTAAATAATTTATTGTACCTCCATCTATAATAATTACCTAAAACTCTACTAATAGAAATAAAAATCAATTAATATTTTTTTCTATTTTGCAATTAATAAATTTCTTGGTCCTACTAAAACCATTAAACATTATTACCTTTTTATTTTTAATATATCCTTCGACATTGAGAGTTCGTGTAGTATTGATGCTATCCAATGCATTATAAGATATGGTTGGAGTAGTATCTTCTAGTTTTATATTTTTATATGCTTTCAACTCTCGATGTTCTTTCTCTTTAGAGCCTATGTAAAATGTTTTTTTCTCACCACATTTATGGTTGTTACTATACATGTTTCAATTGAAACAATAGTAACTTTGATTATCTTTCATCCATATACTAAGGTGTCAACCTTATAGGATTAGTGAGGTTAGGAGAGAGATAATGGTTCTCTTTATACTTATTAGTGACCACTTTTTTAGTACCCATATTTTTTCTTACAAATTTTCTTGCGACACTGAAATCATGCTTTTGGGATTTAGGTTTGAAGTAATTCCCCCCCATGTTATATTCTCTTCTTTAAAATTTCCCATAAAGAGATCTAACAAATTATCCTACATAATTTTCTTCACCCTCAGACGTTTTTTTGGAAGACACTAAATGTGCCCTATAATTGGACCTATTTTCTAAGACTTATCAATTGACTGATTATGTATTTCTCTTAATATTCCCATAATTTGTTATCAATTCAACTATAAAATTATACTGGGACAATATAATCCCTTTTTTATTTCAAAAGGACATTGATAACAAATAAATTGATCATTTTATAAATAGAAGGATGAAATATTTACCTTTTGTAAAGTTGTCACTTTGTATATCAAAGAATTTAGCCATCCAGAAAATCCACCTTATAGGATATTTTACCATCAAAATTTCTCATATTGATCTTTGGAATTTAGTTCCTTGCTTTCAAGTTGAAACCCAATATCATGGATCTTGAGGTGACAAGTAAACATGAATTTAGGACTCCATCCTTGTGTCATAATTTGTTAAACTTTTCCTTAAGTGAAATTTGGGTTGAAAAATATTGTTATCCTTATTTTTAATATTTACTTACAACCCGACATCAACTTTAGGTAACCTCTCTTTTGGATATTTAAGAGAATTGCTAATTGACGAGCCTCATTATTACAACAAGAATGTTGCAACTCACAAGGCTACCTACTTTAATTAGAAACCAGAGGTTCATACAAACTTAAGAGGTTTCATAACTATATGTGAAACATGGAATGTGTCCTTATTTCACTAATATTATTCAATGAAGTGAATATAATGAAATCAATCATAAACTACTTGAAGAAATGGAAATGATAGAAATGGAAACATTAACCTATTGCAAGAAACAAAAGTCATGGAAATAAAACCTATTCTAATTTCATAAATTAAAGAACATGAACAAACTCTATATCATTGCGTTTGAAGAGACCATATTCTATTAAAAATGTTCATTGAGAATTTCAAAAATTAATCATGTAAACAATCCATGTACGATTCAATTCATGAACATATTTACTAACCCTAGTAGTAGAGACATATTTCAATGGTGAAAAGATGAATCTTAAGTGGTATATAGTCTTCCTAAAACTTGTTTTAAAATCCTAGGGGTCATATTATAGGATCAATATGAAAACATAAAACTCAAAGGGAAATTATGGTCAAGTTTGGAGGGTCTCTACACAATGCTACATGATCGAGACAAACTGGTACAGGATTTTCCAATTTTTCTATAGAACCATGTATGAGAGCACTCTATGTGACTATAAGGTGATATTAAGGTGCATAAACAAGGAAAAGGGTAGGAGAAGGGTGTATTAATCCCTTTACAATATTATTTCTCCCCAGGAGCCCATCTTGCACAACGAAAGATGCAAACAATGGCCTCTAACAAATTTGAAAATATCTATCTGTAGAAGGTTTTCTTGAAGAGATTATTAAGGAAGGAGGGAAGGTGATTGTGATAGGATTACAAATTAAAATGACAATTCTCATCCTTCAAAACCAATGGTATCACATGCACACAAGAAAGTATATGATTTTTATACTTGAAAAGACTAAAATACCTAGTCTCTGAGCTAGTCTGTCCTTTGAGTTATCTCACCAAATGACCAAGAAAATTGAATGAAAATGAGTTGGGATGAATTTTTTTAATAATCAAGATGTCCTAGGAGTCCCATCCAAGTGTAATCACTAAAAAATACCCTTTTTAACATGTAATATTCCCAATTAGCCATGAGCTAGATGGAATATTAATTTTTGTCTTGCTACTTTGTTTTATGAATAAGAGGACAATGGAGGTCCATAAGTCTCCTTAATAATGAATAAATTAATGCCAATGTAAAAGGAAAACATCTTGGTAGCTTAATTGAGCACCCTTAGGTGTGAAAAGAAGTTGGAACATCTTGACTGGCTCAACTTTGACCAAATCAACAACATTGTCATGGAGGAGTGGCAATCAATGAGGGACAACGCAGTTTTAGATGGAGACACCTTGCATGGAAGTAGGGTCATAAATGAATGGGGCTTAGGGTTTGGAAACTCATATCTTATAAAAGGAAGAGGATGGAAACCATATTCATTATGTTGATATATTTGATATTTTTATATATGGTCTGTTTATACATATAGATTTCTTGAGAAGCTCTTGGAAGAGTTTGCACCATACTTTCACATTCAGGCATTTGGCCAAGCTTCAGTCTCATGTACAACGAAGATCATGTTGAGGGTTGAGTTGTTTTGCAGGTTGCAGAAGTGGATACCATATTTGGGTCACTTCAGTACTTATTTTCAGTGGAGAAGGGTTCCTTTCCATTGGGAGGACAATAAGGAAGGCCCTTGTGCTTATTTTCATATCTTGGCATCAGGCCATTGATTTATTTTCCCCTACAACGTAGTTTTTTTCCAGAACTGCTTTATTTTGAGGGAGGAGTTGCAGGGTGCTTTTGGCACATCATTTGGAGAGGATTTTTTCTAGAGAAGGTATCAACCCTTGATCTAGAGAGTCTATTGGAGGAGGCTACATTATTTTTCATATCAGATCATTCACACTTTCCAAATCTATATTTTGCAATGGATCTTCAGCCCCAGGGCTTAGATTCCCATCTTGTACATTGTGTATTGCTGAAAACCCTTGTGGGGTTCTTCAAAGGAGGTTGTATAGTTCCTAGATCTGTAATAGATCTATATTTTGTTGCATATATCAGCCCATGTTATATTGTATCTTCATTTGTTGTAGCAGTTCCTTTTAAACAATGTTGTAGCAGTCTTTTGGCATTTTGATATATAGTAGCAGCACCTCTTTGAGGGTTTTGTCCATTGGAGGCTTGTTCTATCTTATTGTACATATTATGGCCCATTGATTATGCATATTTTTCTGTTGTTATAATGAATGAAAGGTATCCATATTGGCCTCTTGCTTTTATATGATGTTTAACACTAATATTCCAACATTTTGCACTATATTCCTACTTTTCCCATTTGGGAATATTACAGTGGTATCAGAGCATAATATTGGCATAGTCTGTGCATCTTGAAAAGCCAATATGTCATTAGAATAAGGAGATCCTCTTACTGATAGAGAGAACAGGTATCAAAGAAGAAGACACCGGAAGTTTGATGATACAAATGACAAAGAAGACAAGGGTAAAACCCCTTTATCTAGAGGAGAAGATGAAGAGAAGGAGTTTCCTAAGATTATTCTCAAATCTATGCAAGACATTGCTAGAGAAATAAAGGAGATGAGGATGGATAGATACAAGGAATCCCCTAAAGGATTTCAACATGGTGAAGGCTCTGGCATTTCTTATCACTGGAGTGATCAACGAGTGAAACAGCAACAATTTTCCCAACGCTCTACAATGCCTACATTCTTGGCAGTGGTTAATGAAGGGTTTCAAGAACAAGAATCCCTTGAAGACTATTTCACGGAGTATGAATCTCAAACTCAGAGATTCAAGGACCACTTAAGTTTTCAAGAATTTTGTCAAATCAAGGACAATAGGAGACCCAGGTGTTATCACTCCTAATTTTCTGAGTCATTACTTGAAATGGTCATACAGTTCACTTCTTCAAAAGGGTAAGGTCTCCTTAAACCTTTTTCAAGTTGGCATAGGAAATTTAATTTTTTTATACTTAACCTATCCTAAGTTTCAAGACCACTCTCATTTCATCTCAAAACCATCTCAACCATATAGGTCACATCATGTTCCATCAGTCATCATTTGCTAACATATTTTATTTCCTAAGCTTACAACTCTGAAAAAGGTCATTTTAGCCAAGAATCCCTACATTCGTAGCGAATTCAGTGTAAAATAGGTAGAAAATGCTACAAAATTGTTGCTAGTTTCGTAGTGAATATGAAGAATTTGTTTGTTTTTTCTACCTTGAGCAATCAACTTAAAGGGTGGTTTCCGGGAAAAAAAATAAGTATTTTAATAAACTTAGAGAGGTTATCTTCAAGAACATATCAAATAAAAATAAACTCTTTCACGTTTATCAAAGGTGCTAAATATTGGGAGATACAAGAATGGTTTTCATGTTGAACTCTTAGTTAAACTGAGAGGGGGGGGGGGGGGGGTGAATCAGTTTAACACATTCATAATATTTTAAACCTTTTATTAAACCTTATTTACACCTTCATTTCATGTCCAACTTAATATGTGAGTAATATTAGAATGTGAACAACAAGTATTAATATAATATAACAACAGACTTAATATGAGAGCAGCAGGTATTAAGCAGATGATATAAATCATATCAACACATAAACATCATGCACAAAGACACCAGATATAAATGGAAACCCATAAAGGGAGAAAACCACATCTTATTATTGTTGTGATGCAAAGTCAAGCTCCAAATCCCTCTCACCATTGTTTTTCTGCAGGCACCAACCTACAGGAGGCTCCTACCTCAATTCTGCAAGCTACAACTTGCAAGGAAGCACCCACTCCCTTCAAATTTCTACAGGCACCAGCCTACAGAAGGCTCCAACCTCAATCAGCTACAACTGATAGCTATCAAGCTGCAACTTGATAGGGAAGCTCCAACTTCCTCAATTTTTCAAACTGAATGTTTGCTAATTTACCTCAGATATCATCTTTGTTCTGTAGCTTCTCTTTCTGCTCTTCTTTTCTTAATCTTCTCTGCCTTACACTTCTATACTCTGCCTTCTCTATATTTTCTCTCTCTATTTTTTGTGCATATCAAATTGATATTATATATAGAGATCCTCACATGACTGTTTGTATTTCACAAGGAATTTGGAGTGAACAGTCATGACTCTTCGGCTTCTGTCTTCTTATTCCTTTATCCAACTCAATTTTAAAATATAACAATGTGTACAAATTTCCATGCTACAGTGGGAGTTTTATTTTCCTTAGCATACTTTCCTTTGCATCACAAACAATATAAAAAAATATTTACATTTACATTTTTCAATTATACATCTCAATTCCACTCAACTTCTTTTCTGGATTTTGGATTTACTGGCTTTGTCTTTTCTGCAGTTGTTGAGTGACTATTTTGTGTACCTTGGTTCACTGTAATTGTGTGCACATGTTAATGTATACCTGTCAAACCTATAATCTCTTTTTACCTCTGTCAGACCCATGCTTTTATCCCTGTGTTTATTCCCCTGTTCACTGTGCTTTTTTTCACCTGCTGCATATATACCTGCTAATTTTAAATCTGGGCAAAAATGAATTAATGCAGATATTTCATTTTTCCATGGTTATAAAACCATACATATAGATTCATTCATTTTCAATATTTACAGTATCATGGGACTATATATATCTAGACCCACATATTCCAAAGTCTTTAAATTTAAAACATCTTTTGAATAGTTTCAACTACAGACCCTTTGGTAAAATCAACTCTCGGCATTTTCAAAACTGTGGTCGAACCATAATAAAACCCAACCTTATGACTTTAGTACAGTGTATAAATGTATATCATCCTTTGGCTCTAGGCCCACGATGCATTTCACCTTGCCTTTATATATATATTGTGCACCATATATATATATATATATATATATGGTTTGGGCTTTTGCATATAAGGCGCATAATACTCTGGCTATTAAAACCATATTAATTGACTTTCGGCATGTACATATATTGACCCACGTTCTATATTATGGCGTTCTTTAATATTGGAACCATTAAAACGGAGTCCAATCGATAATCGGGCAATATTTTATAGATTTGAACCTTAGTCTTCCACCTTATTTTAATAACCCGACAAACCTTAATAAACATTATTAATATTTTCCATCGGACCTTGTACTACAGTTATTAAATCAGATTCATTTCATATATCTCCGCCCTGAGCCCACAATAAAATCAAAAGACCAATCAACCACATGCACCATACCTTAGTTAACCTCTGGGCTCTTTCATTAAACTTCGGCCAAGTCCAGCGAGCGATCACCGTTAGATGTCGAGCCTCCAGATCAATGGTATATATCAATATCGATCGGCGTCTTCAGTAAATGTATAACGTGCGATGGCGCACTTTAAACGGCGGTTTTCCAATTTCGTTCAGGGACACATGTCACCAATCCTGTGGAATCGCTGCCCAACCAAAGATTACTGCTTACTTGCCTGAAGTGGTGCGATGAAACCCAGGAAACCGGTTTTACTGTTCCTCCAAACCACGTTCGTTGTTCATCCAGTCACAGTTCCACTTCTCCACTCCAGGTTCTGTTCAGCTTCTGCTCCAAGGTTCCGTTCAATGCTTCAACGTTTTATTGTAATACAACCTTTGTTAATATTGTGGCTTTATCTTTGTTCCACTGATTTCTGTTTCCGCCCTTTTTAAAAGAACTGTCTTCCTCTGTGTTAACTGTACATGCTCACGGTTCCATCCTCGCCTTGTTCTGCTCCAACCTTTAGTGTATCTTCGAGTGGGGGAGCTGATTCTCGGAATTTATATATATATATAAATAATGCCCGGCTTGGTAAAGATTCTCGGAATTTATGTGCCTCTGCTGTGCTAATTTCTCTGTAGCTTCTGCTTCCTCTGCTACCTTTTTGTCTCTTTTTCCTTATGGATAGTTTAGGTGTTTTTCTTGTCTTCACCTTTGCCATCAATGCCAAAATTTCCAACAGTCTCCCCCTTTGGCATTGATGGCAATACACTTTCTCTGTTTGCCTACTCTTCCTCTTGTTCCTTACTCTTCCTCCCCCTTTGACATCAATGGCAAGGGGTTCAAATTCTTAATGAAGCTTTTATTCTTTGATGCTATGTATTTATCCTTTTGATGCTGAGATACACATCGGTTTCACTATTCTTCCGTGTTCAGTTTACTTCGGGTTCACCACTCTTCTGCTGCACCATTGACCCTTTTGCCTTTTTATTGATTCTTTTATGCTGAATGTTTTATTGTCATAATCCCTTTGATCCTGAGGACCTATTTTTATGCTTCCCTTGCTGGTTGATCTCCCCCTGAGAATGATATTTTCTTTTCTGTTCTCCCCCTGAAACTGTGCTTTCTTTTCATATCAGAGAGTAGCATCTACAGATACTACCCCTAGTCTATCTCTAAAATATTCAAATGGCTCTCTGGCAAGAGGTTTGGTAAATATATCAGCTGTCTGTTCTTTTGTTGGCACATACTCCAGCTTTACTATCTTATGAGCCACTTGTTCTCGGAGAAAATGATACTTGATTGGGATATGCTTTGTTTTTTAGTGAAGCACAAGATTTTTTGATATACTTATAGCACTTGTATTATCACATTTGATTGAGATAGGTTCATTAATGCTTACCTTCATGTCTTGAAGAGTATTCTTCATCCACATGACTTGTGTACAACATGCTGCTGCTGCCATATATTCTGCTTCAGCTATGGAAAGGGAGATAGATGTTTGTTTCTTGCTTAACCATGCCACCAGAATTTCTCCTAGATAGAAAGCACCTCCACTTGTGCTTTTCCTGTCATCCACACAACTGGCCCAATCTGCATCTGTGTATGCTATTAAAGTGAAGCTTTTACCTTTAGGATACCAAAGTCCATATTGTACTATTCCTTGTAGATATCTAAATATTTTTTCGACTGCCAAAAGATGGTTTTGTTTAGGTGTTGCTTGATATCTAGCCACTAGTCCTACTGCTAGCATGATGTTTGGTCTTGATGTTGTCAAATAAAACAAAATTCCTATCATAGATCTATAGAGTTTTTGATCTATATCTGCAGACCCATCATCAGCACACAGCTTGCATCCCGTGATCATGGGAGTTGACACAGGTTTGCAGTCCTCCATTTTGAACTTTTTCAACATTTATTTTACTTACTTTTCTTGTGAGATGAATGTGCCTGTGTTCTTTTGCTGAATTTGAAGTCCTAAGTAGAAACTGAGCTCTCCAATCATGGACATTTCAAACTCTGATATCATCTCTTCTGCAAATCCTTTTGCTAGTTCATCTCTGTTGCTTCCAAACATAATTTCATCAAAATATACAACAACAATCAGGAGTTCATTTTCATGGGATTTTATGTACAAATTGATGTCTACTCCACCTCTCTTAAAGCATTGTTTTTGAAAATATTTATCCAGTCTTGAGTACCAAGCCCGAGGAGCCTATTTCAGTCCATATAGGGCCTTCTTCAGTCTGCACACATAGTTTTCTTTGTCTATCAATGAGAAGCCTTCTGGTTGTTCCATGTAGACTTCTTCTTCTAAGTCTCCATTCGGAAACACAGATTTTACATCCATTTGATATACTTTGAAGTTTTGGTAGCATGAAAATGCCAGGAACATTCTGATAGCTTCCATTCTGGCTACAGGGGCAAATGTTTCATCGTAATCAAGTCCTTCGACTTGTGAATATCCTTTGCAGACCAGTCTGGCTTTATTCCCGATTACTTGTCCTTGCTCATTCATTTTGTTTTTGAATACCCATTTTGAACCAATGATATTTTTCTCAATTGGTCTAGGAACTAGTTCCCAGGTATTGTTCTTTTCAATTTGGTCCAATTCCTCATTCATTGCTTTTACCCAAGACTTGTCCTTGCTGGCTTCTTAAAATTTCTTTGGCTCTATTTGTGACAGCATGGCTATGTATACCTCTTCAGTTTGTTCTGTTAGCTTCCTTCTTGTCTGGACCCCTACTTTCTTATCTCCTATGATTTTATCTTCAGGATGATTCTTCTGAGTGTATCTTGACGGGGCTTTCAAGCTCAGCCCTTCATCTTTTGTAGTCTTGCTTTTTTCATCATCATTCTGGTCTTCTTCTTCATGGTTATCTGATGGACTGCAGCAGTCAGTATCTCTTGCATTTTTTGGAAGTTCTTCATCAAATCTCACATCAATGCTTTCTACTATTTTCCGAAGAGTCTTGTTGTAGCACCTATACCCTTTTCTTTTGGATGCATATCCTAGAAATATTCCTTCATCTGCTCTTGCATCAAATTTTCCAAGATTTTCATCATTATTCTTTATGTAACACTTGCTACCAAAGATTCTGAAATGTTTGATTGAAGCTAGATTTCCATGCCACAATTCGTAGGGAGTCTTGTCACTGCTTGGCCTTAAGTGAGCTTTATTAAGGATATGTACTGCTGTGTGCACTGCTTCTGCCCAGAAGGTTTGAGCAATATTATTCTCTTGCATCATGGCTCTGGCAATTTATTGAATAGATCTGTTTTCTCTTTTTGCTACTCCATTCTGCTGAGGTGTTCCTGCAATAGTGAATTGTTGTTTTATGCCATTTTCATTGCATAGGTTAGCAAAGTCATAATCAGTGAATTCACCTCCTCTATCTGATTTTCTGCTAATTCCTTAAATATTTTGAATTTGTCCAGAGCTTCCGATTTATTCTTGAGAAAAGAAACCCATGTCATTCTGGAGAAATCATCTATTATCAGCATGAAGTAGGATTCTCCACTTGGTGTTTTAGTTCTTGCAGGTCCACACAAATCCATGTGCACAAGCTGGAGTGGTCTTCTTGTTGACAACTCCTCTTTGGCCTTAAAGGATGTGCGGGTCTGTTTACCCAATTGACGAGATTTGCATATGGTATTAGAAGGCCTCTTTATTTTTGGCATGTCTCTTACTGCTTTCTTTTTTCTCAGTCTGATGATATGATCGAAGCTGAGATGTCCCAATCTCCTATGCCATAACCATGACTCCTCAAGTTTGCTAAGATGGCATGCTTCATCTTCCTCTTTCACAATGTAAACATTGCTCTCTGTTTGAACACCTTTGAGCAGAGTCTTACCGGTGGTGCTTGATCTGACTTCACAGTCTTGTGCTCTAAATAGAACTTCGCAACCTTTGTCACACATCTGACTGACACTCAGTAAATTTTCTTTCAGCCCATCTACAAATAGTACATCTTGGGCCTTTCCTCTGCCATTGTCCATGCTGACTGAGCCTTTTCCCTTGATCTTACCTGATTTGTCATTGCCAAAAGTGACATTGCCAGATTTCTTTTCATCAAGAGTTATAAACTTGCTTTTGTCTCCAGTCATGTGTTTTGAGCAGCCATTATCCAAATACCACTGAATTTTTAGGTCTTGAGCAGTTAGAGCCAAGTCACATTTATTCACCTTCTTTATCCACTAGAGGCATCCTTTTGTTTAGTATCTTTTGTGAGGTGATGAATTATATCTTCTTAGAGGACATTTGGAAGGTATATGTCCAACTTGATTGCATACACAACATTTGATCATAATTTTTGTATAATTATGAGTATGAACATAATTTCTTTGATTCATAAACCTTCTTGAGGTGTTAAACATCAATATTTGTCCATACTTTCTACACTCAATGATTTTATGACCAAATTCCTTACAATAAAAACAGTAACCATAGAAGCTATTTGCATACCTGATGTAAGGTTGTCTCTTCCATTTGTTTGCTTGAGGTAGTCTCTTCAATGTTTGCATCTTTTGCTAGTTTGAATTACTCCTCCTTGCATGAAAATATGTAGCAATGTGTCCCAGCTTGTGGCAAGCATAACATGTGGCATTCTTCATAGGAGGGAAGAATCTCCTTTGATGGTTTCCAAATTTTACATATTCAGGGGTCTTATTATTTATTACATTCTTTACTACTAGTGGTTTCTTCTGATCTGTGTCTTCCTTATTGCAGATTTCTTCTTTTTTAGGAATTGTTTGAGTTGCTTCATCATTCTTCTTTTCTTTTAAAAAAATAATTTCTCTGTCAACCTTTTCTTTTCCTTTACTTGATTCTCCTTCATAGGCTATTCCAGTCTTTATCATAGGGGATCTTTGAGCAACCAAAATTTCATTCAACTTACTAGAGCTTTTTGTTTGAGAAGAGTTTGTACCCACTTTCCTTTGAGAATTTTCTAATTTATTCCTGAGACATACTACTTCTTCTTCCAACTTTTCTTGTTCTTGAGTTTTTTCTTTGATTTTCTTAAGTAACATGTCCTCTATCTTCTTGGATTCTTCAAGCTCTATCTTTAGCTGCATGAGGACTTCTGAGTTTTGTTCTTCTCTTACATACTTGAGATAATATTTTGTTTCACATTGATTCAGTCTATCAATTCCTTCTAGATCACTTCCATAGCTCCCTAAAGTCCGACTTCACCTTCTTCTTCTTCATCTTCTAGTGGGGCAACACAAGTTGTATGAAAATATCATCAAAATTCGGAAGGTTCCTTCAGACTTGAGGGGTTCTTATGAATTCTCCTCATGGTGTCTTCGGGCATGAAAGTTTCTCTTCGAACTTCTTTCCTTTCTGCCAGTTCTTTGATTTATTTTTCTCTGACTCTTGAGCCTGATTCCTTACTTTCCTGTGAGGACACTTAGCAGCATAGTGTCCCACTCTTCCACAGTTAAAGCATTTGAAGGGGATTTTACCTTTGTATTTACCTAAGGCTCTATCCAATTTCTTGACAAACTTTGCCTCTTCTTCATCCGAGCAAGAGCATATGTCTCCCTCTTCCTCTTTCTTCTTTTCTGTTTTAAAGGTTGCTTCCCTCGTACTTGGCTTCTTCTATGGGAGCCTCATTTCATAGGAAGTAGCTGGTTCATGGTCAAGGTCTCCCAATCAGCCGTTTCTTCTATTGCAGACACCTTTGGATTAAACCTGGATGGAAGAGATCTTAGAATCTTTTACACAATTATACTTTCTGGCATTTTTTCTCCAAGAGCTTTCATATTGTTGATAATTTCTGCAGCTTTTAGGAAGAAGTTGGCAATGTCTTCATCATCATTCATTTTTAAGTTTTCAAACTGGGCTCTATAGACTTGAAGTTTGGTAGTATTTACTTTCTTGTATCCCTCATGTATGTTTTCAAGAGTATCCCATATTTCTTTGGCAGTGTCTTTGTGAATTACTTTGATGAACTCTGCTTCACACAATCCATTCAGGATGGCATTCATCGCTTTTGCGTTAGCCACAAAATCTTGTTTTCTTTCTTTCTCTATATCAGTTGCCTTTGGGGCATATCCTAATTCCACAGTAGCCCGGACTTCTATTCCTAGAGACATTATGTATGCCCTCATTATGATTTTCCAGAAAGCATAATTTTCACCAGCGAAGAAATGGGCTTTATTGGTTGAGCATCCTTCTTTACTAGCCATCTTGGGAACCTAGGATCTCCTTTTAGTTGTTAGACTTGTACAAAGGAGCCTGCTCTAATACCAATTGTTGAACTCTTAGTTAAACTGAGAGGGGGGGGGGGTGAATCAGTTTAACACATTCATAATCTTTTAAACCTTTTATTAAACCTTATTTACACCTTCATTTCATGTCCAACTTAATATGTGAGTAATCTTATAATGTGAACAACAAGTATTAATATAATATAACAACAGACTTAAGATGAGAGCAGCAAGTATTAAGCAGATGATATAAATCAGTTCAACACATAAACATCATGCATAAAGACACCAAATATAAGTGGAAACCCATAAAGGGAGAAAACCACATCTTATTACTGTTGTGATGCAAAGGCAAGCTCCAACTCCCTCTCACCATTGTTTTTCTATAGGCACCAACCTACAGGAGGCTCCTACCTCAATTCTGCAAGCTACAACTTGCAAGGAAGCACCAACTCCCTTCAATTTTCTACAAGCACCAACCTATAGGAGGATTCAACCCCAGTCAGCTACAAATGACAACTATCAAGCTGCAACTTGATAGGGAAGCTCCAAATTCCTCAATTTTTCAAACTGAATGTTTGTTGATTTACCTCAGATATTAGCTTTGTTCTGTAGCTTCTCTTTCTGCTCTTCTTTTCTTAATATTATTTGCCTTACACTTCTATACTCTGCCTTCTCTATATTTTCTCTCTCTTTTTTTTTTTTGCATATCAAATTGATATTATATATAGAGATCCTCACATGACTGTTTGTATTTCACAAGGAATTTGGAGTGAACAGTCATGACTCTTCAGCTTCTGTCTTCTTATTCCTTTATCCAACTCAATTTTAAAATATAAAAATATGTAAAAATTTCCATGCTACAGTGGGAGTTTTATTTTCCTTAGGATACTTGCCTTTGCATCACAAACAATATTAAAAAATAATTACATTTACATTTTTCAATTATACATCTCAATTCCACTCAGCTTCTTTTCTGGATTTTGGATTTACTAGCTTTGTCTTTTCTACAGTTGTTGAGTGACTGTTCTGTGTACCTTGGTTCACTGTAATTGTGTACACCTGTGAATGTATACCTGTCAAACCTGTAATCTCTGTTTACCTCTGTCAAACCCATGCTTTTATCCCTGTGTTTATTCACCTGTTCACTGTGCTTTTGTGCACCTGCTACATATATACCTGCTGATTTTAAATCTGGGAAAAAATGAATTAATGCAGATATTTCATTTTTCCATGGTTATAAAACCATACATATAAATTCATTCATTTTCAATCTTTACAGTATTTCACACGGGACTATATATATTTGGACCCACATATTCCAAAGTCTTTAAATTTAAAACATCTTTTGAATAGTTTCAACTACAGACCCTTTGGTAAAATCAATTCTCGACATCTTCAAAACTGTGGTCAAACCATAATAATACCCAACCTTATGACTTTAGCACAGTGTATAAATGTGTATCGTCCTTTGGCTCCAGGCGCACGATGCATTTCACCCTTCCTTTATATATATATTGCGCACCGTATATATATATATATATATATATGGTTTGGGCTTTTGCATATAAGGCGCATAATACTTTGGCTATTAAAACCATATTAATTGACCTTCGGCATGTACATATATTGACCCACGTTCTATATTACGACGTTCTTTAATATTGGAACCATTACAACGGAGTCCAATCGATAATCGGGAAATATTTTATAGATTTGAACCTTAGTCTTCCACCTTATTTTAATAACCCGGAAAACCTTAATAAACATTATTAATATTTTCCATTAGACCTTGTACTACAGTTAATAAACCAGATTCATTTCATATATCTCCGCCCGGGGCCCACAATATAATCAAAAGACCAATCAACCACACGCACCGTACCTTAGTTAACCTTCGAGCTCTTTCATTAAACTTCGGCCATGTCCAGCGAGTGATCACCATTAGATGTCGAGCCTCCAGATCAATGGTCTATATCAATATCGCTCGACGTCTTCAGTCGATGTATAACGTGCGATGGCACACTTTAAATGGCAGTTTTCCAATTTTTTTCAGGGACGCATGTCACCAATCCTCTGGAATCGCTGCCCAACCAAAGATTACCGCTTACTCACCTAAAGCGGTGCGATGAAACCCAGAAAACTACTTTTACTGTTCCTCCAAACCACGTTCGTTGTTCATCCAGTCACAGTTCCACTTCTCCACTCTAGGTTCCGTTCAGCTTCTGCTCCAAGGTTCCGTTCAATGCTTCAACGTTTTATTGTAATACAACCTTTGTTAATATTGTGGCTTTATCTCTGTTCCAATGATTTTTGTTTCCGCCTTTTTTAAAAGAATTGTCTTCCTCTGTGTTAACTGTACATGCTCATGGTTCTGTCCTCACCTTGTTCCGCTCCAACCTTTAGTGTATCTTTGAGTGGGGGAGCTAATTCTTGGAATTTATTTATATATATATAAATAACGCCCGGCTTGGTAAAGATTCTCGGAATTTATGTGCCTCTGCTGTGCTAATTCCTCTGTAGCTTCTGCTTCCTCTGCTACCTTTCTGTTTCTTTTGCCTTATGGATAGTTTAGGTGTTGCTCTTGTCTTCACCTTTGCCATCAATGCCAACATTTCCAACATTTCAGCCCTATTTTCAGAAAACAGAGTTTTCCTGTTTTACACATGTTTTTCAAATGCAGGTTCTGGACAGTTGGAGATGGTTTAAAAAAAAAAGAGAAATTTTTCTTCAGAACATTCGTATTGACAAAACCTCCTCCAATTTTGAAAAATAAATCATGGATTTAGAGATATAAGCTCTGTTCTAAGACCTATTTTTCAGAAAAAAATAGGAAAAATCTGCAAAGTGGTTTTAAATATGAAAGGTGAGATGGATTTCATTCCTCATTAGTTTGATGGGATCCATAAAATTCAGAGGGGTTCATGGAATGTTGAAGACCAAGTAAAATACCTCCAAGAATAGCTTGAACTAATCCATGAGGATTTGGAGAAAAAGGGCCTTAAAACGACAGTAGTTGAGGAGCCAATTGCTCAACTCATCATCAATGAGGAAGAAAAACCTCAAGAATCATAGTGTGAGATGGTTTATGCTTTGAAAGTTTAATGGAATGTTGGAAAAAATGTTTTTACAGTTGGAAGACACATTTTTTAAGCTAGACAAAAATCCAGAAATTTCACTGTTTTGAGTAGTTTCGTAGCGTTCCTAGCCTTGAAGACCAGGAAAACGCTATGAAACTACTGTAGCTTTATTTTTGCCTTTAGAACTATTTTGAGAAGCTTATAAAGGGTGAAAATGATATGGTATAGGTTTCTAAGGATGATGAAGACAATACCAAAGGAAAGAGACAAGAATATTGATGGAAAAAGGCATTTTTGTAACGCTACGAAACTGTCATACTTTTGTAGCATACCATTTTGAAGCTTTATGAGCAAGTTTTTGTGCAATTTTGGATAGGTGGATACTTTCAAAGGTTCAAGGGACCTTGAAAGTAGTCGTCCAAGACTTAAATACCAGGAGATGAGGACAACTCATTAGCCAAATCATGCATTGAAGATAAGGACTAGTTTTCCTAAAAAGTAGGGTTTGTTTCCAGATTTAGAGGAGGTGAATTAAGATGTCATGTAGTGATGAGTCCCATGACACCCTATTAGAACATGTGAAGGAATAGTTGTCAAGGATTTAATTGAGATTAGGAGACAAGGTAGTTGATGCAATAATGAACAGTTTGAGTCCTATTAGGAAAAGGATTGTCAAATAGAATAGCTGCCATTTTCTCATTAATGTAGATGTTTTGTTGTTATGCAAGGTGTCATTAGAAAAAGTTCGATGAATCTAGCCATGAGGCAAATAATCTCATGAGGTAACAAGTCAATTAAAGGGCAGATATTCGAATTTGTATGGGTTGGAGACTTTTTGGCAAAGCTGCAGCTTTACGTAATTGACTGTTTTTAGTAATACAACAGACTTTTTTCTTGACCAACCTGAGATTCTGACTGAGTTTTTAGTGTTTATCTAATCTATATTTTCTATGTTTACCATTTGTAGTGGTTTTCATATTTAATACTTAGAATTGATTCATGTAATGCTCTGAATTCCTTTATAGATGAATTGACTGTGTTATTTCTTGTTTCATGTGTGCTTACCTTTTCTAAAAACTCTTACCTACCTCAGCTTCCATGTCAAGTGAACTATCTACTGAATTATTTCTTTATTGACTCCATAAGCCCAATGTTTGTAGACTAATGTTCTTTTCAACCTACACTTATTGCAAACAAGTAATTTTTCAAGTAGAGTTATCCATCTAGTTTATCATTATCAAATATCATTAACCTTTTTGAGAGAACCCTCTCTGACTGAAGAGGCTAAGCTTCAATCACAAGTTCGTTTGAAACAGTTACATAAAATTGTCTGGTTAGTAGCCAATTAGGTACAATTTTGTGATAACATTTTGGTGTGTCTGCCAGGAGTCTGAAGATATACATCTCCCGAAATTTTAAAGTTGAACTCTTGAAGGTAGCAAGAGCTCAGAATCTGTTTGAGGTTGCAACTACCTTGGCAACTCCATTGTTGAAGAATTCAAAATTTCGTAGATTCATGGTGATTCCATTGGAGTTATGAAGAAATCATATGCTGCCATTCTTGTTTCAAGGTATCCATGTATATATTTTTCAAAAATTTATGGCTTCCCAAATCCTTTTCCAAAAAATGCATATTTTTTTAGGAATGGTCCAAAATTCAATGGGGAAGATTTGAGTTTGACCTTGAAGCATATATCAGATTTTTGTGACTTTAGTGAGCTTCTTAAAGTCAAACATGAAGATGTTTGCATTATATTGTTCTGTGATTCATTTCGAGGGAAATGTAAACAATGGATTGAAAGCCTTCCTGTCAGATCTATTAAGTCATTTGCAGATTTTTGGCTTATGATTTTGGAAGAATGGATAAACAGAACAGAGTTGGTGGTAGAATCTCCTTCCATTCAAGGTTCTAAACAATGTAATGATGATCACACTAATGAGGAAGTAGACGAAAATTTTTATTTGTCCTTGTCTTCTTATCTAAAATCATTTGAGTGCAAGTCAGAAGATAAGATTCAATTTTTGGATGAAGTTGATAAGAACAATGAGAAAGACATTGAATTTTTAGAAGGTAAAATTCAATCATATAGTCTTCATGATCAAGATTAGCCTTTTCAAAAAAAATTCATGCCAGAATACAAAGAGAGGGTGTTGCTACCTTTCTCTTTCGAGATTGAGGAAGAATACCCAGTTTTTGAAAATCAGTTTGATAGCACACAACTGAAATCTTGTGTTGTTGAGCAAAGCATATATGAGTTTTCAAAAGCTGTAGAATGTCTTGAGAATCATCAAACTGATTATGTCTTCTATGATCCTATAGCTGACTACATGGAAGAGTTTTACAGTCCAGATTTCCAATTATATTTTCATTATGAAGATCAGATTCATTTTATGTTTCCTTGGTCATTTCAGTATCCTGTTTAATTTTGGTTCAAGCGTAATCAATAGGTTCAAGTGTCGATCAGAAAAATGACTGGCTTCATTGGAAGTTTCATGTTACTTGAATCAAACATGAAGATTGCAATTGTTAGGGTAGGTAGGAGTGTGTGTGAATAAGCTCAAATAGACTGAGCATCTTTTCAGTAGGTACAAATTTTGTTTTTTAACAGTAATCATCAAGCTTGAGCCCGAGGTGAAGGCCATTAGAGTTTGAGGGAAGGTTGGAAAATTTCAGAGTTTTTATTTCTAAGAATATGGATGGCACTAGAACTACAGGTTCTTTGGTGTACCACAGGGGCACACCATCCCAAGTGGAGCCACTGTTATCACTCCTAATTTTGTGAGTCATTACTTGACATGGTCATACAATTCACTCCTTAAAAAGGGTAATGTATCCTTAAACCCTTTTCAAGTTGGCATAGGAAATTTCATTTTTCGTATACTTAACCTATCCTATGTTTCAAGACCACCCTCATTTCATCTCAAAACCATCTCCATATAGGTCACATCATGTTCCATTAGTCATCATTTGCTAACATATTTGATTTCCCAAGCTTACAACTCTGAAAAAGGTCATTTTATCCAAGGATCCCTCCTTTCGTAGAAAATTCAGTGTAAAATAGGCAAAAAACACTACGAAATTGTTGCTACTTTCATGGCAAATATGAAGCATTTCTCTGTTTTCAGACTTTAAGAAGTCAAATTCAAGGGCAGTTTCTAGGAAACAAAATAAGTATTTTAAGAAACTGAGAGAGTTTATTTTCAAGAACATATCAAATAACAATAACCTTTTTCACTTTTCTCAAATTTGCTACTTATTGGTAGATACATGGATGTTTTTCAGCCCTATTTTCAGAAAACATAGTTTTATTGTTTTACACATGTTTTTCAAATGCAGGTTCTGGACAGCTGGAGATGGTTTTCAAAAAACCAATAGAGGTTTTTCTTCCGAAATTTTTTATTGACACAAATATCCACTAGTTATGAAAAATAAATCATGGATTCAGAGATATAAGCTCTGTTCTAAGACCTATTTTTCAGAAAAAACGGGAAAAATCTGCAAAGTGGTTTTAAATATGAAAGGTGAGATGGATTGTGTTCCTTATTAGTTTGATGAGGTAAATTACATGTAGAGGGGTTCATGGAATGATGAATACCAAGTCAAATACATCCAATAATAGCTTGAAATAATCCATGAGGAGCTGGAGAAAAAGGACCTTAAAATGACAGTAGTTAAGGAGCCAATTTCTCAACTCATCATCAATGAGGAAGAAACACCACAAGAATCATAGTGTGAGCTGGTTTATGATTTTAAAGGTTAATGAAATTTTTGAAACAAGGTTTTTAAAGTTGGAAGAGACATTTTTTAAGCTAGACAAAAATCTAGAAATTTCACTGTTTTCAGCAGTTTCGTAGTGTTCCTAAGCTTGAAGACCAGGAAAACGCTACAAAACTACTGTAGATTTATTTTTTCTTTTCAAACCATTTTTAGAAGCTTATAAAGGGTGAAAATGATATGGTAGAGGTGTATAAGGATGATGAAGACAATACCAAAGGAAATAGATAGAAATATTGACGGAAAAAGGAATTTTTGTAAAGCTAGGAAAGTACGCTATGAAACTGTCATACTTTCGTATCGTACTATTTTAAAGCTTTATGAGTAGGTATTTGTAAAATTTTGGATAGGTGGATACTTTCAAAGGTTCAAGGGACCTTTCCAGTAGTCATCTAAGACTTAAAGACTAGGAGATGAAGACAACTCATCAGCCAAATCATGCGTTGAATATAAGGACCAGTTCTCCTAGAAAGTAGGGTTTGTTTCCAGATTTAGAGGAGGTCAATTAAGATGTCATGTAGTCAGGAGTCCCATCACACCCAATTCAAACATGTGAAGGAATAGTTTTCAAGGATGTAACTAATATTAGGAGATAAGGTAGTTGATGTAATAATGAATAGTTTGAGTCCTATTAGGAAAAGGACTGTCAAATAGAATAACTATCAATTTCTCATTAATGTAGATGTTTTATTGTTTTGCAAGGTTTCATCAGAAAAATTTCGAAGAATATAGCCATGAATAAAATCATCTCATCAGCTAACAAGTCTATTAAAGGGTAGATATTCGAATTTTTATGGGTTGGAGACTTTTTGGCAAAACTGCAGCTTTATGTAATTGATTGTTTTCAGTAATACAACAGACTTGTTTCTTGACCAACTTGAGATTCTGATTGAGTTTTTTGTTTATCTCATCTATATTTTCTATGTGTACCATTTGCAGTGGTTTTCATCTTTAATACTGTTACACTAAAATTTGTCACCATGACATTTAGTTGTTCATATGGGTCTATCAACACCTATATCATGCTCCCTTAGAAGTCAAAAACCCCAAATTTCCTAACCCAAGTCTTGAATTTGGAGAAAAGCTCATAAAAATCATAAAAATTCTTGTATCGCACTTTTCCTTAGCTTTACCTACGACACTGCACTCTTTGGCTTTAAAAATTGTGGAGCCGACTGCACATTTTGTGTATTAAAAATGCGAACCCTCGTAAAAGGTAAAATGAGTGGAAAAGTAAGTTCTAGAAGCCCAGCTAGTCGAATATTCTCCCAGATGGAAGCTTCTAGAAGGCATTATCTGGTCGAAGCTTCACTCCCTCCATTATCATCAACATTCATTCCTTCATTAAAGGAGCCTATTCCTTGGATTTTGGAACTTAATCCCTTGATAAGGGGACTCTATCCCTTCCATTTTGGAGCTGTAACCACTTTCCTTTTCCTATAAATTGAAGCTTTGTTTCAGTTTCAAGGGTACTGATTGACTGATATTGAATGAGTTAGAATGTGGGAATGATTACACACCCATGTGAATTTTAGCTGAGAGAGTGCAAATCTTGATAGAGTAAAGGAAACATCTGTTCCAAACCCCAGGAAGGCTTGTACAACATCAAGGCAGACACAGTTGTAAGGCTCTTCTTTATTAAAGATAATATGAATGAATACCGTTTTATCAATGAGTTCTCTAGTTAAATAGCTTTTTTATCATGTTTTATTAATGGGTTATTTAATTAATTATCTCATTTCTTGAATTCCTTGATCATCTTGATAGATGTTTGATTCATGAATTAATTTTATTATGCAGGTGATATTGATTTTTTCCATGTTTGTGATTGCAGATCTTTGAAGACAGCACTTTCAAGCAACTAGAAACAAGATTATTACAAATAGCACTAGACTACAAGTAGGTCTTCAAAACCCCTGTTGTAGCTAATTCTGAATCGAATATTATCTAGAGAAATAGTTTTTTTTTGTCTATTTGTTGCTAGTTGTCCGTAGGACACTTGGGAGGTTTGTCTTGTCCACAAGAATGACTTATACATCCAACAAATACTCAGAATTCATTCATGTAATGCTCTCACTTCCTTTATATATGAATTGACTATGTTATTTCCTGTTTCATGTGTGCTTACCTTTGCTAAAAACTCTTACCTGCCTTAGCTTCCATGTCAAGAGAAATATCTACTGAATTATTGCCTTGATGACTCCATAAACCCAATGTTTGTAGACTAATGTTCTTTTCAACCTACACTTATCACAAACTCATTTTTCAAGTAGAGTTAGCCATCTAGTTTATCATTATCAAATATCATTAACCTTTTTGAGAGAGCCCTCGCAGACTAAAGAGGCTAAGCTTCAACCACAAATTGGTTTGAAACAATTCCATAAAATTGTCTGGTTAGCATCCAATCAGGTGAAATTTTGTGATAACACCAGGCATCACAATAGAGGTGAAGGATTAATTCAGAATCATGATCTGCACCACACTATGGGTAGATTATTCTTACCAAAATTTCATGGCTCATCTAAATGCACTTCCAAATCATGGGTAGAGAAGCTTGACATCTACTTCAAGTTGAACAAAGTTCTAGAGATGGAGGCCATTAAGATAATAGTGCTGCACCTTAAGGTTGAAGCACGTGATTTGTGGTTCCATGGCTTGTCTACATTGGTTTATGCCAATGTGACTGCATATTCAAAGTTCACAAGGATGTTGGTGGAGAGGTTTGACAGAAGAGTTCCTGAAGCACCATTCATGGGGCTTGCAAAGCTAAAAGAATCAGGTAATCCAGAAACTTATATTTCTAAGTTTTTAAGACTTTCTGTTATGGTTCCTGATTTATTTGCACCAAGAAGGGTCTATATGTTCATTGATGGGTTAGATGCACCTCTTCATGGGTTGGTTAAGTCTACCAAGCCCACTACTATTAAATATTCAATTGAAAGGGCTAGATATCTTCAATATGCCTTGCCAAAATCAAAGGCAACATTTCAGCATAAGCTCTCTTTTCCATCGAAGGGAAAATATGAGAAGGCTCCTCTTTCAAAGGAGAGCCAATACAAAAAGCCTCTTGATGATGATGTCCGAAGAGATTTGAGGAGGAGGAGGCTTTACTTCACATACCAAGATTCTTAGGCACTTAGACATAGATGTGCAACAAGAAAGGCACACTATATAGAGGTCTTCTCAGATGATGAGAAGGAAGAAGAAGATGAACCAAGAGGAGGTCACAACACTGACACAACAAGAGATGAACCAACACCATCAGGAGATGGGAATGGGGCATTTGATCCAGTTATAGCGACTCTTGCATAATTAAGAGTGGTACCCAAATATTGTGAAACTTCCACACAAGAAATAGAGTTGGATTTGCGCAGTGGAAGTAGGGACATGATAGTCCCATATATTATGCATATGAGATTGGTCCATGAGACATCACTATCTTATGGAAAACCACCTAGGAGGCCACCTGATCCAGTTTTGGTGAGACATGTCTCACATCATGATGCACCATTAATAGATCCCAGAGTAATGGGAGCATTAGAAGGCCAAGATACATCATTGAGAGTCTTCGGTAGACTCAAGGAGGAGGGATACATTCTCCCAACATCATCATTACCCACTCTCATTTCAGATTTTGTGTTGTGGGAGGAGAAGCATGGGAAGGAAAACAGTCTTCCAACATATAGCTTTAGTATGGGAGATGTCAAGGTGAAGGGAAACCATATGAGAGATGTTCTTTGTGATAGATCATCGACGCTATCACTATGGAGAATAGATCCACATTGGAAATCCCAACTGTTGGTGGATTATTCAAAGGATATTTTCACATGTATGATAATCGATGACTAGGTACATGAAGAGGGATATTCAATCCAAGATGAATTCATCTATTATCATGGTAGGATCTTCTTTTCTAGAGCCTCCAAGCTCAAGGAGAAGTTACTACAAATAGATCATGAGGACATTCTCTTTAGCCATACTTATTCCATGAGAGCCTACAACACTATCACAGAGATCTACACTTGGGAAGGCTTTGAAGAGGAACTATATTAGAATTTTCAAATATGCATGAACCATGTGGAGTTGGAAGAGATACATAACGCAATGAAGGAGTTATCACAACCACCTCTTTCCTCTTTTGGAATGAGAGGGGATCTATCTATGGACCACTCCATTTGTATGAAAATAAATTTTGGTAAGGAACATGCTCATGTATATGATGTTTCATTTGATGATTACTTGCATTAATTTACCATGTATATGCAAACCATAGATCCAAGGAGGAGCATTCTTCCATATAAAATTCATGGCCAACTTTGGGCCATAAACATTTCTGAACATGGCCACTCCCTTGGAGGATATAGGGAGATGTTGTATCATTGTGGGTGCACTCCAAAGGCACCAAACATATCTCACATTTTCAGCCATTGTGAGAAGACTTGGGAAAAAATTAAGTGGTGGGGAAAATACTTACGACACCAATATCTGATGCAGTTAGGAGATATATTGTGCTAGTTCCACATGTGGGACTATGACCCACCTCCCTATTTGCATATTTCTATTTGCATGTACTTGGATTTGATCCCATACATTGATGATGTGCTTATTATTTTTATGGGAATGATTGGAGGGATGATGGGAGGATTGTATGCTCCCTATGGAAGAGAGATTATCCATGTTCATTATGCTACATGTTTCACGGAGAACATTGGGCAAACCATGTTTGTTTCATTGGATATATTTCTTCCTTGTGGGATGGATCATTTGCATCTCATGAGAACTTTGGAGGAGAATTTCATAGAGGTATGGATTGGGGGACACTTAGCTTATGAGGGAAGCTTATCACATGATGGTTTCACCAATGATGGAGGAGAAGAGTTGCAACACTCACCTTTTCAGTTGCTTGAGGACAAGCAACATCTAGGAAGGGAGGACTGTAATATTCCCAATTAGCCATGAGCTAGTTGGAATATTAATTTTTGTTTTGCTTCTTTGTTTTATGAATAAGAGGAAAATGGAGGTCCATAAGTCTCGTCAATAATGAATAAATCAATTCCAATGTAAAAGGAAAACATCTTAGAAGCTTAATTAAGCACCATTAAGTATGAAAAGGGGTTGGAACATCTTGACTGGGTCATATTTGACCAAATCAACATTGTTGTCATGGAGAAGTGGCAATCAATGAGGGACAACACAGTTTTAGATGGAGACACCTTGCATGGAAGTAGGGTCATAAATGAATGGGGCTTAGGGTTTGGAAGCTCATATCTTATAAAAGGAAGAGGATGAAAACCATATTCATTATGTTGATATATTTGATATTTTGATATATGGTCTGTTTAGATATATAGATTTCTTCAGCTATTTAGATAAGATTGCATGTGTTGTTTAGCATTGGGTGTTCCTGATCAGGAATCCCACCTCTTCCATTGAGAAGATCTTGGAAGAGTTTGCACCATAATTCCACATTCAGGCATTTTTCCAAGCTTTAGTCTCTTTTACAACGCAAATCATGTTGAGGTTTGAGTTGTTTTTCAAGTTACAGTAGTGGAGACCATCTTTGGGTCACTTCAGTACTTATTTTCAGTGGAGAAGGGTTCCTTTCCATTGGGAGGAAAATAAGGAAGGCCCTTGTGCTTATTTTCATATCTTGGCATCAAGCCATTGGTTTATTTTCCCCTACAACATAGTTTCTTTCCAAATATACTTTATTTTGAGGGAGGAGTTGCAGGGTGGTTTTGGCACACCATTTGGAGAGGAGGTTTTCTAGAGAAGGGATCAGCCCTCGATATAGAAAGTCTATTGGAGGAGGCTGCATTATTTTTCATATCAAATCAGTCACACTTTCCAGATCTATGTTTTGTAATGGATCTTCAGCCCTAGGGCTTAGATTCCCATCTTGTACATTGTGTATTGCTGAAAACCCTTCTGGGGTTCTTCAAAGGAGATTGTATAGTGCCTATATCTGTAATATATCCATATTTTGTGGCATATATCAGCCCATGTTATATTGTATCTTAATTTGTTGTAGCAGTGCATTTTAAATAGAACTGTAGTAGTCTTTCGACATTTTGATATATAGTAGCATCACCTCTTTAAGGGTTTTGTCTATTGGAGGCTTGTTCTATCTTATTGTACATCTTATGGCCCATTTACTATGCGTATTTTTCTGTTGTTATAATGAATGAAAGGTATCCATATTGGCCTATTTCTTTTATATGATGTTTAACGCTATTGTTCCAGTGTTTTGCACTATATTCCTTATTTTACCATTTGGGAATATTACAGTGGTACCAGAGCATAATCTTGGCATAGCCCGTGCATATTGAAAAGCCAATATGTCATCAGAAGAAGGAGATCCTCTTACTGATAGACAGAAGAGGTATCAAAGAAGAAGACATCGAAAGTTTTATTATTTACAAATGATAAAGAAGACAAGGGTAAAATCCCTTTATCTAGAGGAGAAGATGAAGAGAAGGAGTTTCCTAAGATTTTTATCGAATCTATGTAATACATTGCTAGAGAAATAAAGGAGATGAGGATGGATAGATACAAGGAACCCCCTAAAGGATTTCAACATGGTGAAGGCTCTTGCATTTCTCATCACTGGAGTGATCAACAAGTGCAACAACAACAAGTTTCCAAACGCTCTACAATGCCTACATTCTTGGCAGTGGGAAATGAAGGGTTTCAAGAAAAGAATCCCTTGAAGACTATTTCACAGAGTATGAGTCTCAAACTTAGAGATTCAAGCACCACTTGAGTTTTCAAAAAAATTGTCAAATCAAGGACAATAGGAGACCCATGTGTTATCACTCCTAATTTTGTGAGTCATTACTTGACATGGTCATACAGTTCACTCCTTCAAAAGGATAAGGTCTCCTTAAACCTTTTTCATGTTGGCATAGGAAATTTAATTTCTTTATACTTAACCTATCCTAAGTTTCAAGACCACTCTCATTTCATATCAAAACCATCTTGGCCATATACGTCACATCATGTTCCATCAGTCATAATTTGCTAACATATTTGATTTCCCAAGCTTACAACTCCAAAAAATATCATTTTAGTCAATATCCCTACTTTTGTAGCGAATTCAGTGTAAGGTAAGCAGAAAACGCTATGAATCTGTTGCTAGTTTCGTAGTGAATGTAAAGAATTTCTCTATTTTTTTACTCTGAGCAGTCAACTTAAAGGGCGGTTTTTGGGAAACAAAAGAAGTATTTTAATAAAATTAGAGAGGTTATTTTCAAGCACATATCAAATAACAATAACCTCTTTCACGTTTCTCAAAGGTACTACAAATTGGGCGATACTGGAATTATTTTCAGGCCTATTTTCAAAAAACAGAGCTTTCTTGTTTTACACATGTTTTTCAAATGCAGGTTCAGGACAGTTGGAGATGGTTTACAAAAAAAAAGAGAGGTTTTTCTTCAGAAAATTCGTATTGAAAAAAACCTCCTCCAGTTTTGAATAATAAATCATGGATTCAGAGATATAAGCTCTGTTCTAAGACCTATTTTTCAGAAAAAAAAGGAAAAATATGCAAAGTGGTTTTAAATATGGCAGGTGAGATGGATTGTGTTCCTCATTAGTTTGACGGGGTCCATAAAATTCAGAGGGGTTCATGGAATGTTGAAGACCAAGTCAAAAACCTCCAATAACAGCTTGAACTAATCCATGAGGAGTTCGAGAAAAAGGGACTTAAAATAACAGTAGTTGAGGAGCCAATTGCTCAACTCATCATCAATGAGGAAGAAACACCTAAAGAATCATAGTGTGAGCTGGTTTATGATTTAAAGTTTAATGGCATGTTGGAAAAAATTCTTTTATAGTTGGAAGTTACATTTTTAAATATAGAAAAAAATATAGAAGTTTCACTTTTTTCAGTAGTTTCGTAGCGTTCCTAGGCTTGAAGACCAGGAAAACGCTACGGAACTACTGTAGCTTTATTTTTTCTTTTCGAATCGTTTTTAGAAGTTCTAAAGGGTGAAAATGATATGGTATAGGTTTCTAAGGATGACGAAGACAATAACAAAGGAAAGAGACAAAAATATTGATGGAAAAATGCATTTTTGTAATGCTACAAAACTGTCATACTTTCGTAGTGTACTGTTTTGAAGCTTTATGAGCAGGTTTTTGTGAAATTTTGGATAGGTGGATACTTTCTAAGGTTAAAGGGACCTTTCCAGTAGTCATCCAAGACTTAAATAGCAAGATATGAATACAAATCATCAGCCAAATCATGCGTTGAAGATAAGGACAAGTTTTCCTAAAACGTAGGGTTTGTTTCCAGATTTAGAGGAGGTGAATTAAGATGTCATGTAGTGATGAGTCCCATCACACCCTATTAGAACATGTGAAGGAATAGTTATCAAGGATGTAACTGAGATTAGGAGATAAGGTAGTTGATGTAATAATGAACAGTCTCAGTCATATTAGGAAAAAGACTGTCAATTAGAATAACTGTCATTTTCTCATTAATGTAGATGTTTTATTGTTATGCAAGGTGTCACTAGAAAAAGCTCGATGATTCTAGCCATGAGGCAGATCATCTCATCAGGTAAAAAGTCTATTAAATGGTAGATATTCAAATTTGTATGGGTTGGAGACTTTTTTGCAAAACTGCAGCTTTATGTAATTGACTGTTTTTAGTAATAGATCGGACTTGTTTCTTGAGCAACCTGAGATTCTGATTGATTTTATAGTGTTTATCTGATCTATATTTTATATGTGTACCATTTGTAGTGGTTTTAATATTTAATACTCAAAATTCATTCATGTAATGCTCTGACTTCCTTTATAGATGAATTTATTGTGTTATTTCCTGTTTCATGTGTGCTTACCTTTGCTAAAAGCTCTTACCTACCTCAACTTCCATGTCAAGTGAACTATCTACTGAATTATTTATTTGTTGACTCCATAAGCCCAATGTTTGTAGACTTATGTTCTTTTGAACCTACACTTATTGAAAATAAGTCATTTTTTAGGTAGAGTTAGCCATCTAGTTTATCATTGTAAAATATCATTAACCTTTTTGAGAGAGCCCTCTCAGACTGAAGAGGCTAAGCCTTAATAAAAATTTGGTTTGAAATAGTTACACAAAATTGTTTGGCTAGCAGCCAATCATGTGCAATTTTGTGATAACATTTTGGTGCGTTTGCCAGGAGTCTGAAGATATACATCTCCCGAAATTTTAAAGTTGAACTCTTGAAGGTAGCAGGAGCTCAGAATCTGTTTCAGGCTGCAACTACCTTGGCGAATCCATTGTTGAAGAATTAAAAATTTCATATATTCATAGTGATTCCATTGGACTTATGAAGAACTCAGATGTTTCCATTCTTGTTTCAAGGTATGCATGTATAGATTTTTCAAAAAATTCTGGCTTCCCAAACAATTTTCCCAAAAATGCATATTTTTTCAGGAATGGTCCAAAATTCAATGGGGAAGATTTGAGTTTGACCTTGAAGCATATATCATATTTTTGTGACTTTAGTGAGATTCTTAAAGTCAAACATGAATATGTTTGCATTATATTGTTCTGTAATTCATTTCAAGGGAAATGTAAACAATGGATTGAAAGCCTTCTTGTAAGATCTATTAAGTCATTTGAAGATTTTTGGCTTATGTTTTTGGAAGAATGGATAAACATAATAGAGTTGGTGGTAGAATCTCCTTACATTCAAGGTTTTAAACAATGGAATGATGATCACACTAATGAGGAAGTAGATGAAAATTTTTATTTTTCCTTGTCTTCTTATCTAAAATCATTTGAGTGCAAGTCAGAAGATAAGATTCAATTTTTGGTTGAAGTTGCTAAGAACATTGAGAAAGACATTGAAGTTTTAGAAGGTCAAATTCAATCATATAGTATTCATGATCAAGATCAGTATTTTCAAAAGTTTTTCATGCCATAATACAAAGAGAGGGTGTTGCTACCTTTCTCTTTTGAGATTGAGGAAGAATACCCTATTTTTGAAAATAAGTTTGAAAATCGGTTTGATAGCACACAATTGAAATATTTTGTTGCTGAGCAAAGCATATATGAGTTGTCCAAAGCTTCAGAATGTCTTGAGAATCATCAAACTTATTATGTATTCTATGATCCTATAAATGACTACATGGAAGAGTTTTACAGTCCAGATTTCTAGTTATATTTTCATTATGAAGATTAGATTCATTTTATGTTTCCTTGGTCATTTTAGTATCCTATTTACTTTTGGTTCAAGTGCTGTCAAAAGGTTTGAGTGTCATAATAGATCAATGACTGGCTTCATTGGAAGTTTCATGTTGCTTGAATCAAACATGAAGATTACAGTTGTTAGGGTAGGTAGGAGTGTGTGTGAATAAGATCAAATAGATTGAGCATCGTTTTAGTAGGTAAAAATTTGGTTTTTTAACATTAATCATCAAGTTTGAGCCCAAGGTGAAGGCCTTTAGAGATTGAAGGAAGCTTGGAAAATTTCAGAGTTTTTATTTCTAAGAAGATGGATGGCACTGGAACTACAGGTTATTTGGTGTACCATAGGGGCACACCATCCCAAGTGGAGCCACTATTATCACTCCTAATTTTGTGTCATTACTTGACATGGTCATACAGTTCACTCCTTAAAAAGGGAAAGGTCTCCTTAAACCTTTTCAAGTTGGCATAGGAAATTTCATTTTTTGTATACTTAACATATCCTAAGTTTCAAGACCACCCTCATTTCATCTCAAAACGATCTCCATATAGGTCACATCATGTTCCATCAATCATCATTTGCTAAAATATTTGATATCCCAAGATTAAAACTCTTAAAAAGGTCATTTTAGCCAAGAATCCCTACTTTTGTAGTGAATTCAGTGTAAAATAGGCAGAAAACGCTACAAAAATGTTGCTAGTTTCGTAACGAATATGAAGCATTTCTCTGTTTTCTGACTTTGAGCAGTCAACTTCAAGAGCAGTTTCTAGGAAAAAAAGTAAGTATTTTAAGAAATTGTGAGAGGTTATTTTCAAGAACATATCAAATAACAATAACCTCTTTCACCTTTCTCAAATTTTCTACAGATTGGTAGATACAGGGATGTTTTTCAGCCCTATTTTCAGAAAACAGAGTTTTCCTGTTTTACACATGTTTTTCAAATGCAAGTTCTGGACAACTGGAGATGGTTTTAAAAAAAACAAGGGATTATTTTCTTCCGAAAATTATTATTGAAAAAAATATCCGCCAGTTTTGAAAAATAAAACATGGATTCAGTGATATAAGCTCTGTTATAAGAACTATTTTTCAGAAAAAACACGAAAAATCTGGAAAGTGATTTTAAACATGAAAGGTGAGATGGATTGTGTTCCTCGTTAGTTTGATGAGGTCCATAAAATGCAGAGGGGTTCATGGCATGCTGAAGACCAAGTCAAAGACCTCCAATAACAGCTTGAACTATTCCATGAGGAGTTGGAGAAGAAGGGCCATGAAATGACAGCAGTTAAGGAGCCAATTTCTCAACTCATCAGCAATGGGGAAGAAACACCTCAAGAATCATAGTGTGAGATGGTTTATGATTTTAAAGGTTAATGGAATGTTGGAAACAAGGTTCTTATAGTTGGAAGACACCTTTTTTAAGTTAGACAAAAATCTGGAAATTTCACTGTTTTCAGCAGTTTCGTAGCGTTCCTAGGCTTGGAGAGCAGGAAAATGCTACGAAACTATTGTAGATTTATTTTTGATTTTAGAACAATTTTGAGAAGCTTATAAAGGGTGAAAATGATATGGTAGAGGTTTATAAGGATGATTAAGACAATACCAAAGGAAAGAGATAGAAATATTGATGGAAAAAGGCATTTTTGTAACGCTATGAAAATACGCTACGAAACTGTCATACTTTTGTAGCGTACTATTTTGAAGCTTTGTGAGTAGGTATTTATACAATTTCGAATAGGTGGATACTTTCAAAGGTTCAAGGGACCTTACCAGTAGTCATCCAAGACTTAAATACCAGGAGATGAAGACAACTCATCAGCCAAATCATGCGTTGAAGATAAGGACCAATTTTCCTAAAAAGTAGGGTTAAGGACCAATTTTCCTAAAAAGTAGGGTTAAGGACCAATTTTCCTAAAAATTAGGGTTTATTTCCAGATTTAGAGGAGGTAAATTAAGATGTCATGTTGTCAGGAGTCCCATCACACCCTATTAAAAAAAGTGAAGAAATAGTTGTCAAGGATGTTACTAATATTAGGAGATAAGGTAGTTGATGTAATAATGAACACTTTGAGTCCTATTAGGAAAAGGACTGTCAAATAGAATAATTGTCACTTTCTCATTAATGTAGACGTTTTATTGTTATGCAAGGTGTCATTAGCAAAATTTCGATGAATATAGCCATCAGGCATATCATATCATTAGGTAACAAGTCTATTAAAGGGAAAATATTTGAATTTGTATGGGTTGGAGACTTTTTGGCAAAACTGCAGCTTTATGTAATTGATTGTTTTCAGTAATACAACAAACTTGTTTCTTGAACAACCTGAGATTATGATTTATTTTTTAGTGTTTATCTCATCTATATTTTCTATGTGTATCGTTTGTAGTGGTTTTCATCTTTAATACTTAGAATTCATTCATGTAATGCTCTGACTTCCCTTATAGATGAATTGATTATGTTATTTCATATTTCATGTGTGCTTAGCTTTGATAAAATCTCTTACCTGCCTCAGCTTCCATGCCAAGTGAAATATATATTGAATTATTGCTTTGATGACTCCATAAGCCCAATGTTTGTAGACTGATGTTCTTTTCAACCTACACTTATCACAACAAGTCATTTTTCAAGTAGAGTTAGCCATCTAGTTTATCATTATCAAATATCATTAACCTTTTTGAGAGAGCCCTCGTAGACTAAAGAGGCTAAGCTTCAACCACAAGTTGGTTTGAAATAGTTACATAAAATTTTCTAGTTAGTAGCCAATCATGTGAAATTTTGTGATAACACTAGGCATCACAATATAGGTGGAGGATTCATTCACAATCATGATCTACACCACACTATGGGCAGATTATTCTTACCCAACTTTCATGGGTCATCTAAATTCACGTCCAAATCATGGGTAGAGAAGCTTGACATCTACTTCAAGTTGAAAAAATTTCCAGAGATGGAGGCCATTAAGATAGCAGCGCTGCACCTTGAGGGTTAAACACATGATTGGTCGTTCCATGTTTTGTCTACATTGGGTCATGCCAATGTGACTACATAGTCAGAGTTCACAAGGAGGTTGGTGGAGAGGTTTGACAGAAGAGATCCTGAAGCACCATTCATGGGGCTTGCAAAGCTAAAAGAATCAGGTAATCTAGAAACTTATATTTATGAATTGTTAAGAATTTTTTTTATGGTTCGTGATTTATTTGCAGTAAGAAGGGTCTATATGTTCATTGATGGGTTATATTAACCTATTCATGGGTTGGTTAAGTCTACCAAGCCCACTACCCTTCAAGATGCCATTGAAAGGGCTAGAGATCTTCAACATGCCTTGCCAAAATCAAAGGCAAACCACCTGGGAGGCCACCTGATCCAGATTTGGTGAGACATGTCTCACATCATGATGCACCATTAATATATCCAGGAGGAATGGGAGCATTAGAAGGCCAAGATACAACATTGAGAGTCTTGGGTAGACTCAAGGAGGAGGGAGACATTCTCCCAACATCATCATTACTCAATCTCATTTCAGATTTTGTGTTATGGGAGGAGAAGCATGGGAAGGAAAGAAATATTCCAACATATAGCTTTGGCATAGGAGATGTCAAGGAAAAGGGCATCCATATGAGATATGTTCTTTGTGATAGATCATCAGCACTGTCACTATGGAGAATAGATCCATATTATAAATCCAAACTATTGGTGGATTATTCAAAGGATATTTTCACATGTATGATACTCGATGACTAGCTGCATGAAGAGGGCTATTCAGTCCAAGATGAATTCATATACTATCATGGTAGGATCTTCTTATCTAGAGCCTCCAAGCTCAAGGAGAAGTTGCTACAAATATATCATGAGGACTTTCTCTTCAGCCATACTTATTTCATGAGATCCTACAACACTATCATAGATATCTACACTTGGGAAGGATTTGAAGAGGAACTATATCAGCATTTTCAAAGATGCATGAACCATGTGGAGTTGGAAGAGATACATAAATCAATGAAGGAGTTATCACAACCACCTCTTTCCTCTTTTGGAATGAGAGGGGATCTATCTATGGACCACTCCATTTGTATGAGAATAAATTTTGGTAAGGAACATGCTCATGTATATGATGTTTCATTTGATGATTACTTGCATTACTTTACCATGTATATGCAAGCCATAGCTCCAAGGAGGAGAATTATTCCATATAAATTTCATGGCCAACTTTGGGCCATAAACATTTCTGAACATGGCCACTCCCTTGGAGGATATAGGGAGATGTTGTATCATTGTGGGTGCACTCCAAAGGCACCAAACATATCTCGCATTTTCAACCATTGTGAGAAGACATTGGAAACAAGAAAGTGGTGGAGAAACCACTTACCACATCATTATATGATGCATTCAGGAAATATACTGCACTAGTTCCACATGTGGGACTATGACCCACCTCCATATTTGCATAGTTCTGTTTGCATGTACTTGGTTTTGATCCCATGCATTGATGATGTGCTTATTATTTTTATGGAAATGATTGGAGGGATAATGGGAGGATTGTATGTGCCCTATGGTAGAGAGATTATACATGTTCATTATGCTACATGTTTCAGGGAGAACATAGGGCAAACCATGTTTGTTTCATTGGATATATTGCTTCCTTGTGGGATGGATCATTTGCATCTCATGAGAACTTTGGAGGAGAATTTCATAGAGGTATGGATTGGGGGACACTTAGCTTATGATGGAAGCTTATCACATGATGGTGTCACTAATGATGGAAGAATAGAGTTGCAACATTCACCTTGTCAGTTTCTTGAGGACAAGCAACATCTGGGAAGGGAGGACTGTAATATTACCAATTAGACATGAGCTAGTTGGAATATCAATTCTTGTTTTGCTGCTTTGTTTTATGAATAAGAGGACAATGGAGGTCCATAATTCTCCTTAATAATGAATAAATCAATTCCAATGTAAAAGGAAAAAATATTGGAAGATTAATTGAGCACCCTTAGGTGTGAAAAGGGGCTAGAACATCTTGACTGGTCAAATTTGACCAAATCAACATCGTTGTCATGGAGGAGTGGCAATTAATGGGGGACAACACAGTTTTAGATGGAGACACCTTGCATGGAAGTAGGGTCATAAATGAATGGGGCTTAGGGTTTGGAAGCTCATATCTTATAAAAGGAAGAGGATGGTAGCCATATTCATTATGTTTATATATTTGATATTTTGATATATGGTCTATTTAGACATATAGATTTATTCAACTGTTTAGCTAAGATTTCATGTTTTGTTTAGCACTGGGTGTTCCTGATCAGTAATCCCACCTCTTCCATTGAGAAGCTCTTGGAATATTTTTCACCATAATTCCACATTTAGGAATTTGGCCAAGCTTCAGTCTCATGTATAACACAGATCCTATTGAGGGTTGAGTTGTTTTGCAGGTTGCAACAGTGGATACCATATTTGGGTCAATTCAATGCTTATTTTCAGTGGAGAAGGGTTCCTTTCCATTAGGGGGATAGTAAGGAAGGCCCTCGTTCTTATTTTCATATCTTGGCATCATGCCATTGATTTATTTGTCCCTACAGTTTAGTTTCTTTCTAGATCTGCGTTATTTTGAGGGAGGAGTTGCAGGGTGGTTTTGGCACACCATTTGGAGAGGAGGTTTTCTAGAGAAGGGTTCAACCCTTGATCTAGAGAGTCTAATGGAGGAGGTTGCATTATTTTTCATATCAGATTAGCCACAATTTCCAGATCTATATTTTTCAGTGGGTCTTCAACCCCAGGGCTTAGATTCCCATCTTGTACATGGTGTATTGCTGAAAAACCCTTGTGGGGTTTTTCAAAGGAGGTTGTATAGTGCATAGATCTGTAATAGATCTATATTGTGAAGCATATATCAACCCATGTTATATTGTATCTTAATTTTCTGTAGCAGGGACTTTTAAACAATGCTATAGCAGTGTTCCAAAATTTTGATATATAGTAGCAGCATCTCTTTGAGGTTTTTGTCCATTGGAGGCTTGTTCTATCTTATTGTACATATTTTTATCACCAAAATTGTACTTGATTGGATGTTGATCAGACAACTTAGTGTAACTATTTAAAACCAGCTTTTGACTGAAGCTTAGCCTCTTCAGTATGAGGGGGAAATCTCATGGATAATTTATGATATTGGTTAATTATAAATATAGATGGCTAAATATATGAATTGTGTCTTGGTTTTGTATGTTTTCAGGTTGAAAATATGAAGGCTTTCTACCATTGGGCTATGGAGTTAGTGACAGGGATCTGAATGGCAAAGAATCTCCTTATGGAAGTTGAGGCATGTAGATATTTAAATGACAGTAGAATACAGGCATATAGAGTTTAATCAATATATAAATGTTCAAAGGAATTTAGAGCACGAGAAATATGAATTTTGAGTAATGAAAATTAAGATATTGAAATAAGGACATTGAGAAAGATATCCAATAGTTTAGTGATTGAAAGGAAGTCAGAGCATACAAAGAAATAATTCTAAGTAATAAACATTAAAATATTTAAAGAAAGTAATAAGATACATAGGGTTCATGAAAGTATCAAATGAATCTCAAGTGATGGATGAAACCAATAGCCATTCTCCATTACTGATCAAAAACCCTGTTTACAATAGTAGCAGTCAACCATAACATATCCCAACCCTTTCTAAATATAAAAATTTTTCCTTCACAGAGTGAGGATTCATACAAATGATATGCCACCTTGATCCCCTCTAATTCCCACATCAGAGACCTATTTCAAACATGATTCCATCACTTAGAGACTTCCTAGGGATATTTCTGTTTTGCAGAGTCTGAATACAAAAAGGACTCTTATTTCATTAATAGTTCAAAAAATAAATTTAATAACCCTTATAAAATGCAACCAACTAATTTTTTGAGTGTACTAGAGAGATTATGTGTAATTATGCCACGTGGATGCTGAGTTGGACCTCCTCCAAGTCGAATTTTTACAATTTTGTCACAAATCTGGTTAGTGAAAATTCTAAAAAATAGGCTTCAAAGATGAGTGTATAATTTCCAAACCCTAATGAATTTACATAAACTGAGAGAGGTTTTTGTAGAAGGACCTGTTCTCAAGAAAAACCTCTTTCATATTTTCAAAATACCTTTTAATTTGGTCTGAAATTAAACTTGAATTTGACTGCTAAAAAAATCATGTACATAAATTTTCGTAGCGTGTTTTAGTAGCGTGGGAAAAATGGATTTTCCATCAATATTATTGATTTATTTTCTCTTCCAACACCTTCATCGTGTCATGAAACCTTTCAACCATGAATTATCCTTCTTGAATCATGCAAAAATTGACTTTAAAAGAAAAAATTCTCCTACAGGAATTTTCGTAGCATTTTTTGGCCTTCAAGCCTGGGAAATGCTACGAAACTGTGGAAAAGTGCATAAATTTTCAGTTAAGAAATGAACTAATATTTCTGAATCCTTGATAAATTTTGTAAAACTGAAGGAGGTTTTTTTATGTCAGTATGTCTTTAAGAAAAACCTCTCTTGGGTTTTTGAAACACATCTTCAGCTATCCAGAATCTACATTCTAAAAACATGTATAAAACAGAAAAATTTTGCATTTTGAAAATAGGGCTCAAATACATCCTTCTATCTCCCAATTGTAGCACCTTTGAGAAAATTAAAAGAGGTTATTCTTATTTGATATTTTTTTAAAAATAACCTCTCTCAGTTTCTTAAAATACTTCTCTGTTTGCCCAGAAACTACCCTTGAAGTTGACTTCTCAAAGTTAGAAAACAGAGAAATGCTTCATATTCTCTACAAAATTATCAGCAGTTTCATAGCTTTTTCTGACTATTTTACACTGAATATGCTACGAAGTTAGGGATTCTTGGCTAAAATGACCTTTTTCGGAGTTGTAAGCTTGGGAAATGCAATATGTCAGCAAATGATGACTGATGGAACATGATGTGACCTATATGGAGGTGGTTTTGAGATGAAATGAGGGTGGTCTTGAAACTTAGGATAGGTTAAATATGAACAAATGAAATTTCATATGCCAAATTGAAAAATATTTAAGGAGAACTTACCCTTTTTAGGAGTGAACTCTATGACCATGTCAAGTAATGACTCACAAAATTATAAGTGATAACACATATTATGGCCCATTTGTTGTGCATATTTTTCTATTGATATAATGAATGAAAGGTCTCCATATTGTCCTCTTGATTTTATATGATGTTTAACACTATTTTTCCATTGTTTTGCACTATATTCTTGCTTTTCCCATTCGCGAATATTACATAACATGTGATAAAAATTAGTAGAAGATTACTCTTCTAAAAACTAGAAATTCAAGGATCAGTGAGGAAGTTAACTGACCAAATGCCTAACTTAATCAAGTGAAAATTGTATGGAATTATTTTTTTTATTAATTTTGATGTTTTAAGGTTTCAATAAAAGCATAATAAACTTTAAATAATCTCATTAACATGTTCTAAAATTCAACATAAATTTATTACTATTTTTCTATAAGATACTTCCATAAATTCCAAAGTTGTGAATTAGTAAACTAATCCAAGTAGTTCAATTATGAATATGACTTTTCAAAGTTGTTCTAAGGATTCATAATGCGTGTACCTATATAAAATACCTATAAAATAACTTACTTCAATAATTTAAGTGATCCAACTTACAACAAATAAAATGTGAATACTAAATGCAGAAATAGGAAAATCAAGAAGAAGAGATGCAAGTGAATAACAAGTGCAAAGAAGATACAAAAATTGTACAACATGGATTTTAGGCTCTTGGGATGACCAATGCCAAGGATAATCAAATTATTATGAAGGAAACCAAGCTTTAGAAGCTAAAAGTGACACCAGACTTCATTATTGGAGTCAATCCAAGTACATCCTTGTTATAAATTATGAAAGTAAAGCTACTAAATAACTGGTTTTGTTCACAATAAGACTAAGAAATACATGCCCCTAGAGGCTAATTTGAATTGATACTTATAAAAATTGATGGTGAATCATAATCCTTAAAAGGAGGGATATTTCCCCTCCAAAATCCCTAAAAAAGTGGATCTAGTTCCCAACTGTAGGAATCTTCATTCAATGCTAGGGAACAAGTTCGTATATTTTCTCAATTACCGAATCTCCAAAATATGTGAAATAATTTCATAATATTTAGTTCATTTATTATCCAATATTTTTCTATCATGTAGCACTTAGGAAGTCCCTATATTATCTCATTCAGAATTTACTCAATATTCTCTCAATATTCTCCAAAAATAAATAATATTAGGCACATCATTTACAACTATCTCTAAACGTTCCTGAGAAGTTATATATTTTCATTTTCTTCACTACTCATGGATAATATTTCTAGAGGTTTAAATAATGTAATCATTTTTGGAACACCCTTAGCAAAGTGGTGAAGTACTAATAATACTCCTAATTTTTCTCTTTGTCACAAACTTTGAATCAATAAAATTAGAACTTCTAATAACAATTATGGTAATTCTAAGCTACATGCCTGTAAAATCCTAAATTTGAGATTGTCTTGCTAGCTAAAATTTCTCCTAGTATATATACGAAATTTAATACTTTATAAACATTTAATTTTTACTTATATTACTCTAATATGTCTTGTCCACAATTCCATAGATCTAACTAAAATTTGATGTGCCAAGTGAAAGTTATGGTGACTTTCCAAAAGCTTTTTGATTCTTATCCCATTCCAAATTGAAAATATATATGGAATGGCATATTTTCAATATTTCATATGTTACTAGAACTATCATATAATATACCATTGTCTGTATTCTTTCCAAAGGTTCTAGTCGCACTCAAATTGGACTTTTCAAGCTTCAAGTATGATAGTTAAAGAACATATATTTTGAGACTACTTTTAGGAGTAGTAAAACACCCTAATTTCTGATGATTGTGTTTATGAAATTATAGTGTATCATGACTCAACAATTTTACCACAAGTACGTATATATGTATCCTTTGATGTTTATAAATTTCACACTTTGAAGCTTCACTAAACAAATGACAATGGAAATTCCAAGATGGCTCATTTGAGACTAATTTCATGACTAGCAAGAATCCTTGACTTCCACAAAATATATCTTAGAAGTTAATTTTATACATAACATGGATTTTTTTAGTACATGTAATTTGATATCTCTCCTTAGGATTTTTAATATTTCAATATTTGATAATTCTCTCTCTCACACACACACACAAATAAAAATATTATTTTTTGGAGAGTAATTTTAGGAGAAGACACAAACTCTAACTTTCATAATCTATATTGAAATAGAACCTTAAATTTTGACCACATATACCTCATTGCTGCCCCTTAATATCTCAAAATGTTACTATATTTTACTACCCAAAAAAGTATTATAGTGAAAATTCTAAGATGTCTCAATTGAAGGAGAAAACCCTAAGGTCATAGTCTTTGATGCCAAATGTTAGACAACAAACACCAAAATAGCGTCAAAATATAGAGAAAGGTGACTCCACATTTTGAGACATATACACATATAGAGCAGATAAAAAATATAATTACAATTAAATGGTTTGCTGCAAAATCTAATATAGTAGTAGAAATATATTAACTAAACATTTAGATATTTACATGGAGATTTTTACCAAACACGTGTTTTGTCTCAGATTTAACATATGGACATTCATCTAAGCTACTTCAAATTTCTAACTAGGCTAATGTGGGTCTTAGGAATCATAAATATATAATAATTTTTTGATTTTCCAAAAATAATTACATTACTTTATTAACCCATTTGACTATGAAGAAATATGAATAATAATAATAATAAATAAATAAATTGTGTAATATTCCTAAATTAGCATGCAGCTAATTAGAATATTAATGTTTGCTTTTGTCATTTAGATAGATGAATAAGTGGGTATGGAGACCGATAAATCTCTTTAGTAGGAATAAAAACCCTCTTAATGTGAAAAGGGATCATCATAATAGCTGGATAAAGGACCCTCATGTGTGAACTAGGGCTAATGCTTGTGGACAAGGTCAAGCTTGACCAAATCAACAACGTTGGTATGGAGGGAGTGGATAATCAATGAGAGACAACGTAGTGTGAATGGGAGGAATTCTCCATAATAGTAGTGAATTTAATGAGTGGGACCTAAGGTGAGAAGGCTCACATTGTTTATGAATTCTTTCACTCTCCAGCTGTTTAGTTGAGATTGCTGTGTTGTTTAGCACAGAGTGTTCCCGAGCGGGAATCCCACCTCTTTCCTTGAGGAGCCTCTAGGAAGAGTATTGTGCTACATTTCCACATTCTGGCATTCTAGCCAAGATTCAGTCTTCAACTGCAACGCAGTTTATGGTGGAGTTGTGTTGTGTTGCAAGGTAGAAGTAGTGGAGGATTTTGAGGGCCACTTTTAGTGTTCATTTTTCAGTGGAGAGGTAGAATTTTTATTGGGAGGCTAAAAAGGGAGGTCCTGGATATTAATTTCATTATTTGGAATCAGGCCCAACTATTCCCACCTCCTACAGTGCATTTTCCCTCAAGGAATGCATTATTCTATTGTGTATTTTCATAGGGGGATTCAGTTATTCATTTGGAGGGTGAGGTCTTCAGTGAGGGGATCAGCCTTTCACTTGGAGGTTCTATTGGAGGATTTCTATTCATTTCTTTATCAGCTCATCCACCTCCTTCCATTATTTAGTTTGTAGCTGATATTCAGCCCTAGGGCTATATTATGGCATTTTGTACTTTGGGGTATTTCGGAAACCCTTTCCAGGCTATCTTGGAAATGTGTTTGGGAACTTAGATCTCTACTCCCAGCATTATTTGAGCCATATAAAATCATATCTATGTTATGAAATTTCCCAATAACATATATATATATATATATATATTAAAATTTCACTGTCATAGCCTTGGGCATTATTTTGTAGCAGTGATCTTCATATTTCATGTACATGTTTCCTTGAGGCTTGTTTTACCTAACTTGAGTGACCTTTTCCTCAAGAACTTGTATAAATTTTACTGCTATGATCTTAATATGATGGATATATGATATTCTTACATTATATGTGTTGATTTATCATTGCTATTTCCAGTATTTGGTTCTATATTCCCGCCCTTTCCATTTTGGAATATTACAGTGGTATGAGAGCATAACCTTGGCTTAGCCTACGAGTTTCAGCCAATATGTTATAAGAAGAAGAAGATAAGAAAAAAATATCTGAATGATGGAAGGAATGAGCTTTGTCTCATCACTTTTCATACCTATGAAGAAACTCTCTAAGGAGATCAAGCAGATGAAAGAGGAGAGATGCAATGAGACCTCTAAATGGTTTCAAGAAGAGGAAGGTCCATGTACTTCCTATCAGCACAAGAAAGAACCGGTATTTCATAGATCTCCAAAGAAACATACTATGCCCATTTATTTTGAAGAATAAGACAAAAGGCATGGAGTTTGAGGACACTTAGATCATGAGATTCTAAGTGAGTATCTTGCAGAATACAAATCTCAAGCAAGGGATTTCAAGGAGAATCTAACTCTCCCACAATTCATTCATCTTAAAGAGTAAAGGATCCCTTGCAGCTATGGAAGGAGAAAGCACAACAGATTTCTATTGTCTACATTTGACGGTTCATCCACATGCACAAAAAAGGCTTGGGGAATGAAGTTGGATGCATTCTTCCTACTACATCAAGTAGTAGAAAGAGAAGCTATTAATATTGCAGTGCTGCACCTTGAGGGTCAAGAAAACCTTTGGTGGTTCATCCATTTGAGTCATGCAAGAGTGACAACATATGCAGATTTTACTCAAAGGCTTCTCAAGAAGTTTGATAAGAATAAATCAAAGGATAAGAGACCTTCACCACCACTTCCTACAAGAGTAATTTCATCATGAGAAGGGACACTTTCACATTTGCAAAGTGATCTTGATCTATTGGAATTTAGAGTCCCATGCACTATTCAGGAGATACATGAGGGGGAGGAGACTTATACCAGCACTAATGCAACCATAGAAGTGCAACCATCATCATCAGTAATTGGGGAAGTCATCACACCGATGGCAGGAACCCTTGTAGCAGTACAAGATGTTCCCAAGAAAAACCAAGGTATGTAAATGTTTCCACGTCTAATGGAAGGTTGTGGGAATATACCATTGCATGAACTAGGGTTAAGATACACTGTTGATTTGGAGTAGTAGACTATCACTGCGCAGAGGACCCTTAATAGAATCAAGGAGGAGATATACATTCATCCTAGTATGTCATTGATGATTTTCACACAACTCTTGGGGTTGGAGTGTAGATTTTTGGAGGATTGGATGAGCATTGTCCTAAAAAATCTGATGCAGAACTATATGTTCAACATTGGGCATGATCAGGAGACAACATATGCACCATCATGGATATCAACAACGCTGTCATGGAGCAACAGTGATGATTTGGGGTCCCAACCATTATTGGGGCATTCCAATGACCATTCTACATGGGTAACAGGGGATATGCAGATGGTTGATGAGAGACATCTTATCTCCCATTAGTATGATGGATCCTTCTTGATGAGAACTTCATAGCTCAATAAGGAGATTTTTCCTTCAATATGCTTAGAGTCCTTATGGATTCAACATGGTCATTGATGAGTGGTCTTCATATGGAGATCTCCAGGAGGTTTCACTTCAACATCCCATGAAGTGTAGAGATACTGATTTGATTTGGGAGGATGGTATTTTCCATTGGAGGGATACCAATGTTGAGCATGGAAGGAGGCACCCACATTTGGATGAGAGGGTGTCGATGGTGAGCATGAGGTTGGTGAGCCACTTGCATATCTATCACATAGGGCAGCATGAAGCATGGCTGTGCTGGCTACTCTTGAAATATTTTGGCCATCATGTAACATATCCTATATTTGAGGGTGTGTTCGTAGTTGGGACCTGGCATGACATTTTCATCATATGTTAACAAGGAGTTTGGTTTCATTGGGGTGATGTGACAATTTTTTTTTCAATCATCATGTTTGCACTCCATGGTCTATATAATGGAGATGTGGGGAGGCAGCAAGAGCTATTGTTGCTTTGGTTTCTCTTGGGAGAATATGGGCTGATTTTCTACCATACTTTTCATGATGTTATAGGAGTAGATGGGGGTACAATCATGGTGCAAAGGGGAAACTCCTTAGTTTTGAAAAATCAGGGGGTGCTCCCACATAAGGAGGAATTTCCCACTTATAACAGCATCAAAGTGGATGACTTTGGCATGTGCCATGTCAAAGAATGGATTCATGGGGTGACAAGAGCCTTATCACTGAGGCCAAGAATGCTATCACTTGGGAGTATGCATCTATTAATGGAGTGTTCCAATGGGTGTATGTATCACTTTACATTTCAGACCATTATGAGCAGATTCTCATAGGAGGGCTCATCCATGGACCTCATCTTTTTCCTACTCACAATTCATGGTAAGAATGGTATGTTTGTACTTATTGTTCATCTAAAAAAATGTTTTCATTCTCTTTCCATATATGTACAGTGCATTTCCCCACAAGGGGACAAGTTTCTATTTTTGCTACATGGTCTTTCTAAGACCAACATCAATGATGGAGGAAGCCCTTCCTTGGATGGATTTGGGCATGTGTTGTGCTATTCTTGTTATTCTCAGTTGATATATAATACCATTTACTACTTATTAGTAGATGAGAAAACATGCACAACTAGAAAATTGATGGAGGACAACTTTCCACATGATGTTCTGAAACAACAGTTAGCAAAACTGCATTGTATCCACTGGAGAAACCATTGGTACCATCCAAAATTACACATAACACTCGGAATATTTCTGAATTGGATTCCATATGGTGATGATATGTTATTCACTTTGTGTGAGATGGCTTGGGATAGCAAGGTTCACAATATTAAATAAGGGGTCTTTACAGATCTAGTTGTCCCTTTCTCTCTCGAGGGCAACACTATTGTAGCCCGAATTCAGAAACAGCTCTACACTTACCATAATTGGAGAGAAATACAATGTGGGGTAGGCCATTTGGTCTATCATGTTCATATATGCATCCCACCTACATTGCAGGATCCAAAGGTGGAGGATTTTTTCCATGAGTTACCATTTTGGAGGGTGACTCATTTTGTGTGGATGATAGCTTGGGGATGGGAGCTTCACATGGGAATGATGATTCCCAATATATTTTAGATTCCATGCCTCAAGAAGGCCTCTAAACAACATATTTTTTCCTCCATGGATATTCCACTTCTTCATGATGATAGCTATTTGGGATTGTCACCAAAAGCTAACTTGCACACTTGGGAGGAGCAACTTGGAGACTTATTGATGAGACAACATCTTGTTCATTGGAGGAGATTATCATATGAGGATGCTACAAGAGGAGGAGAGGAGGCTCTTCAATTCTTTCCTTTCAGTTGCTTGAGGACAAGAAACGTTTGGGAGGAGAGGACTATAATATTCCTAAATTAGCATGCAGCTAATTGGAATATTAATTTTTTCTTTTGTCATTTACATAGATGAATAAGTGGTTAGGGAGACCCATAAATATCTTTATTAGTAATAAAACCCCTCTTAATGTGAAAATTGATCATCTTAATAGCTGGATAAAGAACCCTCATGTGTGAACAGGTGCTAATGCATGTGGACAAGGTCAAGTTTGACCAAATCAACAACGCTGGTATGGAGGGAGTGGATCATCAATGAGAGACAACGTAGTGTGATGGGAGAAAGTATCCATAATAGTAGTGTATTTAATGAGTGGGACCCAAGGTGAGAAGGCTCACATTTTTTATAAGGAGGGCAAGGCAGACATATAGGGTTATGTTGTTGATTATTGATTTTGTGGTCTGTATGACTTCTTGCACTCTCAAGCTGTTTAGCTAAGATTGTTGTTCTATTTAGCACAAGGTCTTCCCAAGAAGGAATCCCACCTCTTTACTTGAGGAGCCTCTAGGAAGAGTATTGCACTAAATTTCTACATTCTGGAATTCTGGCCAAGCTTCAGTCTTCAACTACAGTGTAGTTTCTGGTGGAGTTGTGTTGTGTTGGAGGGTAGAAGTAGTGGAGGATTTTGAGGGCCACTTTCAATGTTCGTTTTTCAGTGGAGAGGTAGAATTATCATTGGGAGGCTAAAAAGGGAGGTCCTGGAGCTTAATTTCATTATTTTTCATCAAGCCTAGCTATTCCCACCTCCTACAGTGCAGTTTCCCTCAAGGAATGCATTATTCTATTGTGTATTTTCAGAGGGGGATTCAGTGATTCATTTGGAGGGTGAGGTTTTCAGTGAGGGGATCAACCTTTCACTTGGAGGTTCTATTGAAGGAGTTCTATTTATTTCTTTATCAATTCAGCCACCTCCTTCCAGTATTCAGTTTGCCACTGCTATTCAATCCTAGGGATGTATTACGACATTTTGTACTTTGGGGTATTTCCGGAAACCCTTTCTGGGTTATCTTGGAAATGTGTTTGGGAGCTTATATCTCTACTCCCAGCATTATTTGATATAACATCAGATCTATGTTTTGACATTTCCAAAAAACAGTTATATCTATTAAAACTATGTTGTCATAGCCTTGGCCATTATTGTGTAGAAGTGATTTTCATATTTCATGTATATGTTTCCTTGAGGCTTGTTTTGTCTAACTTGAGTGACCTTTTCCTCAAGAAATTGTATAAATTTTTCTGCTATGATCTTAATATGATGGCTATATGATCTTCTTAAAATCTATGTGTTGATTTATCACTGCTATTTCTAGTATTTGGTTCTATATTCTTGTCCTTTCCATTTTGGAATATTACAAATTGTATTTTCTAATTGCAAATAACTAGAAATATACATCATAATAAGGTTGGGATCCCCATTGTAAATAATAAATGATAATAAAAATCCATATGCGAGTTTATAAAATTGTATCTTATTCAACAATTTAAGGAAATTCTTGAAAATGAATATATAACATTTCACTCTAACATTGACCAAGAAAAATGATATTAACCACAATCCAAAATAAAAAGTTAAAAATGATGAAGTAATGAGGATATCCACCATCCATGGTGAGGAGATATTAAATAAGTAGGACACATATAGATGACTTATAGTTCATAAATATATAAATAAAAAAGTGTCGATAGCCAATCCTTCTGAGTGGAGATTTTATCTCATGAATTTCATACGTGTGAATATTTTATCCATGCATGGTGAGATTTTATTACTGTAAATATGTTATTGGTTTTTTTTAAATAATATATTTTTAATATTATGTACTCAAGTCATCATTACATAACATAGTATAATAATGAAAACATAATATAACAATTTTTCATTAGATGTGTAATATTATGCCAAATATTTCATTTGATAAGTTATTAATTGGAATATTTAATGTATTTTAAGTATTAGGAATATTATGATTTTTATTGATTTATGATTGGGTGTTCAAAATTATGCTCGAAAAATAAAGTTGTCAGATCGGTGAGGACCCTGAATGACCACGTAGATCTCTTCCTTCTGAATCTAGCACAACTCATTTTGCAGAAAAACCACACCGTATGCTCCTAGAAACACATTATGCCCACTTTGCCAAACAAGAAAATTAAAATAAAATTACAAGGACAGTCCAGTTAGCAGTCTGTACTGCTGACTAGGCATGTACAGTGGTAGATTTACTTAGTTAAATGGTTTTCTTCATCGAATGGGGTGATTCCAAGTGGCATGTTCTCATTGGTTTGTTGTTGTTTAAATTTTATTGGTTGGGCATGTGGCCAACCACATGTTGCCATGTGGCCCAACCAGAGGCCACCACGTGGCAGCACGGGAGGCCACAAAATATTTGGTCAAGTCTGAATGGCAGAAGCGAGGGTCAAACTCACGACCAACTAACATCAATCACCAAGCTGAACCATTGTGCCATGCATATAATACTTACCATATTAAGTTTGGCAGATATATTTATTTTAACATTGTTTTGTGTTGGGGGAAGGCGGTTGGGGTCTAGCCCCAACCCTGGTCACTTCCAGAGGTAGGAGCATGGGCAAGAGGTTAGCCCCATGTCCTCGCTCGTCACCATTAATGTAAATAACAACTTCCAACGATGCTTGTGACAAGCAAGAGTTAGAAACTGTCATCTCGAGCCATAACCTCTAACCGCCATGCACCAAAATTGCCAACGATGACCACCACCATGCCACCATGTGCCCATGTCCCAAGGTTAAGAATGATGGTTAGCCTAACTACCGATGCATTTAAAATTTTGTTTATTCCCTCATTGGGAAAATTAGCGCGATGACAATTTCACACGATTTTTAGAAAAATCGACGCTCAATTAAATGGATTTCAGGAGGATTTCTAGGATTGTGCCAGATTTTGAGGAATTTATGGAATAAATAGTGGAGAAACTAAGGAAATTCATAACTTCTCCAGTTTTTGGCAAAATTCGATGCAAAAAGAGGCTAGATAGGAATTTTTGGGAATTTTGGAGCTGAGGGAATAGGTTTCAAAGTTTTTTGAGTATTGTAAACACATTTAATCACACTTTTGAGCATAATAAAAAAGTGCCAAGCCATTAGAAGATGGACTAAGGAGACGTAGCCCAGGCAGGGTGAACTCCTTCATCATATTGTGTTGTATGACTATTTATGGTGATGTTCATGTCTGATATATGTTGTTGTTTAGTGTTTTATTCATGTTAATTTGCTTATGAAATTCACATAAAAGCATACAATATCTCATGTTAAACTTGCAATTAAACTCATCATCCTCAAGAACTTTCTTTAAATTTTGAATTGGATCTTAGCATTGCAAAACTAATATTCCCATTCAGATCAAGTTGGTATCAGAGATCTAGGTTTACTTGTGAAAGGAGGATTTAATTTTTTTTGCAACTATTTAAATTCTTACAAGGCTTAAGCTAAAGAGAGGAGAAGGCCAACTTGTGGGTGCAGGTTCTTTAGTTGGAGCAAGGAAACCGAGGGCACAGTCACCACAATTTCCACCAGAAGATTCACCTCCAGTTGTAGTAGAAGCTTCAGTAATAATGATTCATGAAGGAGGAATTGATAACATGTTAGAATATTAGAAGGATTTTAGGAAGGCTTTCGTTGACATGACAAATATGGGGGAGGTCCTTTATGAAGAGAGGAACAAAAGGTTGCAGGGTTAAAGCTCGAGGCCTCCAAGATGAGGGGGTTTTGCAAGAGGAGGAGGTAATGGAAATGGTGATAAGCCACCATATCCTCCACCATCATCCTCAACACCATCTTCACCTTCATATTCATCCTCTTCCACTACTACAACCCTTACACATACTCATCAACCTACCTCAAAAGGAATTGGTAAACAACCCTTGTTAAAAATAGATATCAAATTTGAGCTACCTATGTATAATGGTGAAGTGAATGCAGAGAAGATGGAAAATTGGGTTCGTAAGTTGGAGGCCTATTGTATAATTTAAAACCTTCAATATGATGATACAAAGATACAACTAGCTTCCTTGAGATTGGAGGGTGCAACACTAGTATGGTGGTAATCCAAGACACAATATGAGATTAAAAAAACTGGTAATATCTCACTCTCTTGGTATAATTTCATTGTTGCAATTTAAGGAAAAATTTACCCTCTATAATATATGCAAAAAGGCATCATGAATTGGCAGAACTTCAGACAGCTTAAGGATCAAATTGCGTAAGATTACACCGAAGAATTTAGAAAAAGAGCTCTTATGTTAAGTGTTGATTTTCATTCACAAGACACATTGATGAAGTATATTGGGGGTTTACATAGCTACCTAAGGCATACTTTCCTTATGTTCAATCCCACTAGTTTAGATGAGATTTGTGTGCAAGCCACCCACCTTGAGGCAAGAGGGGAAAATATTCCAGAAGAGGTTAAAATTAATTCATTTAAGGGTGGAGAGAAAGGAATCGGTTTCAAAGGAAAGGGAAAGAAAAATGCATCCATTAAAAAGGAAGGAGATAAAATGACATGCAAACATTGTTCCAAAGACGGTCATGATGAAGGCTATCGTTAGAAGCTTCATCTAGAGATGAGACCCAATAAATTCAACAACAAAGGAAAACAAAAAACAACTGCAACCACTCAACAGGATTTGGGATCCGACTCAGGTGATGAAACAAAAATTACAGCCATGTGTATGAAGGGAAACTAATCCATTTCTAGCACTAGTTCATCAAATGGTCACACTAATACTCCAAATGAAGAAACAAGAATTGAATTATTTCATGTGAGGGTTATATAAAAACATACAAAAATTGACACACTATTTGATAGTGTGTCTCAAGCCAATTTAATATTTGAAGACTTAGTCAAGAAAATTAATCTTAAAAAAATTTCTCATCACAAACCATATCCATTGGGTTGGAAATGCAAGGACACAAATTTGAAAGTTACAAGAAAGTGTATTCTTCGGTTTGCAATCACAACAAACTTCATTGACAAAGTTGAATTAGATGTTGTACCACTTGATATTTCACGAATTTTTTTGGGTATTCCTTACCTCTATGATAGAAAAACTATCTTCTATCACCATGAAAACAAGTACCACTTGTTCAAAAATGGCGTGGAGTATATTGTGAGAGCTCATCACAAGAAACTAAATCTTTCAATATTTAATGTTGGGAAAATGAAAAGACTAGTGAATTCAAGAAATATTTGTATGCTTCCTATGATTAAACCAAAGAATGGTGTTGATTATGAAGAATTATAAGGTTGTGATCCAAAGTTTCAATATGGTTTTATTGAATTGGTTAATCAAAATAATGAGATGTTTCATGTAATATTCCCAAATGGGAAAAGCAGGAATATAGTGCACAAAACTAGAAATAGCAATGTAAATCAACACATCAATAATTGATACCAATATGGAGCCATATCATTATGTATAAGAACAAAAAATCAATACAAAATAGTGAGGCACAATTCATATGATATGAGGAAACCAGCCTCCCATAAATAATCACTCCCAAAAGTGAGATGCTGCTACAATACAAAATGCCGGAGAGTTGCTACAGTGAAGTCATAACATGCATAAATACAGCTAGAGATCATAAAATGATACAAATATAATTATATATGCCTCAATATATGTTATACAAACAGATCTAGGCCATATATCAACTTTCCAAGGTAACCCAAGAGGGTTTCCAGAAAACACATACAATATGAAAATGTAAGTTGCAGCCCTAGGGCTGAAGGTTTTGCTTCAACAACAGAAATGAGAAGATATGGCTGAAGCTGATGTATAATCCTACATATCTTCTCCAATATATCCTATGGATGAAAGGATGTCCCCTCCACTGATGAAGAAATCACCTCCCAAAACACATACTGCAACCACCCCTGCAACTCCTCCCTAAAATAATGCAGATCTGGACTAAAAATATGTTGTAGGGGATAAAATGACCTTGGAATGATGCCAAATATATCAATAAAGCCCAAGGGGCTTCTTGAATAGCCTCCCACTGGAAGTAAACCTTCATCCACTGCAAAATAGCTCAGAAAACACCCAATACAATCCTCCACTGCTGCACCCTGCAACATAACACAACTCTAAGTAGAAATTGTGTTGTTGAACAAAGTTGAAGCTTGGCCTAATGCTAGAATGTGGAAATATAGTGTAGATATTCCTCCTGAGTGGGAACTAGAAGTCCCTCAAGGATAGAGGTGGGATTCCCGTGCGGGAACACCCTGTGTTAAACAACACTGTAATCTTAGCTAAACAGCTGAAGATAGCTCAAAGTCTTAACATACCATAAACAAATAATAATACAATCCTCCCCAAAATGGCTTCCATCCCCTTCCTTATATTCTTGGTGAGCTTCATCACCTTGGGCCCCACTCATTAAAGCCACTACTTCCATGCATGGAGTCTCCCTCCAAAACTTCAATGTCACGTAATGAATGCCACTCCTTCCATACCAGCGTTGTTTGATCTAGTCAAGGTTGGCCCATTCTACATGTTCCAACCCTTTTTCATAAAGAAAGGTCTTCAATCCAACTTTTATATGACCTCCTTTTACATTAGGAGTGTCTTTATTCCTACTAAGGAGATTTATGGGTCTCGATACCCTCTTATTCCTCTAACTAAGAGCAAAACCAAAAAGTAATATTCTAATTAGTTGTGTGCTAATTTAGGAATATTACAGTCCTCCCCTCCAAAATGTTTCTTGTCCTCAAGGAACCACAAGGATATAACTGAAGATCCTCCTCTCCTCCTCCTGTAGCATCCTCATGTGATAAGTTCCTCCAATGAACAAGGTTCTCTCTCATCCATATGTCCCCAAATTGCTCCTCCCAAATATATAAGCTAGCCTTTGGTGACAAATCCAAATGGCTCTCATCATGAAGAAGTGGGATATCCATGGAGGAAACTATATATGTTATAGATGCCTTCTTGAGGCATGGGATCATAAAATCATTGGGAACCTTCATTCCCATGTGAAGCTCCAAACCCCAAGCTATCATCCACACAAAGTGAGTCACCCTCCAAAAGGGAAACTCATGAAAAAAAACCTCCACCTTTGGCTCCAGAAATATAGGTGGGCTGCATATATGAACATGATAGACCAAATGACCTACGCCATGTTGTCTCTCTTTCGACTTATGGAAAGCGTAGAGTTGCTGCTGAAATTGGGCTGCAATAATGTTTCCCTCAAGAGACAAAAGGACAATTGGATCTTCAAAGACCCCTTCTCTAGTATCGTGAACCTTGCTAACCCAAGCCATCCCATACAAAGTGAATAGAACATAATTACCATATGGCATCCAAATTAGAAATATGCTCAGTGTTATGTGTAATGCTGGATGGTACCAATGGTTTCTCAAGTGGATACAATGTAGTTTTGCTAACTGTTGTTTCAGAACATCATGTGGCAAGTTGTCTTCCAACAATTTGCTAGTTGTTCATGTTTGCTCATCCACTAAGAAGTAGTAAATGGAATTATATATCAGCTTAGCATAACAAGAATAGCACAACACATGGCCCAAGCCATCCAAGAAAGGGTTTCCTCCATCACTGATATTGGTCTTAAAAAGACCATGTAGCAAAAATAGAAACTTGCCCTCTTGTGGAGCAATGCACTATACATATATGCGAAGAGAATGAAAATATTTTGTTACATGAACAATAAGTAAAAACATACCATTCTTACCATGCATTGTGAGTAGGCTAAAAATGAGGTCCATGGATGATCCCTCCCATGAGAATATCCTCATAGTGGTCTGAAAAATGAAGGGATGCATACTCGCATTGGAACACTCTATCAATAGATACATAGTACCAAGTGATAATGTTGTTGGCCTTTGAGATAAGGCTCTTGTCACTTCATGACTCCATTCTTTGACATGCCACATGCCAAGGTCATCCACCATCATGCTGCTATATGTGGGAGACCCCTTCCTATGTGGAAGTACCTCCTTATCATCCAATTCTGAAGGGTAGCCCCTTTGCACCCTGATTGCGCCATCCTCTTCTTCTTTTGAAATATCATGCCAAGTATTGGAGAAAATCAGCCCATACTCTCCCAAGATTAGCCAAAGCAACAATAGCTCTTTCTGCCTCCTCACATCTCCATCATATAGGCCATGGAGTGAAAACATGATGATTGAAATGAAAAATTTCACATCATCCCAATACAACCAAACTCCTTGCTGCCATATAATGCAAGTGCCATGCCAAGTCCCAACCACCAACATACCCCTTGAAGTAGGATATGTCAAATGCTGACCAAACTCTTTCAAGAGTAGCCAGCGCAGCCTTACCTCCTCCTGCCATGTGTCATAGGTCTACAAGAGTCTCTTCAGCCTCTTGCTCATCAACATCAACCATCCAACCAATGGTGAGTGTCTATCATCATGCTCCCAATGGGTATCCCTCCAATGGAGAATACCATACTCCCAAATCAAATCATTATCTTTGCATTTCATGGGATGTTGAAATGAAATCTTCTCGAGATCTCCATATGAAGACCACTCATCAATGACCGTGTTCAACCCATAAGGGTCCAAGCATAATGAAGGTAAGATCTTCTCATTGCGTCGTTAAGTGCCCATCAAGAAGGATCCATCATAATAATGGGAGATAAGATGTCTCTCATCAACCATCTGCCTATCCCCTGCTACATATGTAGAATGGTCATTGGAATGCTCAAATAATGGTTGGCCCCCCAACTCATCACTTCTACTCCATGACGGTGCATCTGCTGTCTCATGATCATGCTCGATGTTGAACATATAGTTATGCATTGGATTTTTTAGGAAAATACTCATCCTATCCTCCAAAAATATACAATCCAACCCCGAGAGTTGTGTGTATCTCAATAATGACATAATAGGATGAATGCATATCTCCTCCTTGATCCTATCAATGTTCCTCTGCTCAATGATAGTCTTGTGCTCCAAATCAACAGTGTATCTTGACCCTTGGTCATGCAATGGCATGTCCCCACAACCTCCCATATGATGTGCTGAAATAATAGAAAGTGGAAACATTTGCATACCTTGGTTTGTCTTGGGAAAATATTGTACTACTACAAGGGTTCCTCCCACCGGTGTGATGAATTCCCCAACTATTGATGATGATGGCTGCTCTTCTATGGCTACACCAGTGTTGGTATAAGTCTCCTCCTCCTCATGTATCTATGGAATAGTGCATGGGACTCCAAATGTCAAGAGATAAGACCACCTTGCAAAGGTGCAAGTGTTCTTTCTCCTTATGCAAGTAATGCTGTAGCAAGTGGTGGTGGAAGTTTCTTATATTTTGATTTCTTCTTGTCAAACCTCTTGATCAACCTTTGAGTAAAATTTGCATATGCAGTCACTCTTGCATAAATCAAATGGTTGAACCACCAAATGTTTGCTTCATCCTCAAGGTGCAACATTGCAATCTCAATAGCTTCTCTTTCTACTGCTGGATGTAGCAGGAAGAAAGCATCTAACTTCATTCCCCAAGCCCTTGCTATGCATATGGTTGACCCATCAAATGTAGACAATAGAAATATATTGTGCTTTCTCCTTCCATAGTTGCAAGGTCTCCTTTCTTCTTTGAGATGAATAAACTATGGGAGAGTCACATTCTCCCTGAAAGCTCTTGACTGATATTTTTATTCTGCAAGATGCTCACTTAGAATCTCATGATCTAAGTGTCCTCCATCTCCATGCATTTTGTCTTATTCTTCAAAAGGAAAGGTCATAGTATATTTCTTTGGAGCTCTATGCAATATCGGTTATTTCTTCTGCTGATAGGAAGTATAATGACCTTCCTCATCTTGGAACCCGATTGTGGTTTCATGGCTTTTTTCCATTCTTCTTTGTTTGACCTCCTTGGTGAGGTACCTCATAGATATGAAAAGTGATGCGATAAAACTCATTCCTTCCATCATTATGATCTCTTTCTCCTTCTTCTTATTCTCCTGATAGCATAATCGATGAGATCCACAGGCTGAGCCAAGATTATGCTCTGATACCACAGTAATATTCCCAAATGGGAAAAGCAGGAATATAGTGAAAAAAACTAGAAATAGTAGTATAAAACAACACATCAATAATTGAGACCAATATGGAGCCATATCATTATGTATAAGAACAAAAAATCAATACAAAATAGTGAGGCACAAGTCATATGATATGAGGAAACAAGCCTCCCATAAACAATCACTCCCAAAAGTGAGATGTTGCTACAATAAAAAATGATGAAGAGCTGGTACAACGCAATCATAACATGCATAACTATAGCTAGAGAACATACAATGATACAAATATAATTATATATTCCTCAATAGATGTTATATAAACAAATGTAGTCCCTATATCACCTTTTCAAGATAACCGAAGAGGGTTTATGGAAGATGCACACAATATGCAAATGTAAGTTGTAGCCCTTGGGCTGAAGGTTTTGCTACAACAACAGAAATGAGAATATATGGCTGAAGTTGATGTAGAATCCTACAGATCTTCTCCAATAGATCCTCCGGATGAAGGGATGTCCCCTCCACTGAATAAATCACCTCCCAAAACAGATACTGCAACCACCCCTGCAACTCCTCCATAAAATAATGCAAATCTAGACTGAAACTTTGCTGTAGGGGATAAAATCAACTTGGCATGATGCCAAATATATCAATAAATCCCAAGGGGCTTCTTTACTGGCCTCCCACTAGAAGGAAACATTCCTCCATTGCAAAACTAGCTCAGAAAACACCAAATACAATCCTCCACTACTGCCCCCTGCAACACAACACAAATCTAAGCATAAACTACGCTATTGAAGAAATTTGAAGCCTGGAATGATGCTGGAATGTGGAAATATAGTGAAAATAATCCTCCTGAGTGGGCACTAGAAGTCCCTCAAGGATAGAGGTGGGATTCTTGCTCGGGAACACCCTGTGCTAAACAAAAATGCAATATTAGATAAACAGCTGAAGATAGCTCAAAGTCTTAACAGACCATAAACAAATAATAATCCAATCCTCCCACAATGACTGAAATCCCCTTCCTTATATTATTGGTGAGCTTCCTCAACTTGGGCCCCACTCATTAAAGGCACTTCTTCCATGCATGGAGTCTCCCTCCAAAATTGCGTTGTCCCTCAATGAATGCAACTTCCATACCAATGTTGTTTGATCTGGTCAAGGTTGACCCAGTCTACATGTTCCAACCCCTTTTCACACATAAGGGTCTTCAATCCAGCTTTTAGATGACCTCCTTTCACATTATGAGTGTATTTATTACTACTAAGGAGATTTATGGGTATACATACCCTCTTATTCCTATAACTAAGTGAAAAATAAAAAATTAATATTCCAATTAGCTGTGTTCTAATTTAGGAATATTACATTTTAGGAGCCAAGGGGGTTACCTCCCAAGAGGATAATACAACATGAGATACAGTTGCAACAAGATTATACTCTTCCTAACATTTGCATGTATAGGATTTCGGTGATGGAGAGTGCTGAAATCAAAAAGAAAATCCAAGAGTTGTTGGAAAAAGGGATCATTCGACCAAGTACTTCACCATGCCAGTCACCTATTGTGTTGGTGCCAAAGAAGGATGGAACATGGTGCATGTGCATATATTTCCATGCATTGAACAAGATTACAGTAAAGAATAATTATCCACTTCCTATAATAGATGATTTACTTGATCAATTGAAATATGCAAAGTATTTTACTAAGTTGGACTTAAGGAGTGGCTATCATCAAATTAGAATTTCTGTGAGAGACATTTGGAAGAAAACATTCAAACCAAAGAAAGGTTTGTTTTAATGGCTTGTTATGCCTTTTAGTTAACGTAATGCTCCTGCTATCTTCATGTGCATGATGAATGATTTTTTAATTCCATTTATTGATGAGTTTGTCATCACCTACTTAGATGATATATTAATTTTTAGTAAATCAATTGATGAACATGTCATGGATGTAAGAAAAGTACTTTATGTCTTAAGGAAATAAAAATTGTTTTTGAAGATATAAAAATGTGAGTTTGGTAAAACTTCTTTGGTATAATTGGGGCTTATTGTTGGAGGAGGTGAGTTGATGATAGACCCATCTAAGGTTGAGGTCATTGTGAATTTTTCAATGCCCAAGACAATCACTGAGGTAAGAAGTTTGATGGGAGAAGCCAAATATTAGAGGAATTTTATTGCTAACTTATCTTTTATCGCAGCCCCTTTGCATGCATTGACTAGTGTGAAAATGTCTTCCAGTGGGGAGGCAAGCAACAAAAAGCATTTGATGCTTTGAAAGAAAAGATCAGTTTCGCCCCAGTGCTTGCATTACCAGACTTGAGACAACCCTTTGAGATTACAACTAATGCAAGTGTCTACACCATGGGCACAGTCCTTATGCAACATGGTAATCCCATTTAATTTCATTAAAAAACTTTCAATGGTGCAATGCTTAACTATCCTACTTATGACAATGGGCTTTATGCATTGGTTCAAAGTGTGAACAAATGGAAACACTACTTGATGGGAAAGGAAACCATCATACACACCGACCACCAACCATTGCAATACTTGCAATTAGAAGCTAAGTTGCAGCAGTCAAGGGACTTTCGATGGATGGGTTTCTTACAAAAAATTCACTTGGTAAGTAGGTATAAGAAAGGTATTTACAACAAGGTTGTTGATTTGATTTCTAGGCCTATTATTAGTGCAACTACTTCACTCCAGCATAATTTTTTTTTCATGAATTTCATGTTGAGCAATGTGCATGTGATAGTGACTTTCAAGATGTTTATGCAATCTTGAGTCAAGGAAAATAAGTAGAGGAATTGGATTACCATGTACATAATAAAATTTTGTATCATTTGGGCAAGCTTTGTATTCCATAGGGGGAGAGAGTGAATTCCATAAGGGAAACATTCACTTCTCTTATTGTTGGACATTTCGGTGTAAGAAAAACAATGACACATCTTTAGAGTTATTGGTATTAGCCTCGTATGCTTGAAAGTGAGTCATGTTTCATTAAAGGTTGTTCATTATGTGTAGTCAGTAAGCCTAAAAATAGGAAGTTAGGATTGTACACACTACTTCATGTACCTTCACATCCATGGGAGAGTGTTTCTATGGATTTTGTAGGAGGTCTTCCTTTGTCAAAAATAGGTCATGATTATTTGTATGTAATTTTGGATAGGTTCAGCAATATGTGTATACTAAAAATATGTAAAAAGAAAATCACAGCTAAAAACGCAACTCACTTATTCTTTCAGCATGTTTGGGTTCATTTTTTTTTCCCACATCCATTTTTAGTGATCGAGATTATTGATTTGTTGGGAATTTTTGGTCAATTTGTGAGACTTGATGGACACCAAGTTGAAGAACAATACAACCTTTCATCTGCAAATATATGGTCAAATCGAGGTGGTTAATCAAACTGTCATACATCTTCTTTGAGGATACTACAAAAACATCCTAAGTTGTGGGATGAAAACTTGCACTACATTCAACATGCTTACAACCGTGTAAAACACTCCTCTACACAAACATTGCCATTTGAGGCATGTCTTGGATACTTGCCTAGATCACCATTGGATTTAATTTTTGGGAAGGATTTCGCTATTAATTTCCATAGCGACATAGAAAAAGCCAAGAATTTCATAGAAAAAATCTAATTGATACATCAAACAGTTCAAGATCAACTTGAAAAGAGGCAAGGAAAGTACAAAGAAAGGCACGACAAGCATCATGTATATCACAAGTTCTAAGTTGGTGACGAATTTTGGCTTCACATTAGAAAAGAGAGGCTTCAAGGGGAAGGTAAAAAACTGAAACCAATCTGTTATGGTCCTTTCAGAATTTTGAAAAATATTGGTGAAAATGCCTTCAAGTTAGATGTTCCTTCATACATGAAAATTTACTCTTTTGTTAATGTTGAGAACTTGAGGTTGTATGAGCCTCCATTGTTTGAATATCAAGGAGAACAGGTTCAGATTCCTTCTATTGAAGAATTTTCTCCTGAATACCTTGATGAGCTTCTTCAAGACACCATTCTTGACTGAAGAAAAAGGACATAAAAAACATGGAGCGTTGACTACCTTTGTGTGGGGCTCAAAGGCACAAATCCTTCTAAGGCCAAATGGATCGAGATTGGAAAGGTGAGGGAACTGTAACCTCATCTGCTGAAAAAATGAAAGAGATATTTTAGGGTCAAAATTATGCTCAAAATTATGCTCAAAAATCAAATTTGTTGGATCAATATGGAACCTGAACGACCACGTAGATCTCATCATTCTAAATCCGGAGCAACTTGTTTAGCAGAAAACCAATACTGTATGCTCCGAGAAGTGCATTCTATACACTTTGTCAAACAAGAAAATTAAAAAAAAAATTACATGGACATCCCAGTCAACATTCTGTACTGTTGACTGGGCATGCACAGTGGCAGGTTGACTTGGTGAAAGGGTTTTCTCCATAATGGGGTGATGCCAAGTGGCATGTTCTCATTCATTCATTGGTGTTTGAATTTTATTGGTTGGGAATGTGGCCAACCACATGCTGCCATGTGGCACAACTAGAGGCTTCCACATGGCAACACAGGAGGCCACAAAATATTTGGTCAAGCCTGAATGGCGCAAGCGGGGGTTGAGCCCATGACCAAATAACACCACGCACCAAGATGAACCATTGTGCCACACATATGATACTTAACATATTAAGGATGACATATATATTTATTTTAATGTTATTTTTCATTGGGGGCAAGGGGTCAAGGTCTAGCCCCAACAATTCTCACCTTTGAAGGTGGGACCATAGGCATGAGCCTAGCCCCGCGCCCACGCTCGTAACTATTAATGTAAAAAACAATTGCCATCAGTGCTTGTGACCATCCGGAGCTTGAAACTGCCAACTCGAACCATAACCTCTAACCTCCAGGTGCCAAAACCACCAACAATGATCACCACCATGCCACCATGTTTCAACGTGATAGGGTTAAGCCCAGCGGTTAGCCTAACCACCAACACATTTAATTTTTTTTTATTAAACCATATTGTATATGGTTAAAAATATGATTTTTAGGCCTCACTGGGAAAATTAGCGCGACGACAATTTTTCCCGATTTTTGGCAAAATCAGCACTCAGTTAGGTTGATTCCAGGAGGATTTGTAGGATTTTGTCGGATTTTGAGGAATTTTTGGAAGGAATAGTGGATCAACTCATGAAAGTAACAAATTCTCCAGTTTTGGGCCAAATTGGATGTAAAAAGAGGCTAGACATGCATTTTTGGGTATCCTGGAGCTGATGGAAGAGCATTATAAACACATGTAGTCACAATTTTGAGCATAATAGAAGAGGGCGAAGCCATTGGAAGTTGGATCAATGAGAAATATCCCAGGAAGGGTGAAATCCTTCATCATATTGTGTTGTGTGACTGTTTATGGTGATGTTCATCTATGATATATGTTGTTAATCAGTGTCTTATTCATGCTAATTTTCTCATGAAATTCACATAAAAACACATAATAAATTATGTTAAACTTGAAATTAACCTCATCGTCCTCAAGCACTTTCTTTAAATTTTGAATTGGATATTTGTACAACAAAACTAATATTCCCATTCAGATCAATTTAATTACTACACATAGTTTCATTAAAGAAAAGCATGTTAATTGATTTCTTTGCCTATTGCCAAATTTCCATATAATGATTGGAAATGCATGATCTATCTCACGTGAAGGAATATGTGACAACATAGAACATAATAGGGGATGATGAAATTTATCAACCTCTATATATTCTATGGTAATTGAAGATAAATATGTGATTTTTAAAGACATAATAGACAAAACCTCTAGATATAATTTCCATGAACTATCAAAAAAATTATGATATTATATTGTAAAACGAAAGAGACCAAATTAATGACTATATGTATTCTTTCACTCAAATCATCATCTCACATATAATGGAGAGGATTTAAAAAATGTGTTAATGGAGGTATGTCTAGAGTTTAATTATTGCCTAGATAATAATGAAAAATATTTCAAATAATATTATAGGAGATAATTCCATCTATATATTATGAGCAACAAATTATGATATTATTTTGTAGTTCTCTTGCAAGCATAATTTTTTCTTCAGTTGGAATCCATTATTTTGATGGATTACAAACGTAAAAATAACTTAAGTTCCTACATTTAATAAAACAATGGAACATTATTTTATCTTACTAGTCTTCTTAATGCAACATCAATATTCATAATCCTATAAAAAAAACTCCATATGGAGAGATAACATATATTATGTTACTAAATTTAATTTAAAAATGGACCATTATTTTATCGTAATAATCTTCTTAAGGAAACATCAATATTCATAATTATGTAAAAAAAACTCCATATAGAGATAACATACTATGCAATATTTGAGTGTAGATAATAATTACAATATTTTAATAAGTTTTTACTAAATTACACTATAATAGATACACAAATCCTTATAAATATTTATATGAGAAAATAAATATTTGTCTACATGTTGGATGCATGTATTAATGGTTAAACACATACATAAAATAAACAAGAGATAATAAAATCATGAGTTAAATTTACTATTCACAATGATATATATTTATAATACATTCTTATTACCTTGGTTTTCATATATCAAGTGGTCTCTTGGACTCTAATGAGATTTCATATTCCACACCATAGCTCTTAGTGTATTAGGTGTTTGACATTCCCCCCTAAGCTAAAAAGAGTATATATGAGTCAAAGAAGAGAGTTGTAATACAAAAGTGGCAATGAATGGATAAATGCGCTCTTTGAAAACATGGCATAAGATGAGAAAATTTGAGGTCTCAATCGATAGTGGTTTAAGGATGGCCAACAACATTGGAACACTTATTGCAGTTCCTTGAACTCTTCCAAATATGGAAAAAAGATGAAGTCTTCCACTAGAGGAAGTGCTCCATATTTTCTTGAAAATGGAGATCATTGCGGTCTCAACCTGAAACACTTGGTGCAGTTCCTAGAATAGTTACAAATATGGAAAGAATTTGTTAGTCTTCTACAAGAGGAAGTGCCCCCAATGCTTTGAAGAGGGAGACCATAAACTTGGAAAAGGAAGGTCTCAACCTGTAGAAAAAGAGAGAACCTCAACCTATGGTGGTTTAAGGAAGGCCACCAACCAAAGGCATGCTTAGGGCTTCTTTGTCTCTGGCTACACCTCTTAATCTGGGTATGGTTTTCTCTAGATGTAGGCTCAGAGAGCAGGTTCGGGTTGTGGCTCAAGATTGATTCATGTAACTTTTAAAAATATAGATGATTATCAATTCCCCCATGTAATATATAAGGTGAGAAGATGAATAAAAATCAACAGCATGAATTTTCAATACTCAAGAAAAAATTCTATGATATGATCAAAATATCTTCTTGGTTATTGAAGCCCATTGCCAAGAAATGATCCCTCCAAGGTGAATCCCCGTTCTTGCAGGAGGCTTATTTATAAAGAATTTGTTTGAATGATTAGTGTGTTTATGAAAATTATTACAAGGTTAAGTATAAAAACAATTATTTTTCACATCGCCAACTCTATCACAATGTTGAAGTTTGATAATATGTGGTGAACGTGGAAGAAGAGTAGGATCTGTAAGAGGTGAAGATGAGCTTTCTTAAAGAAAACAAACACTTTGAAATGGGATTGGCTTTGAGTAATATTGAAAATGAAATGATACATCATTGTCATATCCAAGACTGGTTCTATGCTTGTTGTAGTCAAGCTCTTCCCAAGTTTTGATGATGGGCTTGGGAAGTCCATGCTGAATTTATGCATATGCATGAAAATATACTCTTTGAATGACTTTATTAGTTTGTGGAAGATAATCAGGGCCTGCCTCAATATCAAAGAGAGGATTTTTCTAAACAAAGCTAAGTACAAAATGATACTTGTTACACCATTTTTTGTTCATCTAACCTGTTACTATTTGATGGACCTAAGTACACCATGTAAGACCAATTTAACCCTATGTAAAATTTCTTTCAATATGAAAAATAACTTAGTAAACTACCTTTATTAAGTTGTTTATGGTCTAAACAGGAAACCCCAAGAGAAAATATTAAATAAATCTACATTTGTTTGATTTTCCTCAAGGAATAATTAGTTAAACAACAATTTAATTAATATTCCTTGTCATATTTAACCCAAAACAGGAGAATTAATTGGATAAATTATTATGTATCTTATTATTTTCTAGGAATAATTATTTAAACCTTATTTAAATAATATTCCTTGTTAAATTTGACTAAATCATTCATTAATAATTAAATAAATCCGTATTTGTTTGATTATTACTCAACCACATCCTTAAAATGATAAATAAATCATTTATTTATTTATTATTTACAAATAAAGGGATTTTACCCAAGTCAAATTCTTTTTCCTTCCAACAAATATAATAAAATATTCCATAAAAGTTGGATCTTGATTTGGTTAATAATATTTTAACTATGCACAAATATCTAGACTAACTCAATATTTTGTTATAAATAGAAGAGTTTTTCCATTAATTCACTACCTTTTGTTGCCTAAAGATTACTCTGGATCTATACTTTTGGTCTGACTTTGATCCACCATAATTGTCATATTTTTCTATATTTTTGCTTGTGAGCTCCCTTTGAGTTCCATTTTTGTTTGGGTTTTCTACACCATCAAGAGAGAGGGATTTTAGATTTGAAGTGTTGAGGGCTTACAAGAACCGATCCCATTGAGGATAATTGGTAACATCCTTCTATGTTTTCCTCCTAGGTGCCATTAATACAAAATTCATTCAACATATTTTGTCTTGTCTATTGGATGCATGGAGCAACTCTCGTTTTTATTTACTGCTTAATGTCTTTTAATTCATAGATCTAGATTTTTGTAGCATTTATCTTGGTAACGTAATTTAAGATCTAAAGAAATTGGCAGCCATCTTTGTTGTTAGAGCTATTTTTATGCATGGCTAAAGTGAGCCTTTTTCATACACTTGCGATTAAGATTCATACTAACAACTAGCGACTCCACACTGGTTTACGATTACGACCGCTGTCGTTTTTCAGATCCTTGCATATCCATCTACTTCAAACCCTAGGATTTCTCTTTAGATTCTTGTTTTTCTTTTCTTGATGTTTTTTTTAACCCATAAAACCCTATAACATTGAAAATTCTAACTTCCGTGTGTTTTCAGACCTATTGCACAGGTGAACGACATCAACCGCAGTCCGTGTGTTTTCAGACCTATTGCACAGGTGAACGACATCAACCGCAGCTGAGACAAAAAATTCTTCTGAAACCTACTCTCGAGAGTGTTGGAAGTGTAGGTCATACTTTTTGGGCCAAAACCTATGACCTAAACCTCCAGGGCGTAGAAAATAGGCAAGAACCTATGACCTTAGTAGAAATCAGGTCAGAAAATGCGACCTGGACTTTTTGCGGGAGTTTTTCTGAAATTTTTTTGGGTTTTTCTGGGTCTCTATTCAAGGTTGTCTGACCTCCGTCTCTGCCCATTTTGGACCTATAATTGTTCTGTTTTACTCATCTTAGTGGGAACCTAGCCCTCTAGGGCTTCAGTACCTTCCACATTTTCTGGAAGAGTTTTAGCTGCTGCAGGTTGTCTGAAATCTTCAGAGTGTTTAGCCATTTTTCAGATCTGATACCTTACCTTCAGATCCACTTTAGATCAGTTATTTATCCATCCAAAACTCCTCTTTTCAGTTTTTTTTTGGTTTTCCACTAGGGTCCTCTCTGCTTCCCTCCAGGAGATAGCCTTTCGCCACCTCATTTACTGCAATTTTTCCTCTGACTTTTTGTTGTTTTTCTGCACTTATTTCCAACAGATTTGACCTTTAGATCCTTGTCCCTCCCAACCTTAGATATATTACTTATTTTGGTGTGTTTTGGCTAGATTTTTTCCCAGCTACAGACTACTTGTTGAGAGGCCTGCCTCCTTGGGTTTATATTATTGCATTATTAGATTTTTATTTTATGTTATTTCAGTTTCATATACTGTTATCTGCAGGTTTATTTACAATTATACAACACACTTTTTATTTTTCTCTACAAATGTCTGAGTTTAAAAATTAAAATTTACACACTTAAGACACACACCCTAAGTGAAGAAGAGCTTGGTTAACACTGCCAAGAAAATACTTTAACATTGAAATCAATTGATCCTGCACCTCTCTTCCCTTGTTTCAACATTTTAATCAATTGATCCTAAACCTCTCCGCCCTTGTTCGTCTCTCTTCCCTTTGTGCCGTTTTTGTGCCATCACCATTGCGCCACCAAAGTTTTTATCCCAGAGACTTCTTAGCCTTCATCCTCAGTTTTAGGTAGGAAAACTTACTCCTCCGCATAGGATTGGAGTTAGTCCTCCACCAAGTCTGCACTACGACTCCTCTTCTGGTTCATTTGGTTCCCCTTCTGGCTCCGCCCCCAGTTCTCCTCATGTCACCTTCACCATGTCTGGTTCAAGACCTAACACTGGTGGTAGCCTCGGCCCTAATTCTGGGAATAATACTAGTGGGATCGCAATAGGAACTACCCCGGCTACGCCCTTGCTCCCCTATATGGCAGGCCTTAGTTTTCCTGATTTTAACCAATTGATCATTGACCCTATACACCATGACGCTAGTTGTCCTGCTATTCCAATCAAGCTCCCTTCCGACATTCCCAAGTTTCAAGGTCTTGCTAGAGAATATCCTACCAATCATGTTTGATCTTTCCACACATGGTCTTTGTCTAACTCCATTACCGATGACTCTATCCATCCTCGGTTGTTCCAACGTATACTTAATGGTGAAGCTTCTAAGTGGTATGTTGATCAGGCCTCACCCTCTCATACCACCTTTACGACTCTTGCCCGAGCTTTTCTATCTTATTTCTAGCTTCCCCTCCATTATGACACTTATACCAAACTTTTGACTTCTTTCCATTAACCGTCTGCGACTTGCCTATCCGATCATGTCCAGGAATAACGGAGAAGAAAGAGCTTATGTCGAGCCCATACCTTCAAAGACCGTGTATACATGGACTAGTTCCTTAGATCTCTTTTTCCTACTATAGGAAAGGATGTTGCATCACATTTCGCTCAAATCAAAGAATCCGCTCTCCAAATTGCGTTAAAATATGACCTGATCTATGCTTACTTGGGTTATGTTTATACCGTTCTACCTGATCTTCCTTGACCCGATGGTGCCAATGTAGTGGGGGCATCTCATTCTGCCGACAGTATCATTGGAGCTCTCTCTCATCCATACACTCAGCCTCCCATGGGCTATGGTTTTCCTTGGGGGGGTGGGGTAGCACCTCTTGCACTTTTCTCCCTCCCGGTAGCATGTATCCAGGATACGGCATGCCTCCTCCTTTTTCCCAACCTCCTATTTACAACATTTTATCCAACCTCCTTATTATCTGTATCCACAGCTTAGTTCTCCAGCTCCTCCAGCATTAGCACCTCCCCCTCCCTTGCCTTCTCAACCCTCGCAACAAGAGCCACTACCCCCTCAGGGGCAAGTGTATGCACAACAGGGCGTGACTAATCCTCCTCCCTCCAAAAATAAGAGGAAAGGCACTCAAAATCAATCTGACCCTGGTAATCCTAGACCTAATCCTCAAAATAATACTCCTAACACTGCTAACGAGCAACAGGGCACTCAGCCCAAGTAGGACAGGCATGTTCGCATGAATAAGCCTTGTTCTTGTTGTGGTGTTTATGGTAATTACACGTACGATTGTCCTATTTTACCATAGATGAAGCAGATGTGGGAGTCTCAAGCAACATTGCAAGGACAAAAAGCCTCCCATTCCGTCCCTCCCAGTGTTGCGCCTAGTCACCCGGCTATGTTTACTAATCCTTTCCCTCAGCAAGGCTTTGTGGCTACCCAACCACCTAAAGGTCGGGTAGCCACTCAACCTCCTCCATCTGGTACCTCTGATTACCAGATTCTTATGATGAATTCTAACCAACCTATAATCATTTACCTCAACCTTCAGACTCAATCTTGTTAATACAACAAGCCTCCCACTACGTCTGTCCCCGAACCACCTTCTTCGGGTTCTACAAAGCCTCTTTAGAAAACTAATGGTCCTTTGCAGATCCCTCAACCTAAGCCAGAGGTTCATACCAAGATCCATAAAGGACCACTACGCAGAAATGTTGCTTCTAGAAAAGCTACCCATTCGTATAGTATAGTAGATGTTTTGGTGCACTCTCCTGCTGCCATTTCAACACTAGAACTCCTCCAGTCGTGCCCTTCACAACGAAAAGCTCTACTATCTGCCATGGACACTATAGATCCTTCCTATGATTGCTTGATCATCTTCGATGTTGACCGATCAGAACATCCTCCTCTCCCTACTCCTGTCGCCTTCCAAATCCTAGTCAAGATCCGAAACGCCAACATTTCCCGGTGCATCATTGATGAGGGGGCATCCACCTGTGTGATGTCTGCTTTGGTTAGGAAGAAACTCAAATCACCTGATTTGGCTCCTTCCACGATCACTCCTCGAGCATGGGATGGCCACGCCTCCCATCCCATTGGCCTATTCCGCAATTTTCCTATTACTCTTGCGGGCAAGACTGTTTGTGTTGACGTAGAAGTCATTGATGTCCCCTTAGATTACAACATTCTATTGGGTCATAGCTACACCTATGTGATGTTTGCTGTCCCATCAGTGGTTCACCGCAAGATGTCCTTCCCTCATAATGGAAATATAGTCACTATTGACCAATCGACATATTACGAACTGAAATCTCAAACCTCCCTTGAGTCCATCATCTCTTCAGTGGCCAATAAGCTAACCATCGATCCTTTGACAAGTGTCTCACCAGGTGTCTACAAAGACTCCTCTTTACTTGGTACATTCCCTAGTCTTCCTCCTCTTGTCTCTAATCCCAACTCATCGAATGTTTGCATGATGCAATCGTCTCGGACTTCCCTCAAGTAGCTCTCTTCGGCTAGTCAGCAACCTCGCCATCCACAGCCTACTCCTAGCCCTTTGATTCATCCTTCTGGATCCCCTCCTCCTGGCCCTTCACCTACAGCTGGTGTCCATGAGCCTCTCTACCCTTCTAGAATGGTTCCTCGAGGCCTTAACCGTCTTGGAGTCATCCCGCCTATCCATTACCCCTCCGGTCAGATACCGTTCTTAGCTCCCCCTCCTGGAGTGTACACGGTACCTGTCATGGCTACCCTTTCTCTTCCTAACCTGACCCTGGGGATTCTTGTATGGTACCTTGATCCCCCAGTCACTACCTCACTTGGTAAACCCAAACCTTATCTTGCTTTGACCCCAGTTCAACCAGTCCCTATGACTTCTCCTGCTGCTATAGTGCCTCAGCCACCTCAACAGGAACCTCCTCCTATTGCAACAGCTTCGGGTAACGGGGGAAAAGCCAGCAAGAAGGAAACCAAAGGCAAGGTCGCCTTGACAAAAATTTCCCCTCCTCGGCCACCAAAGTGTACTATCCAATGTGATTTGTGTGACATTTTCAGTCATTCCATCCATAATTGTCCGGAGTTGCCCCACCTCAAGCCCATGGTCAATGAGACGTTTCTGGAGTCTGATATCCCTAAGTTCTATGTCACTATACCCGATTCAGTCCCAAAACTCAAATCACCCTTGTTATTTGTGCAATTTTCATGGCCACTACACTCACCTCTGTCCTCGCCTTGAAGAGTATCATTCCTCTTTGGAAGCGTTCCGCCAATTTGAGGCTAAGCATGACAAGTTAACCTCTCACTTTTTTGCGAGTTCTGCTTCGGTAGAACCAGAGGATCTGCCTACTCCCATTGACATTCCCCATCCCAATGTTGAAATGACAGAATCTTCGGCCACCGTTTTCTACCTATCATCATCCATGAGACCCTCAGTGGAAGTCCCCTTGGAGACTTCCCCTGATGTTTCGCCTGACCTCCCTTTAGCGATCACCCTGGGCTGAACATTGGTAGATCCCTTATTTGCTTACTCTTCTTTCATCCCCCATGATGTTGTGAATGTGAGCCTTTCTTCACATGATGATGAATTACGTAGCTCTACCGCGTCAGGTGGTCTCCATTCCTCTAGTCACCCCAATCTTCCATTCATATGAAGACACTATGGAAGCCATGATTGACCTTGACTTTCCATGGGATGATATGCACCACCGTGCGTACTTCCTCCCGCAGTAGTCCCATGACCAATATGCTGTGGAAACTAAAGACTTCATTCCCGATGAATTCGATTGGTTTAGAAATCCCATCCCTGCACCTAATGCTTTCGAAGAAGGAAATATGGGCAATATCTCTTCTACCATTAAAATTAACATTTCTAACAAACCAAGGGTAGAATAAAATATCACCTTAGGTTCCTAATGCACCCCAGAAGAGGTTGAGGCTTGCACCAAGCTATTCAAATAATTCCAAGATGTTTTCTCCTGGTCCTATTCAGAAATGCCCAGACTTGATCCCGCCATTGTTGAACACCATATTGATACATGGCTCGATGCCAATCCTGTCCGTCAAAAGTTGAGACCCATTAATCCTTCCAGACGAGAGGCTGTCAAAGTTGAAATTGATAAGCTCAGGTAGGCTGGTTTTACCTATCCCATAGAATACACCACTTGGGTGTCCAATCCAGTTCCCGTTCTCAAGAAACAAGGCACCATCCGTGTCTGAACTGACTTTCACGACCTGAACAAAGCTTGTCCCAAAGAAAAATTCCCCGCACCGTTCATTGACCAAATCATTGATGAGTGTGCAGGGCATGAGGTTCTATCCTTTATGGATGGTTTCTCTAGGTACAACCAAATTGTTATCCGTCATGCTGATCAACTTAAGACTACGTTCATTAGTCTGTGGGGAACCTTTGCCGATCAATTCATGCTGTTAGGCCTTAAAAACATCGGAGCCACTTTTCAGTGGGCTATGTCTTACTATTTCCATGACCTGGCTCACATTATCCTTGCTTATTTAGATGACCTCACTGCACGTTCTAAACATCAGGCATAGCACCTCCATGATCTTCATATTGTCTTTCTCCGATGTCACAAGTATAATATCTGCCTCAACCCACTAAAGTGTGACTTTTGTGTTCCTGCTGGTCATCTTCTAGGCTTCATTATGTCTAAATATGGCATCACGCTTGACCCATTGAAATTTCAAGCCATCCTTGAGCTTCCTATCCGTCGTACTTTACACTAGTTACAAAGCCTCCAATGCAAAGCTAATTTCCTTCGCCGATTCGTACCTGACTATGCCACCACCGTGCATAGGTTCCTTAGACTCCTCTGCTCTAACATTCCATTTGTGTGGGATGCCTATATCCAAGAGTCTTTTGATGCCCTGAAACATACTCCACATTCGCTCCCTTGATCTGGCCCCCTAACTTTGATAGGGATTTCATCCTGTACATCTCCACTTCCAACTAATCAATCGCTGGAGTCCTTATTCAGGAAGATGACAATGGAATTGAGCATGTTATCAATTATGTCAATAAGAACCCAGTAGGTCCTCCTGTATCCTACTCACATGAAGAGAAATTAGCACTGTCTGTCGTGTTCTCGATCCAGAAACCTCGTCATTACATCCTCATGCATTCCACCAATGTCGTTACTAATTCCAACCTTATGGCCTTCCTATTGAGTCACTGAATCGTCAATGGGAAGTACGCCCATTGGATTGTTATCCTCCAGGAATTCGATCTTGAATTTTTCACACCCAAAAGTAAGAAAGGTTTATCCCTCCCTGAACTCATTTCTGAATTACCTACTGGTACGCAGGATCCTCCAGCTAATGATGATTTTGCCGATGAACATTTGTTTTCCATTACCACCAATGATCCTTGGTATGGTGACATCCTTACTTATTTTTGAACCCAAAAGTTCGCCCTCCATATTGACCATGATGCTCGATGACGTATCCGACACCAGGCCCCCCGCTACCTTCTTATCGGTGACGACCTTTATCGTCGTAGTGTAGATTCTATCCTTCGTTTTTGTCTCACACATGCTGAAGCAGAGCAAGTCCTCAATGCCTGTCATAGTGGCACTTGTGGTGGCCACCTCTCTAGTCTGGCCACTGCCCAGAAAATCATGCACGTTGGGTACTTTTGGCTTTCTCTCTTCAGTGATTGCACTGAAGCAGTAAACACTGCTCCAATTTCCAACATTTTTACCCTAAGGCATGAGCCCCTCTAGCTCCCCTCTATCCTGTCATCTCAGCCAGCCCCTTTTGTAAGCAGGCCATAGATTTTATGGAGTGTCGACTGTCGTCTACTGGTAAACACAAGTATATCATCGTGGTGGTTGACTATTGCATCAAATGGGCTGAGGCCATGCCAACATTTAACAAATAACAACAAAACATCTACCGCAACCCTATTTTTATTTAATCATGTGATCACTCAATTCGAGGTTTCGAAACAATTGGTCTTTGACCGTGGTCGACATTTTGAAGATGAGATATGGCATGAGCTATCCTCATTGTTGGGTTTTGAGCACCAATATTCCTCCTCCTATTACCCCCAAGGTAATGGCCAAGTTGAAGCAGTCAATAAAATCCTTAAAACCATTCTTCAACGGACGGTGGATAAGCACAAAACCAACTGGAACCTTATGCTCTTCCCTGCTTTGTGGGCCTATAGAACTTTTGTTAAAACTACCACCAGGTTTACTCCTTTCCACTTTATTTTTGGAGAGGAGGAAGTCTTACTAATCAAGTGTGAAATCCCTTCCCTTCATCTAGCCGTCGAAATTCTCCCTGACACCCAACCTTTAGAACAACGACTTATCATGCTTGAGCATGCTTCCAAAGACCGTTGTGTTGCATTGGAAACCATCGAAGTGGCTAAGAAACGTACCAAAGCTCAGTATGACCAAAAAGTCCACCCTCGTACTTTTCACGAAGGTGATATTGTTCTAGTGTATGACCAGGCCCATGATGTCCTCGATCATGGGAAGTTTGACTCATTATGGCTAGGACCTTACATCATCAGTAAGGATTTAGGTAAGGAGGGCTATCACTTAGAGGATCTCAAAGGCCATCCCCTTCCTAATCCTCGCAATGCACTCTATCTTAAGAAATACTACCCTTATCATTTCCTTCCATAAATGCATGTTTTATTTCTTTTACGTAGCCAGCTCATGATTTTGTGATTTGATACTTCACCAGGACACCTTTTATCCACAAAGGGTCACTTCAACACTCCTCAAAATCGAATTTCTTCACTTGCAACACTTGTACTCGGGAAACCACTTTACCTTCATACTTGTCCATGCTCGTGTCTATTTTCTTCATGAGTAACCATCCTATACTCATGTTTTTATGGTCCCCATTGGACCTTTTCTGTGTGGAAGCATCATCGAGTCACCCTTGTTTAGAGCATCTGAGTTGAGGCATCATCGCATTCATGGAGTCTATCTCGAGTCCCTTTGTATCCAGTTATATTCCTCCATCATTCATTTCTTGGTTCCTCTCTCGTGTTGCACATTATGGCCTCAGTTGCTACCAGGTCATCCATGCCCTTAATGCTCTAACAAGGGAAATCGTCCATCTGCTACTCACTACCCCCCATTTCATCATCATCCCTAGTGTCAATATGTCAATCGCTCTGTTGGAGTTCCCATGTTTTGGCCATATTGGCAAGACCAAAAGATGAGACAACATCAGAACCACTTTGGGGCCCTAGGATCTAGCCCTCCTGGATCCGGAGAGGGATCTCTCCAATAAACAAAGAATGATTTGTCTTTGAAGCTCGAATTGAGAATTTAGGCTAGTTATTAAGCACAAAGGGGGGGGTTTAAAATGATTTGGTTGAAGGGTTGCTGGGTTGAGTCGTGAGATCATAGACTGGGAAAGCAATGGGAGAAAAGAGACAAGGCAGCATGACCTTTCAGCAAAGAGGACAGGCCTAGACAATGCCATCCATTGGGCTATGGAGTCATGAGAGGGAAATTACTTGCATCCATTAGCCAAGGCTTCCAAAGGGCAAGTCATCTACACTAAAGGATCTTCAAGGCAGATGGTGGGATGAAACATTAAGGAGAGAAAGTGAAAGAAGGAAAGACAGCCAATTTTCTGTCTATAGATCAGGTCAGAGGTCATTTAACTCCAGACCTGCTTGGACATACTCAAAGGCAGCTCTCAAAGGTGGACAAAGGGGCAGCTTATAGATCAGACCAGAGGTCATTTAACTCCAGGTCTGCTTTAGCAACTCCAGGGAAAGAACAGAGATAAGATTACAAAGAAACATCTAAGAGGCAAACCCCCAAGTTCATACATCAGCCAGCAGGCAATAACATCCGCTGCACTGGTTAAACCCCACGAATTTACTCTTAGATGCACATAAAGCAGAAAACATAAAGGTAGGGAGAGCAGACAACATAGGGCACCAAACAAGGGTGAATCCTATACCATTATTCTGATTCCTACCAGCAGAACATGAAACAGTATGAAAATGTAATGAACAGAGTAAGAAAACATCACCAATAGCAATAGACCAGGATCCTGTGAAATGTGCTCTAATTAATAGATGCAAAACCAGTCATGTACAATAAGCTCAATGGCTGTTACATTCCAGACTTCTCCTCCCAGCCTATTACATACAAACTACTCTGCAACTCTCTCCCAAACTATTCTAACAGTCAGAATGAATCCCTCTAACAGCAATATGCCCAGCAAGGCAACAACAACCTTTACAATTCGTTCTCAGGGATTTTTATAGGAGGAGAGGAAGCAACAGAGGTAGGACATACAATAAATGAATCTCATTAAGACAGTGAGGCGGAAGTGTTCACGCCCATACTGCTTAATGGCAGAATGCAGCACTGTATGTACCCTGTAGACTGTTTGGAGGCTCTGTCAGGTCAGATTTTGACCTCTGGTGTTTCGTGAAGTCCTTCGGATGTCTGGAGCTCTGTGCTAGCCATGCTGAAATAAATGAACTGGGTGGGATGATCTGCAGGTCTCTCCATGTGCCATTACTGTTGTCCGACTGTCTTAGACGAGCTTCAGTCGGCGTAATTAATCGTTTCAGAGCTCGAGGGGCATGGAGACTTCTTGTAGGAGGGTGTCCTTTTGGAGGAGCGTACTTCTGCTGATATTTAAACATAGATAAGACTCTTTGCGTGCTTAAGTCTTCAAACTTTGCTTGAATCCTTTGACTGTGGGATTAGACGTTAACTACATCAATAATGCGCATTAATCCCTTTGAAACCTGTTTCTGCTGCTTCGCAGGCCGGCTAAAATGGCCTCTCTGTGCTAATCTGCATCATAGGATAAACCTGTTAAGAACCTGGCAGTGGTAGTGGAGAAATGCTGCAGAGGCCAGAGGAAAGGTGGCGGAGCGGTGGAGGAATAGTGAAAATGGCGGAGGAGACGGTTAATCAATGTAAAAGCCCAACAATGAACTTTGGGCGAATTACAAAGGAAACACAGAAAACAATGGAGCGGAGGCCATGGAGGTGGGACCCAGTGGAGGCGGAGGCGGTGAACCCGAGCGCAAGGTCTGGGAGAACAGACATATCTGGGATGCCCGTGGGAGGATGGAAAGAGGGACTTGGGAGCATTCGGGGGAGGACTAAGCGATGAATGGGTGGTCGTCCCAGGAGCAACGGATCAATGGTGGAGTTGTAATCGGAGAGGGGGAAAAAAAAGACTACACGGTGGCAGTGATTTTGCACGGGATGGACGGGCACAACGATGTAATGGAGGGTGTCGGGGAGGTCGGACGTGGAGTGTTGCGATTGCGATTGAGCGAGGTAATGCGTTGATCGGGCCGATCAACGGTCAGGATCAAATCGGAAGGGAGACGGAAGGACTGCGATCGGAGGACAAGAGCGATTGAGCGATAGCCATTGGATCGTGGGGAGATCAACGGCTGAGATGTAATCGAGAGAGCGGCAGAAGAGCTGCGATTGCGATCGGAGGACAAGAGCGATTGAGCGATAGCCATTGGATCGTGGGGAGATCAACGGTGGAGATGCAATCGGGGCACGCAATCGGAGGAGGAGCAGAAGGCTTGCGATTAAGCGCTGGCCGTCGATCTCGGGTCTAGATCGACGGTGGGGAAGACCATCGGAGGGGCAGTGCGATCAACGCGGGACCGTTAGATCTGCAGGGGAATGGACGGCTCAGATCCAATCGGAAGGTTTCAATCGGGGCGGCACCGCTGCGACTTGCGATTGCGATCGGAGATGGGTTGCGATTAGCGCTCAGCCGCTGATCTGGACCCAAGATCAACGGTGCGGAACAGGCCGGCTGACTTATCGTTTAAAAACATATCGCATCGGGGTTTTTTCTATTACAAAGGGTTTTGCCCTCCCGCCAATGATTCCGATTGCGATTGGCCCTGGGACTTAAGCGCTTGGTCCTGGGGGAGGGTTACGTGGGGAAGTGGTTAAGGGGTTTGCGGTAAGGGGCTAAGCCCTATAATAAGGTCGGAAGAGGGTCATTTGCCCATTTTAATGGATTTTAAAGGTGAAGGAGGGGAACGATAGAGAAATAGAGGGGAAAGAAGGGAAAACCAAGGGTAGGGGAGGAGTTTAAAAGGGGATTTTGGGGGGAATTTGAGGAGTAAATGGGGGAATAGAAGGGGAGAAAAGGAGGGATAAAAAGAGGTTAAATGAGGGAAAAATAAAGGGGGAAGGAGGTCTTTGGGCATTTCTTAGTCAACAGAGAGGCTTTAAAAGGGGAACCAGCAGAGGGGATTAATCAAAGGATAAAAGACACATGGGGGCTTCAAGGAGACTGTCTTTTCAGGGGAAATGCATTCCTTGAAGACTGTCCTACAATTGCTTCATTGCTATGTAAAGAACACAAAGGGATACTCAGTAACTCACCACATGGAATGGCACTGCCTTCCCAGGAGCCAGGAAACAGAGACCAGACTCTCTTGGTCTGGGCTGGTGCTGCCCAGGAACCATCACGACACCACATTTTCCACGTTAGCTGCCACAAGCTGTGTGAAGATAATAGTCAACGGCCATAATTCTTTCAAACAACTATTTCTACCACACTTATTGATCTATGTTTTTTTCCTATGAGCATTTGGACATGGAACCAGAGCATTGTAATCTTTACAAACGGGGGAAAAAAATGAACCTATTCTACTTCTACCCTTATTACTCCATGAGACCAGATTAGACTGTTGGCCTCATATGTTTCTCTACCTACACTACTACCTGCTAGGATTAGACTGTCTAGCAGGTTTCTTCTCTACCTTCTAAAACATAAACTGAAACAACTAATCTACTTGCTCATGGACTGAGCTTTATTGAGCTTCCTACCTACCCTACCCTAACTGAAAAACTCTGATGGTTTAGGTGATGCAGTAATGCCAATGCAGCCAGTCAAGTAATAGCAAAAAAGGATATGGGCACTGACTCCCTGCCAGAGATAACCACAGGGTGCTCTGCATGTGGTCCTTCAAAACTGAAGTCACCATCAGTGGTGACCAATTCTGATGCGCTTGGCTCTTGCAAAATATTAATGCTTGTGGAGCTGAGCCAATCAGGGCCTCCATGTAGTCTGCCACAGGGTCAACAAACTCATGATGTAAACTTTTTTCTTTAAAGCCTACCATGACTGATAGGCTGTCTACATCCTGGGCAGCTTCAATCCTTGCGTCTGTAGTGAGGCCTTCGTAATCACACTCCTCCTCTTCCTGGTTGGGAGTATTTGGCATATGGGCATCGACCAGGAATACCTCCTCTTCCTCTGGATCAAGGCCGAGACGCCCGCGGGGAAGGAGATCTTGCTCATCTTCACTGCAGCCTGAGCTAGAGGGCTCATTATATTCAACAGTGCTGTCCTCTAGTACCACAGGCTGGTTCTGCTGCAACGGGCTAAACTCTGTGAAAAAACCAACATATTCTTGAGCGGGGGCTTCTTTTATTACCTTAATCCCTTCGGGAGAAGGCTCTGGATATTCGTTCCGCTCAAGACTTCCCTCATCTCTTTCCTCCTTGTCTTCTGCGCTGGAGAGTTGCTGGCCTCTGTCTGCTTGGCAAGTGTAACTAATGTTCAGATATAGAGCAGATAGAAGATTCAATGAATCTTCGTCTGCTATCATGCTTTCAATGCTTTCTCCATCAGTATCATAGATGGCCGGCATTAACTCATCATCTTCCTGAAGCTGATGGTCGTAATCTTCCTCCCATGAGACCTCTGATGATGGCCGTGCAAGCTCGGTTTCCCCTTGGAAAAACTCATCGTCAGACATATCCACATCAGAGGAATCATAATTGTAAGTATTGCCACCAATCAAATCTTCAGGACTCTCAACAATTCTTTCTTCAAAATACTCTGCGAGTTCATTTTCTGATTCAAGCCCTGGTTCATCATACATGCCATGCATGTAACTTCTGTCTTGCAGAGATCTGGTTTGTCTTTCTTGAGGACAAGGAGCAGGTCTTTCCCAATCATCCTCTCTGGTTTCAACCTCATCTTCTTGCTCTTTTGCTTTCAGCAAGGAACTGGCAGCCTCTATCAGTCTCTCCAGCTGGTCCGCTAAAGAGATCTACGCTGTTTGCTTTGTTCGGTCCTTCCTTGCTGCTCTTAATCTTCCCTCCCTGCACTGTATGTTGTATTCGACAGTGATTGCCATATTCTGCATTTCCTCCAGGCTCGAAGGCTCTTTTTTCCTGATATGGAACTCCGCCTCGGGGTCAAAAGAACTTGGATAGTGCAGTAAAGCCCATCCCAAAGGTGGTTTTATATCAGAAGGCATCGCATCATATACCTTATTGAACCTGGCTGAAAAATCTTGCACTGTCTCTCCTGGCTGCCTTCTCAAATTTTGATATTCTTTTAGGATGAGGAGAGAATTCTTCGGGGCCGCCCATCTATCAAGGAAAACTTTGAGAAAATTGATGGAAGCAGAAAATGCTTGCTTCTGGAAGGCCTTTGAGCCAACTCTTAACATTTCCTTGTAGCGACAAAGCAAACATCCTAATGCACACATCATCTTCTTCTATTTCATACAGCTCAAGTAAATCCTCCAGGTTTTGAACATGTTCTTCGGCAGAGGACCCTTTATTTTCCCCATCAAAATGAGGCAGCCAGTTTATTAATTCTGTAGGCAGGGGTTGGAAGAAGAGAGGTAAAACCAGAGGCTTATATCTTTCTATGACCTTTGTAGGTGTGGGTGATGTAACAATAGGCTCATGGCTACTTGAAGCTTTTTGAAGAGTGGGAGATACAACATGAGCTTCTTGTTCCACCAGGTTTTTCACAGGAGTATAGGTCTGCTCACGGTCTGAAGACTGAGGCTTGAGATATTTCCCATAGTCATTATGGGCTTCATCTTTGTACACTTGATTAGGCTTAAAGTAGGACAGAACATAGCGGTAGACAAAAACAATGAATTCTTTAAACCAAATCCAACCCGTATGTTCTACCCTTCTATGAGGTCTGGCCATCTTTCAGGTTCTTCCTCCAGTGGAGTCTTCTAGGATTATGGAGTGTGGAGTCGCCAGGTGGATGAATTTAACAATTTGGAGCAGGATGCTGTCCACCATCAGCAATGAGAAGCCAATCTAACCAGAGATTCCGTGTTTATGAGTGCCTAGGAATGCTTAAGCTGAAATGCACTCATTCCCCAGTGGAGTCGCCATTATGTTGGGGTTCCCATGTTTTGGCCAGATTGGTAAGACCAAAAGATGAGACAACATCAGAACCACTTTTGGGCCCTAGGATCTAGCCCTCCTGGACCCGGAGAGGGATCTCTCCAATAAAGCAAAGAATGACGTATCTTTGAGAGCTCAAGATGAGATGTTAGGCTAGGTATGAAGCACAAAGGGGGTTTTAAAATGATTTGGTTGAAGGGTTGTTGGGTTGGTTAGGAGATCATAGGCTGAGAAAGTAATGGGAGGGAAGGAACAAAGCAGCAGGAAGTTTCAGCTAAGAGGATAGGCCGAGAAAGTGCCATCCATTAGGCTATGGAGTCATGAAAGGAAATTACATGCAACAACTAGCCAAGGCTTTCAAAGGGAAAGTCATCTACACTAAAGGATCTTTTAGGCAGATGGTGGAATGGAACATTAAGGAGAGAAAGTGGAAGAAGGAGAGGCACCCAATTTCTGTCTATAGATCAGGTCAGAGGTCATTTAACTCCAGACCTGCTTGGACATACTCAAAGGCAGCTCTCAAAGGTGGACAAAGGGGCAGCTTATAGATCAGACCAGAGGTCATTTAACTCCAGGTCTGCTTTAGCAACTCCAAGGAAAAAACAGAGATAAGATTACAAAGAAACATCTAAGAGGCAAACCCCCAAGTTCATACATCAGCCAGCAGGCAATAACATCCGCTGCACTGGTTAAACCCCACGAATTTACTCTTAGATACACACAAAGCAGAAAACATAACAGTAGGGAGAGCAGACAGCATAGGGCACCTAACAAGGGTGAATCCTATACCATTATTCTGATGCCTACCAGAAGAACATGAAACAGTCTGAAAATGTAATAAACAGAGTAAGAAAACATCACCAATAGCAATAGACCAGGATCCTGTGAAATGTGCTCTGATTAATAGATGCAAAGCCAGTCATGTACAATAAGCTCAATGGCTGTTACATTCCAGACTTCTCCTCCCAGCCTATTACATACAAACTACTCTGCAACTCTCTCCCAAGACTGTTCTAACAGTCAGAATGAATCCCTCTAACAGCAATATGCCCAGCAAGGCAACAACAACCTTTAAAATTCGTTCTCAGGGATTTTTATAGGAGGAGAAGAAGCAACAGAGGTAGGATATACAATAAATGAATCTCATTAAGACAGTGAGGCGGAAGTGTTCACGCCCATACTGCTTAACGGCAGGGTGCAGCACTGTCTGTACCTTGTAGACTGTTCGGAGGCTCTGTCAGGTCAGATTTTGACCTCTGGTGTTTCGTGCAGTCCTTCGGATGTCTGGAGCTCTGTGCTAGCCATGCTGAAATAACTGAACTGGGTGGGATGATCTACAGGTCTCTCCATGCACCATTACTGCTGTCCGACTGTCTTAGACGAGCTTCAGTCGGCGTAATTAATCGCTTCAGAGCTCGAGGGGCATGGAGATTTCTTGTAGGAGGGTGTCCTTTTGGAGGAGCGTACTTCTGCTGATATTTAAACACAGATAAGACTCTTTGCGTGCTTAAGTCTTCAAACTTTGCTTGAATCCTTTGACTGTGGGATTAGGCGTTAACTACATCAATAATGCGCATTAATCCCTTTGAAACCTATCTCTGCTACTTCGCAGGCCGGCTAAAATGGCCTCTCTGTGCTAATCTACATCATAGGATAAACCTGTTAAGAACCTGGCAGTGGCAGTGGAGAAATGCTGCAGAGGCCAGAGGAAAGGTGGCGGAGCGGTGGAGGAATAGTGAAAATGGCGGAGGAGACGGTTAATCAATGTAAAAACCCAACAATGAACTTTGGGCGAATTACAAAGAAAACACGGAAAACAATGGAGCGGAGGCCATGGAGGTGGGACCCAGTGGAGGCGAAGGGCGATTGAACCAGAACCATCAGATCTGGGAGGAACGGACGGCTAGGATGCAATCGGAGGATGGAAAGAGGGACTTGCGATTGCGATCGGGGAGGACTAAGCGATTGAATGCAGGCCATCCGATCCGGAACAGATCAACGGTGGAGGTGTAATCGGAGGGGGAAAAAAGGGCTTGCGATGGCCGTCGGATTTGCAGGGGATGGACGGCTGCGATGTAATCGGAGGATCCCAATCGGGGGGTGCGCGATGAGTGTTTCGATTGCGATTGAGCGGGGCAATGCGATTGAGCGATGACCGTTAGATCCGAGGACTGATCAACGGTCAGGATCAAATCGGAAGGGAGACGGAAGTACTGCGATCGGAGGACAAGAGCGATTGAGCGATAGCCGTTGGATCGTGGGGAGATCAACGGCTGAGATGCAATCGGGAGGCGAACAGAAGGACTGCGATTGCGATCAGAGGGGAGATTGCGATTGAGCGATAGCCGTTGGATCGCGGGGAGATCAACGGTGGGGATGTAATCGGGTCACGCAATCGGAGGAGGAGCATAAGGCTTGCGATTAAGCGCTGGCCGTCGATCTCGGGTCCAGATCGACGGTGGGGAAGACCATCGGAGGGGCAGTGCGATTAACGTGGGACCGTCGGATCGCGGGGAGAATGGACGGCTGTGATCCAATCGGAAGGCCTCAATCGGGGGGCGGACTTAACATGTTCCGATTGCGATCGGGAATGGGTTGCGATTAGCGGATGGCCGTCAGATCTGGTGATAGATCGACGGTGCGGAACCATCGCGAGACATTTACGTGTTAAAACAAAATGCACCGGGACTTTTGATATTACAGAGGGTTTTTCCCCCCCGCCGATGATTCCGATTGTGATAAGCGTCGGGGACTTAAGCACTTGGTTCCGGCGCAGGGTCATGTGGGGAAGTGGTTGGAAAGGGGCCTTCGGTAGAGGGTCCAGGCCTTATATTAAGGTCGGAAAGTGGGTTTTTTAGCCCATTTAATGGATTTCAGGGCTGGGGAGGGGGAACGATAGAGAAATAAAGGGGAAAGAAGGACAACGAAGGTTGGGGAGAGAATTTTAAGGGGATTTTGAGGGGATTTGAGGAGTAAATGGGGGAAATAGAAGGGGAGAAAAATGAGGGATAAAAAGAGGTTAAATGAGGGAAAAATAAAGGGGGAAGGAGGTCTTTGGGCATTTCTTTGTCAACAGAGAGGCTTTAAAAGGGGAATCAGCAAAGGGGAAACTATCAAAGGATAAAAGACACATGGAGGCTTCAAGGAGACTGTGTTTACAGGGGAAATGCATTCCTTGAAGACTCAGCAACAATTTAGCCCCCCTAATTGCTTGTGAAAAATTTATAGGGGGGCTAACACGCTCTACTATTTTCTCTCATGCCTCAGTTAAGGGTCCCTTATTGCCTCACCTATGGTGGACCTCCTTTTGTCGACATCAGATCATTCATTCCAGAAGACAGGTCTAGAGGGCAGTGTACCTAGGTTCCAATTTCCACTCTTGTTCGGTGCCTCAGATCAGGCAAAGGGACTCCTTATTTCCCTTTGACTTGATTTTTTCTCAGCTCCAACTCCTTTCAGCATGATTGAGATCCATATACTCGATGGTTCAGTGATGCAACAGAAGATACCGGTGATTCCCGGGTGTGTGTGAGATGTTTCAACCCTCATGAGCGGGTGGCCCTACAGGTATCCCCCCACATGCCCAGATGACCTCTTCATTATAGCCTTTGATGTAGCTCCGTAGATTTGATGATGTCGGCCTCAACTTCTTGTGACACCTTTTTTTTTATATGTATTAGTCAGATTTTCAGAGCCCTTTCTTGTTTACAGGAATTTGGCCTGTATTTGTATCTCATGTACTCAGATATTATTGTATAAGTCCTAGTTGTTATCCCAAGCAGATTATGTATGTAGGATTCATTATCATGTTTTTACCTGGCTCATGTTTATTCCAACATGTACTATATTTCTTGAATCCCTTGTTTACTGGACACATTATTCTTTATACTTTGTCTCGGTGGGCATAGGTAGTCCTCCCCCGCCACCTATAGCACATGTACTCACTCATAAAAGAGACTTGTCTCACCTGTAAGTTTTGCCTCCTCAGGGTCTAGTCCTTTGGCACTTCGGTCTACCTTACATTTATCTCTCTTTGACTTCCCCTTCGGTGTCTAATGATTGAGTTCTTACAACGTACTTCAGTCATATGATTAGCTCCTAACGCTCGCACGTTGGGGGGAAATCGGTTACACCATTTTTTGGTCATCTAACCTGTTACTATTAGATGGACCTAAGTACACCATGTAAGACCAATTTTACCCTAAGTAAAATTGCTTTCACTATGAAAAATAACTTATTAAACCACATTTATTAAGTTGTTTATGGTCTAAACAGGAAACCCCATGAGGAAATATTAAATAAATCTACATTTGTTTGATTTTCCTCAAGGAATAATTAGTTAAAAAATAGTTTAATTAATATTCCTGGTCATATTTAACCCAAAACAGGAAAATTAATTAGATAAATTATTATTTATCTTATTATTTTCTAGGAATAATTATTTAAACCTTATTTAAATAATATTCCTTGTTAAATTTGACTAAATCACTCATAAATAATTAAATAAATCATTATTTGTTTGATTATTACTCAACCACATCCTTAAAATAATAAATAAATCATTTATTTATTTATTATTTACAAATAAAGGGATTTGACCCAAGTCAAATTACTTTTCCCTCCAACAAATATAATAAAATATTCCATAAAAGTTGGATCTTGATTTGGTTAATAATATTTTAAGTATGCACCAATATCTAGACTAACTCAATATTTTGTTATAAATAGAAGGGTTTTTCCATTCATTCACTACCTTTTGTTGCCTAAAGATCACTCTGGATCTATACTTTTGGTCTGACTTTGATCCACCATCATTGTCATATTTTTCTATCTTTTTTCTTGTGAAATCCATTTGAGTTCCACTTTTGTCTGGGTTTTCTACACCATCAAGAGAGAGGGATTTTAGATCTGAAGTGTTGAGAACTTACAAGAACCCATCCCATTGAGGAGAACTAGTAACATCCTTCTATGTTTTCCTCCCAGGTTCCATTAATAAAAAATTCATTCAACATATTCTTGTACTATCTATTGGATGCATGGAGAATCTCTTGCTTTTATTTACTGCTTAATGTCTTTTAATGCATAGATCTAGATTTGGAAGCATTTTTCTTGATCATCTAATTGCAGATCTAAAGATATTTGCAGTCATATTTGTTTTTAGGGCTGTTTGTTATGCGCGACTAAAGTGAGCTTTTTTCATACACTTGTGATTAAGATTCATACTAACAATGCTTGTGGTGTTCTAACTCATCTCACTATAATTGTGACTCAAGCTGCAAAAATTCAATGTTATTTTGTGCATATTGTAGACAGGTCCTAATTTCACGGAGAGAGTCTTTGTTGACTTGGATTGTGTTGTCAATATTAATGTGTATCAGAGTATTGAGGAAATTTATTACTTAGCCAACTAAATCCATAACAAGTGCACCAATATTACAATCAACAATCAACGTGCAATAGTTCTTCAGGAGGAATATACAAATGTTTGAACTCTCCTCAACAAAATAATGCTTTTAATTTCCAAAAAAATTACTTCCTTATATGACATCCATCAAGGCCAGTGTGTATATAAATGAAGAGAAACATGCAATATATATTCAATTCAATAGTCACCAACACTTACATATATATATATATAACCTTTCAATAAATTCTTTCAATAAGAAGCCTTCCAATCTATTCATAAAAAAATAAAATATGTGACCCATCATGCCTTCAAATGGTATATATTGTCTCAACTCAATGTATCCCTCATAAAAAATTGCAATGTAGAGATTTATTGTATGAAGAACGCAATATTTATTAATTAAAAAACAAACCAACAATCAACACTTCATTGCATCCCATTGTACATAATGCAACATATAAAACAATATTTTATAGTCATCAAGACCAAAATTGATACTTGTGTTGGCTTGAGGGGTACTGACCCAGGTTCAAAGTTGATGGAGAAACCGAAAAACCCTCCAACTACTGGCCCTTCCGGCAATGACCTACTTGTGCAGATCAAAGTCTCACCTGAAGTAGTATTGGGGGGGGGGGGGGTGAACTAGGTTTCTGCACCCTGAGGCAGAAAATAATGAAGTGGCCCTAAGAAAATCGAATGCAGACTTGTATCAATCATAAAAAGATATGTGCAATAGAATAAGGCATAATCATAGAATGTGCGCAATCCTTAACAGAATAAGACAAAGTCGCAGATCACTTCAGCACATAAAAAGCATAACAAAACCAGATCCAGATCTAAACAATGTGAAATTAATTAAGTAGATTTATCAACCATCAATATGAATACGTAACCATAACAGATATCATTGCGCAATGACCAATAAGAAACACATAACAGTGTTATCTTAACAAAAACAATAGATAAATAACTTGAAGAAATAACACAACAAGTTCACCAAAATTTGTCCTTTATATTAATTCAAATCCTTTCAATACATATCATACTTTACCTTACACATAAGCCTTCCATGCACAAAGCTAGTGGATTCTGCACATAGCCAAGACTAGGTCTCCACGCACACAGCCAATAGGAGCCTTTCAACCCAACCCAGGAAAAAAACTTTTTCAATGTATTACAGACGCATAAACATCAAACAGTCTTAAGATGAACTGAACTACTTTCCTTAGAGTCGATCTATCTATTTATACTCTTCTTACACGCAGATACTATGGTCTCAAACCATGGTTTGAGACCCATCGTTTACCCTTAAACCCATTTACATAAAAATTAGGGACTTTGACCCACCCCAAAGCCCCTTGACTCATTCATGCAACACGCATATACAAAAATTATACAAAATTACATCAAAAAGTGTGCCCCAGGGTACCTCGCTTGAATAGGCCCCCAACACAAACATGTGACTCATCCTGAGTCACTGAGGCATATGATCCTTTAGCTTGGCTTGGAGCGTGCTAATAGAAAATTTCAGAGGGAGCACTAATTCTAGACTTTGCGCTACAGTTCCCTACGCTTGCTGAACTAACTATTCTTTGGGGGGCCCTTCAGTGGCCATCTTGATGTTGCGTTGTGTCCATTGAATAGGCTTCAAAGTGTTATCTAGTATCTGTGAAAGCTAAAGAGCCTCCTTAACCCATGGTTGCATACGTGCTTCTAGCAATTGTTCCTTCCAACGCAGATCTTCAATCTCTATTTCTATCGTTCGACACTCGTGCAGACGAGCTAGGTAATGAGTAAGAACAAAGGTTGGAACCACTGTCTAGATATCTTCAAATTGTTATTCCTTCTGATGCAGTGGGTCGCGAAGCTACTAAACGACTAGATCATTTCATACATATTTCCATACACCCATAGCTTCATCAAGAAGAATATCACATTGGGTGACCAGAACAATAATACTATATGTTTCTTGTTTCACTTCGGCCGCTCGTGGGGCACTAACTTCTGGTGGAGTCTCCAGTTGCAACTTGGTTTGCAGATCTGCAATTTGTTGTTCGTACTCCATATGGAAATTTTGTACCTCAGCGCACGATTCTTTCAATGCGGAATCCAATCCTTTCAATTTCTCCTCGGGTGCAGCTGTGGCTAGGACAATTGGAACATCTTGACAAACTTGATGGATTTTTTCCTCTAGTGCGGCACGCTAGGCTTCAACGACACAGAATGTTTCTTCAGCTTCTTACTATTTTTGGTGTGCTTCTTCTTCCTGCTTCTGATATTCCTTTGTATTGGTGTGGGTAGTAGCCTCTCTGAACTGAAGTTCATCTGCGATCATTGCATGCATCAAGTGTAGCTTCCCTGCAAGTAACACAGAATTGGGCACATATGTTGGAATCCACCTGAATGGATGGCATATGGATTTGGACAGGCATACCCCGTAGTTGGTAATGTAGCATATAATGGTTGCGTGCTTATGACTTGTGCACTGGTTAGGCTCGCTTGAGCTACACTGACTTATATCTAGCTCGCTTGCATCTTCAGCTCTTGGATTCCAACCTGAAAAATCTCCAGTGCAGTCTTGTACATCACCTCCATGTCGGTCGAACGACCCTGGGTCATAGATGTGACTGTGTTGGAAATTTCATGCAAATCATCTTCTCTCAATGTCAAGACCACCAGCCCAGCCTCTTTGGAACCGTTCCTCTTTTTCTGTGATCCACCAGTGGCCTGAGAGCCATGCTTGGTTCCCTTAGAGGTTTCTGCTTCTCCTGTGTCCTTCGATGCATACCCATTTTTCTCTAGCTTTGTTTCTTTTTCAAGGTCAATTGTATCGTGAGTGGTAGTTGGTATTGCTTCTTTCTCTATCACCTTCTCTATTGTTTTCACTGGCTGGGTGCCAGTGCGCAACTTTGTTGGTGTGATAGGTTTCAACCATGCTAGTAGCCATTCTACCTTTACTCTGAGAAAATCACCCTCTATCCCTAAGTAAGGTAACTTGTATCATAATCCCTCCAAAATGCCTTTTGCGCGAATGTGCATGTTGTGGAATGTAGCTTTGAAGTTAGCTACTATCTTGTACTGATCATATAATGTTGGTGATAGTCATGGCTTTGACTATACAACTTGATAAAGAGCAACATCATAAAGAACCCAAAAAAAATTATTTTCCTTAGCGCGCACCCGATATGAGGAGTTCCATAAGGTGGCATAGCGCGCATCTTTGCACATCTGAGGCTCAACCTCCAGAAACTGGGTGTCCTCTGGGGTGTTCCACCCACTCAGTGCAATCAACAATAAAAGCCAAACATAATGAAACTGTTTGCCTTCTTCCTGTGCTTCGTGCACATTTTCGATGAAATCCTTACATAGATAGCTGGATTAATTATCAATAACTCCCTTATTGCACTGTCCAGCGAGAGAAATGACATGCAGGGGAACCTGATTTGGTCTGCACTTGTGCATCATCTTGTAATCCAAGATGAGTGTGTCAAATCGAACTACTGGGTCATTGATTTCAACGACAACGAAGCGTCGGCTCTTCTGCGAGACTTGATAATTTTTCTTGATTTGGTATACGGTGGTTTTTCTCTTGTGCCTTACCATTGAAATCAACAATGGGGTTAGCTCCTTTAGTTGGAAGACCCAGGATCCTATGGATCAACACCGCATCACTAGGGATGTGCTCACCCAACCACAATGCATCATCATGTACTAGTTTGAACAACTTCTAGATGCAGATGTTATTTATGGAACTGCGCCCAAAATGAGGGATCTGGAGTAATTTTAGCATACCTGCCTTATGCAGACCTAGCACCCATCTCTTTGGCTCAAGGCGCACAATGCCTCCTTCATATGTGACTTGATCTAGGTACAATTCTGGTGCAAGTTATAGAAACCTGTCGACATCTACAATGTCCCAATCGTCGAATTTGAGCTGCGACACCTTAGCAAACATGTCCCCCTCCACTGGGATGTTTTCAGGGATTAGTGGCATTTGGATACTTGTGCGCACGTTCTCTGGGTCCTTAAGAATTCAGACTAAGGGTTTGCGTGGTGTAACATATCTTAGCAGTCGTGAGAATGGGGCCACTTCGACCACATCCTCCTCTCCTTCAAAAAAATTTTCAGGGACCTCGACCATAAGCCTTTTCAACTTCTCAGTTGTAGTAGAGCATGAATTTGGGGTCTTCTCCCTTGAATATTTTCGGGTACCAGAAGACTTCCCTTTCGTAGATGGCGCATGTATTTCAAAAATTGGGACTTTTGCTGCAGCAAGGTCCTCTCCAGGTCTCATGGTCGTCATAGTTCCAGGAATAACATAGCCCAACCTTGCTCGGCGCAATGCGTCCTCGAACCTCGGATCAAAACCAAACATAGACACAGAGTATGCAGTGGCAATCAGGGAGTTCAAATCATTAGGGAAATTTTGAGGTCTAAAATGGGCCTCCTAAGGAAATTATAAAATAATAGTGGAAATAATAAAATAAGATTTGATTACATCATCAAATTTTAAAGGGGAAAAATAAAAAACTATGTTTTCAACTCATATTTTCAACTTAACTCCCAAAGATTTTACTCAAATTTCAAGTGGGAGTACTCATTGGATGTAAAATTTAATTCCTCATCGAAGGAGTACCCATGTTACATATTTTCGATGGGTCCTGCTACACGAAAAATGAGAAATACATGAAAAATGTGATTGTAATCACGTTTTTTTACGTGTTTCTCATTTTTCGTGTAGTAGGGTTCATCGAAAGTATGAAACATGGGTACTCCTTGGATGAGGAATTAAATTTTGCATCCAACGAGTACTCACACTCAAAACTTGAGTAAAAACTTTGGGAGACAAGCTGAAAATACGAGTTGAAAAAGTAGTTTTATTATTTTATTATTGTTTAATGTTTTTACCATTTTACTCAAAAAATGGTGAATCATCCCCAATGGTTGACATCATCATCATGAATGCTGTTGGTTTTTATACATTTTATTTTTTTTTTACATTTTTCTTAGGAGGCCCATTTTAGACCTCAAAATTCTTCTAATGGCAAAGAATTCACTCAAAAATAAAAAGGAACTATTGCAACCCCATAGGTAATATTTATACTTGTGGCATGTCTTCAAAAATTTCTTCTACATTAATGTGTCTCCATAAATGGAAAAAAGGACCTAAATATAGAAAAATCCCTTCATTAAATGCAACCTAGATGCTCCCATAAATGGCAATAAATTTGTCTTTTCCATATTTACTATTCCAATAGCTAGTTTTTGACACCTCTGCGACCCTGTCAACCTCCGGACACAACTACCACATGCATGTCACATCTTACTGTGCATCCTCCATTCCATCTGCAGAGGTCTGATACTCTAGCCATATAATCAATTCGTAGGCACAGGGTCAGCGTTGTACAACTTCAGACGACTTCCATTTACATACCCAGGAAGGTATTTTCCGCTCAATGTGGCCAAGCATAGTGCACCTCCATCAGTGATTTCCTTAACAACATAGGGCCCTAACCAATGCATCTTCAACTTCCCGGGATGGCGCACAACTTGATGTCATACAGTAAAACCAAATTATCTTCCTTGAACACATTTTTTCTGATATTCCGATCATCCCATTCTTTTCATGCACTTTTTGAACCCGCTGGTGATAATTTTCAATAAAGAGATCTTCTTCTATAGCATCCAACTGTGACAATCGGTCCTCTAGAGCATCTTCTTCAGCCATATTGGTAAATTCTATAATGCAAAAACTAGGTACAATGAACTCCATTGGATACACAACTTCTTGCCCATATACCATCCTAAAATCTGTCTTTCCAGTCAACTTCTTGCAAGTGGTCCTATATGCTCAGAGAACTACTGGTACTTGCTCATGCCAATTGTTTTGGTTAGCATGGCACACCTTTGTCAACAAAGTATCTAGTATCTTATTGAATTCTTCAACTACGCCATTTGCCTGAGGATGATAGGGAGAGCTCTTCTGATGAAGCATCTTGAATTCTTCTGTCAATGCTTCAATGGTTTCATTTACAAAATGCGTACCCTGATCGCTTATCAAAATATTAGGACAAACAAACCGAGTCACAATATTTTCAAATATAAACTACATAGCTGTATTAGTAGTATAATCCTTCACGGGTTTGGCTTTAGCCCATCTAGTTACATAATCTGTCGAAATGATAATGTAGCGCGCACCACTCTTCTTTCCTAGAGGATTAATAGGTCCCACAAAATATATAGCCCATTTCTCAAAAGCTTGCAGTGCCATCTGTGGATTCAAGTGGATCTCATCTTTGCACGAAGGCTTTCTTATCTATCGGCAGACATCACATGCACGACAATGCGCATAGGCATCATTTTGCAACGTGGGCCCCCATAACCCAACTCGCAGAATCTTTTGCACAGTGGTCTTACTTGCATAATGACCACAGGAAACCCCTCCATGAGCTTCATTTAGGATGGCATGTCTTTCATACTTTAGGACATATCTTTACAGAACCTCATCCGCACCCATTTTGTACAATTGTCCAACAATAATGGTGAAGTCTGTTGTGCATGCCATGAGTTCTTTATTCTTCTGAACTATATATTCATCAAGTGCACGTCCCGTAGTTAGAAAATAAATGATATCAAGGAGGTACTCATAAACCACCTTTATCTCAAAAAACTGTGTGTCTAGCAATCCATTGTCCAGGTTTGTAGGTTCTTCTCTAGTTTCAATGCCCGGCAGATGGTCTGGCCCAAAATTCAGTCTTCCTAGTTTTACCATAATCTCAAATCATATTCTTGGAATAACAACAACCACATGTAGATATTCATCCCCAAAACAGGCTTATTGATCAGCTACTTCAAATCAGAATGATCCATGAACATATTAAGATGGCCTCCTAATAGATAGTGGCAGAATTTCTACAGTGCGTACACCATGGCTAATCCTTCTCTTTTTGTGGCTGAGTAATTCCCCTCTACACCTGAAATTTTTAGGCTTCCATAAGCAATGGGTTGATCAATATATCCCACTCCTAAAACACAGGAGGAATACATGAGGCATCCACATGTACATGAAACACCTTTGACCAATCAAGAAAGACCAGGATGGGCACAGTGACCATATTTTCTTTTAGCATCTCAAAACTATTTTGAAAACCCTTATCCCAGCAGAACGTTGCATCCATCTTGAGAAAATTTTCTATGGGCGCAGTTATCAGTGCATGACCCTGAATAAAGTTCCTATAATACCCAGTATGCCCCAATATTGAGCACAAATTCTTAACATTCTCAAGTACCTCCAAATTAATTATGACTACAATCTTTGCAGGATTTACCATCAATCCCTGCTGGCAGACAATGTGTCCCAACAAATTCCAAATGGTACATAGAATATACACTTCTTCAAGTTCAAGGAAATATTATACTTCCTACAAATATCCAGCATTAAGCATAGATTTGAAACATGCTTCTTTAACAACCCAAATATAGTCCAATCATCAAAATATACTTCCAATAACTTGTGGATGAATTATTTAAAAGTACCAACTACTACGCGCGAGAAAATGGGTGAATTCTTCAATCCAAAGGGCATGACTATATATTGGAAGGATTCCCATTTAGTAGTAAAGGTTGTCTTACTCCAATCTTCTGGTACAATTCAGATCTGATGATATCCTGATATCCCATCTGTGAAAGAATATGATTCTTGGCCTCCAAAATTATCCAATATTTAATCAGAAAATGGAGTGGGGAATGGATCATGCACATAATCATCATTCAGTTCGCGCAAATCTACATAGATCCTAATTTCTCCCTTGGTCTTCTTATATCGCACAACCATTGGACTTACCTAGTCAGAATCTTCTATAGGTTCAATGATGCCTACATCAACCATTTTGTCCAACTCTTCTTTCATCTTCTACTTATATCTTGGGTTCAGCCTGTATGGGCATTTTTTTATTGGGTGCGCATCAGGCTTCAATGTGATCTTCATAATTCCCAGTTCCCCAATTATTCATTTCAACTCTGAAAACTTTGTAGGGAAAAAATATTGATATTCGGTTAGCAACTCAACAACTTTTCTTACTGTATCATCATCCCAGTAGTCTCCAATCTTTGCCAACTTAGTTTGTTCTTCAGATCCAATATTCACTTACCTGAGCTTTAGGGGCGTTATCCCATCTAGCGAGGTCGTCAAGGGCCCATCCATTACATGTTGTCCCTCAGATTTAGGAATCGTAATATTCCTTTGATTTTATTCACTTTATTCCACTGTCATGTTCCTACAATTAATAATAGCTTTCATTTGTGCATCCCAGGATGGTGGAGTGAACTATATTGCAAGCTTTGTGGTATCAAATATGACTTCTTGAATATTATGCAAAGCTTTGCCAACCATATCAAATCCACTCTCAAAGCTAAATGTAATAACAAAACTCTATGTCAGTGCAAACCATTCACTAGTGCCTCTACGCAGCTTTGTCTCCAAATACCATTCAGTAGGCAACTTCCCCAATCTGTGAATAAAAATATGGACCCATTCAGGTCTTGGTTCTATGCCCCATACCTGATTCCATATCGGCAGATGTCTACATGGATCCTCTTTTCCAGAGAACACATCTTCCATCTTAATGAATGGACATTCAAATCGCAACCTCATCATGCATGCACATTCCTCCTAGTTTTCCATGTTCTCTTTGTGTGTTTCCCACCATCTTGCTGGAGTAGCATGCAAGCCAAGATCCAAAGCACAAAATATTTGTCCTTCAGGTACAATCCTTTCAAGCTCTCCTATAAACATGTTTATATCATTTAACCCATCATAGTGCAGAAAATCACGTACCTCAGATGTTATACATCTCAAAGATCAATTCACGCGATTAAAATGCAACACAACCACCTCATGTAACTGGTTCTTCAAGTTTTCTAGTTCTTCATCAGAGTCTGAAAAACAAGAGTTATCCTTTTCCCACTTAAGGTTTCCATCTTCTGTTGGATTAATCCAATCTTCCTCTCGCAAGGTTAGATTATAGATTTGATCGATATCATCATCAGTGCACACCGGTTCAGTATATCTTTTTCCTTATGCAGGAACTAGAGGAATGATTACCCTGACTCCATTGATTTCAAATTCCATCCTCCTTTTCTTCAGATTTATGACACCATCCATGTCAATGTCCCAATCCAACCCTAGAAGTGCAAGATAGGGATCAATATCATCAAAAAAATTTATGACTTCAAAGTCTGCCATCACCTTAACACCCTCTATAACGATCACAACTTATGACAACATCCCTAAAGGAATGATATTCTGTTGATTGGCCATGCGCAGTTGAATGGTAGACCACTCTAGCCTTGGCTCTCCTGTGCGCTACCATGTTTTCTTAGGTAGAACAATAGCATTAGATCCAATATCTGAAATAACCTAGTCCATATCATAAGCACAAATTTGCATGGTCATATGCATCTCCCTATCCATTCTCTTCTTATTCTTGTATATTTTTTTGACCGCTTGGTGTTCTACCATGGGATGTTCCTTCTATACGTAATTATCAATCAAAGCCTACAGATTTTATACTGCCTTTTTGTTGCACAATAAATTTATAAATTCTTGTAGGAATGGTTTGATATCTTCATCTCCTCCTACTTCCTTCATCGGTCTCCCTGATGTTGACGCACTTACTTCTACAAATTCTTTTTGCGCTTCAATAAAGGTCTCCTTTGCGTGCTAAAGATTAAGTACTTATTTGTTTTTAGGTGCTTTATGGAACCATACATCAGTGGATAGTTGCTTTACCTTATCTTCGTTGGTGGCTATGCCACTCCTAGTGACCACATTCACACTGGGATCTTCGTTACGAGTTTCAGATCTCACCATCTAAAGATTTTATGTTGGATTCTATGTCTTAGTTTCCTACATTTTAGCAACCAAGACATGACAATATTCTATGATATGATAAAATTGTATAAAATAACTGTAGGACTGTCGCACTATATTAGGACATTTGTGCGCATAATGACCAACATCTCCACAATTATAGCAAATGACTTGTCCTCTTCCTCGATGAGCTAATCCACCTCCTCAACCTCTTCCTCTGCCCTGAAATCCTCCGTGCCTAGAAGGGGATGATGGTGATGTAGGCTTAACCTAAATTCTATATATTTCATCTTTATATAACATCATATCATAAGTCCGACAATTTTTCTCATCATGCCCTAATGACGAACAAGATATGAAAAACAAGTGCTTCAAGTCAAGTTGATACTTCCCGATCTTTGGGCAAGAATCTGTGACATGTAATACAACGATTTGACAGATTGTGCACCATACATGACTCTTCAATGGAATAAGACCTCCATTATTTAGATAATTGTTCAAGACATGACACTGATATTTATGGTGCCTAGAAGCTTTATATTTTATGCACCAGACCTCTGTGCATACTTCCTTACCATTGTCCTTATGCAGGATTTTAATCTCTAGATGCATGGCTTCCAACTGATTCTGTATATATTATGGTCCCAGCGCAATAGGTGTTGGGGTAGCCTTCAAATATATTACAACCTCCACAGCCTCAGACTGTGTGGCAATATTTTGCTGACCTAAGGGCTGGCGCAGATATGGGAGCAACATAGCAATGAACCATTAATTATGTTGAGTATCATCAATAAAAAATCCACCATCTCTGATGGTGCACTTCAATCTCTAATCGGCCTCCCATACAAATTCATTAGCCTCATGACGAATCTCTTTCATTTCAGTCACCAGTTGCCCGTATGACTTAGGCTTCTTAAACTGCTCTTTTAGGGAAAATTTTATTTTTTCCAAGGTAGCATTATGATTTTCTTGAGAATACTTGATGTACCAATCTAATTCACGATCTTGGAAATAAGTAGCCAACCACACCTTCCTTATATCAATATTGTTAATTTTCTAAGCCTACCATACGACCTCAGTCACAAGCCAGAAGTGGTCAGTATCCTCATTTCCAATGAATTTGAAATTTTGTAACTTCATTGACACAACCATATCTACTTATGGGGGGGTGGAGATGGACTGCGTGGTGGAGTGGGCAGTCTGTGACGTGAGTGCATAATTGGAGTGGATGGAGTTGGAAACAGAATAAAAAGTTTCTAGTGTGATGAACTTTCTCCTTCAGAATTACTAGAGCTACTAGTTTTTGGTTCACCTTCACTCTCAGATCTAGGCTTCAGAGGGCTATAAATAAAATTTTCAGAATCTTCGTGGTAAAATTTTCCACTACGCGTAGTCGGGCCTGATCAAGGCATTCAAGAAATATGTTTGTATAGACAACCCTGTTCACATAATAACATTTTTAGCAACAATTTCAAAGAGCGCAGGAACTTACCTCTAGGGCCTTTGAATAACCTTCTTTCTGCTTCAGAATATGACACAAATTGATGAATGGAAAATTTAGTAACAAATCCTCCCAAGAGGCGATCAATCCAATGATCTACCGCGTAGGTGATCTTATTGTCCAACTGTTTTACTTGCTAGATTAATTTGGGAGTCCAATCAGTTACCACATTGTCTTTTATACAGATATTGAGTTTAGATAAGCGCAAAAACCACTCTTGCAACTAGTGTGCAAAGGAGAAAATGAATAGTACATGAACTTTTGTATAAATAAATTTCTATACCCACTATTCGTGACATAAATTAGTACTTCTATTCTCTTGGAGTGCAAATTCAAGTATCTTTCTATCTAGCCAATCTTTCAATTCATTTCATGACAGATGCCACAACATCAAATCTCCCTAAAAATGATCCTGATCCCTGAAATATATCCATTTGTTGGCTTGAGGGGTCCTGACCCATTTTATGGAGAAACCAACAAACCCTGCAACTACTGGCCCTTTCGAAAATGACCTAGTTGCGCAGATCAAAGTCTCACCCAAAGCAATATGGGGGGGTGTTGGAACCAGGTTTCCACATGCTGAGGGAGAAAATAATGAAATGTCGCAAAGAAAATTGAATGCAAAATTGTATCAATCATAAACATATGTGCACAATAGAATAAGGCAGAATCAAAGAATGTGCGCAATCCTTAACAAAATAAGACAGAGTCACAGATCACTTCAATGCAATGAAATCATAATAGAACGAGATCCAGATCTAAACAATGTGTAATTACTTAAGCAAATTTATCAACCATCAATATGCATACATAACCATAAGAGATATCCTTGTGTGATGATCAATAAGAAATACAGAACACTGTGATATTAACAGAAACAATATATAAATAACTTGAAGCAATAACATGGCAAGCTCGCTAAAATCTACCCTTTATAATAATTCAGATCCTTTCAATACATATCAGACTTTCTCTTACACATAACCCTTCCATGCACATAGCCATCAGAGTCTACACACAGCCAGGACTAGGTCTCCACGCACACAGCCAACAAGAGCCTTTCAACCCAACCTAGAAAAAACCCTTTTCAACGTATTATCGACGCATAAACATCAATTAGTCTTAAGATGAACTGAAATAATTTCCTTAGACTTGATATATCTATTTATATTCTTCTTGCGTGCAGATAATATGGTCTCAAACCATGGTTTGAGGCCCATAGTTTACCTTTAAACCCATTTACATCAAAATTCAGGATTTTGACCCACCCCAAAGCTCCTTGACTCATTTGCGTAATGCACATATACAAAAATTATAAAAAATTACATCAAAAAGTGTGCCCTAAGGGACCCTGCTCCAAAAACTTGTCTAACGAAAAAAATATAGGTCAAACCAATGCATTTCAATGCCCCAATCAACGCAGGTTCTTCAAAAAAATGATTTAATACAGGGTCATTCGATCTTCGACCAAACACAGAGCAACGTTTATGTGCATTCACAGTCACGACCTTTAAATTATATAGTTAAATGCAAAATAAAAGCATTCAACACACCAAGAGCAAGAAACAATGTGTTACAATGCAATACAATGCAAGAAACAATGTATTACAATATGACATTCAAGTATAATACAAAAGAATATATGTCAACCTTTTTTCTTTCTTTGACCAACGTATCGAGGAACACGAAAATAAAACAATCAATATATCAACAGTTAAAACCAATGCATATACAATGGAACAAAATTAATAAATAATGCATCAATTCATACCACATAACACATATGATAGGAGTTCAATGAATTCACAACCAGTCAACAGAAAACAATGATTCAAGGAAGGAGCTTTGGGCCAATATCAAGTCATGTCTGGGTGTAATTAACAATCAACAAGGTAGAAAGATATTTAATAAGAAAAGTTGCATGTCATTGATAAATTATATCACATAACAAAATCAATATACACTGCAAAGAATGAACCAAGGGGTCTACCTTCACTGAGAATCCCAAGAGATAGATAAAATATGCAAGGAGAGAAGAGGATATAAGTTTGTTAAAAAACATTTTTCAATCCATATATAAATATATATATATATATATATATATATATATATATATATATATATATATATATATATATATATATATATATATATATATATATATATATATATATATATATATATATATATATATATATATATATATATATATATATATATATATATATATATATATATATATATATATATATAAATATATATATATATATATATATATATATATAAACCAATGCACCATTTTTTTTTATTCCGAAGTAAACAATGTAACTTAGAAATGAGATTCAATGCAAATCTTTCACCGCATTGGAGAGCTCTAAGAGATATAGGCCATATCAAGCATGAATAGGGTATCTATTGTAGAGAGAAATTCATTTACACACAAAAATGTTACAACTCATATGAAAGAATATAAATTACTCAAATACCATGAAAATATGCGTTGGAAGGTTGACCAATATAGCATAAGGAGTTTCTACTCATGAAATTAGGCTAGGGACAACAAGTATTCTCAACAAGCAAGTGATACTGACAACATTCACAGTAGAAATAAATGCCTTGGGAAGATAGAGAATGCAAGTGAATATTTCAAGTAGAAAGGTACACATAGGAGAGGCGAATTGTTTTTGACAAACCAAAAATTAATGGAGTGTTAGAATCCCTATGGATAGGCGCATATTGAGAACACTTATGTTTTGGAAATTACGATAGAGAAAATCTACGAGGGAATCAAAAGTAGGCTGCAGAGTTTCTATATGCAAGTTTGATAAGCATAGGAAATGCTTCTGATAATGAACAAAAATGGCATAACTGACACGCACAAAGAAGAAACAAAACTAGTGGCTCAGAATAGAGCAGGGCAAGAGCATGCCTGCTCTAATACCATGTTAAACATGCACATGGAATATGGAAGAGATAAGATAATCATGAGTTAAATTTACTTTTCAAAATGATATACATTTATAATACATTCTTATAACCCTTGGTTTTCATATATCATGTGGTCTCTTCGCCTCCAATAACCTTTCACATTACACACCATAAACCTTAATGAATTAGGTGTCCAACATTAAGTGACCAGACATAAATGCATTTTAACATATAGTAGTGACCATAAGAATAAAGATCCAAGGATAATTCATAAGAATCAGGATTCAAATATACTTCATAGAACATGTTCCATGATTATGGTTCTATGAATTAATTTGGGTCACACATTTTGGCAAGTGAGGGCGCATTGTAGGTGAAACATATCAACTCAATTGAGCCTTTTTGAGCACTTGATCGAGAAATATTTGAGCCCTATATTGAGTTATTTGAGGGCTTAAATTGTTATGAAACCAACTCAAAAAATAGAAGAAAAAAGAGATCAACGACTTAGAAATCATCCTCTTCGAGGGGGAAACCTCCTTTACATTACATAAATGAACAATTCTTGGATGATGAAAATTAAAAACCTCCTTTCTATATATAGGAGTCCAAGGGGTCACAATATAATCCTAGCTGAAATAACAATAAAAATAGTGGGCTTCTATGGGGCACAATAATAATAATATGGGGACTACATGGGCACAAAAATAACAATAAGGGGCTACACTAAAAATAAAAATAAGGGGATACACTAGTATTATAGGGACCTATTATTCCCCTCTCATTCAAAAAAGTGTTGTCCTCAACGCTTGACTACTTATGGATTCTTCTGTATAAAATTCTCATCCTCCCATGTGGAATCTTCAGTTGGTAAGTTTTTCCACTTGATGACATACTCTGAAATTGATCAATTTCGTAGCGGTCGAGTTCTTGTTTCCGTGACTGCTTCAGGTTCCAATATGATTTTTCTTTCCTTGTCAAGTTTTGGCAATATTGTTTGAACTGGGAATTTGTCACCTATAACCTTCTTTAAGCATGACACATGGAAAAATGGGTGCACTCGAGAAGATGTAGGCAGCTCCAATTTGTATTCCATAGTACCAATCTTATACCAAAAGTTATGAAACCAACTCTCATACCAAATGTTATAAAACCAACTCACAAAATAGAAGAAAAGAGAGATCAACGACTTAGAAATTAACCTCTTCTAGGGGGAAACATCCCTTACATTACATAAATGAACAAATCTTGGATGATACAAATGAAAAAACTTCCTTTCAATATATAGGAGTCCAAGGGGTCACAATATAATCCTAGCCGACATAAAAATAACAATGTAAGGGCACAAAAATAACAATAGTGGGCTTCTATGGGGCACAATAATAATAATATGCGGATTACATGGGCACAAAAATAACAATAAGGGGCTGCACTAACAATAAAAAAAGGGGGCTACACTAACAATAACAATAAGGGGATACACTAGTATTATAGGGATCTAACATAAATATTGGTTGATAGAGCATTAAAAAAAACCCTTGATCAATCTCCAGTGAAACCCAAGGTTATCTAGGAGCTCAGTCGAGCTATGGGCTTAATCGAGCCATTTTTTAAAATTTCCTTCCAATACAACATTGGCGCGACATTAAAAAAGTGGCTTGATTGAGCCTTAAAGCTCGATCCAACCTTCGTTTAACCACACCATGAGCTTGATTGAGGGTTTCTTAAACCCTTGATTGAGCTATTTAAATTTTGACTTTAAGCACTTGATCAAGCTTCTTAAGTGCTCGATTGAGCTACCAAGTACCTAAAAAATAGATTTTAGCTCCCCTTCTGCAAATTTACCTAAAACACCATTTTTGTAGCTTATCGGACTTAAGGCAGTATTTGTCCTTAGGTGGAAGAGTTGATCATGTTTGATTTGTGAGTGATTCCTCTATCCAATGGAATATAATTTTGACATTTTTGAATTCATATACATTTTTCATCAAATTTCTTTTATATCTCACACTTGAAATTTTTTTGGACAGTTTTAAAGGGGTTCAATGAAAAATCAATAATATAAAATATAAAAAACACTTTTAAAAAAAATACCACCATCTTCATTTACGAGTCCTCTTTAAATGGGTACTCTTGGTTTTTAATTTATTTAAATAGTGAAAAAAATCTTACGTGAACACGTGTCTCAAAAAATGCAATTCAAATATTAATTCTACAATTTCAAAAATTAATAAAAAAATATAATTTTGCATTAAAAAAATGTTTTAATATACACAGCTTAGTTCTCTTTTTGTATATCATGCCCACACACACACACACACACACACACACACACACACATATATATATATATATATATTTTAAAAATTATACATTTTAGACTAAGTTGTTGTATGTGAACACACACATACTTATCAAGATGTGCAAAAATTTGCAAGGACAAACATTTCATTTAATAGAAATTTGGCATATTATACGACACTAATTTTTTTTGCAGAAATATCATTAGGACAACAACATAATTCTCCACAAATTTTATTTTACTCCAAATCAAAATTCACAATTCTTATATGAATTTTTAGGGCTTCAATTCGATAAAATATGTAATACCCATAAGTTAGGACTATTGGGTAAACATATGATTACTTTTACTCTGCATAACTCAATCATTTATAATTGACAATTGAAGCATGATGAGAAAACTTTATATTAGGGCATGTGGATAAATTTAATTAAAATACAATAATATGATGTGTGGATGTTTTGGTGGTGTACCAAGATTAGTAAATAAAATAAAATTAAACCTTGAAATTGTTGACAGTCAGAATCACTTAAGAACCTTTTCTCTTTTCCTAGGGAGGGATCAAAATCCTAGATCTCAATGGAAAACAAGTCCAAGGATGGCTGGAGGTTGGAGGATCTGGAGAAAAGGAGATATTTTTTTATCACAATAGAATGTTGTGGAACTGAGGAGATTCCTGAGATGAACATAGAGTAAGTGGAATCTTCAAACTGATTCCAAAGTGTACAATATTGAATTGGCCTGAAAGAGTCCTGAGGTTTAGGTACAGGTTACCTTGGACTAGATTCAAATTTCCAGAATTGTTAGAGTAGAAAAGGATCGGGGGAGAGACCAGACGTAATTTCTAGTATTGAGGTTGGGTGGTGATATTTTAATCAATCTACAATTTAACCAAGATAAGTAACTGAAAAACTATGCATTTTTCTGTATTTAAATCCCGTGCTAGAAGAAAAGTATTCACTGCATTTTCTTTTATTGAAAATAATTTGTCTGCTCTATCTTGAAAAGAAAAGAAGTGTGGCAATAATTTCAGAAACCATGCTAAAAATCTATACCTATAGTATTTATTTATGTATAAAAAAAACAAAACAAATGATTTATTTATGCATAGAAACTTGGAACACATTTTAGTTAGTGGATAAAATATTACTCGAAAATAGAAAAGACAAGGTTGCGACATTTCTGGTTAAGCTTGAAAACTTAGAAAGTCCAAGAAGTCTAGAAACCTTTAAGTACAATTTAATACTCACCTTTAGGACCACACAGAGGTCCTGGAATGATCATGTCATGAATGTAGTCAGGTGGTCCTGGTTTTTATAATATACATACATACATACATACATACATACATACATACATACATATATATATATATATATATATATATATATATATATATATATATATATATATATATATATATGAAGTACATATTTTATAACCCTTCCAAAATATTCAAAGACTTTACATTATCAACCATATATTCATAACCATAGATACCACAATAACTATAACATAGTCTATTTACTCATTTATTTATCTTTATACAACAACAAAGCGTAAATAAAATGAATAGGAGTCGTTATAATTTTTCATGCATACAAATTAAATGAGAAATAAACAATAACACGAAAGGAACTCATTGAGACAAGAACCACTGTAATCAATGTACATAACTAAAAAAATGACAAAATTATTCATTTAGCAGTATTAAGAATCATTTATCACAAGTCAAGACAATTGTTTCAAAAAACTTAAACTCGGGTATGGGAACCCACATTGATAAATCAAACCAATGAAACAGAGACTTGAAGTCTTATAATTACTAAAAATAAATACATTTTAACAAAGGACTAAACCTTAGGCCTTTTGTAACTCAAACAAAAAATTTAACATGACACCATGCCTCTAACCCTATTTATAATCTCTCGATTTCCTCAGAAGAAGTTAAAATAGAACCTGGTAAGATGAGGCTATGCATGCAGACAGAAGTGATGGTTGTGGCATTAAAATGAGGTGACGAAGCCAAAGTACAATAAATAATATGTGAAAAAAAGAAGTAAAATAACATAAGGTCGCTTAATTTTGAGAAATGAAATTATTGGAAAGTAAAGGTGTCTCAAATGAAATCCTTACCTCTGCAAGCCGAAGTTGAGGATATCATGTAGTTTTCCAAGAGTACTCTCGTGCGACGATGAAACGAAACCTATAGCAAGGGGATATTAAGAAAATTGAGATTATGTAAATGGGAGATAACCCTCAACACAAAATAATAATAATATTGGAACTAGACTGTAAAGACCCCAGAGTTTACCAGAGGTTTTCCATAACACCATAAAGTTGTGTTGGAAAAAGAAAAGTTGTGAACTTGTCTGTTGGGCTAAAACATAAAATCATCCATGCAATGATATCAACTACACCCCAAAAAAAAGGAATAACCACATAGGAAAGGGTACACACAACTACTAAATCCATTAAATCCCGAAGTGAGACCTAAAGGTTCAACACTCGTTAGTAGGATGGGTTAGATTGTAGAGTTATCGAACCGGCAAGGGCAATGGAGCAAATGGAGGAGCATGACACAGATTAGGCTATGGTTATTTACCCTAACCGATGCCAAATAGATGAGAGGCATTAGATCATCTGAGACACATCCAACAGTTGAGAAAGGTCCACCTGCCAATTATTATAACCAGAACCTAGTATCAGTGACCGCCATCGAGAACCTTACCAACTAGATCCTTTGTGAAAATCATATATCCTTTATAAACCATACCAACAATTAAACAAACATTCCTAGAATTCTGGTAATGTCTAAGTGTCACAAGAGTACTATGGAGAAACAACATTTCGAGCCAGATATTTAATTATGAAATAATGAATAATACCATTAACTTCGAGCATGGCTTGTGTAATGTTTCGAATATGTTTAATCCATATAATGTCAAGGTTGTAAAACTATAAATATAGTTGATAACAAATCCAAATTCATGATGAAATGTGAGTCATGTCACATAGGAGATATGCAGTAAAATTTATTTGTTTAATTTGTAATTTTTTTTGTTATGTATTTTAAAAGTTTTATTAGAACATGTCACAAAAGAGTAAAATTTTGAAATTTCATCATCGCATTTAACCAAAAAGTGTAGCAAATCTTCATGCATTCACTAAATATATATTTATATAGAAATACTTTCTAAAATATATCTCATTTCTATTTTATATATATATATATATATATATATGAATTACATATTTTATAAACCTTCCAAAATATTCGAAGGCTTTACATTATCAAACATATATTCATAACCATAGATACCAAAATAACTATAACATAGTCTATGTACTCATTTATTTATGTTTATACAACAACGAAGCGTAAATAAAATGAATAGGAGTCATTATATTTTTTCATGCATACAAATTAAATGAGAAATAAATAGTAATAGGAAAGGAACTCATTGAGACCAGAACCAATGTAATCAATGTACATAACTAAACAACTGACAAAATTATTCATTTAGCAGTATCAAGAATCATTTATCACAAGTCAAGACAATTGTTTCATAAAATTTAAACTCAGTTATGGGAACCCGCATTGATAAATCAAACCAATGGAACAAAGACTTGAAGTCTTATAATTACTAAAAATAAATACATTGTAACAAAGGACTAAACCTTAGGCTTTTTGTAACTCAAACAAAAAATTTAACATGACACCATGCCTCTAACCCTATTCATAATCTCTCGATTTCCTCAGAAGAAGTTAAAATAGAACCTAGTAAGACGAGGCTATGCATGCAGACGGAAGTGATGGTTGTGGCATTAAAACGAGGTGACAAAGGCGTAGTACAATAAATAATACGTGCAAAAAAGAAGTAAAATAACATAAGGTCACTTAATTTTGAGAAATGTGATTATTGGAAAGTAAAGGTGTCTCAGATGAAATCCTTACCTGTGCAAGCCGAAGTTGAGGATATCATGTAGTTGTCCAAGAGTACTCTCCTGTGATGATGAAATGAAGCCTGTAGTAAGAGGACATAAAGAAAATTGAGATTATGTAAATGGGAGATAACCCTCAACAAAAAATAATAATAATATTGGAACTAGACTGTAAAGACCCCAGAATTTACCAGAGGCTTGCCATAACACCATAAAGTTGTGTTGGACGAAGAAAAGTCATGAACTTGTTTGTTGGGCTGACACATAAAATCATCCATGCAATGATATCAGCTACACCCCAAGAAAAAGGAATAACCACCTAGGAAAGGGCACACACAACTACTAAATCCATTAAATCTCGAAGTGAAACCTGAAGGTTCAACACTCGTTAGCAGGATGGGTTAGATTGTAGAGTTGTCGAACCGACAAGGGCAATGGAGCAAATGGAGGAGCATGACACAGATTATGCTATGGTTAGTTACCCTAACCGATGCAAAATAGATGAGAGGCATTATATCATCCGAGACACATCCAATAGTTGAGAAAGGTCCACCTGCCAGTTATTATAACCAGAACCTAGTATCAATGACCACCATCGAGAACCTTACCAAATAGATCCTTTGTGAAAATCATATATCCGTTATAAACCATACCAACAATTAAACAAACATTCCTAGAATTTTGGTAATGTCCAAGTGTCACAAGAGTACTATGGAGAAACAACATTTCAAGCTAGATATTTAATTATGAAATAATGAATAAGACCATTAACTCCGAGCATAGCTTGTGTAATGTTTCGAATATGTTTAATCCATATAATGTCAAGGTTGTAAAACTATAAATATAGTTGATAAACAATCCAAATTCATGATGAAATGTGAGTCATGTCACATAGGAGACATGCAACAAAATTTATGTGTTTAAATTGTAATTGTTTTTTGTTATATATTTTAAAAGTTTTATTAGAACATGTCACAAAAAAGTAAAATTTTGAAATTTCATCATCACATTTAACCAAAAAATATAGCAAATCTTCATGCATTTACTAAATATGTATTTATATAAAATCACTTTCCAAAATATATCTCATTCTATTACTTATAAAGTATTAGATAAATTTTATAGAAATTTTAATTCAAAAAGTTGTATCTCAAAATTATATCTCTCATTCCTATTATTATGAAGTGTTGAATAAGTTTTATGGAAATTTTGGTTCAAAAAATTATATTTTAATTTAATTAATGGAAAAAATCATTTCAAAAAATTGTTTTTGAAGATAAGAGAGACATCACTACTTGTGTTTATTCTTTTAAAATAACCTATACCTCTTTTACTTTCCATAACCTTATGAGTATTCTCTTAAAATAACCGATATCCCTTATACTTTCCATAACCTTATGAGTATTCTCTTAAAATAACCGATATCTCTTACATTGTTTCTTAAAAAGTTTTAATTGTTTTAATTGATTTTGTATCCATTTTGTTTTAAATTTTCCGATAGTAAATAGGAAGTAAAATATTTAGAGTAAATGATCTTTAAAAAAATTAATATTAATATTCAAAATATTTGATATAATTTAGTCATTTATTAAATTTAAAAAAAAATATATTATTTTTATAATATTTTCCCAACAAATTGTGATGAACTATTTATGTTTTGTAACTCCATTCGTATCTCTTTTAAATATTAGAGGAATTTATCTATGTTTCATAACTCCATTCTTAAAAAGATTATACAAATTATTAACCTTATAGTATTATAAACTATCTATGTTTTATAATTCTATTTATATATCTTTTGAATATAAAAACATTTATGAAAAATAAAGTGTCCACTTAACATCTACTTAAAATAGGCTCTATTTTAGAATCATAAATACAATTTTTTTAATTGAATTAATATTAATATAAATTTTTAACATCGAAGTAAAAATGGAAAATTTAATACATTCTGCGAAATGATCAAATACCTTATTAAAACACAGGCAAAGGAAAAAATAACATAGCATAACTAACCTTAACCATAGTATATTTATAGTAAACTTTATCTATAGTATATTTATCCTTATAGTATAGTATATAGTATATTTATCCTTATAGTATAGTATATTAGAAGAAAAAATGTTATTATCTATTTGTATTTTATAACTCCGTTCATATCTCTTTTGAACATGAAAGCATTTATGAGAAATGAAGTGTTCATTTAACATTTCATTCTTAAAATATACTCTATTTTTAATATTAGAGTATAACTACCTTATTGAAAGAAATTATAAGGAAAAAGTATAAATACCATAAATAAAATCTATTGTGTTTTTTAAAGAAAATATGATATTATATATGTATATATAAGGAAAATTGATATAAATTAAAAAATAAAGAATATGATTTTAAATCATATATAAATGAGAAGAAATTCCATTATTGATACTTAACGTGAGCATCATCACAAGTGATTAATAAGTGTTTCAAAGTTGTTGGTAAAGAATGACACATATTAGAATGTTAAGTATAAAATAATAATATTATGAAAAGAGAAAACTTGTTTCGAATATTTTTATTTGGATTATGAAAATCTTTTTAATAGAAATGAAGGATGATGCAGGGGCATTAGACTCTAGCTAGCAATGTAGGAGGTTTTGTCCACATGTTGTGGTTAGGAGGGTTCGAAAATATTTGAATTGTAACAACTAGGTGTCAATACCTCAGCTGACTGTATCATTTAGATCAGTAGAGTCGTAGAAGTCGAATAGTTCAGTTAGTCTATCTGTCATATTTCAGTTAGTTGAATTATTTTAATTAGGCTGTTGATTTTCTAAAACGGTCCTCACAGAGAAACCGAACAGACAAATTTTCATGTATATAAATGTAATACCTCAGATGTAGATAGGGGGAGCAGAGGAGAAGAGAGGAGAGATTTCTGCAATCAAATCTGTGTGTTCACAATTGCTTCTAGTTAAATAATCTCAGTACGCATTGCCATAGAGTCATTTTGAGTCCTTAATTGTGGAGAAATTGTTTGATTGCGAGGTGATTGAGCTCTGTGCGTGTATATTTGAACTACTGTAAAATTTCCACATATCTCTGTCTATTGTTTTCTCAAAATTACCCGAGCAACCCTGTGAATTAACCCGTGCAGGTGAGGCCTGTGTAGAGGATCTATGGTCGCGAACGCAGTTTAAATAGTAAAACTCCCGAGACCGAGTTGTTTCTTTCGGAACCTGACCCAAGGATTAGACGTGAGTTAAAGATCCAAGAGGAATAGCGGAACCCGACTCAACCGTGGGTTGGTCACTGTTCAAAAACCACGGGTGGATTTACAAAGGCGGGTTGCCCATATCGCACCGCTTTTGCGGAGCAGGCAGTATTTTTCAAACGCGAGCGATTCCATTCAGGGTTCGACACGTGGCTCACGAGAAGTCCCAAAACCGCCGTTCAAAGCGTGCCATCGCATGTTAAAGTTCGACGTTGGAAGCCTATCGATATTGTCGAGAGCCGTTGATTTGGGAAGGGGTCATCGGACAATGGTCATTGGCCAAAGGTGCGCGGAGGATAGCCAGGTACGATATGAACATTGGATTGGACCATTGATATATATGTGGTCCCGGGGCCACAGGGTTATTATACAGTCAAAACGGAGCGTCGACATTAATACACGTTCGAAGGGTTAAACTTTGATTATAAAGGTTCGGAGATAAATATATAAGACGAGAGACACAATTCATCATATCAAAAGGTTCTGAATGTATTTATTTATCAATTTTCTCCAAAATTGATAAATAAAATTGCCAGGAAAATAAAGAACCACTGGGGGGGGTAAACTAAGGGAAATGTTGATAGAGAAATTGTAGTAAACCAGCTCTCCTTAGGGGTTTGAATTCAGTTTTGTTGCGTCATTTGTGGTGTAGGAGCCATTGTTTTAAGGTTGTTTTTTCAGAAAGCTGACATGGAAATCCGAGTTGGTAGAGGTGCTGGAAGAAGGAGACCCGTTGCCAACGCAGAGGTGTTGGGGATATTACAGAGGGTCGAAGCCAGAATGGATGCCATGGAGTGAAGACAACCTAGATATCCTAAAGACATCAGTGAACCTGAAACAGAGGAAGCTGAAGAGAATGTTGAAATTCCTCCTGACATGAGACTCCTTAGAACTGTTCTGGGGTCTGCAGTTAAGCCCATCATTGAAGTGTCGAGTTATGCAGGGGGACTGAATCCAGAGGAACTGGTGGACTGGATAAACAAAATGAATAAGTGCTTCAATTATGAAGAAATAAGTGAAGATAAAAACGTCAAGTTTGCGGTGAGAAAGTTGAAAGGACATGCTGCAATTTGGGGGATGGAGTGCAGGCAGAAAGGAGGAGAGTTGGCAAGCAACCTATCAAGAGCTGGACCAGAATAATGGCTAAATTAAAAGGTAAATTCTTGCCTAGTGATTATCAGCTGACATTGTATAAGCAAATGCAGAACCTGAGACAGAGGTTGCGGACAGTAAAAGAATGCATAGAGGAATTCTACAGAGTAAGCATAAGGGCTGGGAAATTCCAAGACACACCAGAGAAGACTGCCAGATATGTGAATGGTCTCAAGCTGGAGATCCAAGATGAGACATGTCTTCTGTCTCCTAAGATGGTGGAAGAGGCATATCAAATGGCCTTGAAAGCAGAGGAGAAACTCCTGAGAAAATAGTCTGCCAAGAAGAGAGGTACTTTCCGTGGAAAGGGAAGTCAGGGTGGTAGAGGAAAGCCTACTACACCCAGGGATGGAGCTAACAGTAGCTCACCTCAGAATGCATCTACAAAGGATGATGCAAGGGGCAGAAGGGGTTCTTACAGAGGAAAAGGAAGAGGAGGCAGAGACAGAGGCAGAGGTAGAGAATTGAGTTGCTATAGATGTCAGCAAGTGGGACATAAGCACTGTGAGTGCCCAGAGAATGTGGGTGCTGGTCCAAGAAATGTTTTTGTTGCCGATGTTGGAGAAGAAGCAGAAATTGAAGAAGAAATTATTCTAGAGAGAGGAGAATCCTTGGTGGTAAATAAGGTCTTGTTGAAGCAAGCCAAAGAGGTCACTGAGCCTGCACAAAGGAAGACTTTGTTTAGGAGCATATGCAAAGTCCAAGGGAAATGCTGCCAGCTAGTCATTAATAGTGGAAGCACAAACAATCTGGTTTCCACTGAGGTGATAGAGAAGTTGAAGGTGAAGACCAGGGAGCATCCAACCCCCTACAGGGTGTCCTGGCTGCATAAAGGGCACCAGTTGGTTGTAAAAGATCAATGTGAGATAGAGTTGCAAATGGGAAAATATAAAGATAAGATCCTGTGTAATGTAATGCCCATGGATGTGTGTCATATATTTCTGGGTAGACCTTGGAAGTTTGACAGAGCAACAGTGCATGATGGAAAAAATAACACTTACAAGTTCTTCAAAGATGGGGTACATCATACATTGATACCCATGGAAGAAGGAGAGCCATCCAGCAGAGTGATTGATCCAAAGACCTTGTTACTGAGCGGGAAGGAATATCTACAGTAGATAGAAGAAGAGGTAAGTTTTTCTTTAGTTTGCAAACCTAAGGTAGTTCTTACTTCTACAAATATTTTTCCGATTTTCCAATAGAAATTCGAGAGATGTTAGACAATTACTGTGACATTGTTGTGGATGATTTACCTGATGAGATGCCCCCTGTGAGAAAGATCAACCATCAGATAGATTTTATCCACAATTCAAATCTTCCGTAGGCGACTAAGACAGCTCCTAAAAAAGAAAATGAGGAAATCAGGAGACAAGTACAGGAATTGGTGGACAAGGGGCTGATCAGAGAAAGTTTGAGTCCATGTGCAGTACCAGCAGTATTAAGCCCAAAGAAAGATGGAGGCTGGAGGATGTGTACTGATTCCATAGCAATTAATAAAATAAAAATCAGGTACAGATTCCCTTTGCCCATAATTGAGAATTTAATGGATTGTTTGAGTGGTGCTAAATATTTTTCAAAGATAGATTTAAAAAGTGGATACCATCAGATTAGAATAAGAGAGGGTGATGAGTGGAAAATTGCCATTAAAACAAATGAAGGATTATATAAATGGATGGTAATGCCTTTTGGGTTGTCAAATGCACCTAGCACTTTCATGAGAGTTATTAATGAAGTATTGAAAGAATTCATTGGTAAATTTGTGATAGTGTATGTGGATGATATATTAGTTTTCAGAATAACTAAAGAAGAACATTTAAGGCATCTTAATCATGTCTTGAAGAAGATGCACCAAGAAAAACTATTGATCAACTTAAAGAAATGCTCATTCTGAAAGAAGAGTTGGTATATTTGGGTTTTGTTGCTTCTGCAGAAGGATTGAAGATGGACCCGGAAAAGGTTAAGGCAATTGTGGAGTGGCCTTCACCCAGGAATGTCTTTGAGGTAAGAAGTTTCCATGGACTTGCTAGGCTTTACAAAAAGTTTATAAGAAACTTCAGTAAGATTAATCCACCCATAATTGAGACAATAAGGAAGAGAAACTAGCCATTTAAGTGGACTACTGAAGCAGAAAGAAACTTTAAACTTCTGAAGCAAAAGATAATTGAGAAGCCTGTTTTGATTCTGCCTGATTTTACTAAACCATTTCAAGTAAAATGTGATGCCAGTGGGGAGGCCATTGGCGGTGTGTTGAGTCAGGATGATAGACCTGTAGCATATTTCAGTGAGAATCTGAATGAAACCAGGAGAAATTATTCCTCTTATGAGAAGGAATTCTATGCAATTGTTCAGGCACTGAAAAAGTGGCGACATTATTTGATGTCTAGGGAATTTGTATTATATTCTGACAATCATGCTTTGCAGTATATTGTACAGCAGCCCAAGTTGAAACATAAGCATGCTAAATGGATTGAGTATCTCCAAGGTTTTAATTTTGTTTTGAAACATATAAGTGGCCAAGCCAATAAAGTAGCTGATGCTTTGAGTAGGAGGCACATGCTTGTTCAAGAAACTAACTTTGAAGTTGTAGGGTTTGATTTTCTCAAAGAATTGTATAAAACAGATCCAGATTTTAAAGAAGCATTTGAGGCATGTAGTAACCCTGTTTTAACAGATAGAAGCCAGTGGCTAGATTATTTCCTGCAGGAGGACTTGTTATTTAGAAGAAGCCAACTATGTGTACCAAAATATTCCATGAGAAAATTTGATCAAAGAAACTATGGTGGTGGACTTTACGGACACTTTAGTGCGCAACCAGAGACACTTTCATTGACAGTCATAATACACATGCAGTCGAAACTGATGAACAAGTTTGTGAAAGAATTACCAAAATCATCGGTATGCACACAAAACCATAATACGGGGCCAACACACTCCACCCACCCATTCCAGACAAGCCTTGGGACATGGTGAGTATGGATTTTGTTCTAGGATTGCCCAAGACTCAGAGAGGGAATGATGCAGTCTTTGTTGTGGTGGACAGATTCTCCAAAATGGCACATTTTATTCCATGTTATAAAACTAGTGATGCCACCCATGTTGCTAACTTTTTTTTCAAAGAAGTTGTTAGATTGCATGGGTTGCCCAAGAGTATTGTTTCAGACAGAGACACCAGATTTGTGGGTCACTTTTGGAGGACATTGTGGAAGAAACTTGGTACCAAGCTGAGTTTCAGCTCAGCGCATCCCAGGCTGATGGAAAAAGCCTTGGAGTGGTGAATATGGTGGAAGTTGTTGAAAAGTCTTGCGGAGGCATCTGAAGACAGGATCATATGACACCAAGAGGCATAATATGCATGTACTATGACTCTTTCAACGGGAGGCACAAAGCTGATCATTTCATATTGTTTATGGAATGCACCGAAGGGAATATCGAGTTAATAAATACGGAAAGCGAGGCCTCAAGATGGGAGATGGTGGTGCAGCAGTCAGAAGAGCCTTCATGAATGGGTGAAACAACAACTACTGACGACAACATAAATACAAAGCGAGCCGGACTTTAGACGAAAGAAGTTCATTTGAAGTAGGTAGGTTTTAGCACACTTGAAAAGAGGATTCCCAAAAGCAATATAAGAAGTTGAAGTTCAAAAAGATTGGGCCATGCAATATACTTAGAAATTTTTCGTCAAATGCTTATGAGATTGAATTACCTCCTGATGTTGGAATATCTCCCATTTTTAATATTGCAGATTTGTACAAGTATGAAGATGATGGTGCAGAAGAAAGATCAGCAGACAAGGGACAAATTGAGTGGAAGGAACAGCTACCTCCAGCACAACCATTGCAACCAGAGAAGATATTGGACAAAAGAGTGTTCAAAAGGACCAGAGGACAAGAGTACTTTCAGTACTTAATCAAATGGAAGGACAAACCAGAGGAAGATGCCACTTGGATGACTGAAGGAATGTTGCATAAGATAGGCAGATCAGTGGAAGAGCTCATGGACAGGAGCCCATGAAGAATATTTCCCTCGGGAGTCTGATGCAGGGGCATTAGACTCTAGCCAGCAATGTAGGAGGTTTTGTCCACATGTTGTGGCTGGGAGGGTTTGAAAATATTTGAATTGTAACAGCTAGGTGTCAATACCTCAGTTGACTGTATCATTTAGATCAGTTAGAGTCGTAGAAGTCGAATAGTTCAGTTAGTCTATCTGTCATATTTCAGTTAGTTGAATTATTTTCATTAGGCTGTTGATTTTCTAAAACGGTCCTCACAGAGGAACCGAACAGACAAATGTTCATGTATATAAATGTAATCCCTCGGATGTATATAGGGGGAACAGAGGAGAAGAGAGGAGAGATTTCTGCAATCAAATCTGTGTGTTCACAATTGCTTCTAGTTAAATAATTTCAGTGCGCATTGCCATAGAGTCGTTTTGAGTCCTTAATTGTTGATAAATTGTTTGATTGCGAGGTGATTGAGCTCTGTGCATGTATAATTGAACTACTGTAAAATTTCCACATATCTCTATCTATTTTTTTCTCAAAATTTACGAAAGCAGATGTACATGCAGGCGGGGCACAGCAATGAAGGATCCATGTACGCTGACGTGGTTGCATCGTCATCCGAAGGCGGAGTTGTTTCTTTCGGAACCTGACCCAAGGATTAGACGTGAGTTAAAGATCCAAGAGGAATAGCGAAACCCGACTCAACCATGGGTTGGTCACTGTTCAAAAACCACGGGTGGATTTACAAAGGCGGGTTGCCCATATCGCACCGCTTTTGCAGAGTAGGCGGTATTTTTCAAACGCGAGCAATTCCATTCAAGGTTCGATACGTGGCTCAGGCGAAGTCCCAAAACCGCCGTTCAAAGTGCGCCATTGGATGTTAAAGTTCGACGTTGGAAGCCTAGCGATATTGTCGAAAGCCGTTGATCTGGGAAGGGGCCATCAGATAGCGGTCGTTGGCCAAAGGTGCGCGGAGGATAGCGAGGTACGATATGAACATTGGATTGGACCATTGATATATATGTGGGCCCGGGGCCACAGGGTTATTATACAGTCAAAACGGAGCGTCGGCATTAATACACGTTTGAAGGGTTAAACTTTGATTATAAAGGTTCAGAGATAAATATATAAGCCGGGAGACATAATTCATCATATCAAAAGTTGCTGAATGTATTTATTTATCAATTTTCTCCAAAATTGATAAATAAAATTGCCAAGAAAATAAAGAACCATGGGGGGGGGGGGGGTAAACTAAGGGAAATGCTGACAGAGAAATTGTAGTAAACCAGCTCTCCTTAGGGGTCCGAATTCATTTTTGTTGCGTCAAAGGATATGCATTCTTTCTATTGAATGTTAGTAAATTAATATTTTTTTTTAAATGAAAGTTACTAGCATATTTTCATTGTCTCCTCTACATTAATGGATGAAATTTCAAATATTAACTATCTTCTATCTTAAATTCATGTGTATTGTTTCACATTTACATAATACAATTATGAAATTATCAAATAACAAATAACATGTTGGAAATAATCAAGTTTATAAAAACAAGAAACATAATTTTATAAAAAGAGGGAAAATGGTGCTACTGATATAAACCATATTTACTAATATAATTATGTTGATTAAGTTCCCAATTTAAATTATTCTCTTCATAATTAATTATTAAGATAATCTTAATGATGAAGTAATGCATGTGAGCTCTGCTAAGGTTTATGGCAATGACTGAATAACGAAAAAATCCCTACATCAATCTCCCAACGCAACAACTAGGATGCGATCTGACAAGAGCAATGAGTGGCCAAGAGGGGGAGGTGGGGGGGAGAGAGATCCCCTCCTACAGGAATGTGGTAGCGGGTGAAGCCAGAGGCCAATCGAGCATTGAAGCCATGAAGGAAGGCACAAGCCCTAACTCAGGTATGGTTCTTGGTGTCCACTGGCAAGTGAGAATTCGAGGACAGTGACTCCCAAGGGATGCTAAGAAACCCAGATTCATGATCCCATCCAAAAAACTGGAAAATTATCGCTGCTACATCAAGGATCAGGCCATGATCTACAAATTTATAGGTATTTGGCCAATACAAAAATACATAATCAAATGGATACAACGAAAATGACAACCCGAAGGTTAGATAGATCTTAAATTTGGAGCAAGGGCTTTCTTTATAGTTATCTTCTCCAATTTGCAGGATAATGAAAAAGTCCTTAACAGTGGGCTATACTTCTACTAAAATGCAGGTCTCTTTATGTGAAATTTGGAAGAATGTTACAACCCTGATTGGGAACATTTCCTGGCGGTCCCGGTTTGGGTTTGCTTCTTTGGCCTGCTAGTGGATTTATGGGACCCTGAAATCTTATAAGCGATAGGAAATTCAATTGGAAGATTGGTGAAAATAGAAGACTCCACCCGACAGGGAAGATACATCTCGTATGCCTGAATATGAATTTACATGAATATATCAGAACCTATCCCTGAATCAGTGGAGCTATAATATTAGGAGGAGGTCTGGCAGCAATCGTTAGACTATGAACATATATCGTTCTGATGTCGTCACTATCATGAGTATGGACACATGTTCAAATATTTCCCACTGAATCAAACCGATCAAGAAGCATAGAAACAACCAAAAGAGTCAGCGCCAATACAAGAGAACAATGACAGTTTCAAGGAGGTCACCCACAAAAATAAAAATGAAAATTCGCAGCACCAACAAGCCCCAAACCCCCAGAAAGAAAAATAAAAAATAAAAATAGGTTTGAAGTATTACAAGGGAGAGGGGAGAGCTCGAAAGAGGTTGGACCTACAAAGGAAACATATACAAGATGATAGCCCTGGAGATTGACCACCAATCCTAAGAGGAAATCACAGATGAAGCCCACAGGGAAAGATGACCAGGAATAAACTATGGATATTTCAGTAATGGAAATTGACATGAAAAAAGAGTATCTAAGCACATAGGAGGTAGCCTTGAAAAGGCTTCTGCAAGAATGACGAAACTTGGATGAAATATTTATCCCAGAGGACTAGAAGAATATGTGATACATTCCAAAAGTATATGGAAAAACATAAACACCAATAAGGGGACTTGGGGGATCCTACAGGTTCAAAAATGTGTAGATCCCAACATCCGATCAGCCAAAGGAAAGGAGGCAAGAAAAGAGGTTATAAAAATATTCAAGAGTCAATCCAAATGGTCAGAGAGCTGCTAGTCAATTCAAGAAGGGTAATACTTCTCTCGGCAGTATTATAAAAAACTACATAGAGTTTCTCAATGATAGTAATCTCCTGGAATGTAATAGGCCTCAATAGCTGAGGAAAACAAAGATACCTGCAGGAACTTCAGAAAAAGCAGAAGCCACAGAGAGTGCTCCTTCAGGAGACCAAAGTAGCAGGATAAAGTATTAAGGAAATGATTAGATGTTCAATATCTAGGTATGAAGTGGTGGCTATTGACGCAAGAGAGTCAACAGGAGGCATCATCATTCTGTGGAACCCGGTAGAGGTACAGGTAGATTATTGGATTGGCCTACCTCGTATCCTCTTCGGGTGATTCAGACTTATTGGATTTGATGAATGGATCCTAATATAGGTGGTATACGGTCCTCAAATTCCAGGAGAGAAGGAAGCCTTCTTACAAAGTATAGGAAAGTTGAAAAAAATGCATGATGAGAAGCTTTGGTTGATCGGGGGTGAATTTAACTTGATCACCTCTCTAGAAGAGAAAAAAGGAGGAAATTGAAGAGAAGAACCTAAAATGGAGTTGTTTAAAAACATGCAAGAAGATCGATATCTGGTGGACATCCTAACAGTTAAGGGGATATATACATGGAACAATAGGAGAGGAGGAATGAACAAAGTGGCTTCCAAGATAGATCAATTTCTATCAACTGAAGATCTGATAGGCGGAGATATCTACTATGAAGCATCTATCCTACCTTGTGTAGGATCAAATCATAGGCCTATTTAGCTGGAAGTAGATATGAAATAGGGACACCAGAACTGGCCCTTCAGGTTTGAAGCCTTATGGTTGAGAGATCTAATGTTTCTGGAAAAGAGAAAGGAATGGTGGACCAATATCACAGAGAAGGGGTGAAACAAAATGCATACCTTCCAGCTCTTCTTGAAATAAATAAAGCAGAAGATAGATAAATGGAACATAAAATATCTTGGGAACATTCAGAAAGACTAGGAACAACTCCATATTTGCATGCAACAAGTGCAACAACGAATGATGATGCATGGTTGTACAAGGGGAATTGACCTTGGAAGAAGGGAAGCTACTTACAAATATTGAACAAAGAAGGAAGCAGGAGGAGAGTTTGTGGAAACAAAAATCCAAAGTCCAATGGTTGAGGGAAGGAAAAAGGAGCACACAATCCTTCCATAAGGTAATGATACAACACCACCAGCATAGTATAATATTCTCATTGGTAGACATACAAGGAAATTTTCTTGTGAAGCACGAGGAATTATAGAGCCTGTTGGTTGATCACTTCAAAGATATGCTGTCAGAACCAGACATAGATAGAATGAAAGATATTGAAATAGTAGTCCAACATATTCCCCAATTGGTTAGCATAGATCAAAACCTGGCACTCATACGAGTCGTCAACATGAAATAGGTAGAAGAGGTGGTCAAAAATTTGGAAAAGAAGAAAGCGCCTGGGCCTGATGGCCTCACTATAAAAATTTTCCAGACGCCCTCACCAATCATGGGAGAGGAAATCCTAGTAGTCGTATAAGAATAAAGAAGATCCTGAAAGGTAATCCTTTCTCTTAAATCTACTCTTTAAACTCAAATTAAAAAATCTGATCACTCTGAAATTCCTCAGGGATTTAGGCATATTTCCTTGTGCAATTTCATATATAAGATCCTGGCCACCATCATGGTGAATAGGCTGAAATTGATTCTCCCTGGGTGAATCTCACCTCAACAGACAGGGTTTGTTAAAGGCCAAAAAAATTTGGATGGCATCATCACGACACAATAAGCTATTCACTCCCTCAAAATCCTAAAAAAAAAGGAATGATGGTGAAACTAGATCTATCAAAATCTCATGACCACCTCAGTTGGACACAATTGTTGCACGTCCTTCAAGCCTTTGGTTTTAACCAGAGATGAGTCCAATATATCTCTGCTCTAGCCACTCCTGTGTTCTCCATCCTCCTTAATGGATCCCCGTCCAAACCCTTCAATGCATCTAGAAGCCTTAGACAAGGCACCCCACTCTCTTTATTTCTCTTTATATTGGCAGTGGAAGGCCTGGGGTGTTATATAAAGGAAAAGGTACTAGAAGGTCATCTCAAAGGTCTTCATTTGTGGGGTAATGATCTCCCCCTGACCCACCAAAAGTTTGTAGACAACATCATGATGTTTCACCAAGCTACTCTCAAATAAGCTTGCACCCTTGAGCTCATCCTTCCAGATTTCATGCAAGCCTCAGGAACCTACATAAATAATGAAAATTCATACATATTCTTCTTCAATACCCTAGCTCTCTCTCAAGCCTTCTTGTCAAGAACCTTGGTTTTCAACATAGGGTCTTTTCCTTCAAAATATTTGGTAATCCCCCTAAGCTACAACTCACTCAGAGTTTTCTTCTGGAAAAAACTTATTGACTGCATTTAGTCCCACCTAAAAAAATGGTATTTTCATGCCCTCAATATAACGAGTAGAGACATTCTCCTGAAAGCGTTTCTCCAGTCGATTCCTATCTACGAATTAGTGCCAGGCATAGCTGCTCCCAAGACTATGCGCATGGAAATGGAAGACATCTTTAAAAAATTCCTCTTGCAAGGGGTGCAAAAGGAAAAAAAATGGGCTCTCCTTTCCTAGAAAAACTTGGTTAAACCCAAAATGGAGGGGGTGCTAGGACTCAAAGATCCTCATACGTTAAACCACGTTATGGGGGAAAACATTTGGTGGCATTGGATAGGGGGGAAATGACCTATGCAAGCTAATATGGCAAAGAAACTATAGGATTTCAGCCACCACGGAACGAAGGCTGCGATTTCAGGATACCCTAATAGGCTCCTCAGTTTGGACCTTAGTTATGGAAAATAGAGAGTTGATTCATATGCACAACTTCTGGTAGATCAGAGATGGGAGTATAACACAATTTTGGCAAGAATCATGGGAACAAAGGGGGAAAATATTCAATAATTTGGACCTAGAAGATATTTCCTTATTCACCAACCAAGCTGGAAATATGACTTTCAACCAATTTTGGGGAACTGGGGTGAGCTCCATGTGGAGGAACTGGAAAAACAAAGACAATTGGCCCAATGCAATAGACTCGCCCAAATGGGAGGAACTTGATAAAGAGCTCAAATCTAGAAGAATCACAATTATTGAAGGAATGGATATCCTGCGATGGGGATAGAAAAACAAAGGAATGTTTACAATTCAAGAGGGATACCAGATAGCCATGGAAGAACCGCAATGCCAAATTTGGACCCTATGGTGAAAATTGTGGTCCAGTCAGTTCTGAACGAAATTCACGATCTTCCTCTAGATTTTAAGTAATGGATGCACTGTCACATGGGACCAATTACATAAATGAGTAGTACACGACCTCTCAAAATTTAGTATGTGTATGGCTCAGTCAGAAACCATGGAACACCCGCTGAATTCCTACCCCTATAGGAACCAACTTTGGCAAAATCTGGAGATGCTCTTTGGCCATATAGACTGAGACCATTCAAGTATAAGAAATACTATAGATAATTGGAAGGATAGAGTATTCAAGATACTGGTATTGAACAGAGCATGTTCCATCTCCCTAGGCTTCCTACTGTGGATGGTGTGGAAAGAACGAAATAGGAGGGTGTTAAGAGACCAAGCACAACCAGTCTTGGAAAATTGGAAAGTAATACTCCAAAACATTCGGGAAACCATTCTCATGGAGAAATGATACCCAAACGACTGGAAGGCACCTCCTCAGGAAGCATGAGTTCTAACCATGCTAAATTTATCCCCTCAAATGTTAGTGCCCCACTCATGGAAACTCGAAATCCCCCCAGTAGCTCCCCATAGAATTTTTTCCACCCACCAGGGAACTTCCTAAAGCTTAACTTCAATGGTTCCTCGAAAGGAAACCCAGGGGATGCAGGTTTTAGAGGACTATTCTGTGGCCAACAGAGAATATTAGTGCACATCTATGCCTCAAAGTATGGCAAGGCGAGTAATAATGAGGTGGATCTTAACGCAGTGAAACATGAACTTATTATTGCAAGACGAGAAAGGTTCCAGAGGCTGGTGGTAGAGGGAGATTCTTCCCTTGTCATAGATGTGATCAAAAGGTTATAGCAAGGATCACAATGGGGAAATATCAACAATATACGAAGAATGGCTAGATTAATATATGAGATAAAGGAACTCATGTTTTGGATTGAATATATTATCCCTGCCCATGTACAGCGTTCGAGAAACACAACAACAGATTTCTTGGCCAACTGGAACTACAAGGAAAAAACCATTTAGCGTATGTTTTTTAGGAATCCATTATAAAAATAGCCTAGATATCCATTTGTAGTGGAGGTCGTTAGAGGAGATTGGCGGGTGGAGGTTTTGCAGATGTTTTTTTGCGGTGCATTCTAATCATAACACGCACCTATGCGTTTTATGAAAAGCTCACTCGTGTGTACTATCAAATGGCACACCGATACATTGTCAATAGGGGAATTTTGAGGTCTATAATGGGCCTCCTAAGAAAAATGTACAACCAAAATAAAATTTATAAGAACCAATAGGATTCAAGATGATTATGTCAACCATGGGGGGTGATTCACCATTTTTGGAGTAAAAAAGAAAAATTATTAAAAAATAATAAAATAATAAAACTACTCTTTCAAATCATATTTTCAACTTATCTCCATAAGGTTTTACTCAAATTCTGAGTGGGAGTACTCATTGGATGCAAAACTTAATTCCTCATCCAAATAGTACCCATGTTTCATACTTTCTATGGACCCTACTAAACGAAAAATGAGAAATACATGAAAAAAGTGATTGCAATCATGTTTTTCATGTATTTATAATTTTTCGTGTAGCAGGGTCCATCAAAAGTATGCAACATGGGTGCTCCTTGGATAAGGAATAAAATTATGCATCTAACGAGTGTTTCCTCTTGAAATTTGAGTAAACCCATAGGGAGATAGGTTGAAAATACGAGTTGAAAAAATAGTTTTTTTGTTTCCCTCTAAAATTTGATGATGTAATCTAAAATTATTTTATTATTTCCACTATTATTTTATAATTTCCTTAGGAGGCTGATTTTAGACCTCAAACTTCCCCTAAGTGTGTACTATCAAATGGCACACCGAGACACTGTGCTCTCCGTAAATACCTGCCCGGTGCACCTATGTAATCTAGCGCACCGTAAAGAAGTGTGGTGCACCATTGATAAAAACACCCAATGTGTCTCATAATCGAGCACACTGAAAAAGGGTTAATTTAAAAAAATTACCGGCCATAAAAAATTGATGTTTAATTTTTCACTGATCTAGAGCTCTCAAGCATCGCTGTGAGATTTTATCCTCTGAGGCACGCTGTCATCAGCGCTCTCATTTCCTTCATTGCTTCCATCCATTGCTAACTGTGTGAAGTTCAAATTTTTGAAAACGATGGGAAATTTTTTATTTTAGTATTCTTCAGCAAAGATGCCTCCTCGATGTGCAACTGTGTAGGTAATCTACTTGTTTCTCAATAACTTAACCTTTTAGCAGATTAAATTCTCACATTCACTTAAAACTATTCGTTAAAAAAAAAAATCTGCGTAGTGCATTTGAGCCATTCGGCTTGCACCGTTCTTAGTGCTGCTTGTAAATTTATAGGTCGCACCTGAATAATGTTAACGGAAACTGTTCCGGGTTCTAGTATGGTACCGAGAAAATGCGCACCGCTGTAACAATAAAATAGTGTGGTGTGTGTCGGTTTTCGGCCACATCGACCATATAAAATTTTTAAAAATAACACACTATACGGTTGTACGGTGGTGCGGTTGTTTACCAGACCGCACTGGAAATTATGTACGGATGTTGGGGGTGCGTTTACAAAACTAACGGCCCAGGGAAAATAGTCGATCAATGCACCGGACAAAAAATATTTTATGTTTTCGCGATGCACAAATTTTTTTCATGCGCACTATGGGCAGTGCGTGATAAACAGTAGCACATCGGTAGTCGTGCGTGACTATTTTTTTGGGTGCACCGAGTGTTTTTTTTTTAATAAAAATTATATATGTATTTGTAAATACATTTCTCATTTAATAATTTTTTTTTTAAATTTAATATGTGAATCATTCAGCGACATTAATAGAGAGAGAAAATGGAACAAGAAGAGGATATGGAGGATCGTTATAACATGATTCAATAGCTAGAGGCACGAGAGAGGAAGAGACTTTTGTATCGTCAACCTATTACGTCACCCACCAAGTTGATCTTAAGGGAGGTAGGCCTCCTTAAGTTATACAAGGAGGCTACATCCCTGAAGGGGCATAGTGGGTTTTTGGGATAACTAATCTATAGGTGGGATGCCCACCTATAGGCTTTCCGAGTCCATCCTGGCTAGTGGAATGAGCCCACTAAGGAGCACATTTATTTTATTACTGGCCTATCTAGGAGAGTGCAATATTTTCCTTAGTTCCTAGATGTGCCCGTCAGTTATGTAGCAGAGAGTCAGTTAGCGTACTCCCAGAGATATATTAGGGATGATATACTTTCTCCTGCATATTTTCAGGTGTCTCGTGGTCAATTACACATTTCTTCATTTGGTCCAAAGGAGGTGAGGTGCCTCTCACTACTACTAATGACCATTTCACACTATACGAGTGATAGGAAACACATTAGTGGCCAAATTTTATTTTATGTTGATTATTTTTTCCAAACGCCATGACTTGTGACATGGTCTGCCATTTTTTTTTCATAGTTTTGTATATAATTAGATAGATGTCATTCTCAGGCACGTGGGAGGTTGACCTTCCCTTTTGCTTCAAATTTATTTTGTTTATTTTTTGAGAGGATTCTGGAGATGAGGCCTAGTTTTTCCCGGCAGCCTTGTAGGGTGATGTTACATGTATGGATGCATATGTTGGGCCAGATGATGCCCAAGGGGGGCCTGTCCAACTATCCGGCTAGGATATCTAGTGATGCACTGGAGCTTCTATCAAGTGTTGATGATCACATGTTCATGATGGTGGCATTTCCGTACGTGGGTTTGGGTTAGCGAGGGTGTACCAACATCCTCTTCACACAGTATGAGCCACCAGATGCTACAGGTAATATAGTGTTTTCTTTAAATTAATATAGTTTCATTTTATTGTCTTAATTAATTAATTAAAATAAAATTTCTTCTAACATGTTATTTAACTTGTTTTATTAAATTGTTTAATGAAATTGTCTAATTATTGTTGTGTAATATATATTTTGTAGATATTGGGAAATTCGCTGGGGACATGATTCCACCCCTACTGGATGATCTTGTATACCATGAAGAGGAGATGGCATAGGTCCCAGATTAGGGTAACAGACCTGATCCTCGAGTGTAGAAACCCATAGGGATGCGGCATAGGGAGGACATCTGATTTAGGATTGAGTTAGGCGACCAAATGTGTCGACTCCTGGTTGATGAGGGAGTCTGTCATATGATCAGAGAGATCCAAGATGATATTAGGCTCACAGAGCTATGGAGAGCCATGCCCTACGATATGATAACCATTATGCATCATATCGTTGGAGATTCCAAGCTACTAGCGGCTAGGAGGCATATGCGCCGTGGAGATATGCAACAGAGAAGCTCATCGGATGATCATGATCATGAGGGGAGTGATCATAATTCTAGTACTCCACCTCCTCCTCCTTCACCTCACGCCAGAGATGAGCAGCCAACATCGAGTCTTGATCAGCAGGCATCTTCTGAGTAGGCATCATCTCAGTAGGCACCTATTCCTGAGCAGACACAACCATCGATTAAGGAGGCACCTGATCCTCTGCAGGCAGGTCCATCTGAGAAGGAACCATCCACTGAGAAGGCTACATAGTTGACTCATCAACAAGCACCTCCTAAGCATACCATGCCATCTGATTAACAGAAACCTCTAGAGCAGGCACGTCATCCATCTGAGCATGAGGTTGCACCATCGACTGAGCAAGCCTCGAGTACTAGTTATAGTATTGATGTAGTAAAACCAGATATTTGACATTTATATGAAATTCTATTGCAGTTGTATATTTTTGACATTATATATATATATATATATATATATATATATATATATATATGTGGTGCATGTATTTTATGTTCATGTTGATGTACTTAATTTACATGTTGGTGTTCATCATGATGTGTATATTGTTAGGTGATATCAGATATGTTCATTTAATGTGCTTGCAGATAGATGTGTATGTGATAGCAGTTATTTGACATGATATGTATATTTGATGTTTTTGTTGTGATGATGTTATAAAATGCTTGTGTTTTGTTAAATGATCATGATCACGATGATTAGATGATGTTAGCGAATTTCAATGTGTATTTTAGAATATGATGTTTGTACAATGGTTATCATGATCGTGATGTTTATTTTTAATATTGAATCATTATATTTATTATATATTATGTAATGGCAATTGTAATATTGTGTAATTGTAATTTTAATTGTATGTATCTTGATTGTAATTGTAATTGTATGTCAAATTGTAAAATTGTAATTGTAATTGCAAATGAAATTTGAATTGTAATTGTATGTAAAATATTTGTAAAAATGTAATTGTAATTGTAATTGTATTGTGAAATTGTAAAACTGTAATTGTAATTGTATGTATTGTCATGATTCAATTTTATTAAAATTGTAAAATTTGTAAATTTGTAATTGTAATTGTATGCATTGTGATTGTAATTGTAATTTTAATTGTAATTGTATATAAAATTGTAAAATTTTAATTGTAATTGTAATGGTAATTTTAATTGTAACTGTATGTAAAATATTTGTAAAATTGTAATTGTATTTATAATTGTATTATGAAATGATTGTAATTGTAATTGTATGTAAAATTGTAATTGTAATTGTAATTGTATGTATTTTCATGATTCAATTTTATTAAAATTGTAAAATTGTAAATTAATTGTCAATTTTGAACCATAACTACTGTAAGTAAAATGTATACCATACATATTGTTATATTACCATAGTTGTAAAAATGTAAATTTGTATGAATATAAATAATTTTAAAATAATAAATCTAGAATAATATGAATTTTTGTAACATAATAAAGTTTAGAAAATAATGAAAATAAATTCATGTTTAGAATTATCATTATTTTACACACACACGTACATATATATATAGGGTGTATTTATTTAAGTAATGACATAGTGAAAAACCATTTAAAACAATCAAGTAGTTGTATTATTTTAGGAATTGACATAAAAAAAAAGGACTTGATATAATGCATTTCTTTCAAGATCAACATAATTGCAAACTATCAAGTGAAATGATTTTAACATTAACAAAATGAAAACCAATTAATTCAAAATACATATTATAATGTTTTGAAAAAAGAGAGGCTTAGTTATAAGGTTAAGTCCTCTTATTTATAAAAACTCATCTTAAATAGTATAAATGATGAAATAACACATGTACCATATCACTCTCTTTTCTCATGATCACCCTCATTATCTTCCAGCTCGTTTGGCATGATAACACTATTGTTCTCAAAAATATGTTTTGATCTAGGGTCATGTCTCAATACAAACCACCAATCCCTATCCAACACATCTAGGTAAAAAAACACCTGGTTGCAGTGTTTGGGGAAAACATAAGGCTCCTTAGCTTCATCCCACATCTTTCTAGAGTTGATACACATCAACCTACTATCGTGATCTTCCTTTACATTATTCCAATTAAATATGTCCCACAACTTGCACCTAAAAATAACACATTGGAAAGAAGAGAATTCCACTTCAATGATCTCTTGTATCTTTCCGATGTAACCTAACATCCCCCATACTAGGTTTTCATAACAGTGGATAAATCAACTAGATTGATCAAAATTGATTTCCACTCCACATTCTTGTGTTATGTGTCCATCTTCAGTATTTTCTATGTGAAAATGTTGCCCACATGCCCACATAGATGGGAACAAATGCACCTATAAAAAGTTAAAAATTCATAGTGTCATGTGTCTAATAACCCAACTGTTAAAATATAAAATATAGATGTTACATTTCAAAGGTGAATTATTAAGTTTAAAATTTACATAAATAGATTATTACTGAGTTGCTGCACCCAATCCCTACGTTTAGCGCATCCTCTTCAGCATATGGGTAACGACCGGTTGCACTGTATTTCTCTCTGACTTGGTTAGCAACCCAACTATTGGGGCATATAATTGGCATATTTTCTTTTAAACTATTGGGATAAGGCAAGCTTCTACCATTCAACCATATGAATTCTTTCTTGTCACTATCCCATTTCATCCTCTTTTTTTGTACAATGCGACCCCCGATTGTGTCACTTTAGAATTGTAATGAACGAATTTATTGATTGCTTCAATTTCTACATTCACTGATGAAATAAAACCAATGTATACTACATATGAGATCAAAATATACATTATATTTAAGTTCAACATGAATATTTACTTTGTGTAAATTTGAAAAATTATAATTCGCTTACTCTTTATCAAGCGCCTTTTTCGATTCATTTGGAGAAGCTCTGTTACACGTCATTTTGTCACATGACATTTGAATGTCAATATGGGTCTATCACCATCCATATCATGTTCCCTTAGAGGTAAAATAAAATCATGTTCCTGAATCAAGTCTTGGAAATTGGAGAAAAGCTCTGTAAAACCCTTAAGAGGTTGCCTGCGTGCTTTTTATAGCCTTTTCCTGTGCATGCCCTGATGCTTCTTCCATTAGCCACAACGATAGCCGCTTTGTTCACCACTAAATCCTATGCACCCCCCGTGAAAATCAAGTAAAAATAAAAATTGACTTCTAGAAGCCTAGTTGGTCGAACATTCTCCCAACTGGAAGCCTCTAGAGTCGCGCCAGTTCAAGCTTTATCCCTCTACTCATGGAGCTTATCCCTTGGTATAAGGAACCCAAATCCTTTCATGGGAGGAACCCATACCTCTCTTAATGGATTTGAAACTACTTCAATCTCTGTATAAATTGAACTAAGGTTTCAAGTTGAAGGGTAGATACTGATTTTTATAGATTCTAAGTTGGAGAGAGTTAATAGAGTTCATAGTTTCCGAGCTAGTAAGTTATTGTTGGTACATTAAAGATTACACCTTTGTGCACATGACTTCATGTTGTTCATTCTAGAGAGGAAAGCTTATAATACTGAAGGAAAGCTATTTCTTAGACACACGGGAGAAATATTTACAACATCAAGGCATCTAGTTGTAATATTACTCTTTCTAATTTATGATAATACATATGGATCTCTTTTTCTCATTGTCTTGTTTCTAAATGCATGGAAATGATTTCAATACTTAGATTCCTTGATCACTAAGTTGAATTAGTATTTATTATTATTATATATTGCAGGTGCTTTGATATTTTGTATTGTTTGTGATTGCATGTTCTTCTCAGCATTGTGGAACTGATTTGGAGCGAAAGGAAAAAGGCTACATCGAATGTCTTGGTTGAAAGGTAGGAGCATGTCCTCCTTATTTCATGTTTGTAATAATATAAGGTACAAATAATATAAAGAAAGAGATGTTCAATGGATCTTTGTTTCTAGTTACTCGTTGGAGTACTAGGGAAATCTCTCTTGTTTGCAAGAGGGATTGATCCTAGTAACAAATTGGCGACCATACTAGGGAAGACAAGTTTAGTTTTCTTTGGTTATGTTTAGTTTGAAATTCTAGCTTTCTTATTTTGACTTCTCCGTGTGTGGTGGGTACATGAATTTTTATAATCTCTAAGAAAGAAAACCTAAAAATTAATTTTTCCATCTTTTTCTCTGCATGCGTTGTTTTCTGTGGAAAACATAGCGGCAACCTGCGTGACTTGTCAGTATATTTCAGTGCGCATGTGCACTAGTGTTAACTGAGAAGTTGCACACCCCATGGGAAATTTTGAAAAGAATTGAAATTCTCTCTTCCAAAGTCAAATAACCAAATTCTTAAGGTTTAACCTGATTTACTCCAGTTGTCAGAACATGTGTATGAAATCATCTTTAACATATTAGAGTATTTTTTTATTAATCATCCTTTTTGCATTATACAGTTAGGGTTTGCCTTAGTTTGTTGTTGCTCCTTGTAATATTCCAAATCTGGAATTTCTACAACAATGAGAATACCCTAAGGTATTTTAGAGTTGGAGATGCATAAATATGCCTTATAACATATTTCTAATGACATATACTTCAATTAAATGATTATGCAATAGCTTATAGCTCACTTTGGACTCAAAAGGGTGGGGAAAAGAGGTGATTTCCTCCATAAAATGAGTGTATTCAGGTATCTGCATAAAAATAAGGTGGGACGATGGTTGGATCTGATATCTCAGGTCATGAGGAACCTATGCTCCAAATTTCAGCTCAAAAAAATAATTCTATCTAGGTTAAACAGTTTCTCCTTCCCCAACTAGGCTCAAAAACCCTGATTTCACATGGCTTAAATTATGCAGAATGTACTGAAGCTTATATAGCATGATTTTATGAAGGGTTTACTTGAAATAATGATGGAAAATTATTATGGCAACTTATGTATGATTTAAATGATTTATACTAAGAAAAACAGATCTTTTCATAAAGAAAGGCCTCAAAATGAGGTGTTGCAACACATGAAATGAGACAGAAAAGTTATCGGCATGAATTTCAGGAGGTTGAAGCTTCTTATTATTTAGTTACAGATCTGAAAATTTTTTTACATGAAAACATAGATCTATAACAGATCATAAAGCCAAATAGGCTCTTTATTATACTCCCCTTGGGGATCTCAGCAAATGATGAACAATAGTGAGTAGATCTGAGATCTAAGTCACAGTTCCGCAGTAGTATTTAGAAATTATATAGTAAATACATCAATAAATAAATTATATTTGAAGGTTACATGGATTGGTTGGCTAATCCATGGATCACCATAGTGAAAGGAAGGAATCCTTTCCACTAGAGATCTCTCCTCCAGGAGAACTCCAAAACCCCTACAAATCTGCTCCTCAAGAATTACACAGCTCAGGGAGAGAAACTGCACATTCAACTAGAAAACCACTTTGTCTTGATTCCAAGATATGGATCTGAAGCACAATAAGGAGAGGCACTCTTCCAGGAGGTTAAAAGACACACTCCGAGAGAAGAGGCTCCCAAAACAAGCAAGATCTCTGCAGATGTAGAATTCTACTTACTGCAGCTCACTAAAACAAGTAAATCCTGACTGGATTTACATTGCCTAAGAGAGATGAAGCTTGGCCTCAAAGCCTGATATTGGACAAAGAAAAACAACCTCCTCCAAGAGCTACTCAATGGAAGGAGAGAGAGGATTCATAAACAGGAAACCCTCGCGTGCTATGCAGCACAATTCTCAGGCTAAACAGCCTAGAGAATTCAAATTAGTCTAAGAAGACTCAATTCTGAATATCTTCAAAAGCCTTTTCCTTGAGCCTTCTCCTTCCTTTTATAAGATGAGGATGTGTAAAACCATAAACCACTTACAAAACTTTAGCTCCTTTCACATGAAGCTCCTCCATATAAAACTACGTTGAGCCTCTAGATGGTTCAATGAATCTAGACAGAACTAAGATTTGGTCCTGTTGACCCAGTCAATTGTCTCAATCCTATTTCACACACAAGTGGATTTTATTACAAAGGCCCAAATTTATCCCTTTTCACATTGGGTATGTATTTATTCTTTGATTTAACGAGTTTTTCATGTCCTCCTTTACATTTTATTCATCAAATAATAAAAAGGAAACAAAATGATATATTCCTATTAGCTTGGGCTAATTAGGAATATTACAGTCCTCCCCTCCAAAATTGTTGCTTGTCCTCAAGCAACTGCAAGGCGAGTGCTGCAAAATCTCCAATGGAATTGTCTCCTCCCCGGAATGAACCATATAGCTATCATCATGAAGAATTGGGAGATACAAAGGAAGAATTACAAGTTGTCCATTGGTCTTCTCAAGCATGAGAGATTGTAAATATAGGGTACTTCAACCCCTTTAAGAGCCTTTACTCTCCACGCTATCATCCAAATAAAAGGAGCCATTATTGATAGCTCATAGAAACAGTCATTAATCCCCATCATGTGCATTGAGTAGGGGCTATAAGGCTGGAAATGAGAGATAAATATACTCAACTCATGTTGTCCCTCTTCCCATTGTTGATGGATGTGGAGCTGTTGATCCTGGGCTGCAAAAATGTAGTTATCATGAAGCCAAGAGGAGCTTGGACCTTCATGATTCGTTTCATGGATTCTAGTGAGCCTTCTTGCCCAACCTCATATGCATATAGTGAACAAATCATTTTTACCATAGGTGCTCCAACAAAAATATGGACTAAGTGTCATTGGATGGTGACCCAATTCCCTCCTTTGAAACCAGCTTTTTCCATCCTCTAGCTGCCTCAAATCATGATACAATAAGTGGCCATCCCACCACCTTTTTGCTGCCATAAGCTTCTTCAAAGCTTGGAAATAATGGAAGATAATAGGTGTTGGTTGAACATGATTCAAGAAACACATGTCTTGCTCCAAGTTCTCCCTTGTGATAGATCCCTTCCCATGACATAAGCCCAACACATGACCTTTTGCATAATAAAACACAATATATAATGCAACAGCCATATAAGGTTCCATCCTCTTCTTGAAATACAAATGAATTTGGGAGATTGCATTCCCAATGGATACATTCACCCATTGTACCTTTCCTCCTCTCATGTTTACAATAAATATTGGAGCATCATTAACATCATGATATAAACATGCTCCCTTATGCCATCCCATGAGAAGGTTACATCTTCTCCCAACCCAAAGTACATACATGATTATGATATTAATTATAAATAGAAATATATGTACATACATCATGGATACAAGTAGATGTATGGACATGGAATTCATCATGGGGTGTCCATACTCTCTCCTCATCAACCAAAACAAACATTCATTCTTCTTATGCATTCTTTTATTGAAATAAAAGGCACGAGACAAGAAATTCAAAAACCTTGGGTGGTACCCAAACTCACCTAATAGGAACCAGTGCAAGTGATCTCTTCCCTGCTTCAGATCTAGATATGGTAAGTGGTTTTCATGCCACTTACTTGCTGCCCTTATCATTTCACCATGGCTGAAAGTGAAATGTATATTTGGTGCCTTAGGGAAGCACCCATCATGTTGTAACACCTCCCTTAGCCCATCAAGGGAGTGGCTATATTTGAAAATAATCTTGGCCCATAGTTGGCCATGAAGATTGTAATGTAAAACACTCCCTTTGGGAGTTATGGCTTGCAAATGTAAAGTAAGAGAATACATGCAATCATAAAATAAGATGTGATTTACATAAGCATAATTCTTACCCAAAGTCTCCAATGTTGTGTTGGCTTCCCTCTTAGAAATAGATGACATTGATGCACAAGGTTGAGGGAACACTTTTCTCTTCTGCTCATCATGGGAACTCCTTGGTGGAATTCCTTCAAGTAAGGACACATCAAGGCATAGATCATGGAAGGATGTATGGATTGATGTGTCCTTGATTTTCTTGAATAGATCATTTTTCCTTATTTTTGCATTATTATGTTGAAATAAAGAGGGACAAATGTTTCTTACCATGTGAAGCTTGCCCTCCTCTTTGCCTTCTGCAATCTTCAGGGTCTCATCCTTCGATAGTGATGACACATGATTCCCATGGATGGTGCCATAATCTTCATATAATGAGACCTCCTTAATGAGATATGACTGAATACATGAGTGTAGAAGACCCTCCATGCTTCCACTACGCAATCCAATCACCTTCCTAGGTGTTTCAACCTTCTGCAATGGATAGGAATAAGGTTGGCCCTCTTCCCCATCTCCTCTTTGTGTCCTCATGTTTTTACACCTTCTGCATTTCAAGGGATTTTGAAATCAAATCCCTTTGAGATCTTCAAGAAAATACCTCTCATCTGTGTCCTTCCAAAACCATTGAGGTTCTGGACCTTCTGCAAGTAGAAGTTTCTCTTTCAGCTGGGGAGTGCTCATTGAGAAAGAGGCATCTAGAAAGGAGAAAAGGTTTCTCACTTCAATATGTCTACCATTCATAATTTCTTCCTCCATTGCTTCATGAATGAAGTTGCAATTTTAATGCCCCCATGAGGAATGGTGTCTCCTTTCTTCCTTACTAGGATATTGCTTTGATGGATTTTTAATCATACCTTGGTGGGATGTAGAAGCAAGAGCTTCTTCTGCAACTGTGTAGTCTTCCTCCATTACTGAAAATGAAGGTTTCTCCTCCAAGGTTGTGCCAACACTGGTACAAGTATCCAAATTTTCGATATTCTTGATATATTCTTCAATATCCTTCATAGTCTGAAAAAGGAGCAGGGAAATCTCCTCTTCTTCTTGAAACCTTCTAGGAGTTTCATTTTCTTCTTCTTCCTCCTTTGTCTGTCTACCCTCTTTGAAGAGGCTCTTCATGGATCTGGAATATGATGAGGTAAAACTCAAATTATTCAGATTTTTGTTCTTCTTTGGCTTAGACTCACAGGCTGAGCCAAGAAAGTTGCTTCAATACCATTGTAATATTCCAAATCTGGAATTTCTACAACACTGAGAATACCCTAAGGTATTATAGAGTTGGAGATGTAGCAATATGAATTATAACATATTTCCAATGATAGATCCTTCAATTAAATGATTATGCAGCAGCTTATAACTCACTTTGGACTCAAAATGGTGGGGAAAAGAGGTGATTTCAGCCCTAAAATGAGTGTATTCAGGTATCTACGTACAAATAAGGTGGGATGATGGTTTTATATGATATCGTAGGTCATGAGGGACCTAAGCTCCGAATTTCATCTCAAAAAAATAATTATAGCTATGTTAAAAAGTTCCTCCTTCCCCAACTAGGCTCAAAAACCCTGATTTCACATGGCTTAAATTATGCAAAATGTACTGAAGCTTCTACAACGTGATTTTCTGAAGAGTTTAACTGAAATAATTATGGAACATCAGTATGGAAAATTATGTATGATTAAAATGATTTATACTAAGAAAAACATATATTTTCATAAAGAAAGGCCTCAAAATGAGGTGTTGCAACACATGAAATGAGACAGAAAAGCTATCAATGTGAATCTCAGGAGGCTGAAGCTTCTTATTATTTAGTTACAGATCTGAAAAAAAATTTACATGAAAACATAGATCTATAATAGATCAGAAAACCAAATAGGCTCTTTATTATACTTCCCTTGGGGATCTCAGCAAATGATGAACAATAGTGAGTAGATCTGAGATCTAAGTCACAGTTATGCAGTAGTATTTAGAAATTATACAGTAAATACATTAGTAAATAAATCATATCTGAAGGTTACATGGATTGGTTGGCCAATCCATGGATCACCATAGTGAAAGGAAGGAATCCTTTCCACTAGAGATCTCTCCTCCAGGAGAACTCCAAAACTCCTGCAACTCTGCTCCTCAATAATTATGCAGCTTAGGAAGAGAAACTGTGCAGTCAAATTGAAAACCACTTTGTCCTGATGCCAAGATATGGATTTGAAGAACAATAAGGATAGGCACTCTTCCAGGAGGTTAAAAGACACACTCCGTGAGAAGAGGCTCCCAAAACAAGCTAGATCTCAACAAATCTAGAATACCACTTGCTGCAGCTCACTGAAACAAGTAAATCCTGACTGGATTTATGCTGCCTAAGAGAGATGGAGCTTGGCCTCAAAGCCTAATAGTGGAAAAAGCAAAACAACCTCCTCCAAGAGCTGCTCAATGGAAGGAGAGAGAGGATTCCTAAACAGGAAACCCTCTAGTGCTATGCAACACAATTCTCAGGCTAAAAAGCCTAGAAAATTTGAATTAGTCTAAGCAGACTCAATTCTGAATATCTTCAACAACCTTTTCCTTGAGCCTTCTCCTTCCTTTTATAAGATGAGGATGTGAAAAACCCTAAACCACTTACAAAACTTTAGCTCCTTTCACATGAAGCTCCTCCATCTAAAACTGCGCTGAGCCTCTAGATGGTTCAATGAATCTAGATAGAACTGAGATTTGGTCCTGCTGACCCAGTCAATTGTCTCAATCCTGTTTCACACACAAGTGGATTTTATTACAAAGGCCCAGATTTATCCCTTTTCACATTAGGCATGTATTTATTCTTTGATTTAAGGAGTTTTTCATGTCCTCCTTTACATTTTATTCATCAAATAATAAAAAGCAAACAAAATGAAATATTTCTATTAGCTTGGGCTAATTAGGAATATTACACTCCTTTTGGAAGATACATTCATTTGCCTAAGATCACTGGTTTTATGTTATTGTCCCCTTGAGCCACCAGGATTGTTTCCAACCTTACCTTGAATATCTTTTTCTTATTCAATTGCAATATGGAAAAGCTTCTAGATCACTGAAGCCTAATTTATCACAAGCTAGTCTTTCATGATTTCATTTCTGCTAGGATAAGTGGAAATATTCTTACTCTGGTTAAAAATAAGGGAAATAATTTAGAAATACATTCATAGGTATCCTAGTTTGGATTGATAATTAGAACTTTGATTTGCGTTGAAGTATTTATACTTTTTAGGGTTTTTAAAAAATTTCTTTCTTTTGAGATTTGCTTGTTTATCAAAATTATAGTTTTTGACTTCGTAATCAAAGGAATTTTATTCAAAAAGAGAAATTGATCATGTTTGGAAATGTTTTTCTTAATGAAATTGTTTTCTCTTTCAAAATGAATTTTATTTGAAGTTTGAGGAAGCTTGTGCTTTTGAGTTCAAAAATATTTTGAATTTCTCCTAAATAGAATTCATCGAAATAAATTAGTTGCATTTTTCATATCGATGCATTTAGAGTATTTTTGAGTCAGGTCACAATATCATCAAGTTTCATCTCTGTTGAGGAGGTAAATCCCCTCTACAGAGAGAGGCGATCCCACTAGCCCTAGAATGGGTCTAGCAATAATCGAATCATGCAATGACATTGGTTCCTAGTTACAAGAAAGACAAATATCGCGATAAGTAGCCTACCTCAAATCCCATGTTGTTGTTGTCGATGAAGAAGCAGTGCTCCTCGTCCCTAGCTTGACAGATCACAATCCTTCCGTTCATCACATTCGGAAACTTGTAAATGCGCAGAGAAACGACCACATAGAGCATAATATTTAAAGCATGTAACTATATATCAGTCAAAGAAGATATAATTCGTTGCATCACATAAAAGGGTAAATACAAGAATGGAACCAAAGTCGGAGTTTCTTATATTATAGATGACAAAAGGGATATTACAACCAAATACTCTGACACTATGATCTTCCTTCAGTGGGGCTTGCAGCGGAGCGTGTCTCAAAAAAAGCTTGTTGGGAATCTAGACAAAGCTCTCTCTCTTACGGGGTTCTCTTCGGCTCTACTCTCAATAGTTTCCCAGCTATAGTTTCCTTCCTACAAGTTCAGCAAGCTGCAAATGGAGAAGGCAAGCTTTTAGAGATGGAGGAAGGGAATTTTGGATCCCTATAATCATGGGATAGGTCCTATCTCTTAGGAATTTTCCATGAGAGGTGGAAAACCACTTCCTATACATGGAGATTCGGAGCCAAACCACTCAACTTCTTTTGATGATTCATTCTGGAGTTTCTTAGAATCAAACTTCCACCATTTATTTTTTAAAAACATACCTTAATAAGCTTGGCATGAGTGAAACATAGGGACAGAGTGCCAGCTAGCACCCTCTAGTGTGGATTTGCCCCATTGGCGCGATGGATGAACTGGCTAGTCGCAGCAAGGCTAAAACATCTATTTTTAGGGTTTTCGAGAGGAAATGTTCTTCAGGAGAATGTTTGTCCTTATGTAGGAGGATTCCATGAATGTGTTTTCAGGACTTTTTACTGTTCACAGGTCACAGGAATAGTCCTCCAATGTATGGGATGAGGGATTGCAGGGACGGTGACAAAATGATGTGTAAGAGATGCCCCCTAAAGCATGAGGTCCGAGAGAGACGGAGGGGTGAAATTATTTATGAGAACTCGCCCAACTGAAAACACTACCGTCGAAAGACCTACAAATAGAAATAAAAATGATATCTCCGATACATGATATGTGGCATGGGCGCAGCCATCCATAATAGAGTGTACAAAAACCAGGATCCAAGGTATGGATGCAACCATCTAGTAAATAAGGACCAACAAGTAGACTCAGGTATGGTCGCAACCATCCAATCAAATGATTCATGTAATAAATCATAATAATCCACAAAGAACCCACAGCCTGGATGTTTATCAGACAAAATCCAGGGTCTTGCGCTCCATCTCAACCCAAACAGAGTACAATTTCGAGCATGCGAATATGTGAGTTGAATTCAAACATGCAAGAAAATCGTCTGATTACCAGCTGATAATGAAAGTCGTTAAGAGACGCGAGAGGAACCACCAATAATGAAGATGGGTCTCAAGGTACAAGAGGTACAATCCACGAAATGTGAACAGTGATCTGGCGTCGAACACTATCAGAATCATTTGAGTCGAAGACCAATGATGAAAACCTTGCGTCGAATAAGAAGAACCTGCCATTGAGGCATGCAAGCTCCAAGGTACCTGAAGGGAGTCTTTAGGTCAGCTTCCACGATAATGAGCTGAAGTCGACAGGAAGTGACCTTGATCAAAGGTGGGAAATAGTGTTTCCCACATCATCGACACGAGACAGAGGAACATGATGTTTGTGAATCAAGAGCAATAGAGAATCAGAGGGAGGTTGAAAATTGTAGAGGCCAACTTCTCTTAAACATATCGGCAGCACGACATTGGATTTGGAAGTATTTGACATCAAAGGATCTGAGGTCATGATGACATGGCAAAGAGCAGATGAGCGATCAAAAGAGATTACCCAAACCCACGGAGGCAAGCAGATAACAAGATGAGATGTACCCAACCCAACACGAATGCAGACAAGTGCCATGTTCAAGATCGACATACTACCGACACGACGATGATACTAGTTCCATTTTCCCCCACCATTTCTGGTGAGTACCCCAATTATTTTTGGAAACAAACTTGAAGGGGATAACATATGCTTGCGATATAAGTTTGTCCTTCAGAAAAATCCGACCTAGTACATTTAACGAGCCCTAGGAAGGAGGAACTCGAGTAACGTCATTACGATGGAGTCCGATGTCATTAGTTTTTAACGAGTCTGACAAAGGAAGAACTCGACATCTTTTCATGTTTAGAGAGTTTGAAAAGACAATGGAAAAGAAAACTCTAGTAGCCCCTTTTCATAGATAGTCCCTTAGATCTGAAAAGGTAGAAAACTATGTCTAAGAGAACCTCCTAGCCACAATAGGCTAGGGTATTCCTTTTTCGTAAGTAATCTATCCCAGCCCAAAAAAGGGGTAAACGTATATTGGGTAGATTTCGTTTCGCAGCCAATTTAAAGAGCTCAAAACGACAAGCGACTTGGCAATCTTTTCAGTTTTAGAGATTCAGAAAAGAGTTGAAATATGACAACAATAGTGACTTTTTGGTGTTTTTACCGAGTCCGAAAAAGTATAAAATACAACTCGTGTCGTCATCCTAGTCGCATGAAAAACTGTCGCTGCACAAAAAGCAAGTGTAAAACCCGTTTTTAGACAAAACATAGTGAAATATTGGAAAAACAAGTCTCAAAACCTAAGTTTGATTTATAAAAGTTATAAATATGACAAATAGTAAAAACATATTTACTTTTTACCTTTTTACCTCTATGCAGAGTGATAGTGAACTATTTCCTTGCGATCTTGTGGTGACGATTATGGACGATCTAGTGCACTATTCTGGATCTCGTCTTTTCTAGGTAAGAGTCGCTTCCATTAGCCATTTTTAAAGCCATATTTCATAGTCTTTCATTGTCATTTGGCATACCTGAGGGGAGGATTTGCGAAACTAGGGCTTCCGCGGTTGTCCCAAGTATCAAGCACAAACCCATGCCAATCGACCTCTTTTTTCAAAGGGGCCACGCCAGGTGGCGCAACTATCATCAGAACAGCCACGCCAACCGAAAAACCCAATATTCCGCTCAAATTTAACAAAAATTGAGCCAATTAATTGTTATTTTAAATGCCCAAGGGATCTTACAATGTGTTTATGACCAATTCGATGCAGGTATGGTGATTGAATGAAGGAAAGAGAGCATGGTGAGGAAGACGAAATGGAAATGGGGAATGAGCAGTGTATGAATGCTCTCCGCAACTGTGTTTTGAAAAAATTATTCTTAACGCCATGTCTCTGGGCTCAGCCTGAACTATTGCAATACTTGATTAGTATCTGTGATGAGGACGAGGAGAATTTTAAACTCCGAGATCAAGTACTTGAGCTTGAAGTGTCGGACGTGTAATTTATCATTGGACTGTCCCGCAGGGGTCTAGTTCCTATTATGACAGGCACCAGGCCTTCTGGTGAGAAAATTTCAATGGTCATGGAGAGGGTGTGCCCGGGGGCAAAAACAGGATTAGGTAGTGGCAAAGTCGACATTCATACTTTTCTTGATGTAGCACTCAGAGTGGTGCTACATACCATTATGCGGGCTGCGGGGTCGCAGGCACTGCACGAGGCTACCAAAACACAGCCTGTCCTGGCGTCATAATGCATGAACCCAACAATATTTGTTTAGGCCACAGCCATAACTATGAACATCAAATGGAAATTGACTAAATGAGAAAAGACCAAACTGAAGCAGTTTGGGTACGGGTCAATCTTGGTATCGTTATTCCTAGAACGATTGCCTATCTTCTAGGTCCAGGGGGCGATAGTCCCATATCCACCATTGAGAGAGCCACGGATGGTTCGATGGGTAGCATTGATGCCCAGGGTAGGCGGTACCCAACAGATGTCATGGAAGCCTGAGTTCTTTGGATGGCTCCGATGACAGCTGATTTTCATAGAGGATCGGCCTTATGCAGGCAGTGATTTCACTGGAGACCCAGACCTTCTGCTCCCAGAAGGAGAGGATTGGGATGAGGAGCTGGTTAAGACTCTTTTTCATTTTATGAGTTTTATGATTTTTTGGTATACATGCGTGTTCTAACAATTGATCCTATATGTATGCAGATGTTGTCCCAGAGAGGCCTGCTGGTATGTCACCGATAGGGAGGAGGACTCCGCTCGCTTACGACCTTCAAGGTGAGGGGGGCGAGGGGGACACACTGGTACAGAACCTTGAGGGCATTTCTCGTGGGGTTCCGGACTATGCTCGCCTAGCTGATGTCCCTATGGCTTACCAGAGGCACACCATATGGGTGCCGAGTCACCTCCATCGCTTACTGAGGTAGTTGGTGTGGGAAGTGACGTGCTACCATGAGCACCATGAAAATTAGTTGCCTAGGATTTTATTTGCACATTTTTGAGAGAGATGTCGTCTCCAGATGAAATTAGAAAAAACATGTATATTTTTGGATTTTATATGATGCACACGTTGCAAACATTTGACATATATATATATATATATATATATATATATATACACACACACACATCTATTTCTACATGGATCTTGCTTACATATGACGATGTTTTTTATAGATTGCATAAATGTTTATCTAATACCATGTTGGCTACTGCATCTGTTAGTGTATTCATTCGTCTTGGTATGTGTTGTAATCAAAATTTCTTTCCAGTAAACGAATATGTAGATACAGTCTTAAAATGCATGGGTTTCTAACTGAATAATGACCATTGAGCTGTAACACTACAAGCTGTGAGTCCAGATATAAAAGTAATGTGCGAATACCGAGGTTAACAGCCTCGTTTAATAATTCCAAAACGACACTATATTCTGTGACATTATTTGTAGCAAGCCCTAGACAAATACCTTCTAAATTAACTTACTCACCAACAGGATTGTAGATTAACCAGGCTTCCGAAGACAGGTTCCTGGTACTGCGGGAGGCACCATCTGCAAAACCGACATAAGGAGTAATAGACATATCCACAATCAGGAAGACCCAATGAACAGAAAAATGCTTACAAAGCAAACCACACCACACATGCACAAAAATGAAAAAATCACCTATGTATATATACTATGCAAGAGTGATTCAAGCATAATACTTCTTCAAGTACAACCCATTTCTAGGTTGTGCCAAAGGAAGACATTCATAATCGATCAGCTCATAAGCCCCATTTTTTAATACGCGTTTAACGATATAGGGCCCATGCCACATAGGTTGGAATTTTCCCACCCCAATCTTGTCGTGAGCTTGATCATACAAGAGGATGAGGTCCCCTTAGATAAAAGAGAGCGGAGAAACCATTTGATCGAAATGAGCTTTAACCCACTTTTTTTGTGCCTCGATGACCAAAGAAGCCAAGTGGCGAGTTTCGTCCAATCTTTCGAGATATAGGAGACATTCTTCCTCTGGGGAAGTATCAGGCAGTAATTCCACAACCAACTTTAGTGAAGGGATCTCACATTCAACCGAAAGAGTAGCTTCCAAACCATACACCAACTAAAACAGTGTGAATCCGTTTGCACTCTTTACTGACGTTCGGTAGGCCCAAAGAGCTGAAAACAACTGGAGATGCTAATTCGATTTGTGTATACCAATTGTTTGTTGAAGCATCGTGACAAGAACTTTGTTCACAGCTTCAACCTGGCCATTTTCCTGGGGGTAATATGCCATCGAGCTGTCGTGACGCAAGCCCAACTTCAATGTTAGCTCTACCATCGTGTAGTCCCGAAAATGAGATCCATGATCAGTGAAGATGGCTTGAGGAATGACAAAATGTGTGATCACATGGTTGAAAATGAACTGAGAAGTTGTCTTACCGTCTGCGGCCAATGTAGGCATCGCTTCGGCCCACTTGGTGAAGTAATCGACGACAACGATGATATAAGCATGCCCCCCGGCCGAGTGAGGGTTACATGTCATAAAATCAATGCCCCATTTGGAAAAAGGGCCCACGGTAATGACAGGATGTAATGGGAGGGGCGGCACACGCATCTTGCGTTGGAAGATCTAGCATGCATGACACTTTTGTACTGCAACAATACAGTCTTTAAATATAGACGACCAAAAATAGCCCGCATGAAGGATCTTTTATGCGGTAGTATAACCAAACATGTGACCGCCACAAGCACCACTGTGACAATCATTCCAAACTTTCTCAGCCTTTTCTAAGGTCAAACACTGGCGGAGTACAGAATCAACTCCAACCTGATATAGGGTATCTTCGACAATGCAATATGGTTGCGACTGGTGTCGAACACGGCGTCGAGCATCCTTCGTTAACTCAGATCGGAAGGTAGATGTTTGGAGGTACATGATGATATCGCCGTACCATGGATCAAGAGTGCTGATTAAGAAGAGAGTTTCATCCAGGATATGATCCTCGGATTGAGACGGAACAGAGTCGGTAGGGAGGGAGAAAATGAGGTCAGCAAAAACTAGTTACTTCTTCGATTTGGCAGTAATGAACTCAAAATCGAACCCTTGAAGGATCAAAATCCATTTTGAGTACTTTCCCCCCAGCAATTGTCGAGACAAAATGTAATTCATGGGGTTGCAGTCGGAAATCACGGTTACCGTGCGCAACAGGATGTAATGGCAAAACCGCTGAATGGCCTGGACCACGGCCAGTGCCAGCATTTCGACATGGGAATAACACATTTCGGTGTTGAGGAGATTCTGAGATAGATAATAAACCACGCGTTCATTGCCATCATCATCATCCTATACCAGAATCATGAAAATTGTGCTGAATGCGGTAGCCAAATAGAGCGTAAAGTCGCGATGATATTTGGGAGGGCGTATTAATGGAGCGTTGACGAGAAAAATCTTAAGGTTATTGAAATATTGCTGAGCAATCTCATCCCAACAGAAAGGGACGTCCTGTTTTAGAAGTCACGTAAACCCTTTAGCTACCTCTGCATAGCTCGGGATAAAACGATGTAAGAAATTCGCTTTCCCCTGAAGACTCTGAAGTTGATGCAGCAAGGATGGGGAGGGTGCAGAAATTTGCTGCATAATGATTAATTATCCACTGAGACTATCCTGATCACATACAATTTGAATTCATATGCAACACATAATCTCTTCCACTCAGATCATCAAACATGCGGAAAATAAAACAAGCGATAGCACATCAAATCATCATACACATTAACACAGTATGTATGGGGAAAGCTTATAGCTGAAAACCCCGCAGCTATTGTGTATATTATAATGGAGAAATCATGTAACAAACTCGGTACAATACTCCTCACAAGTACTCAGTACTTTCTCATAAAGTTACACACAAACTAGCTCAGTTTTGAACAGGTTACTGGTTCAAAACTCACCGCCAATTGCCTTGCCTCTATTGCGCAATCCAGGCCTATCTATATAGAGATCCAAGGTTCGAATCTCCTTGGCTTGACAACACAATCATCATGGGAAATTCCTCCAAGTGTGGTGCAAATCTCATGCACAACTGATGTCGCCACCGATAGCTAACTCCACCCTTTCATTTACCTCTTTCACTGGTCTCCACTGAACTGTCCATGCACTGTAGTGAACTGATGTGTTCTTGAGTTGAATAATGAGTTACTAATTAATGAATTAAATAATATTTAATTCACTCCACTCATAACTAATTTATTAGCTAGTTAAACTAATCTCAACCAGTTCAACTAAAATAAACAGAACACAACTCCACTAGCTATCTCATTAACTCCACCAAACTTCTGCCACTGAATTCCTAACTGAATTCAACCATGCATGTGCTCACCAAACCATAGGAATAGTGTAATTCCTCTGTCATATGCATGAGCCACTTCCAAGGCTCGAACTGAAGTGCTCCAAGATAGTAAACTGAAGTTTAGAGTCCAAATATTATTAAGGGTAAATAATATTTGACTTCCCTATTTTAAGGAGAGGCAGTCTAAAAATAGACTTCGACCTATAGGTCCAAAAAATAGAGTCCCATCTATTTTTACCAACATGACCCATACTTCAAGAATCTCAAACTGGAATCCCCGCACCATGCTCCATATGTCTAAAAATAGACATAGTCTAAAAATAGATTTTGCGCCAGAATTTGCCTGCGGGCCCACTTAGTGAAGGCGACTTCATTTCACTAAGCTCCATCATCTTGCTGCATTTTCAACAGAGGGGAGATTAACAATAGCCTTGACCTTGAGAGGGTCCAGGAAAATTCCTTCAGTAGAGACAATGAATCCTAAAAGTTGACCAGAGTCAACGCAGAAGACGCACTTGTGAGGATTAATCCTAATGTTGTAACATCTGCAACAGAGAAAAATCTGGCGAAGAAGTTCGGGATGGTCTTCGCGTAGAGCTGAATGAGCCGGCAGGTCATCCAGATATATCTGAACAACATTACGTATGTCGTGAAAGGCGTAGGACATGGCACGCTGGAAGGTAGCCCCAACATTTTTTAAGCCAAAAGGGAGCTTCTTGTAGGTGAATGTTCCCCACGGACAGATGAAAGCGGTCTTATGTTGATCGGATGGAAGGATATTGATCTGATTATAACCCGAAAAGCTGTCCATAAGGGAAAAGATCTCACTCCCCGCACAATCATCAATGATCTGATATATAAACGGGGTGGGATAGTTTTCCTTAGGGCAAGCCTGATTGATATCTCGATAGTCAACACAGACTCGAATTGTGCCCTGCTTCTTATCCATAGGGACAATATTTGAAACCCACTCTGTCAAAGGGATCAGATATATGAAGCCCGCTTTAAGAAGTTTCTCAACTTCTGCTTTTATAGAAACGGCTTTACAAGGATGCACTGGGCGTAGATGTTGGCGTACAGGCTTCGCACTAGAATAGGTGGGAATTTCATGCACAATAATACTGGGATTGATCCCAGGCATCTCTTCATAAGACCATGCAAAAAAATCACAAAATTCATGGAAAAGGCTAGTGTACACTTGAATCTCATCGGGAGAACAAGTGACTCCCACATGGATGTTCTCGACGACCCTCGGTTTAATGAAGATGTCGATAGGCATCGTTTGGATAATATTACTCATATTTCCTTCCAAAAAATACTTCATGAGTCAATATTGGCGTTTGGAGAGGTGGAGAGGGAACCTGAGATGAAAAACGCTCAAGGAAATTAGACATTGCCCCCAGGTTGGGCATGAACGAGGAACGATGATGTCCATCGCTCCATGGCAGATCTTCGAGAGACGTAGTCTCCACGATAGTTTCGTCAGATGGAAAAAATTCTCTCAAAGGATCAGGTGAATCTGCATCGCTGAGCTAAGGGGATTGAGAATAAAAATCAAGAGCCATGCTCAAAGGAGCATTATTAGTAGGAGGAGGATCTGATGCGGCAACGATCTCGCAATAATTGATTTCAACTGGGGTCAGACGCATCGATTCTCCAAAAGAGGCAACCTTTTCAGGAGAAGGGATGACCCACGGGTCATCCGATCTAGAGATCATGTTGACTTGAACGATGTTCAGTGGTGGAATGGGGAAAATACCGATGAGAACAGGGTCCTTGAAAAGACTTGGCCCTATACTATCAGGGGGATTAGGAATTTGATCCATGTATGGAATGTTGTTCTCGGAGGATGAGGTAAAGAAAGACAATTGGTCTACAGTAACAATCTTGCCCTCATGCGAAAATTTCAAAAGCCAGAAGAGGGTGGACGGAACGCATAACATGGCATGGGTCCAGCTACGACCGAGTAGAAGATTGTAGTTGATTTTGGCATCAACAACTTCCACTTGAACGTTGACTATCTTACCTTGCAATGTAATCGGTAGACTCGCGAAAACATCCAAGGGCTTTGATTCCCTTCCATCGAATGCCTCGAGGGCATTGGGAGATGAAGTGAGGGCTGGAGAGCCAATGGCCTTCCAGCAAGAAGATGACATAACGTAGGTAGAGGCACCTTCGTCCACAGCGGCTCTGTGAATATTGAGGCCGTTGATGCCAACTTGTATAACAAGTGCGATTTGGTGTGGAATTTGAGGGATGAAATTCTCTAGATCGAAGGTGAGAAGGCTAGAATCAGCAGGGTCAATGCCACCGATTGCAGATAACAAAACTTTTCGTTGAGATGGGAAACTCTGAAGCACTTCCAATGCAGACATTGTGGAAGGCACCTATGCCAAATCCGCAACAATGTTGTAATGCTGAGTGGCACGGGCGTTTGGATTATAGGAAGACTTGCGAAGAACACCTTTGGAAGGTGGCCGTACAACGGGTTCAGCACTGGGCTTCTCAATTTCAAGAGGACCAGAGGCAGGTGGGGGAGGAGGGCCATCAACGACTTCCTTCCCAGCTGCTAGGTGTGATCCGTCATAATCCTTCGACCGAGTGGCAATAGGAACGGGTTCAGCACCATTCAACATGAAAACTTGAGACCCAAACGATGTATATGGCGTAGGTTGTTCGACCATCTGGGTCTGCTGAGATGGAAATGGTTCCTTAAGAACTACCAGAGTTCCCTTAGAGCCCTTAAGAAGTTGACTAACCTCGGATCGTCTTGAACAATCTTTGGTGTAGTGGTTTTCATCACAGATCAGGCAAGGATACTTCAGTTTGCATTGCGAACCATCATCAACACGTGGTTTAGAGGATTCTGGTTTCGGGGCATTGGATTTGGCTTTGCCTTTTCCCTTCTTCTTCCCTTTGGAAGTCTTGTCCGCAAGATTGGCCTGAACGGAATTGATCTTCGCAGTCTTACCAGAATCTAGAGTAACAGGAGGAGTGGAATTGTTGGAAGAATTCGATTTATGCTTCCCATTAGAAGACTTGCGAGAAGTCTAAGAGATGGAACTAATAACATCATCAACTGATGGGGTAGCTGGTGCTTTAGAGGTCCCTGGTTGCGGGGCATCAATCAAGATATCGTATAACGTGCTGGACTAAGAGTACACTAAATTGAGGTACTGGGCACAAGCAATGGCTTGTTCCTCGATTACACATGCCCCCATAGCAATGTCTTGTGAAATATTGTTGACATAGGAGGTAGTGAACCAGTGAGTTAGAAGCTGATCAGGAATGTCAAACTTGATTAGATGACAACGACGTCTCCGTTCGTGAATATGATCTGAAATATGAGTGGCTTTATCCTGTTTCAGAGATGTCAGGAGATGCGTCCCGGCCTCGTAGTGAACCGGTAACTAGAAATGTGTCAGGAATGCCATAGCTAGCATATTAAAATCTTGAAAAATACCATGGGGTAATTCTATGTACCATTTAGCAGCAGTTCCAGTGAGAGTGCGCTGGAAAAGACATAGACGAATGGAGTCATCTATCCAAGAGTTTGAAGAACACCACAAATGGTATGTCATGACATGTGCTTGGGGTTATTCTCCAGATTTACCCTTGAATTTAGGAAAATCACCAGGCACCTTCGTTGGAACCGGAGGCCAATATGGATTATGAAGAATTGGGTCATTGGTCAATTTGGACATGTCCGGTAACTCCAACGTGGCAAGAAAAGGAAATTGAGGGTTAAAAGGCATGCCAGGTCCTCAATAAGGACTTGCACCTATACTCCAGCCTGGTTGAGCATAATTCTGCCCCCATTGGTTCTGTCGCAGAGGATTCTAACCATAGGGGGTATAAGTCATATAATTGGGTTGATATGGAAGCTGAAAACTAGGATACGAGGGTTGATAACCAGGGTACTGATTCTGATTATATGTGGGCCCCGTTTGAGAAGTGTATGGATTTGACTACGGAGTATAAGTATAGCCTGGCTGTTGAAGGTAATAACCAGAACCTTAGGGTGGGTTGTAAACTAGTCGAGACTAACCTTGAAGGTAATAGCTGCCCTGGGGTTGAACGAGCTGCTGGTAAATGGGACCCTACTGAGTCTGATAAGTTGGGTGCATAGGTGGATTTGGCTGTGGCATGGAATAGATTTGATGCTGATCAGGGTTAACAGGTTGTGTAGGTTGTCCTGGTTGGATAGGTTGACCTGGCTGTGCAGGTTGCCCTGGTTGAACAGGTTGACCTGGCTGAACATGTTGTCCTGGTTGAAAAGGTTGACCCGGTTGATGAAGGACGCCAGGCTTCCCTAGATGAGTAGGTTGGCCTGATGGCGAGAGAGGGCCAAGTTGTGCCTGATAACTAGGTTGACCTATGACAAGACCATAAGATGGCCCTGGCTGTGCAACATTTTGACCAATTGGAAAATGAGGTTGCTGAGGTTGCACCAACGATTGAGATGGATGGGTTTGCCCCCCAGGACCATACAACGGTCTAGGTTGATACCCTGGTTTCCCTGCTGGTCCTTGAGGTTGCCCTGGTTGGACCACAAGGTGAGGCTGTAGAGGTTGACCTTGAGGATTGTAAGACTGCCCTTGCGGACCGTAAAAAAATCCCTGCTGGACCGAAGTTTGTCCCTGTAAGGGTTGTCCTTGCAGGTCATATGCATAACCTGGCTAGGCCAAAGTTTTTCCATGGAAGGGTTGTCCTTGTGGGCCAGAAGCATATCCTTGCTTAAACAAAGGTTTTCCATGAAGGTTTTTCCCTTGTTGATTAGAAGGTTGCCCAGGTTGGGTAGACAGAAAATCGTTAATATACTGATAAGCCTCATGAGCAGGAAAATGAAGGGGGTTGCCTTACTCATCATAACGATATGGAAATACATAAATCGGGGCACCATCCACTCCATAATAGGAAAATTAAGGATGGTTAAGATCTTGAGAGGACTGACCAACCTCGGAGATGGACAATTATAAAGACAGTTGATACTCCTCGGGAGAAATATTCTCCAGAATAACAGAATCTATATAAATGTCTTCAGGAACTAACGAGGTCCTAGATGACTGAGTAGTAATAATAGGTGTAGACACAGCCACGCTGATAGTAGGTCTAATAGGTGCCGATGTAAAAGAACGAGATTTCGTGAGAGGCGTTGACAATGACATCCCTAATGTGGGAATGGTCGGCCTCGTGGATGGAGTTGATACTCTGATAGAGGCAATAGTGGCCATGACCTGACTTAAAGACCTATATCTAGTCGGGAGCGAAGAACCAGGTGAAGACATAACAGAAGGTTCGTGGATGTCTTCGGGAAAAAGCTGGTAATCTTCACCAGAAGTAGGAATTTCCTCACTAGGAGATGGACTGGACAAGTCCATATCTGACCCTTCCGTAAAATCTTCTAAAAGACGACGGGGACTAGGAGGTATGATAGCAGCCAAGAAAGGAGATCCTAATTTAAGAGGAGGGAAGTGTTCCCCTACTCGAAATGCAAACCAAGCATTAGAGAAGGGCCAATTGAAGTCAACTGGTCTTCCAAAGGGAAGTTCAGATATAACCGGTCCCCCGTCGGGAAATTTAGATACAATGGGCTGCTGATACTCAGAAGAGGACTGTGAGACCTCTGATGAATCATATGTGTAAGGACTACCAGTAGACGAAACTGATGGTTCTTCCACTGTGACTGTAATTAAAAGAGGAAGAGATCAAAACAAAGACACACGGGCAAAAACTAAGGCAAACAACAATAGGCCAAAAAATCAATCTCTAACTTGGCGTGTGATCGTAGGTGATTAATTTTACCACATTGAAACTAGAAATTTCACTTTTTCATGTTTTAAGAGTCTAGAAATGAGTAAAAGGTGACTCTATCACTTTCAGTTTGGAAACAAGTGTGAAAGGACAAGCGCTTGATGATATTTTCAATTTTAGTGAGTCAGTATAGATCAAAATGACTGCTCTGGTAATCTAGGTAAATGGGTGTACCAGATATCTGTGAACTGCCATATACACCTTGGTAAAAATGAAAAAGAAATCAACCAAGGACTTGATGTACGTGTAGTTAATCTCTTCGAATGTTGTGTTCAGTGTATCACGGGTAAAAGGTGGCAGACTCGACTTCCTACAGATAAAGGATTGCAACCTAATGGGGTCTCCTTTTATATACGTGACGGTACGGGGAGCACAAGTTTGTACTAGCACTGTCTGTAGCCAGATGGCGAGTGACAGTTGATAGGCTTAAAGACGCTGGAACACGTCTCTACCTTAGACTACTATATGTTTTGTTAGTGTTCCAATGTTTCCTTAGGTTAATTTAGTAAATTTTAAAGTTTATCTTCAATTTAAGTTTCAATTTCAAGGCCCTATTGAATGTTTGATCTCATAAAACCTCTAAATGCAAACTATATGCCACAAAATGTCATTTTGTTAAATGAAGAGCTATCTACAGGAGAGTTGAGAGCTTTCAAATGACAGAAAAATGAACACACAAAAACATCCACTACTGTTTCCAATGCAAGCTAATGAAATTAGAAAACTTCTCTCTAGAGTTATATAACACTAGTAATGCGAAAAAGCTTCCAATTTTCACTATGCCAATCAAAATGCAAAAGATTTTGTTTTTGTATTTTTCAATATACTAGAGAAAATGCACTAAATGAATGAAAAACTAATGAAAACACGAATTCAAGAAATGAAAGAGAGAGAGCTGAGACAAAGAAGTTCACTCAATTCAAACGCACACAATCAAGACTCAAACCGATGACAAAATCCCTCAAAGCGAAGAAGAATCTCGAAAGAGACTTAAATAAAGTGTGTAATCTAGGCTTGGAGTAACACAAAGTGAAATCGAACGAAAGAAAGGAAAATCACTCAATTAATGCAATGATTCGATGGGATTGAACAAGACGAATGCAGAGAAGCGAAAAAAAATTGACTGGATAAGAAAGGACCCAAAACTCCCACGGGAGGCTCAGCACATTGAAACACCTAGAAGCCCTAGGGATAGAATGCAAAATTGATAGTAAAGGGGAAAAAAATGGAGGACAAGGGCCAAACACAGTAAAAAATGAATTCAAGGCACTCAATCAATCAGAAAAATGACACCAGGACCAAAACTCAAGCTCAGAGAGCCCAAAAGCAAGAAAACCCTAACACCAAGCAGAATTAGTGCGCCTGTTTGGCTGTAATCTACGCCAAAAAGGCATTGGCATGGGGGCCTAACTAGCAACAAGAGCCATTTGGAGCGACTGTCAGGGGAAAAACTGCACCAATCGAGTTTACCCTAGAAAAATGATGAAAATGGACAAACAAAGACTGGATCTGGTCTTCTGGGGGCTGAGCAGGGGTTTAACACCAAGGAAGGTGAACCAGAAAAGAAAATAAATCAATCAAAAGCCATAAAGCAACCCAAAGGAGGAAGGAATAACTCCCACTGATTCCCTAGCAGAATCGCAAAATTGTTGAGGAGGTAACTCCCCTCTGTGGACAGAGGCGATCCCACTAGCCCTAGATTGGGTCTAGAAACAATCGAATCACGCAATGACGTTGGTTCCTAGTTACAAGAAAGACAAAGATCACGATAAGTAGCCTACGTCAAATCCCACTCTGTTGTTGTTGATGAAGAAGCGGTGCTCCTCATCCCTAGCTTGACAGATCACAATCCTTCCGTTCGTCATGTTCGGACACCTGTACACGCGCAGAGAAACGACGACATAAAACGTAATATTTAAGGCATGTAACTATATATCAGTCAAAGAAGAAATAATTCGTTGCATCACATAAAAGAGTAAACACAAGAATGGAACCAAAATTAGAGTCGCTTATATTATAGACGAAAAAAGGGAGATTACAACCAAATTCTCTGATGCTATGATCTTCCTTCGGCGAGGCTTGCAGTGGAGTGTGTCTCAAACAAAGCCTGTTGGGAATCTAGACGATGCTCTCTCTCTTACAGGGTTCTCTTTGGCTCTGCTCTCAATAGTTGCCTAGCTATAGTTTCCTTCCTACAAGTTCAGCTAGCTAGCAAATAGAGAGGGCAAGCTTTTATAGATGGATGAAGGGAATTTGGGATCCCTATAATCATGGTATAGGTCCTATCTCTTAGGAAGGTTCCATGAGAGGTGGAAAACCACTTCCTATACATGGAGATCTGGAGCCAAACCACTCAACTTCTTTTGATGATTCATTTTGGAGTTTGTTAGAATCAAAATTCCACCATTTATTTTTAAAAAACATCCCTTAATAATCTTGGTGCGAGTGAAACACAGGGATAGAGCGCCATCTAGCGCGCCCTCTAGTGTGGATTTCCCCCATTGGTGCAAGGGATGAATTGGCTAGTCATGCCAAGGCTAAAACATCTGTTTTTAGGTGCTGTGTAACCAACTCCAAAAATAGAAGAAATGAGATATCAACGCCTTAGAAATAAGCCACTTCGAGGGGGCAACCTCCAATACATTACATGAATGAACAATTCTTGGATGATACAATTCACAAAACCTCCTTTCTATATATAGGAGTCCATGGGGCCATAATGTAATCCTAGTGGGCCACAATGTAATCCTAGCCGACCTAACAATAATAATTTAAGGGCACAATAATAACAAAATGGGGGTTACAATGGTACAACAATAACAATAAGGGGTTTACACTAACAATAATAAGAGGCTATACTAGTGATATAGGGACCTACTAGTGATATAGGGACCTAACATGCCCCTCTCCTTCAAAAAAAATGTTGTCCTCAACACTTGAGTAGCTCCGGGTGCTTTTGTATAAAATTCTCATCCTCCCATGTAGAATCTTCAGTGGGTAAGTTCTTCCACTTGATGAGATACTCTGAAATTGATCGATTCCGTAGTTGTCGAGTTCTTTTTTCCATGACTGCTTCAGGTTCCAATATGATTTTCCCTTCCCCATCAAGTTCTGGCAATACTGTTTGAACTGGAAGATTTTCACCTATAACCTTCTTTAAGCATGAAACATGGAAAACCGGATGTACTCGCGAAGAAGCAGGAAGCTCCAATTTGTATGCCATAGTACCAATCTTTTGCAACACCTTGTAAGGACCATAGTACTTTGGCGATAATTTATTATCCTTCTTAGTTTGCTTGAGGGACATTTGTTTATATGGTTGTAGCCGTAAAAATACCCAATCTCCTACATCAAAACTTCTCTCGCTGCGATGTTGATCTGCCTGTTGTTTCATTCGATTTTGTGCCAAATTCAGGTTATCCTTTAAGAGTTGGAGAACTTCTTGCTGATGCTCGATGTGATCTTCCACCGCTTGAACCTTCGAATTTTCCCTTAAATATGATGTGATGGATGGTGGATGATATCCATAAAGTGCCATAAATGGGGTCATTTTTGCTGCAGTATGGAAGGAAGTGTTATACCACCATTCAAAGAGAGGTAACCACTTGACCCATTGTGTTTGTTTATCAGATACAAAACAACGAAGATATCCTTCCAAACATTTATTTACTATCTCAGTTTGACCATCGATTGAGGATGATAAGATGAGCTATGAGCTAATTGATTACCCAAACAAGAAAATAACTCCGTCCAAAAATTTCCAGTAAAAATGGGATCTCTATCGCTCACAATAACACTTGGGCTTCCATGTAGCTTTTGAATTCTATCCATAAATGTAGTAGCAACTGTACTTGCTTTAAATGGATGAGATAATGCACAAAAGTGTGCATACTTGGTAAGTCTATCAACTACCACCATGATGACACTCTTTCCTTCGCACTTAGGTAAACCTGTGATAAAATCCATTGAAATCTCCTCCCAACGTTGACTTGGAATGGATAAAGGTTGTAGAAGTCCCGGGGTCTTAATTGTTTCCACTTTATTCTGCTGGAAAACCAAACATTCCGCCACAAAATTTTGAATATTAGATTTAAGGCCATCCCAAAAAAATCTTTCTTCACCCTGTGGTAAGTTTTTAAAAATCCTGAGTGTCCTCCTAAAGGAGAAGTGTGCAATTCCAGAAGAATCTTTTGTTTTAGTTGGGAATTCTTACAAAGATATAAGCGATCTTTGTACCATAAGGAATCATTTTTCCAACTAAATGTATCGGATGTACTAGGATCTTGCTGCAACTTTTGAATGAGTGTCCATACATCTTTGTCCTTCTTCCATTCATCTCTTGCTTCGGTTATCCAATCTGGTTGGATAATAGAAATGGCACAAAGCAATGCTTCCACCTCTTCTTTCTTTCTTGAGAGTGCATCTGCAACAACATTAAGCTTTCCTTTTTTGTAGATTATTTCAAAGTCATAACCCAACATCTTTGTGACTCATTTTTGCTGCTCTTCTGAAGATAGTATTTGTTCCAAAAAGTGTTTAAGACTATCATGATCAGTTTTTACCTTGAAGTGTCTTCCCATTAGGTAAGTTCTCCATTTCTTTAGTGCATGCAGTATTGCTAACATTTCCTTTTCATAAATAGGTTTCTGTAAATACTTTCCTTTGATTGGACGACTTTCAAAAGCAATGGGTCTTCCTTCCTGCATTAAAACAGCACCAATTCCGTTTCCTGAGGCATCACATTCCACAATAAAGGTTTTTGTGAAGTCCGGTGTAGCTAAGACCGGTGCTAGGCACATTGCCTCTTTAAGACGTTCAAAGGCCTTAGTTGCTTCAGGAGTCCATGAAAATGCATCTTTCTTCAATAATGTTGTTAAAGGTGCTGCTATTCTCCCATAATTCTTAACAAACTTGCGATAATACCCCGTTAACCCGAGAAATCCTCGCAACTGCTTTATGGTTGTGGGGACTTTCCATTCCTTAATGGCTTTAATTTTGTTAGGGTCTACTTTAACACCCTCGTGAGATATAATATGACCCAGATATTCCACCTCTTGTACTCCAAAGAAACATTTGGATGTTTTTGCATATAATTGTTTCTCCTACAATAGTTTGAGCACCCCGTCAACATGTTCAACATGATCCTTCCAAGACCTGCTGTAGATTAGTATATCATCAAAAAATACTAGCACAAATTTTCTAAGGAAGGGTTTGAAAATGGAATTCATCAACCCTTGAAATGTAGAAGGTGCATTGGTAAGGCTAAAAGGCATGACCAAAAATTCATAATGACCCTCATGAGTTCGAAATGCTATTTTTGGAATATCTTCAGTCTTCATTCTAATTTGATGATATCCCGAACGAAGATCCAACTTGGTAAAATAAATTGCTCCATGTAATTCATCCAATAATTCATCAATCACAGGAATGGGAAATTTGTCTTTAATGGTGAGCTTATTGAGCTCCCTATAATCTGGACACATTCGCCATGATCCATCCTTCTTGTGTACCAATACTACCGGAGCAGAGAAAGAACTTTGAATGGGTTGAATTATACCCACCTCTAACATTTCTGCAATCATATGTTCAATTTCGCTCTTTTGGAAGTAAGGATATCTATAAGGCCAGATGTTTGGAGGAACACTTCCTGGAATCAAATGAATAGCATGATCATGATCACGAATAGGTGGGAGTCCTTTGGGAGTTTCAAACACCTTGGAATGATTGTCCAAGACTTGTTGGAGATCTGCAGAAATAGATGATTTTGATGTCGGAACTTCTAGTGAGCATAATTGTGAAATTACGCCTCGTTGTTCTTTGTTTAGAAGCTTTGTCATGACATTAGAGCTTATTATCCTTCCTGGCTTCCCTTCAATACCCCGTAATTCGACTTCCTTTCCTTCTGAAAAAAATTTCAAGAAAAGTTCTTGAAAATAAAAAGCTACCGTCCCCAAAGATTGTAACCATTGTACTCCTAGTACAACATCAGCACCTCCCATAGGAATGGAAAGCATTGGACTAGTCAATACATATTCCCCCATGGTTAGCTTGATATTATGGCATTTTCCAGAGCAATTTATAGTTCCTCGATTTGCAACCATCACTTGACATTCTGGTGCTGGGTATAGGAAACAATTTAATTCCTTGGCTACCTTATAATGAATAAAATTATGGGTGCTACCTGAATCAATCAACACTATTACCCTTTTCTTCTTGATATGTCCTTCTATCTTGAGAGTTTGAGGAGTGGTAATTCCTGCCAGTGCATTACACGATATGGTCGGATTCATTTCTTCCTCTTCTAGGGGTGGTTCTTGGTGTATATCCTCTTCTTGTTCATTTTCTTCTTCTTCTTCACAATCTATGTAAAATAATTTCTTCTCAGCACACTTATGACCTTTAGTGTATTTGCTATCACAACCGTAGCAAAGCCCTTTTGCTCTTTTTTCTTCCAATTGTTGTGGTGTCAACCTTGTAGGTTGTTGAAATCTAGGAGTAGCAACACTTCCCTCTTTATAGAAGTGAGTGGTAGGCTTCCTTGTCGCCATAATTTTACATTCAATTTTTCTTGCCAACCCGAATGCCTTCTCCAATGAATCAGGTTCCAAAACGCGAACTTCATGTTGGATGTTATCCTTTAAAGTGCCTATGAAGAGATCAATCCTGTGTTCCTCTGGAATATCAGTTACCCTTATATTCAATTTTTGGAAGTCCTCAATGTGCCGCCCCACTAAACCCTTTTGTTTGAGATTTATCAATTGGCTAAAGAAGGTGTTGCTCTTTGTATCCTCATAATGTGCTATCATTTCCTCCGTAAAAATTGAACAAGTGACAATTTTTTTACGGGAGCAAAGCCATCGATACCATACAAATGTATTTTGTTCTAAATGTAAAGTTGCAATGCGTACCTTTGTGTGTTTTGCACATTATGGAGATCAAAATATTGCTCCATCTGTAGTATCCATGTTACAGGATCCTTTCCATCAAACTTCCTCATATCCATTTTTGGAATATGGTGGTTCTTCCCGCCAACATTCAAGTTTATGAAATCACAATTAACATTTATTTTGTTCTCATCAGGAGGTTCTTCTCCTATATTTCCGCCATTAGGAATCATTTCTGGTTTTAAGCTTGTCATCAAGCCTTCCATGTATGCTTTTAGATCACTCTTCATGTTTTTCATGTTGTCTTTCATGTCATCCATCTTAGCTTCCACGCCATCCATCTTAGCTTCCACGCCATCCATTTTAGCTTCCATGCCTTTCTTCAAACCGTCCATCTTCACTTCCATGCCTTTCTTCAAAACTTCCATTTATTTTTTTGTTGCTCTTTGCGAGAGTGAAAACTGTTGCATTTGCTCTTGTAATTTTGATAGATCATGTTGCAATTCTTCATCTTCATGAGTCATAGTAGAGCCTTCTGAAGGCTTAATGGGTGTTGAATTCTTTTTAGGGGCCATTTTAAAATCCAATATTGATATCTATTCTACAATTTTCCCTTGGAATCAATTCAACTTGATTCTTCAAACAAGACTTATGTAATTCGGAAAAAAAATACACACCTTTTACTAGCTTTTAGGAGCTCGATATTGAAATTGAATTATATATGTAATTGAAAATATTTGATATCTCAAATTCAGCCTTGTAGTAGCCCTCTGAAGCTTCTTTCAAATGCCATAGGTCTGACCTGATCTGGATTCTCCAAGACAAATTTGTGTCCAATCTCCCACAATGACCTAATTTTGGACTGGTTCAGTAGAGCGAACTTGTATGACTTTCCACGTGTCACTGTTTTGTTCTATGTCTCTGAAATTGATATCCAAGAAACTACAGGCCGTGTAATTGTGACCACTTTTGACGGCACTCCAATCCAATCTCCAGAGAGAGAGTTATTGAACTTTTCCCACGATCACCTCTTTGAGATGAAATTCAGGAGCCTGAAAAAGCACTACCTTCCACAGATCATATCTCCAAAAATATTGCGAACCAAGCTCTGAAATTTTTTTGACGAATCTCCTCAGGATTTCAGCTTTGCACCATACAAATTTCAGATTCTGAACCTTCGTAGAAAAATTTTTATACCGAAAATGCCACGATGACCTGTTTAGGAGCTTGAAAAAAGGCCTAACTTCCACAGATGATATCTCCGAAAATATTGCGAACCAAGCTCTGAAATTTTTAGACAATATTCCTCAGGATTTCAGCTTCGCACCCTAAAAATTTCAGCTTCTGAAACTTCGTAGAAAAAAATTTATAGCGAAAATTCCACGATGACCTGTTTGGAGCAGCGAAACCCTAGAATCCAAAGCTCCGATACCAAATGTTGTGTAACCAACTCCAAAAAGAGAAGAAAAGAGATATCAACGCCTTAGAAATGAGCCACTTCGAGGGGGCAACCTCCAATACATTACATAAATGAACAATTCTTGGATGATACAATTTACAAAACCTCCTTTCTATATAGGAGTCCATGGGGCCATAATGTAATCCTAGTGGGCCACAATGTAATCCTAGCCGACCTAACAATAATAATTTAAGGGCACAATAATAACAAAATGGGGGTTACAAGGGTACAACAATAACAATAAGGGGTTTACACTAACAATAATAAGGGGCTATACTAGTGATATAGGGACCTACTAGTGATATAGGGACCTAACATTAGGGTTTTCCAGAGGAAATGTTCTTTAGGAGAATGTTTGTCCTTATGCAGGAGGATTCCATGAAAGTGTTTTTAGGACTTTTTACTGTTCACAGGTCACGGGAATAGTCCTCCAACGTATGGGATGAGGGATTGCAGGGACGGTGACAAAATGTTGTGTAACAATCTCCATACCACTTTGCATTAAATAACAGTGAAATCAATACAGTGCTTAATAAAATCAATCTAGACATTTTTTACATATTCTAGGGCTCATTCCACCAATTTAGCTTATGATAGTGTTTTGGAATAGGTTGTAATAAAAATTCCAAAGAAATGAAAACAAAAAAGTAGCATATTGCAGTAGGGAAATCCAATTGTTTCATTTTTACTCTGGGAAGATCTTCTTAAAAGAGTCATGCATGAGATCATGTCAAACCCAACGAGGGAATCGTACCTAATTCATTGGTGAAGATAGAAGACATGCACGTAATACAAACAATGAACCTTAGTTATGTTGAGGAGCCTTGGGTCACTTGTTAGCAAACCCAAAATTTACCATGTGGAGGATATTTCAAGCAGATCGAGCTTGATACTATGCTCTTGAGCGTATATCGGATCGTAGACTATTCCCCTAGGTGTAATTTCTGAGTTGCTGACCTTAGTGGCCATAATATTTAAGATTTTTCCCAAGGTGATGGTAGATGGAAGGTCCCACTATACCTGGAGCAAACGTTAGCTAGACGCACTTGAACTTTCCATAGGGTACTCTTCACTTTGATATGGCATAGTAGAGGTACTTGCACCAGACTGTTTCATTAAGCAGGTTGTCAGCGTAACTGTTCCAACCACCAGTTTTCCACATTAATTTCCGTGATGTCGGGTTTCATCACCAACTAGTGCTTTTATTGTGGAAACATAATGTTTGTGTGTGGTTTGTCTCTTAGATTTTGTAGGCGCGTGTTCATTTTCTTGATTTTTTCTTAGCGACCTTACGTGTGTTCTTTTATTTTATTTTTTGATTTCATGTGTTAAAAATATTAATCACGGCTGAATTACCAATACATTCAAGTAGAATGCATGGGAAACCCCTTGAATATACACCCAGTCAATTGGAAAAAATTAAATTTGAAAGAGTTAAAAAACCAGGAACCAGGTCTACTAAAAGAGGAGAAAAATACATTGTAATACATCCCAATATCGAAGTTAATCAACCTCAGGTAATTAAAAAAAATCAAGAACAACCAAAAATTTCCGAATTAATTACAGTTGAATCTGTTACTCATGAATTTTCAGATACTCAATTCACTGAACCTGAAATATCTGAATCTACTTCATCTGAGCCACCTTTATATTTCATATCTCGGACTCCTGGTCATCCTCATTCACCTCAAGTGAAACTTATTATTACTAAGAACCTTCCTCCTGGCCTAATGTGTATTGAAGTGATTTCTGACACAGAAGAAGAGATCAAAATTCCTTCACATCAAGAATCTTTAGATCTAAGGTTTAGTGAATAGATTTACCCTTACGTTCCTTTTAGACCGGACCCTTGCTATAATCAAATAACTGAATTTCTGCATAACTCTGGTTATAATTATTCACCACGCCACATACCTTTTTACTCTATACCTAGAGGTAGTTACATGACTTCATCAAGCATGTCTGCTGAATCATATATGTTTTCTTCATCACCAGAAACATTTTTGTATTGTGGTCCATTGGTTCTTGCTGGGTACCAGTCTCTCTCTGGCACTTTCTCACGAGCATCTCCATCTTCTAAAAATTTTATACAATCAACTGGTCTCTTTGAATCTACCACCGAATATTTGACAATAGAACATGTCTATATTCTTTCCGGAAATATTCCTCAATCTGGCCTTTCAAGGTGGCTATATAGCACCTAGGGGGTAGCAACCTCTTCAAGGGAAGCAACCTCTCCAATTTTTCTGTCATTACATATTGTTACACAAAAACATAGTGATATCTAATTGTAACCTGATGATGTATATTTTGAAAAAACAATTGCTCAGGGGAAAATACTCTAAATGGATCTTCATCCTACAAGAGTTTGATTTGGAATTTGAGAAATACAAGTCTAAGAAATCACTGGTATTTGTTGAACTTATGTGTGATTTTCCTAATAATGAATCTGGAAGAGTGGAAGAAAACCATCTCGTTGATGAATATTTGTTTCTAATCAGTATATTATATCCTTGGTTTGGCGATATCATTATATATCTGCAGACCCAAATTTTTTAACCAAAGCTTTCATGATTAGATCGATGGAGAATTCAATACCAATATCAGCAATAAAATATTGTTGGCGACACTCTTTATCGTCATGGTGTCGATTCTATTTTTTGACGTTGTATAACTCATGAAGAATCCGAAAGGGTTTTGAATGATTTTCATTCTGGAGCGTGTGGTGGTCATATGTTTGGGTTTTACACAGCCCAAAAGATAATGCGCGCTGGCTATTTCTGGACGTCTTTATTTAGAGACTATATTCTCACGGTTAGAAAATGCCACAATTGTGAGATTTTTTATTGAAATATGCTTGCACCTCCAGCTCCTCTTCACCCAATCATTAATGTCAGCCCTTTCTCCAAATGGGGCATCGATTTCATCACATGTAACGCTCACTCGATCGGTGGGCATTGGTATATTATTATCGTCGTATATTACTTTACCAAATGGGCTAAGGCGATGCCTACATTCGCGGTTGATGGAAAAAATGTAACAATTTTCATACTCAATCATGTGATTGCTAGGTTCAGTGTCCCTCAAGCTATCGTTACGGACCATGGGTGCCACTTCAGAAAAATTATGATGACCGAACTTTCTGATCAACTTGGCCTACCCCACGATCATTATACACCATATTACCCAAAATCTAATGGTCAAGTTGAGGTCATCAATAAGGTTTTAACCAACATGATTAAACGGATTGTTGGAACTCATAAAACTAATTGGCATACCATGATTTTTCAGCATTATGGGCATATTGTACCTCTGCAATAACAACTACAGGGTTCACTCCTTTTCAACTTGTTTATGGTTTGGAAACTGTGTTACCCATTGAATGTGAAATCCCGTCACTCAAATTAGCCATTGAATTATTACCAATTACCTCTGAAGAGGAGAAACACTTTCTATACCTAGCACAGTCAGATGAAACTCATCACACTGTTGCATTAGCTTTCGAGGCTCATCAAAAATGTGTTAAAGCATAGTATGATCAAAGTTTTAACCCTTGCATATATTCAGAATGTGACCTAGTTCTAGTATACGATTAAGCTCACGAAAAACTAGGCATTGGTAAGTTTGAACCAATGTGGCATTGTCCCTATATTTTTAAGCATGTTCTTGAAAAGGGAGCCTATGAATTAATTGATTATGACGATGTATCTTTAGATAAACCTAGAAAGGGTCTTTATATCAAGAGATATTATGCATGATTATTTGTGTGAAGATCCTCCTTGTACATTAGTTACAAATTTAGAACAGTGTGCCTTAGGATTAGTTATTTTTGCTTGACAACTTTTTGCTACTTTCGCTGCTTATCTTGAATACTATTGATATTTCAGATGTCAAAATTCCTTCAAAATTACATTGGTTTTTCTGACAGCGCTAGTCGTATTACACGGAACATGTCTTCCGCGGCATGGGTTATATATTCACCCACCGATGAGTTAGTCTCTATTCATGGGATATGCCTTGGTTAAACAACAAACAATATTGAAGAATATAGCACAGTCATTGAGCTATTATCTGATGCCATCACATTTGGTATTCGAAATTTGATTTTTAGGTTAGATTCACAACTCATTGTATTACATTTAAATGGTGTTTATGCTATCCGAAATCCAACTTTGTTAAGAATTTTTTTGGGGGTTCCTCTCTTGGAAAAATAGTTTGATTACATTGAATATCAACACATTTGAATAAATTTAAACACATTGGATAATGCACTAGATAATTAAGTTTTAAATAGAAATCTTTAACATTAAAAGTAAAACAAAACAATATTTAAGTCCATATTGAACAAGATACTGAGAGATCGGAAGTAGTAATATCATTAGGTTAAAATAGTTGCGTGTCGAAAAATATTAAATCATCTGTGATCATATGTTTCAAACACCTTATGATCTAAAATATAATGATACAAAACAAAAATTCAATCTATATCGACCATCAGCTATCCATGATGATGATCATGATAGAAAACTATGGAATGTGCCACCCTGCGTAGATATTTCCTGAATGGGCCTGGAACACCAGTCACATGTCTCTAAAGCATGAGAAGTATGTCATTTTTCCTTGTCTCTAGAACATAAATATTAAACCTCTCTATGTTGTTCTCCAGCTCTGCAAGGATCTCTACCACATCGTTCTATGGTGGGCCTCCTATAGGTTGTGCTTGTCGCCTATCAAAGCGATGAAGCGTTGCTGGTCGTGTTGGACTGACATCTGCATTTAAATTTTTTATCAGTATTGGACGATAGAAAACCAAATAAAAGTTATATAACATAAAAAACTTCAAAATGATTTACTTTACCTGATGAATCCCATTATGCCTCTGGTGGAAGTGATGTGTCAGGGTCACTTCTAAAATCCATCCATGCATAAGGAACATATTCAATCATGAAGATCTGGTTCCTAAGAAATATACAAAACTGAGGAGTAAAGCGAACCACTGCACCACCATCGCCACCATGGTGAGCCATCAATGCTACCCAATGCAACATACGTGGTTCCCTAGGTCCTATGGGATCCACCAGATACTGCTGAGGTGTGAGGAGTGGGATCCTCACCAAAGAAAAATACACAAGAATGGCTCCATAGCCAAAGTTTTTAAACTTCACATTCTTAGCTCTCGTAAGTTGGCCCTTCATTTTATCCAACAATCCTTCACTCTAGTTCAAAACTATTTCCTCGAAAAATTCAACTGCAGTCTGAATTTGTGCTTTGGTAGCCACATGCAGAGTTGCAATCCCACAAAACCTGGTAATGGTGAATGCAATGATCTTCAGGTCTAGAAGCACAATAGTTTTGATATCGATGTGACCATCCTTCAAATCTGAATCTTGGCTACAATATTGAGCCATGTAAGAAGTAGTGGGAAGACCACCTTGTCTTGTCCCAAACAAGGAAATTTCCCTCCCTCTGTGAGGTAATCCACTGAGGAAATATATATCTTTCAGCCCGATCACAAGCCTATGGTCTCCAATGATGAACCATTGATCTTGAACATCCCAAGCATTCACTAGCCAAGTCATAAACTCAACCTATGCTTTCATACCTTGAATCTCCCACAACTTATACAAGCCACAAATTTTCAATGTGAAAATTGTTTTAGGATCATCCATGCCTACATTGTCTACGAGTTCATGCTCTCTTTCTCGCCATTCCAACGTGATTGATAACCTATAAACCATCAATTTAATTATTAGAAATCAGTTGGGATAATTTTGAGCCATTTTTGTGGATAGAAACATATTTTTTGAAAATCCACAGTGCTTGCACAGATCTTGTGTGTACACAGTACGTTTTTGCACATGAGCTACACATAAAACGCACAGCGACCCGATGATTTTTGTATTAAAAAATCATCCTGGTGCACATTTTTCTCTACGAAAAACTGCACACCCCCGAGGGCGTATTTTAAAAACCTTGTTTCCCCCTAAAAAATGCCCTAAAAACTTAAAATAAAAAACTAAACAGATGAAGAAAAAGATAATGATAATGTGGAATACCTGGCATGGATGGTTCTCGAAATGGTTGGTCAGTTCTCTTGATATCAACTACGGAAGATTTAGGGAAAAAACTCTTTCTACTCTACTCTGAAAACTAAAAGGTGAAAATGACCTGTTTAAACTTATTTTTGTAGTTTTAAAAAAATAAATAATATTATTTTATTTAGTTTTACTTTAGAAGTCAAAATCAAAAAGTTTTTTCTATTTTGAGAGAAAATATTTTTAATTTTCTGAGTTTTTGTGCAGGGAACAGGTTATTTTTGGACGAAATAAATTTTACATTTAGTAGACTTTTATCACTTTTTCGGGCTCTATAAAAATATGAAAAAGAGCAACCTGTTGTGGTAAAACACAACCCCCCCATTTTTGACTTGTTCATTTCAAATAATGGGGACCATTTCTATAAATTTTTGGCTAAACGCCTTTTAGGATTTTTATTTATTTGATTATCCTACGCGATTGTTATTTTTTCATTTTCCTTGTATTCTTGTTTTGATTTCTTTGTTAAAATCGATTTTTAATAAGCTTCCCATTGATGCTTGTTTTACCTCATTTGGTCAACTAGTTTGAAAATGATACTCCTTTGAAGTCCCATCATTTATCTAGTTTGGGTTAAAAATGTTATTTTTATTCTTTTTATTTATTTTCGGAGTGGCTATAGCTTAGAAAATTTCATAACTAAACTAAACATCATTAAAATAAAACCAAAAATAAAAAAAAACTGATATTTAAGATTAAATTTTAAGATTAATTAAATTAATTATTATAATAAAATATAATTAATTTAATTAAAATTGAAACTTAATATTAAAAATATATATATATATATATAAAATAAATAAAATAAATAAAAATAAAATTTTTACATCGCATATCGCAACATCGGATCCATCGCAATTTTTATAACATGCACATTTCAAAAACCCCGATCCAAGGTTCTTGCGATATGCGATAGTTAAAAGGCTTAAGGCATGAACGAAGGGCTTTTATAAAGCTTTTATTTTTGTTTTGGGTTTCAAAAACTCACTCATACGTATGAGTGAAGGTAGGAAGGTAGGTTAGTTTATTTATTTATTTATTAGTTTTAATATTAATTAATTTTATATTAATTTATTTAAATATAAAATTTAATTAATTAAATTAAATTAAAACTTAAATATTATTTAGATTAATATTAAATAGTTTCTAAATAGTTAATTATGTTAATTAGTTAGATTAACATTAATTAATAATAGTTATTAAATAATTAGTTTAGTTTATAATTAACAATTAAATTAGGATAAATTATTAATTAATTAGAATTCTAATTTAGGATCAAATTTTTAATAAAAAATTCTGATTTTATAGCCCCCGAGACCCAGAACACAAAAACACTTATTAAAAAAAAAAAAACATTTCTCGCAAATTTCCTTCTCGCAAAGTCTATCGCAAATTCTTAAAAAGCCTTAACATTTGACAACCCAAAATGCGATATGCAATAAGGCCAAATGTGATGTGCTAAAAAAGTTTTAATACAAAGTTTTTCACCCCTTATGCCTCCTGCACCTCCACCTCACTCACCCTCACGTCACCCTCACTTCAAACTCCACTCACCATATCCCTTCATAATCTCACGTGGATGAATTAATGGGTTTGGATTGATTTCAATGGTTTGTTTTATGGGTTTTAGGTTTGGATTGATTCCACTGGTTTGTAAATTAATTTTTATATTTTTATATTATAATAATTATATTATAATTATAATATTTATTATAATTTTAATATAATTTGAATCATAATATTAATCATATTTAAATTAATTTTTTCAAATCATTTGTATATTAATTTAATTTTGTAACTTAATCAATTTCTAATTAGATGAAAATTAATTAGAATTAATTGTATATATTATTTAGTTAATAATTAATTTAGAATTAATTATTAGATAATTAGAATTCTAATTTAGGATTAGATTTTTAATTAAAATTCTGATTTTTAACCCAGTAATAGAATTTCTAGATTTATGCTAGATTTGACTCATCAACTTTGGAAGCTCATATAATGAGTTTTACTTGGCCAAATGAGGCCCAAGACGGCTCATTAGAAAGATAAAATCAAGGAGAACATTTCTGAGGAGGTTCCACTAATAGATTTGGTCATTAATTGGGTAAAAAATCATGCAGAAGATCAAGCTCCGAATTTCTAAAACAAAATCAATTTTCTGATTTATTTTTTGCATTTTCATTTGTCCAAGCCTCTTATAATTGCAGATTCATTCATCAATAATATCCTTGGCCAATTAAACCATCCCAGGCATCAATAGAGAGCTTATATTTTATTTTCAATTATTTATTTAAATTAAATTTGATTGGGTTTGTTTTAATGCCAGAAATTGTATTTTGATTTTATTCGTTGCATCTTAATTTATTTTGATTTCTTTTTTGCAAGAAAAAAATAAAAGATCTCAATCGATAAGAATGATACAGCAATTAAAGATTGGAATTCTGAGCAAATAAAATTGGATTGGACAGATTTCTCTTCAACAAACTTTCCTCTGAAGAATTCCTCTGCATATATTATAAATAGCAGAGTGTAGAATGTAATATGGGTTGCTCTCTTCTGCAATTCTGGAATTCTAAAAGCACTTTTGTAATAGGGATTTAGAGTTGTAGGTGGGAGGAGTGGAATCTCGGATCTGGAGATTATTGAGGTTTTTCTTTTACATTCTGAGTTATGTATAATGAACAGAGTTTGCACTATTGTAGCTCTGCTTTTGAAAGCAGAAGCTTGGGCATTGTAAAGGACTATTAGAGATCGGAGCTGGAGAAATGGATTCAATAAATTGGTATTTCGAATACTATTATTTTAAATTCTGGTTTTATTTTATGATAACAGGAATGATGTCAATTTACTTACATATTTGTGCACTTTTGTCGGTATGGGTAATTTGCTTCTATTTTATGTTGTTATTTATCTCTGCTCTTATGGGCTGAATTCTGATTTCTGAGTAACTATTTACTCTAAATATGTCTTTTAATATTGGATGAATAAATAGTGATATGTTGTGAATTTCTTCCGCATATTATTGTTTAATAATTCAAGTTACTGATTAAATGATCAATACCATTTTGTGAACTACTTCCTCAGTGTTGTTGATTGATTATTTCAGTTAAAAGGTCTCAATAGGATGTGTTTTGCTATCCATAATGTCAGTTAATTGAACTATTTCATTAACTTGATATTCATTATAAACAAGACATATTTCAATCCCAATATTTTAAATACCTGCTCTTGGTTGGGTTAGATCTATATCTCCCTAATTGAGATAAGATTAAAATAGTTCATTTTTCTTGTATCTTAGAATAAGTTTGCATTTAGAATCATTTCTACATTCTCTTAAGTCCTCTTCCCAAAGAGACAAACTTTAGTAGTGGATTGGCTGAGCCCTAAATCAGCTTAAGGATCACTTTCTTGCCTGATCAGCAAGAAGAATGATTTGATGTCTCTTTTCCATTAGTAAATGAAAGTCATATTTTAAAGCCGTTGGAGATTGAGAGAAAGTGACTGGACCTAGTTGAACCAGTCAGAACCACCATTCCAAACGGAAAAGGAGTTGCTTTAAGGTCTGGATCGGGTGGTCATCCCCCATGTTGTTGCAGCGATTTTCGAGGCTTCAACATTTTGGCACTAGAAGGAGGGCCTGAAACTTGTTGTATGTTGGAGTCTTTTCAATTTTAACATTTTATTTAATCACGATGGCTCCTCTTAAACTTCCAATTTGGAGTTGTATCCATGGACATGCATCTTCCAATAATCCACCCGAAGTGGTAAGACTCTTGTCTCAGGTAAAATTCAATGGTAAGAGAAATTCTTCTTCTTTTAATCACGTCCTTCAATTTATTCAAATTGTTTCAAATTATGATTTTCAAGGAATTGATGAAGGCATCTTATGCAGAATTTTTACTCTCACATTTGAGGTAGAAGCCAGAAATTGGTGTAGAACTCTTCCGGTTGCCTCAATTCACAGCAGGGATCAATTTGTTACAATTTTCATTTGTACATTTGACAGCTATAATTATGATCACGTATATGATGAAATTGAATATCTACGAAAATAAAATGAATCTGTTAGAGATTTTAATATTTGATTTCATTTGAATTGTTTAAAATTTAATGTCAAAGATGAACCTATGAAAGAATAATCACTAGATTGGTTTGAACATAATTATTCCCTTCCTCCTATTCCTGATCCATATGAAATTAGTTCAAGCTTTGTTCCATCCCCTTCTAACATAAATGAGAATTCCAATATGGATGTCCAAATAAATTGTGATGAAGTGGTTTCAAAAAGCTTGGAAAATATTTCTAATCAAATGCAAGAAGACAACAACAACAATTTTGGAGAAAGAACTGCATTGGAATCAGAAAGTTACTCTCTATTAAACTCATAAAATCAGATTGCAAATCAACAAGTGCAAACAACATTCAAAGTAAATAATAAAATGCAAATTGTTGTAAAAATTTCTGAATTTTTCCATGGTGAACAAATGCTGAAATCAGAGCAACAAAGCAGCCTTCTTCAAGAAAGCATGCACACGCAAAGGAATGATCTAGAATCTGAAATTTAGAATGATCATAATGCACAAGAGTTCTCAAACCGAGACATTTTTAATTACATTATTTCAGATTCACATTTTTCCCTTTATCCTGATATTTTTTATGATGGTAAATTTTCCCCTCTTGGTATTAATGATATTTCAGAAATTAAAGAGGATGATTTAAATAAATTACCAATAATTTTTTATCAAAATAGAGAAACAATAATTGATCATTCTTTTGCCATTAATGAACATAAAATTCTTGTTCCTCCTTGTTTGGATATATTGGATGAGATTGAAGGGAATTCTAAAGAATCTTGTGAAGTCATTTATGATAATTACTCTGACATAGAAGATGTTGATTTCTATTTTTCTCAAGAGAATTCTCATGATAAAATTCAATTAAAATCTGAGAATGAGGAACATTTCAATTTAGAAATTATTCCAACTAATCCTCATTCTAAAGCAGCAAATTATCTTCATGATTTCACTATTCGAGAAAATATTCCAAATTATGATTCATATCTTGATCAAGCTTTCATTCCTATTCATAATCATAATTCCCTTTTTAATTCACAAGTTGGAATTCAAAATTACTCAAATTCCATAATTCTAGCCAATCCTTGTGAAAAAGAAATTATTTCAAAACAATCCCAATTGTGTTATAACATTAGTTGTAACAATAGTGATTTCATTTTATTTTTGTTTCCTTACTTATTTTGTATAAAATCAGATTTATTTTTAGATTTTATTTTACATATTTTTGATACATTACGCTATCATATTGAGCACTTTACTATCAAACATTCAATTGATGCATTGCGCTGTTGGAAAATTGAAATTTTATACTATAATCAAGAGCATCAAAAGCTATTTCAATTTAAATTTCAATCAATGCTAATGTTTTATCAAAAGCTTCTATCTTTTCAAAGGCAATATCAACAAGAAAATGTATTTTTAGAAATCCGCCAGCAATCTAATTTAATTAATAATTTTCCATTTCATTTGAAATATTTCCATCCATTTTTCATTAATTCATTTGAAAAATATTTGGAAAGTTTTCCTTCATGGAAGATTGTCAATAGCTTAACATTTACACATAACACTAACAGTTTCTTCCAGGCTTTTGAATCTAAAAGCTCATATCTACAATCTTGCATGTTATCTCTTTATTTGAATATTTAGCAATCCTTAATAGAAATCCATCCAGATTTCTATGATCCAATTGGTATTCAATTGGAAAGGAAATTTCAAGAGAAAGAGATTTTCATTAAGTTGCTAACAATAACTGTGCATTTTACTTACAGATTTAATTTTCTTAATTCAATAAGATTTCTATTTTTATTACTAACATTTGAATTGTACATACATGCAGGGATTAAAATGAGAAAATGGTTACATACGACTATACCTAGTCAACTTCATGTATATGGTTAGAATACGAGTAGAATTAATTTAGTTAGTTTGTTTTATGTAGTTAATTTATTTTTAATAGTTTTGCAGATTAAAAATAAAGGAAGCAATCGGCCCTTCTCATGTCATTTACATTTTCAGTGAAACATTCTCTTCTCATCAGGAACTTTTAAAACCGAAATCTATTGCATCAATATCTCTACTTTGCCTAATTTGAATAATGTCTTGATTAAATTCAATTGAGTTTGCACTTCGCATCTATCCCATGAAATGTATGACTGTATATGATAAGCTTAATTCTGATTAAATCATTATTAATCAGTCTAACCTTTCATGGTAATCATATGAAGTTCATATTATCTTCCTCGAAATTTGCTAAGCTGACCTTTAGGATGTCCATTTTGTTGTGTGCACACATTCAAATCTGTTTTGAAATTTTTCCACAATTAGTGGCTTTATCCCATTCTTATCTTTAGTTTATTATTTGATAATGCAATACGCATCATATTTATTTACTAAAGGCATTATTAAATAGTCACTATAACAATACATATTTTTCTCAAGTTAATTCGGAATGAGCAAAGGTAATAAATTGTTGTTTCAATTCAAAAGGGAAGAATATTTTCATATTTATTTCTGGTAAATTTTGTATTTCCTAAACATGAAAAAAAGATTTTATTTAGGCTGATTACTCACTCCGATTTAGAATAAATAATGAAATGATTTTGGACAAAGAAGTTTTTTTGATAAATCGAAGGAAAATTTTGAAGATTCATGAGGTAAAAACTACAGATAATTTCTTTCCAGGTACGCATTCATAATTTCATTCTCATCTATTATTAGTTTTTCTTTTTCTTAGTTTATTTTTTATTTTTGTTTTGTTTTATTTGTAGGTTTTCATTTGTTTTCAAAACTTGAAGTAAGCAGCAAACCCATTTCAAATTTGCAACAGGTTCAAGGAAATTTTATTTTGTGATTCATTAAAATTTGAACATTTTTAACTTTTCTTTCAACCATCAGAAAACTCAATTGAAATTTCAAGCAATATCATAGGATTCAACTTGCTTTTCATATTGCTGATACTTCAGTGAAAATGTTTGCAATATTCTCAGCCTGCTCATCTTCGTCAATCATTTCATTCCTATATCACATCATCCACTTCACAACCATTTGTAGCAAAATGTTTCAGCAGAAGTAGCTTTTAGCATTTTTGATAACAAATTGTTTAACAAAATATCTCCGATGTGTTACCTCGCTCATATGTCATATTGAATTTCGCATATCGAAGGTTTGCAGTTGAAGTATACTTCCATTATTGTGAATTGTCTTTACCAATAATGTGACAACCACATAAGTTCGAACCCGATATGAAATTCAAATCAAAGTCATAAAAAACATCGCGTTCACTCAATCGCAATAGTGATAGGAGCATAATTTTAAAAGGCCGATGTCTCGAATCCAGTATGTTATTAAATTTTCATCATAAAATCATCGAGTCCACTCTTCATCGCATATTGGCATATCGAGAATTGTTACATCATGTGCTTAAGATTGCCGATCGCGATCGCCGGTTAACCACGTCATTCATCGCATATTGGTATCGCAAGAATCATATTGTATTACATTGTGTACCAAACATTCGCCAATCGTCGATTAGCATCGCCAATTAGAAATCGTCGATATCGCAATCGCTTCATCACATTTTTATTTATGCTCACATCACATCTCCGAATCTACGATGAGCGATGTGAAATATGGGAAGCACAATGTCAATATTCCCCGACCCCCAATATAATATATCTTTAATGATGTGATCGCTTCATTTCATTGCACATGTTCTCATTACATGTTTTCATATCGGCAATTTGCCATTGCAATCTCCGGTGTGATAGCTTCTAATGCATGCCTTTGAGCCATTAACATTTAATCGATATATGGCATAGCAACAAAGGTGAAGTCTTCCAAATTAAACTTGAAGCATAGTGAATAAACATTTGATACGAATTATCTGATACGACGATGTGTTACTTTAAAAAGCGAGCTTGGGTAACCACTATGGTAAGAAAGTTGTTAATGAAAAATTTGCAGCATATTCAAATCATTTTGATTTCTCATATATTTTATTTTTAAATATATAATTCCATAATTAAAAAAGAAATTCAAGACCTCTCTATCTTCACATTTAAATTTTATTATCTTGGATGTGGTCTTGATTCTGGACAATTTATAAAATCATGGAGTTTATATGAAACTTATAATATTTTGAGAAATAGTCATTACTGCAAATTTTCATTCTCATTTCTGATGCATTCGTTTTCCCTCGAACATTAAGCATTCCATTTTTTCATTTTACTGCTTGTTTTAGTTTAGATAAAATAAATAATGATTTTGGGTTATAGGATTTTGGTTAGTTTGACTTCTTCAAATTTTTAATGTTAATTAAAATAAGAAGTTAGATAGTTTGGAGAAACTGATACCTTTCAGGTAAGATCAAAAGCAATTACCAATGGTAAGATTCATGTACCCACTTTCATTAATTTCTATTTCGTTACTTTAAATTTCATTTTTTTTCTGATATATAAATATGTTTTGCAGTTCTCCATTTGAATCTTTCAATTCTCCGCGATATCATACTTTCGAAGTCCTATATTCTTCTCCTGGCTTTATTTCAATAAGCAGCAATAATATTTATCGAAACAACTACACCAGGAAGTTTCTGAACTTTTAGTTTGTTTCTTTAAGTATTTTTTTTAGAAAATGATTAAGATGATGCTTTGAAACAAGAAGATTGATATCAAACAGAAAATTTTCGTTGTGGCTGAAATAATCATCACTTCTATCCAAAAAACCTAAAAACACTTACAACCCTACAAGGTATGATTTTTCTAAATCTCGACATAAGAAGGACTGATTACACGATTATTTTATGTTTCTTCATATTGTTGAGACAATGGTATAACCATTCTTGTTAGAGTTTCTATTTCAAAAACTTGGATTTTCCTTTCACTTTTCAATTTCTTCATTTTTGTTTGCTGATTTCTTTTCTCACTTTAGCATAATAATTATTTTCCTTTGGTTTTCAGTTTTGATTTTGGTGACCTTGCCATGATTTATATGGAAAGCCTACTTGGTACCTAACAATGGTCAGCATACATCGAGAAAAATTGTTAATAGTCACCTATTAGCTTTTTCTTAAAATCTCGTAGTAAAGTTTGATTTTCTTATTATAAAGGTAAACATATTTAAGGAAGAGATTACCAAGTTAGAGAAGTTGACAAAGTATCATAAAATATGGAGAATTTCTTTTTCATCAAAATTGTAATCATTTTGAGATTTCAATATTTTATTAAGATCTTTCAAAGTTCTATTATCAGTCAAGAAAAGTTATTTTTAACCAAGTAAAGACACTTTACAGCAAAGCACCTTTTAACTCTAAAATTGTCATTCTTAACTCTTAAGCAGTCAATGATTCTCCCTGTCCCAAAAAGTCTTATTTTTCTAGAATATAATCCAGAGATATATTTAAACTGAAAAGATAAGAGGTCTCATTATGAGCCTGCTTACCATGATCATAAGGGAAAAATAGGCTGACATTACCAACACTGCTAAACAAACAAGGGTAATGGCTTATGATTGCAAACAATTATAAGACAAGGAGTCTCATCACGAGCCAACTTGTTCAGTCCAATTATAACCAGTGAATGGCATTGTCAACTATCTGGCTACCAAACCAGGACAATGGCTTTTAAGATTTATAATAAAAATAAAAAAATAAAATAAAATAATATAAATGGATTTATCTCTAGGTCAATAATTCTTAAAGAGATGGGATTCTGAATCATTGATGATTAAAAGGTAGCCCTGTTGAGACTATAGATGTTTGCTGGCAATAGTGGCTCTACCTATGACAAATGAGTATATTTAAAAAGATAAGCTGTAAAGTGACCCCTACTTTACTTCTACAACTAATTAAATACTGATATAGAGTTTTGAAATATTTTAATTTATGAGGGATTTATAAAAAAAAAATTACAGTTAGATGATTCTTGCTTTTATTCAGACTAATGAACCTAGTCAAGCATTTCAAGCATAATTCTCTCTTCTTTAATTAGTTTTACTTTGATTTTAGGAAAATATTATTCATATCAAACAGAGATAACTTGTTCTTCTCCCATGTGTCGCCATTGTTGTGGTAAAACACAACCCCCCCCCCCCCATTTTTGACTTGTTCACTTCAAATAATGGGGACCCTTTCTGTAAATTTTTGGCTAAACGCCTTTTAGAATTTTTATTTATTTGATTATCCTACGCGATTGTTAATTTTTTATTTTCTTTGTATTCTTGTTTTGATTGCTTTGTTAAAATTGATTTTTAATAAGCTTTCCATTGATGCTTGTTTTACCTCATTTGATCAACTGGTTTGAAAATGGTACTCCTTTGAAGTCCCATCATTTATCTAGTCTGGGTTTAAAATGCTATTTTTATTCTTTTTATTTATTTCTGGAGTGGCTGTAGTTTAGAAAATTTCATAACTAAACTAAAAATCATTAAAATAAAACCAAAATAAAAAAAATTGATATTTAACATTAAATTTTAAGATTAATTAAATTAATTATTATAATAAAATATAATTAATTTAATTAAAATTAAAACTTAATATTAAAAATATATATATATATAAAATAAATAAATAAAATAAAAATAAAAATTTTACATCGCATATCGCGATATCGGATCCATCGAAATTTTTATAACATGAACATTTGAAAAACCCCGATCCAGGGTTCTTGCGATATGCGATAGTTAAAAGGCTCAAGACATGAACGAAGAGCTTTTTATAAAGCTTTTATTTTTGTTTTGAGTTTTAAAAACTCACTCATACGTATGAGTGAAGGTAGGAATATAGGTTAGTTTATTTTATTTATTTATTTTTATTAGTTTTAATATTAATTAATTTAATATCAATTAATTTAAATATAAAATTTAATTAATTAAATTAAATTAAAACTTAAATATTATTTAGATTAATATTAAAAAATTTATAAATAGTTAATTATGTTAATTAGTTAGATTAACATTAATTAATAATAGTTATTAAATAATTAGTTTAGTTTATAATTAACAATTGAATTAGGATTAATTATTAATTAATTAGTATTCTAATTTAGGATTAGATTTTTAATAAAAAATTCTGATTTTATAGCCCTCGAGACCTAGAACACGAAAACACTTATTAAAAAAAAACATTTCTCACAAAGTCTTATCGCAAATTCTTAAAAAGTCTTAGCATTTGACAACCCAAAATGTGATATGTGATAAGGCCAAATGCGATGTGTTAAAAGATTTTAATACAAAGTTTTTCACCCCTTATGCCTCTCACACCTCCACCTCACTCACCCTCACCTCACACTCCACTCACCATATCCCTCCATAATCTCACGTGGATGAATTAATGGGTTTGGATTGATTTCAATGGTTTGTTTTATGGGTTTTAGGTTTGGATTGATTCCAATGGTTTGTAAATTAATTTTTTTATTTTTTATATTATAATAATTATATGATAATTATAATATTTATTATAATTTTAATATAACTTGAATTATAATATTAATCATATTTAAATTAAATTTTTCAAATCATTTGTATATTAATTTAATTTTGTAACTTAATCAATTTCTAATTAGATGAAAATTAATTAGAATTAATTGTATATATTAGTTAGTTAATAATTAATTTAGAATTAATTATTAGATAATTAGAATTCTAATTTAGGATTATATTTTTAATTAAAATTCTGATTTTTAACCCAGTAATAGAATTTCCAGATTTATGCCAGATTTGACTCATCAACTTTGGAAGCTCATAGAATGAGTTTTACTTGGCCAAATGAGGCCCATGATGACTCATTGGAAATATAAAATAAAGGACAACATTTCTGAGGAGGTTCCACTAATAGATTTTCTCATTAATTAGGTCAAAAATCATGTAGAAGATCAAACTCCGAATTTCTAAAACAAAATCAATTTTCTGATTTATTTTCCGCACTTTCATTTGTCCAAGCCTCTTCTAATTGCAGATTCATTCATCAATAATATCCTTAGCCAATTAAACCATCCCAAGCATCAATAGAGAGCTTATATTTTATTTTCAATTATTTATTTAAATTAAATTTGATTGGGTTTTTTTTAATGCCATAAATTGTATTTTGATTTTATTCGTTGCATCTTAATTGTTTTGATTTCTTTTTGCAGGAAAACAGTAAAAGATCTCAATCAATAAGAATACTCATGCAATTAAAGATTGGAATTCTGAAAAAATAAAATTGGATTGGGCAGATTTCTCTTCAACAAACTTTTCTCTCAAGAATTCGTTTGAAAATATTATAAATAGCATATTGCAAAATGTAATATGGGGTGCTCTCTTTTGCAATTCTGGAATTCTAAAAGAACTTTTGTAATAGGGATTTAGAGTTGTAGGTGGGAGGAGTGGAATCTCAGATCTGGAGATTATTGAGGTTTTTCTTTTACATTCTGAGTTATGTATAATGAACAGAGTTTGCACTATTGTAGTTCTGCTTTTGAAAGAAGAAGCTTAGGCATTGTAAATGACTATTAGAGATCAGAGCTGGAGAAATGGATTCAATAAATTGGTATTTCGAATACTATTATTTTAAATGATGGTTTTATTTTATGATAACAGGAATGGTGTCAATTTACTTACATATTTGTGCACTTTTGTCGGTATGGGTAATTTTCTTCTATTTTATGTTGTTATTTATCTCTGCTCTTATGGGCTGAATTCTGATTTCTGGGTAACTATTTACTCATAAATCTATCTTTTAATATTGGATGAATAAATAGTGATATGTTGTGAACTTCTTCCGCATATTATTGTTTAATAATTCAAGTTACTGATTAAATGATCAATACCATTTTGTGAACTACTTCCTGAGTGTTGTTGATTGATTATTTCAGTTAAAAGGTCTCAATAGGATGTGTTTTTCTATCCATAATGTCAATTAATTGAACTATTTCGTTAACTTGATATTCATTATAAACAAGACATATTTCAATCCCAATATTTTAAATACCTGCTCTTGGTTGGGTTAGATCTATATCTGCCTAATTGAGATAGGATTAAGATAGTTCATTTTGCTTGTATCTTAGAATAAGTTTGCATTTAGAATAATTTCTACATTCTCTTAAGTCCTCTTCCCAAAGAGGAAAACTTTAGTAGTGGATTGGTTGAGCCCTAAATCAGCTTAAGGATCACTTTCTTGCCTGATCAGCAAGAAGAATGATCTGATGTCTCTTTTCCATTGGTAAATGAAAGTCATATTTTAAATCCATTGGATATTGAGAGAAGGTAATTGGACTTAGTTGAACCAGTCGGAACCACCATTCCAAACGGAAAAGGAGCTACTTTAAGGTCCGGACCAGGTGGTCATCCCCCATGTTATTGCAGTGATTTTCGAGGCTTCAACACAACCCTATAGTCATTTTTAAGCCCTTTTCAGAATCTATAAATATGAAAATATTGCTGAGTACTTAACTATTCACAATCGTTAAAGTAAATGAACAATCGTCTACTCATTATAAGTTTACCCCTTTTCTAGACTAAATTAGACTATTTATGAAAAAGGTATACATTGAGTAAGAATGTCAATAGAGTTCTCTCCTACATTATCTTATCCTTTTTTAGGCTTGAGAAACTAAATTCATGAAAAATAACACTATGGATTTTACTTGTGTTTTTCTTCTGACTCACTAAAACTGAAAAACATCGAGTTAATCCTATGTTGGAATCATGAAAATTAAATAGTATAGGACCTGTCGATCACAACAGGACCAAACCACTCATTCTTAGGGTTCGTTTTGAAATACTAATATGGAATCATCTGAAGGATGCTCTTACACGACAAGAAAATGTTATCCCCCTCAAGCTTGAAAAAAATAAAGAGGTAATTACGAGTAATGATGGGAGAAAAAGTGAGAAAAAAATCCAATCATTATCCTTTTTTTCGAAAGCAGCATGTCGCTCTTGAACACGACACTTTGTCACACTTATACCTACGTTGGGAAATCTTTTGTCTTACAATTAATCAAGCCACATTCAAAATCTTTATCCAGTTTCTAGGTATTATCTTTCCGTCAAATGTTGCCAAGAAATTTACAGTGTCGTTATGTGTTCAAGAGAAATTTAAATTTACCATTCATTGAAAACATTTGTCTCCATTCACGTTGACCATCACTGAGTTAGTCCTTGCAACAAATTACTTCAAAAATTGATCTAATAGTTTCGCGTCATAGGCTTTCTTGCGACGGATCGCTTTCTATAAACATCAACTCATTATCTAGAAAGTTGATTTAGAATCCTATCAGTGCCTTGTAATTTTCATGCCCTAATGGCAGGTTTATCACCTTCAACAATAGTTTATCATCATTGACCTTCGATCAAATGATTCTATGAGTGTTTGACTGAAAATAATTCATTCACACTTCATAGATTGTGTTTAAGTACTTTGAGAGCCATTGTCATTATTGGTGGTTTCTCTCATGGTTGTTAACGATTATCATCATTGACCGGTAGCCAAGTGGTTTCTACCATGTTCGACTTTGACACAATCAATTACATGGATATATTCCTACTAGTTAGAGAAGTGGAAATCAAGACCATGGATATAGTTTCCACCATCTAGGCTGCGAGGAGTTACGTATTCATTATACAATAGACTTCTTATGACAGATTGTTGCGCCCATAATATGTCTACTTTTTGATGTAATGAAAAAATCATATATGTACTAGAACATTTAGTTAGTTTTTCTCTAATTATGGGAATTCCTACCTCAGTGATGATATATATTTGCATTGAATGTTTTTACAGGTTTTCAACCAGTGTCTCCAATCCAATCCTTGGAATGATAAAGCGCTTCACTCTTTAGAAATAATTTCTCAGACTTCGCACTTTAGGGAGCAATCTGTTACATGTCATTTTGTCACCATGACATTTTACTGTCAATATGGGTCTATCATCATCCATATTAAAAACACTCATGTTCCTAAATCAAGTCTTGGAAATTGGAGAAAACATCTGTAAAACCATTAAAAGATTCCTGTGCACTTTTTATAGATTTTTCCTATGCATGCGTTGATGCTTCTTCCATTATCCATGACAATCGCCACTCTGTTCACTGCTAAAACTTGTGCACCACCGTGAAAATAAAGTAAAAATAAAAAGTAACTTCTAGAAGCCTAGTTTGTCAAATATTCTCCCAAATGGAAGCCTCTAGAGTTGCGCTAGTTCGAGATTTATCCCTCTACTCATGGAGCTTATCCCTTGGTCCAAGGAACCAAAATCCATTCATGGGAGGAACCCATCCCTCTCTTAATGGATCTAAAACTACTTCAATCTATCTATAAATTGAACTAAGGTTTCATGTTGAAGGGTAGATACTAATTTGTATAGATTCTTTAAGCTGGAGAGAGTTCATAGATTTCATAGTTTCTAAGCTAGTAATTTGTTGTTGGCACATTGAAGATTACACCTTTGTGAACATGACTTCATGTTTGTCATTATATAGAGGAAATATTATGAGACTGAAGGAAAATGATTGCTCAAACACACAGGAGAAATCTATACAACATGAAGGCATTTGGTTGTAATATTTCTCTTTCCAATTTATGATAATACATATGGATCTCTTTTTCTCATTGTCTTGTTTCTAAATGCATGGAAATGATATCAAGAATTATATTCCTTGATCACTAAGTTGGATTAGTATTTATGATTATTATATACTGCAGGTGCTTTGATATTTTGTATTGTTTGTGATTGCAGGTTCTTCTCAGCATTGAGGAACTACTTTGGAGCGAAATGAAAAAGGCTACATCGAACGTCTCAGATGAAAGGTAGGAGAATGTACTCCTTATTTCATGGTTTTAATAATATAAAGTAAAAATAATCTAGAGAAAGAGATATTCAATGGATCTTTGTTTCTAGTTACTCGTTGGAGTACTAAGGAGATCGCTCTTGTCTGCAAGAGGGATTAATCCTGGTAAAAAGCTCCCATTCTCTTTTGTCTTCATCCCTTGCATCATCCCAAATCATTGCACCTGGTCTATCATTTATATTCTTGATGTAATCACTAGCATAATAGAAAGACTCATACGATATGTACCCCTCTTCCATAGACCCCTCAGATTTTTCCCTTTGTCGAACAAAACCTTTTAATTTATTCATGTAAACCTATAAGAAGAACATCCAATGGCAAGAAACCACCCCAACTAATTCAACCTCATCTGCTAGGTGGATTACAAGATGAACTTGCAAGTCCATGAAACTCGTCGGCAGTTCCTTCTCAAACATACAAACAATATCAACTATCTCTTGAAGCCACTGTCAAATGCTATCCACATGAATCTCCTTTGACGTGATCCAATGTAAAAATGCAGATAATTTATATATGGCACATCTTATATCTTGGGGGAATTCATGTTTCACACACCCACGCATGAACAAAGGATAATTACACTTACACATGCAATAATATAACAAATTAGTTATGTTTTATGATCCCTGCATGGGATAAAATTTATTAATATAACAAATAATAAAATCATGCTTTAGACATTATACGTACTCTTAGAAGATTCAAATGGTCATGCAATTTCAACCCTGACAAATGGTATGCAACGGTGAAGAAATGCCATAGTGAAGGACCCATATGAAGATGGCACCCTCACATGCATTATAACTTCCTTTGCCAAAGAAAGCCCATCTTTTTTTCTTAAATCCATGGGACATTGTCTTCTTTGAAATACCAATTAGAGAGACCAACCTTTGATCCTGTACTTTCTAATCATCTTGGCCAATGTTTCTTTTTATTTTTTGAAGTAATAATATCTTTCCTAAGAGCCAATGTGTCACTTTGTTTCGATGATATGTGCCTCCATAAAGAAGATGAAACATTTTTAAATATATGCATGGGATCTAATAAGTGGGTAATATTAAGATACTCCCAATATGGGAGGTTATAAAAGATGGATTTCCTCTTCATTCCATTGGGAAATTTTTCAACATAGGTGTCAAAGAATTTTGGATCATCGAATATAGGCTCCCTATTTGAATCAAAAATTTCTATGAACTAATTCTCCTTCTCTCTCTCATATGCTCTAAGCCATTCAATTGGTGTTGTTATTGTAGGCCGTTGGTTTCTCTCTCGTTTACCATCAAAAGAGGATGTTGCTCTTCTGTAAGGGTGTTCTTCTGGAAGAATATCGTGGAGCAATCATACACTAGATTTCGTAGGTCGTTGGACCATCTAACGTTTAGAGAAGGTCCACAACATTTACATCAATAATACCATTTTTTTACAAGACCTGTAAAGTTATTGTATACAATATGCAGGCATGTTAAAGAATATCATGAAGATAAGAACAATTAAAACGAATTAAATAATTAATATGTGAAATAATATTATTACGTATATAAATAAATAAATAAACATGTAATTTACCAGAGAAAACTCCTAAGCCTCGATAATCATGTGTCGTGTAAGCACATATGCCATACAACATAAAAATCCTCTCTGCTGTGATGGGTATTGATACATCGTATAAATTTATCCCATCCCATAATTCCTTCAATTCATCTACCAGTGGTTGTATTAGACATCCATATTCTTTATTTGTCTTCTACCAGTGACTATGAGAGCCAACATTGTTAGTATGAATCTTAATTCCAAGTGTACGAAAAAAGACCACTTTAGTTGTGCATAACAAACATCGCTAACAGCAAAGATGGCTCCCAATATCTTTAGATCTATAATTACTTGATCAAGATAAATGCTGCAAAAATCTAGATCTATGCATTAAAAGACATTAAGCAATAAATAAAAACAAGATTTACTCCATGCATCCAATCGACAAGGCAAGAATGTGTTGAATGAATTTTATATTAAGGGCACCTGGGAGGAAAACATAGAAGGATGTTACTAGTTCTCCTCAATGGGATGGGTTCTTATAAGTCCTTAGCACTTCAGATCTAAAATTCCTCTCTCTCGATGGTGTAGAAAACCCGGACAAAAATGGAACTCAAAGGGAGCTCACAAGCAAAAAGATAGAAAAATATTACAATGATGGTGGATCAAAGTCAGACCAAAAGTATAGATCCAGAGTGATCTTTAGGCAACAAAATGTGATGAATGAATGGAAAAAACCCTTCTATTTATAACAAAATATTGAGTTAGTCTAGATATTGGTGCATAATTAAAATATTATTAACCAAATCAAGATCCAACTTTTATGGAATATTTTATTATTTTTATTGGAGGGAAAAGGAATTTGACTCGGGTCAAATCCCTTTATTTGTAAGTAATAAATAAATAAATGATTTATTTATTATTTTAAGGATGTGGTTGAGTAATATTTAAATAAATAATGATTTATTTAACTATTGATGAGTGATTTAGTCAAATTCAACAATGAATATTATTTAAATAAAGTTAAAATAATTAATCCTAGAAAATAAAAAGATAAATAATAATTTATCTAATTAATTTTCCTATTTTGGGTTAAATATGACCAAGAATATTAATTAAATTGTTGTTTAACCAATTATTCCTTGAGGAAAATCAAACAAATGTGGATTTATTTAATATTTCCTCATGGGGTTTCCTGTTTAGACCATAAACAACTTAATAAAGGTGTTTTAATAAGTTATTTTTCATAGTGAAAGCAATTTTACTTAGGGTAAAATTGGTCTTACATGCTGTACTTAGGTCCATCTAATAGTAACAGGTTAGATGACCAAAAAATGGTGTAACAATCCCCCCCCAGCGTGCGAGCATTAGGAGCTAATCGTATGACCGAAGTACGTTGTAAGAACTCAATTACTAGACATCGAAGGGAAAGTCAAAGAGAGAGAAATATAAGGTAGACCGAAGTGCTAAAGTACTAGACCCTGAGGAGGCGAGACTTACAGGTGCAACAAGTCTCTTTTATGAGTGAATAATTGTGCTATAGGCAGCGGGGGAGGCATACCTATGCCCGTCGAGACAAAGTACAAAGAATAATGCATCGAGTAAACAAGGGACTGAAAAATATAGTACATGCTGGCGTAAACATGAGCCAGGTAAAAACATGATAATGAATCCCACATACATACTGTGCCTGGGATAACAACCATGACTTATATAATAATATATGAGTACATGAGATACAAATACAACCAAAATTCCCCTGTAAACAAGAAAGGGCTCTGAAAATTTGACTGATATATGCAATCAAAAGGTGCTGTAAGTGACTGAGACCGACATCATCAAATATAGTGAGCTGCATCAAAGGCTATAATGAAGAGGTCATCTGGGCATGTGGGGGGCTACCTGTAGGGCCACCCCCTCACGAGGGCTGAAAAATCTCACAAACACCAGGGAATCATCGATATCAGCTGTTGTATCACTGAACCATCAAGTATACGGATCTTGATCATGCTGAAAGGAGTTGGAGCTGAGAAAAAATCAAGTCAAAGGGAAATAAAGAGTCCCTTTTCCTGATTCGAGGCACCGAACAATAGTGGAAGTTGGAACCAAGGTACACCTCCCTCTAGACTTATCTTCTGGAATGAATGATCTGATGTCGATAGAAGGAGGTTCGCCATAGGTGAGGCAATAAGGGAACCTCAACTAAGGCACGAGAGAAAATAGTAGAGCGACTGACAGATTGACACCAGGGGTGATGATGAAATGGGGGGTACTGAGTAGTGGACGCACGAATTCTCTTGTTAGAGAATAAAGGGCATGGATGACCTGGCAGCGACTGACAAAATATCATGAGGGATAGTGGACAATAGGACTGGAGGCCATAAGGTGTGACACGAGAGAGGAACCAAGCAATGAAGGATGGAGGACTATGGTGGGATACAAAGGGACTCGGGATAAACTCCATGAATGCGAAGGTGAATCAACTCAGATGTTCTAAAAAAGGGTGACTCGATGATGCTGCCACACAAAAAGGTCCAATGGAGACCATAAAAACATGAGTATATGATGGTTACTCATGACAAAAATCAAAACGAGCATGGATAAGTATGAAGGAAAGTGGTGCCCCAAGTACAAGTGTTGCAAGTGAAGAAATTTGATTTTGGGTAGTGGTGAAGTGATGCTTAGTGGAAAAAATGTGTCCTGGTGGAGTACCAAATCGCAAAAAACTAACAAATATCAATTTGAGGGCTCGGTGAGAGCTTTCCAACAGTGTAGATGGTTTGTCAAACTGAGCTATGGTTTGGCCGTAGTAGGTGAAAGAAAAATCAGAAGGTTTCTTTTAATAAGGAATTTTACCTCCAAATTCACTCATTTTCATGTGGATCTGTGGTGAATGTAGAGAGGAGAGAAGTCCCTAAATATTGTGGCAATCATAGCAGACAAACTGATTGTTAGAATTGAGATCCGTCAGTTGCAAGTAAGAGGCCTAACCCTACTCTTTCATTTCAATGGATTGAAAGTTCAGTTTAGGTCCCCAGAGCTCAGGAACAGACCCATGCTCCTCTTCACGGCCGGGTCACAATTTTTTGGGCAAAAAGTGCGACCTGGGTAGCAAGTTTTGGGCAGAAAACTGCGACCTGTCCCAGGATTGGGCCAAAAAAGTGTGACCTGACAAGGAGGGGTTTTCTATGCTATTGTTTGGTTGAGAACTAGGTTTTTATGTTTGGATACAGTATTTCCTATCTGTACACTGAAAAATATGATGATTTTGAGTAGATAAGGCAGAATTATAGATCAACTGGAGAGAGAGAGACTTGGGCACATTACGGTCGGAGATCTGGGAGGATGATGGTGTTTGCAGTGTTTTGGCTAGCTTTGGCGTTCAAAATTTTGTGGAGAACCCTCTGATGAGAGCTGGAGAGCCCTTATTGGCCCAAATTGTCAGCTATTTGGATCCGGACCATGAGGTCTTTATAGAGTAGGGGCACCAGATCAAGTTTACCATCAAGGATATATATTTCCTGACTGGTCTTCCACCACTTGGGATGGTTGGGAATACTCAGTCAGTGTTAACATGAGGGCAAAACATCATGGAGTTTGTAGAGCGCCATTTTTTACTAGGTCTCTAAGTTAAGGGGACTCAGATACCCATCGGGGATCTAGAGAGATTAGAGACCCGTGCTGTGGCCACAGCAGTGCTATAGATCCTAGGCAACCAGGCACTCCACCACATCACTGGAGGGCAGATGATGCTTGTGGAGAGTGTGCTGAGTGGGACCTACTGTGGTTGGGCCCAGATGATGCTGTCATCCTTGAAACAACAATTTTCTCTATGTAAGCGACAAGTGAAGCATGATTGTGCATATGGTACAATGTTGTGCTTGCTCTTCTTTGAGAATATTCCAACACTTCGACCTCGCATACAGCTCCAAGATGGGGGCCCGAGAGAGCCCAGGATGCACCAGTGGGGGCAATTACTATGCAGAGGAGGAGGTGGGGTGGTCGAACGGGTGTTTTGACCCAAGTTCTTTGCGCATTGGGATCATATGCCATTGTACATAGATGAATATCCGTATAGTGGGATGCGTTATCGTGGAGACCCGGACTTGCCACTACCGCCTGGTTGAGTATGGGGGCCATATGGTAAGTGAAAAATTGCTAATCTTTTATGTGCATTGTAAATTTTCAGAATACTGTATATGGTACTGATTCTTCCAATTTTGGTATGTAGATACAACACCGATAAAACTGACCAGGTATATGGGACGGCCTGTAGTATCAGGAGTTGCAGGACATAGTGGATCGAGGGCACCACAGAATAAGGATGCAGTAGCCCTCTTGGAGGACATCTCTCATATATGTGAGAGGCTTCTGACCAGTGTTTCAAAGCGCAGCTAGAAAGAATTAGAGGACTAGTACATAGAACCATGTATTGGTCTACCCTCGGAGTGGTGAGGGGTCATGCCGCGAATGGCGATGGCCGGACAGGGGATGCATGATCTACGAGCTTTGGGAGCAAATCCATTGGCTTGGGATCCTCCAGATTGTGATTAGTGTGTAGGGGTAGGTGGTACCCCCAAATTTTGAGTTTTTGTAACATGCTATGGGCATGTTGTATGTATCAGAGTTGATGGACTCTAAAACATTTTATATGACACATACTATGGATACGCATCATTTTGATGGTTTTGTGTTATTGTCTTGTGTTAAATGCATGTGCTAAATACCAATATAGAATATTTTTTGCATTGCTATCTACATAGTGATTTTGTGCTCTAGGTACATGACTGAATGTAATGATTTCAAATTCACACATCAAAAGCTTCACTTGTAAATATCTTCTAAAAAGGATAGGATTATGTACATGATAGACACCATTCAATTACATGACAAGAAGGAGAGAATCTAAATGAACATGAAGGTAGAGGATGCAATGAGAAAGGCCATCGACTAATAAACCTTGCACGGCATCATATTCAGCCTGATTATTAGTGGCAGTACTAATGCATACAACGTTCGAGAGAACTAACGAATGTAAGGGGGTGAATATGGCCCAACCTGTCGAGGCTAGATTCCAGGAGTAGAGACTTGCACCATCGGCATAACCGATAAAAGGTGTGGATGGGAGGTCCATCTGAAAAGTGCCACAAGAAAATAAATGGGAGGGTGATGAACAATGCTGGCAACCTGAGCGCACAGTAGATATTGGAGAAGCACTGCAAGAGGGAGTGATCTAGGTAATATGTCTACTACTGACACGCCAACGGATAGGTGGGGTGTGGGAGCTACTGGAGGAGTAGCTTGTGCTCAGGCCGCGAAAGTTACCATAGACACGGATGGTGCCATCTCACTTATGTGCGAGAAAGATGAAGTCAGGGGTGGACCAGGCTTCCATGATGTCATCATCACAATAGAAGATGGAGTGACGGGAGGAAGGGAGACCACATGACATGACGAGTCTACCTGACTCATCATCATGAGAAGAGAGGTTCACATGCGCATTGTCATGATGGATGACAGAAGAACAAGAAGATAAGGGATCCATCGATGTTGAGCCCAAGGTGATCGCTGAATGGAGGTCAAGTGAAATAATAGGGGAAGATTCAGAGGGAACTTCCACCGAGGGTATCATGGATGACGATAGGTAGAGGATGGTGGCCGTAGGCTCCGTCATCTCGACGTTAGGAGGGGGAATGTCAATGGGAGTGAGTAAATCTTTAAGCTGCCTCATAGCATACTACACAAGTATGGGAGAGGCGGATTGGTTCTGTTCAACCTCGTACTCCCGAACTACCTCCAAAGAGGCGTGGTAATGCATAAGGTAGGGAAAGTGGTGGGAATAATGGCCATGGAGATCACACAAAGCACAGGGTTGATTGGTGTGAATAGTCTTAGGGTTCTTGGCTACAGTAAAGGAAGAAACAAAGGCTTTAGTGACCGTAGACTTAGGGAACGCAACATTAACCATCGGCTTGATACGGGGCAGTTTAGGACAGTTATGGGTGGCATGGCCGACGATATCAAACAAAGCACAAGGCTTTGGAGGTGGAAGAGGTGTAGGGTCAGTTGGGGAAGCCTTGTATTTTGATGCCCTCTTATGAGCTTTTACCTTCTTACCCAAAGCGGTCGTAATAGGAGGTGGTCCTTGTTGAGGTGGCCGAGGCACTGTAACAGCGGGAGAAGTCATGGGGATTGGTTGAACTGGGGTCAAAGCAAGATAAGTTTTGGGTTGACCAGGTGTGGTAGTGGTTGGAGGATCAAGGTACCAAACGGGAATCCCAAGGGTCAATTTAGGGAGAGAGAGGGTAGCCATGACAGGTACCGTGTACATTCCTGGGGGGAGCTAGGAACGGTATCTGACCAGAGGGGTAATGGCCAGGCGGGACGGTTCCAAGATGGTTAAGGCTTGGAGGAACCATTCCAAGAGGGTAAAGAGGCTCATGGATACTAGCTATAGGTGAAGGGCCAGGAGGAGGAGGTCTAGAAGGCTAAATTGAAGGGCTAGGAGTAGGTTGTGGAGGGTGCAGAGGCTGCTGACTAGCTGAAGCGAGCCGCTTGAGGGCAGCCTGAGAAGATTGCATCATCCAAACATTCGATGAGTTGGGATCAGAGATAGGAGGAGGAATACGAGGGAGTGTACCAAGTAATGAGGAGTCTTTGTAGACTCCAGGTGAGACATTGGTCAAAGGATCGATGGTTTTCTTGTTGGCCACCGAAGAGATTATGGACTTAGGGGAGGTCTGAGACTTTGGTTCGTAATATGTCAACTGGTCAATGGTGACTATCTTTCCATTTTGAGGGAAGGAAATCTTGCAGTGAACCGCAGATGGGACAGCAGATATCGCATAGGTATAGCTACAACCCAATAGAATGTTGTAATCTAAGGGGGCATCTATGACTTCTACGTCAACACAAATAGTCTTGCCCACAAGGGTAATAGGAAAATTGTGGAATAATCCAATGGGATGAGAGGCGTGGCCATCCCACGCTCGGAGAGTGATCTTTAATGAGCCAAATCAGGTGATCTGAGTTGCTTCCAAACTGAATCGGACATCACACAGGTGGATGCTCCCTCATCAATAATGCACCGAGAAACGTTGGCATTCAGAATCTTGACTGGGATTTGGAAGGAGACAGAAGAAGGGAGAGGAGGATGTTCTGACCGGTCAACATCAAAGACAATCAATTGATCATCAGTAGGATATACAGTGCCCATGGTAGAGATAGAGCTTTTCGTTGTGAAGGGCATGACTGGAGGAGTTCCAGCGTTGAAATGGCAGCAGGAGATTGTGCCAAATCATCTACTATACTATACGAATGGGCAGCTTTTCCAGAAGCAACATTTTAGCGTAGTGGTCACTTAGGGATCTTAGTATGAACCTCTGCCTTAGGCTCAGGGATCTGCAAGTGACCATTAGGTGTAGAAAGAGTCTCTATAGGGACCAAAGGAGGTGGCTCAGGGACAGACGTAGTGGGAGGCTTGTTGTACTGATGAGACCGAGTCTGAAGATTGATATCTACAGTTAGAGGTTGATCAGAATTCCTCATGAGATTCTAGTAATCGAAGGTACCAGATGGAAGAGGTTGAGTTGCCACCTGACCTTCAGGTGGTTGGGTAGCCACAAATCCTTGCTGAGGGAAAGGATTAGTAAACACAGCCGGCTGAATAGGCGCAACACTGGGAGGGACGGAAGGGGAGGCTTATTTTCCTTGCAAATGTTAGCCCCCCTATGAAATTTTTGACAAGCAAATAGGGGGCTAAAATGTTTTTGAGCCTTCAAGGAATGCATCTCCCCTGAAGACACATCATCCTTAAAGCCTCTTTGTGCCTTTTGTCCTTTGACAAAGTCCTTTCTTCTGAGTTTCATTATAAAGCCTCTCTGTTTGCAAAGAAATTCCCAAAGGCCCCTTTTTCCCTCTTATTTCACCCCCACTTAGCCTCTTTTTATTTCCCCACTTACCCCCTAAATCTCCCTAAAATTCCCTTTACATTCCTCCCACACCCCTTGATGAGTCAGTTTTCCCCTTTCCCCCATTTTCGATCATAAACTCGCATTATAAATCACTTCACATACAAATGTGATTTAAGCACTAACCACTTCCCCTCCATGCTTGTAAAACCTTATATTACAAGTTTCGTATATGTATACACGCTCCCCCGTTGAATAAACCACTTCCTCGACCATACCCCCTGGAACCTTATAATAAACAAATGTTACCATTTATTATAAGTCCTGCCGTGTTAAAAAACTTTTCCCTTTCCCATCCCCGCCATATATTGAAAATAAACGTTATTATAAAGTTTATATTATATACATATATCCTACCTCCGTTTAAATCGCAATCGCAATATGTTGTGTGCACCCTCCGATCGGTCCATCGCAAGTGATTGCGATGTGAATGATCACAATCCTATCCCGATCTCCCGATCACGGACCTTGCTTCCGATCCTCCGATCCACTTCTCCACCGTTGATTCTTCCCGCAGATCGAACGGTCAGCACTAAATCACGCCCTGACCTCCGATCGCAATCGCAACTTCTTCCCGCCGTCTCCCGATCAATCACAAGTCCTAACTTCTGATCTCCAATCACCCGTCTCCCCCGATCGGATGTGAGCCGTTGATCTAATCTCCAGATCTAACGGCCAGCGCTCAATCACAACCCCCCTCCGATCGCAATCAGAACTCTCAATCGCTGCCGCTCCTCTCCCTTTGCGATTGCGGTCCTCCGATTTGATCCGGTTCGTCCATTTGATCTAAGATCTGACGGCTCAGCGCTGATCGCATCATCGCCCGTCACCCCTCCCCTCTTCCTTCCGATTGAATTTGGGCCGACGATCCGGCCTTAGATTCAACGACTATCGCTTACTCGCCCCTTCTCTCCGATCGCAATCGGAACTTTTGAAAAGCGTGTTGCGATTGACGCCCGCTCCGATCTCCGATTGCGATTAGACTATGGTCCCACCTCTCACTATCATTCCCTCTGCTTCATTGTTTTCCGTCATTTCCTTTTTATTTCCCCCCGGGAGTTAACCTCTGGGTTGTTACACTAACAACCAGTTCTTCCACCGCCTCCGCAGCATTTCCTCCGCCACCACTTCCCGGGCTTTAAACAGTTTATTCTATTGTGCAGATAGCACAGGGAGGCCATTCAACGACCAAACGAGACAGTAGAGACGGATTTGTGGGATTGGAGCCTATAATTGGAGTTTTAAAGTGCTAATCCCATATTCAAAGGGAAAGGGCATGGTTTTAAGACTTAAGCACGCAAAGGTCATATCCGCATTTTAATATCAGCAGAATGAATTTCCTCCAGGAAAGACGTTTACCTACAGCATTCCTCATATCTCCTCGAGCCCTGAAACGATTAATTACACTGACTAAAGCCCATTTAGGATAGTCAGGCAGCAGTTATGGAGGTATGGAGCGGCCTTGCAGATTTTCCATCCAGTTCATTTATTTCGGAAGGCTAGCACAGAGTACCAAACTCCAGAAGGACTTAAAGAACATACCAGAGGTCAAAATTCGACCTGACAGAGATCTCCGAACCAATCCACAGAGTACATACAGCACCGCATATAGCCATTAAGCAGAATGGGCTCGGTTTCCTCCATCATTCTGTCTTAATGAGACTCATTCAATTGTTCACCTACTTTTGTTTCTTCCTCTTCTCCTATAAGAAATCCCCGAGAACTATTGTAAAAGGTAGTTGTTGTTGCCTTGCTCCGCAGTGGCTGTTAGAGGGATTCATTCTTGACTGTAGGACTGTCTTGAGAGGGAGTAGCAGAGTAGTTGTATGTAATAGGCTGGGAGGAGAAAGTCTAGACTGTATTAGCCATTGAGCTTATTGTACATGACTGGTTTTGCATCAATCAATCAAAGCACGTTTCATAGGATCCTGGTCTATTGCTATTGGTGACATTTTTCTAACTCTGTTTATTTCATTTACACGTTGTTTCATGTTCTTCTGGTAGGAAACAGAAATATAACATAGGACTCACCCTTTCTAGGTGCCCTATGTTTCCTGCTCTCCCTACCTTTAATTTCTTCCGCCTTATGTGTATCTAAGAGTGAATCCATATGGTTTAACCAGTGCAGCGGATGTTGTTGCCTGCTAGCTGATGTATGAACTTGGGGGTTTGTTGCTTGGATGTTTCCTTGTTAAATTTATCTCTGTTTTCCCTTGGAGTTGCTAAAGCAGACCTGGAGTTAAATGACCTCTGGTCCGATCTATAAGCAACCCCTTTGTCTCTTTGAGAGCTACCCTAGAGTATGTTAAAGCAGGTCTGGAGTTAAATGACCTCTGACCTGATCTATAGACAGAAATCTGGTTGTCTTTCCTTCTTTCACCTTGTCTCCTTATTTTTCCATCCCATCATCTATCTAAAAATATCCTTTAGTATAGATGACTTGCCCTCTGAAAGCCTTGGCTAGTTGTTGCAAGTAATTCTCCTCTCATGACTCCATAGCCCAATGGATGGCACTTTCTTAGCCTATCCCCTTTGCTGAAACATCTTGCTGCCCTGTTTCCTTTCTTCCCATTATTTTATCAGTTCATGATCCCATGACTCAACCCAACAACCAACCAACCAAATTATCTTAAACCCCCCTTTGTGCTTCATAACTAGCCTAACATCTCATTTTGAGCTTCAAAGATACAAACCATTCTTTCTTTATTCGAGAGATCCCTCTCCGGGTCCAAGAGGGCTAGATCCTAGGGCCCCAAAAGTGGTTTGATGTTGTCTTATCTTTTGGTATTGCCAAATCTGCCAAAACATAGGAACCCCAACATAATGGCGACTCCGCTAGGGAAGAGACCAATCAGCCTTGATTTGGTAAACCACTGTGGTGGACAGTAAGTTTTAAATCATCCACCTGGTGACTCCACAATTCCTAAATGACGAAAGACTCCACTGGTGATTAGTAGGCCGCTGATTATCTTAGTTTCACGTGACTCCACTGGGAGACCATGTCGCAGTACAACATCATCCATGCCGAGGACTAAGGCACGTCACTAATGGAAGACCCTGAACAGTTTGAGAAAATGTTTCCAGATTTCATGGCAATGTGTCGTGATACATTTTCTAGTGACCTGGAAGAATATAAGGTGGAGGACCTCCCTGGGGTTATTCGTCTCAGCTCAAGAGGCGGACCCGTGATTAGGAAAGTCATCTTGGAGCTGGTGGTTCAGAGGTATGAAGCTGAGATCGAACTTTTGAAATCACAAGAGAAATAATACGAGTTCAGAGACCCCAGAGCATTCTTGGAAAGTCTCCCGCCCCCTAAAAATGAATAAATTCCGCTGTTGTTCGGTGTACGAGAAGAAGATGATCTGGTTCTCAAGAGCCACTTTGAAGACGCAGTGGAAAATGAAATAACCGAAGCTACTCAGGACGTAGACAGCCTACCGATCATGGCAGGCTAGAGAGAATAATATGTACATCATGCATTCGTCGATCCTGTGGCAAAGTACATGGAGGCCCTCATTGGCTCAGTTCCTCAAGCATTGATCTTCTGCAAGAGCCAAACACAACAAAATTGGTCACCACTGCTGGTGACCTTAGTTTTGAAGAACCACATGTAGAGCACCCTGTGGTTATCTCTGACATGTAGCCAGTGCTCATATCATTTTTTGCTGCTACTTGACTGGTTGCATTGGCATTATTGTATCACTTAGAAAATTAGAGATTTCCAGTTAGGGTAGGGTAGGTAGGAAAAGCTAAATAAAGCTCAGCGTATGAGCATGTAGTTAGTTTTTTTCATTTTCTGTTTTAGAATGTAGAGAAGAAAATTGCTAGACAGTCTAATCCTAGTAGGTAGTAGCGTAGGTAGAGAAACATATGAGGCCAACATTCTAATCTGGTCTCATGGAGTAATAACGGTAGAAGTAGAATAGGTTTATTTTTCCTGTTTGTAAAAATTAATGATGTAAAAGGGTCTGCAAGCCCAAATGCACCCAGAAGAAAAAATGTTAGGACTATAGTGTGGGTAGGTAGTTGTCTGGGTGAATTTTACTGCTGATATGATGTCTTCGTGGTTGTGGCAGCTAATCTAAAGAAAGAAGAAAGATGGTTTATAGCAGCAGGCATCTGGCCCACACCAGGAGATCATTTTCTGGTTTCTTGACTCCTTCAAGAAGAAGCCATCCCCATGTGGAGCCACTGTTAGCCCCCCTATGAAATTTTTGACAAGAAAATAGGGGGCTAAAATGTTTTTGAGCCTTCAAGGAATGCATCTCCCCTAAAGACACACCATCCTTAAAGCCTCTTTGTGCCTTTTGTCCTTTGACAAAATCCTTTCTGCTGAGTTTCATTATAAAGCATCTCTATTTGCGAAGAAATGCCAAAAGGCCCCTTTTTCCCTCTTATTTCACCCCCACTTAGCCTCTTTTTGTTTCCCCACTTACCCCCTAAATCTCCCTAAAATCCCCTTTACATTCCTCCCACACCCCTTGATGGGTCAGTTTTCCCCTTTCCCCCATTTCCGATCATAAACTCGCATTATAAATCACTTCACATACAAATGTGATTTATGTGCTAACCACTTCCCCTCCATGCTTGTAAAACCTTATATTACAAGGTTCGTATATGTATACATGCTCCCCCATTGAATAAACCACTTCCCCAACCATACCCCTTGGAACCTTATAATAAACAAATGTTACCGTTTATTATAAGTCTCGCCGTGTTAAAAAACTTTCCCCTTTCCCATCCCCGCCATATATTGAAAATAAACTTTATTATAAAGTTTATATTATATACATATATCCTGCCACCGTTTAAATCGCAATCACAATATGTTGTGTGCGCCCTCTGATCGGTCCATCGCAAGTGATTGCGATGCGATTGATTGCAATTCTATCTCGATTGCCCGATCGCTGACCTTGTTTTCGATCCTCTGATCCACTTCTCCACCGTTGATTCTTCCCGCAGATCGAACGGTCAGTGCTAAATCGCGCCCCGACCTCCGATCGCAATTGCAACTTTCTGCCATCTCCCGATCAATCGCAAGTCCTAACTTTCGATCTCCGATCGCCCGTCTCCCCCGATCGGATGTGAGCCGTTGATATGATCTCTGGATCTAAAGGCCAGCGCTCAATCACAACCCCCCTCCGATCGCAATCAAAAATATCAATCACTGCCGCACCTCTCCCTTTGCGATTGCGGTCCTTCGATTTGATCTGGTTCGTCCATTTGATCTAAGATCTGACGGCTTAGCGCTGATCGCATCATCGCCCGTCACCCCTCCCCTCTTCCTTCCGATTGAATTTGGGCCAATGATCCGGCCTTAGATCCAACGGCTATCGCTTAGTCGCCCCTTCTCTCCAATCGCAATCGGAACATTTGAAAAGCGTGTTGTGATTGACGCCCGCTCCGATCTCCGATTGCGATTAGACTATGGTCCCAGCTCGCACTATCATTCCCTCCGCTTCATTGTTTTCCGTCATTTCCTTTCTATTTCCCCCCGGGAGTTAACCTCTGGGTTGTTACACTAACAACCAGTTCTTCCACCGCCTCCGCAGCATTTCCTCCGCCACCACTGCCCAAGCTTTAAACAGTTTATTCTATTGTACAGATAGCACAGGGAGGCCATTCAGCGGCCAAACGAGACAGTAGAGACGGATCTATGGGATTTGAGCCTATAATTGGAGATTTAAAGCACTAATCCCATATTCAAAGGGAAAGGGCACGGTTTGAAGACTTAAGCATGCAAAGGTCATATCCGCATTTTAATATCAGCAGAATGCATTTCCTCCAGGAAAGACGTTTACCTACATCATCCCTCATTTCTCCTCGAGCCCTGAAACGATTAATTACACCGACTGAAGCCCATTTAAGATAGTCAGGTAGTAGTTATGGAGGTATGGAGCGGCCTTGCAGATTTTCCATCTAGTTCATTTATTTCAGAAGGCTAGCACAGAGTACCAAACTCCAGAAGGACTTAAAGAACATACCAGAGGTCAAAATTCGACCTGACAGAGATCTCTTAACCAATCCACAGAGTACATATAGTGCTGCATATAGCCATTAAGCAGAATGGGCTCGGCTTCATCCATCATTCTATCTTAATGAGACTCATTCAATTTTTCACCTACTTCTGTTTCTTCCTCTTCTCCTATAAGAAATCCCTGAGAACTATTGTAAAAGGTAGTTGTTGTTGCCTTGCTGCGTAGTGGCTGTTAGAGGGATTCATTCTTGACTGTAGGACTATCTTGAGAGGGAGTAGCAGAGTAGTTTTATGTAATAGGCTAGGAGGAGAAAGTCTGGACTGTATTAGCCATTGAGCTTATTGTACATGACTGGTTTTGCATCAATAAATCAAAGCACGTTTCACAGGATCCTGGTCTATTACTATTGGTGACGTTTTTCTAACTCTGTTTATTTCATTTACACGTTGTTTCATGTTCTTCTGGTAGGCAACAGAAATATAACATAGGACTCACCCTTGCTAGGTGCCCTATGTTTCCTACTCTCCCTACCTTTAATGTTTTCCACCTTATGTGTATCTAAGAGTGAATCCATATGGTTTAACCAGTGCAGCGGATGTTGTTGCCTGCTGGTTGATGTATGAACTTGGGGGTTTGCTGCTTGGATGTTTCCTTGTTAAATTTATCTATGTTTTCCCTTGGAGTTGCTAAAGCAGACCTAGAGTTAAATGACCTCTGGTCCGATCTATAAGCAGCCCCTTTGTCTCTTTGAGAGCTGCCCTAGAGTATGTCAAAGTAGGTCTGGAGTTAAATGACCTCTGACCTGATCTATAGACAGAAATCTGGTTGTCTTTCCTTCTTTCACCTTCTCTCCTTATTGTTCCATCCCATCATCTATCTAAAAATATCCTTTAGTATAGATGACTTGCCCTCTGAAAGCCTTGGCTAGTTGTTGCAAGTAATTCTCCTCTCATGACTCCATAGCCCAATGGATGGCACTTTCTTAGCCTATCCCCTTTGCTAAAACATCATGCTGCCCTGTTTCCTTTCTTCCCATTATTTTCTCAGTTCATGATCCCATGACTCAACCTAGCAACCAACCAACCAAATTATCTTAAACCCCCCTTTTTGCTTCATAACTAGCCTAACATCTCATTTTGAGATTCAAAGATACAAACCATTCTTTGTTTATTCGAGAGATCCCTCTCTGGGTCCAGGAGGGCTAGATCCTAGGGCCCCAAAAGTGGTTTGATGTTGTCTTATCTTTTGGTATTGCCAAATCTGCCAAAACATAGGAACCCCAACAAAAATGTTGCTTGAGACTCCCACATCTGCTTCATCTATGATAGAATAGGACAATCATGCATGTAATGACCATAAAAACCATAATAAGAACAAGGCTTGTTCATGCGAATAGGCCTGTCCTGCATGGGCTGAGTGCCCTATTGCTGGTTAGTAGTGTGAGGAGCATTATTTTGTGGATTAGGTCTAGGATTACAGGGAGAAATTTGATTTTGAGTGGATTTCATCTTCTTTTTAGAAGGAGGAGGATTAGTCGAACCCTGCTGTGCATACACCTGTCCCTGAGGGGGAGATGGCTGTTGTTGCGGGGGTTGAGAAGGCAAGGGAGGAGGAGGTGCTAATGCTGGAGGAGCTGGAGCACCAGGCTATGGATACGGATAATAAGGAGGTTGGGTAACAGTGTGGTAAACAGGAGGTTGGGAAAAAGGAGGAAGCATGCTGTATCTTGGTTACATGCTACCGGGAGGGGGAAAATTGCAGGAGGTGCTCACCCCCCCTTGAGGAAAAACATAGCCCATGGGAGGTTGAGCGTATGGATGAGATAGAGCTCCAATGATACCGTTGGCGTCATGAGATTCCCCCGGTGCTTTGGCACTAACGAGTCTAGGAAGATCAGGTAGAACGGTATAAACATAACCTGAGTGAGCATAGACCAGGTCATATTTTAACGCAATTTGGAGAGTAGCTTCTTCGGTTTGAGGGAAATGCGATGCGACATATTTGCTGATAGCAGGCAAGAGAGATCTAAGGAACCAGTCCATGTAGACATGGTCTTCAAAGGTAGGGGCTTGACATAGGCTCTTTCTTCTCCACCATTCTTGGACATGATCGGATAGGCAGGTCACAAACGATTAACCGAAAGAAGTCAAAATTTCGGTACCAGTGTCGTAATGAAGGGGAAGCTACAAATAAGACAAGAAAGCTTGAGCAAGAGTCGCAAAGGTGGTATGAGAGGACGGGGCTTGATCAACATACCACTTAGAAGCTTCACCAGTAAGCGTTCGTTGGAACAACCAGAGATAGATAGAGTCATCGGTAATGGAGTTAGATGAACAAAACATGTGGAAATATTGAACATGATTTGTAGGATCTTCGCCAGCAATACCTTCAAACTTGGGAATGTCGAAAGGAAGCTTGGTTGGCATTGCCTGCCAACCAAAATTATGGTGTATAGGGTCATTTATCAACTGGTCAAAATTGGGAAGACTGAGGCCTACCATATAAGGAAGCAAGGGAGCAGTCGGGATAGTTCCTGTTGCGATCCCACTAGTAGTATTCCCAGCATTAGGGTTGGGGCTACCACCAGTGTTAGGTCCTGAACTAGACATGGTGAAGGTGACAGGAGGAGAACCGGGGGCAGAATTAGAAGGAGAACCCAATGAACCAGAAGAAGAGTCGGAGTGAAAACTCGGTGGAGGACTAACTCGAATCCTACGCATATGAGTAAGTATTCCTACTGGAAACTGAGGATGAAGGCCAAGAAGTCTTCAGGATAAACGCCTTGGTGGCGCTATGATGATGACACAAACACAGCACAAGGAGAAGAGAGACCAACAAGGGCAGAGAGGTGTAGGATCAACTGATTACAATGTCGAAACAAGGGCAGATATGTGGAGGATCAATTGATTTCAATGTTTTAAATTCTTTTCTTGGCGGTGTTAACCAAGCTCTTCTTCACTTAGGGCGTGTGTGTAAAGTGTGTAAATTTTAATTTTTAAACCCAGGCATTTGTAGAGAAAAAGAAAAAGTGTGTTTTATAACTGTAAATAAACCTGCAGATAAAAGTATATGAAACTGAAATAATAGAAAATAAATAGCTAATAATGCAATAATCGAAACTCAAGGAGGTGGGCCTATCAATAAGTAGTATGTAGGTGGGAAAAAACTAATCAAAACACACGAAAATAGCCAATATATCTAAGGTTGGGAGGGACAGGGATCTAAAGGTCAAATCTGCTGGAAAGTGGTGCAGAAAATAACAACAAATCAGAGGAAAAATTGTTGTAAATAAGGTGGCGAAAGGCTATCTCCTCGAGGGAAATAGAGTGGACCCTAGAGGAAAACCCAAAAAAAACTAAATGAGATGATTTGGAAGGATAAATAGCCAATCTGAAGCAGATATGAAGGTGAGGTATCAGATCTGACAAATGGCTGAACACTCTAAAAATTTCAGACAACTTGCAACAACTAAAACTCTTCCACAAAGTGTGGAGGGTACTAAAGCCCTAGGGAGCTAGGTTCCCACTTAGTTGAGTAAAAAAAAACAAGTACAGGTCCAAAACGGGTGGAGACGGAGGTCAGACAATCCTGAACAGAGGCCCAGAAAAACCCAGAAAACATTCATAAAAACTTCTGCAAAAAGTCCAGGTCACAGTTTCTGACCCGTTTTTTACAGAGGTCGCAGTTTTTGGGCTGAAAAGTGTGTCCTGGAGCTCCAAATCGCAGGTTTAGGGCAAAAAAGTGCAACCTGCACTTCTGGCACTCTCGACGGTAGATTTCAGTAGAATGTGTCGTCTCAGCTGCGGCTGATGTCTGCCACCTGAGCAATAGGTCCGAAAACACACGAAAGTTAGAATTTTTAATGTTTTAGGGTTTTATAGGTTAAAAGAAACATCAAGAAAATAAAAAACAAGAGGTTGAAGATAAATCCTAGGGTTTGAAGTAGCTGTATATGCAGGGATCAGAAAAATGAAAGTGGTCCTAATCGTAAACTCGTGTGGAGTCGCTAGTTGTTAGTATGAATCTTAATTCCAAGTGTACGAAAAAAGACCACTTTAGTTGTGCATAAAAAACAACCCTAACAGCAAAGATGGATGCCAATATCTTCAGATCTGTAATTAGTTGATCAAGATGAATGCTGCAAAAATATAGATCTATGCATTAAAAGACATTAAGCAGTAAATAAAAACAAGATTTACTCCATGCATCCAATCGACAAGACAGGAATATGTTGAATGAATTTTATATTAAGGGCACCTAGGAGGAAAACATAGAAGGATGTTACCAGTTTTCCTCAATGGGATGGGTTATTGTAAATCCTCAGCACTTCATATCTAAAATTCATCTCTCTTGATGGTGTAGAAAACCCAGACAAAAATGGAACTCAAAGGGAGCTCACAAGCAAAAAGATAGAAAAATATGACAATGATGGTGAATCAAAATCAGACCAAAAGTATAGATCTAGAGTGATATTTAGGCAACCAAAGGTGATGAATGAATGGAAAAACCCTTCTATTAATAACAAAATATTGAGTTAGTCTAGATATTGGTGCATAGTTAAAATATTATTAACCAAATCAAGATCCAACTTTTATGGAATATTTTATTATTTTTGTTGGAGGGAAAAAGAATTTGACTTGCGTCAAATCCATTTATTTGTAAATAATAAATAAATAAATGATTTATTTATTATTTTAAGGATGTGGTTGAGTAATAATTAAGTAAATAATGATTTATTTAACTATTGATGAGTGATTTAGTCACATTCAACAAGGAATATTATTTAAATAAGGTTTAAATAATTATTAATAGAAAATAATAAGATAAATAATAATTTATCTAATTAATTTTCTTGTTTTGGGTTAAATATGACCAGGAATATTAATTCAACTGTTGTTTAACCAATTATTTGTTGAGGAAAATCAAACAAATGTGGATTTATTTAATATTTCCTAATGGGGTTTCCTGTTTAGACCATAAAAAACTTAATAAAGGCGTTTTACTAAGTTATTTTTCATAGTGAAAGAAATTTTACTTAGGGTAAAATTGGTCTTACATGGTGTACTTAGGTCCATCTAATAGTAACAGGTTAGACGACCAAAAAATTGTGTAACAAACATAATATTTTCATTCTTCACGGAAAAGCTTGGGGGGGTATTGTTATTGATCACTACTATAGGACAAATAGAATAGTTGGTATTCTGAAGGGAATATGGGTTGAATCCATCCATGACTATGATGAGTCGTAGACTTCATACTTCATCCTTGAATTCTTTGGGCCATGTATCCTCTATATTTTCCATGGTTACTGAATTTTTTTTTATTCGCATAACTCCCAACTCACTTCTGTGTGAGCCATGCCATCCCTACAACATAGCTAATTCTTTGTAACAAAAGAGCCTTTGAATCCTTGGGATTATAGGCATGTGCCTCTATATCTTAAAAGGAGGACCACATGATTTACCCTTGTTTTTTTATTTACCATACCTTTCATGCCCACATTTTAGACATATCTATTTGTCTGCAGATTCTCCTCTATATAGAATAAAATCATTTGGACATGCATGATATGTTATGTACTCAACACCCAACATTTTTAACAATTTATTTTCCTCTTCGCAGCTACCGGGAAAGACATTATTACTCAGAAAAAAATTATCTTTGAATAACCTGTAGTTGGTGATGCACAATATTAAATGTACATTAATTCCAATAATTATTAACATTCATAAAATTGATGATTTGCAATGTTGATTGTATGAAAATATTTCTCAAAATATAAGGGACTAATGGTCAATTACAACAAAATTTTCGAGAAACATGCATTCGACAAGCCAAAATTTTCTTTCAAGTTGTACAGTAACATCATTGTCCCCAACTGGGTAGACTTTGACTGACCACCACGTCCAAAGAGAGGGGTGGTGGAAGCAAATTTAAGGCTTTCAAAAAAGGTATCGGCGATATGAAAATCATCCCCTAGCTGATCATCGTTCCAGAATGCATCTAACAACATTGTCTCCATGGCAGTTGTATCCCTTAATTAATCATCCATACCAACCTCTATTTTATTGACTCCATTGCTAGCTTGTGAAGAAATACTATTGTTGAAGTCATTCCTAATTGGTGAATCTGGACGTAGTGGTAATTGAATAGGTGGTTGATTCAACCATTCGTGGTATCCTTCCTCACTAATTTTTTCTCTTAATTCAGCCTTCTCTTGATTTGATATTTTCGTGGGGTGCAACAAAAGATGGTAGGTAGGTTGGTCATCATCGCTAGAATCTTAATAATTTCAAAAAATATATTTGAACTTGATTAGTACAAAATAGATGATATCAATTAGTAAGCATGTCAATGCATGATTAATTGGTTTGACATTGAAATAATTACATTACACCAAACAATTATTATTACCATAATTGTCCCAGGATTGTGGCTAGAAGATTGCATGTTACAATTGGCTGGGTGAAGCGATTGTCCATTTTCATCTACCAACCGCGCCTTGCAATATCTTGCTCCTGATAAGAGCTTTCGACATTTTGGAACTGTTTGAATATTTTGTGCATATGAACTCGATTCTAAATCTGCATGAACCTGCAAATTTGTATACATTAATTTTATTCAGTTGATTGACATGGATAAAAAAAACAAATTCAATTATATAATGAAAATATAAATAAAATATGAAGTAATTAAGTCTTGAGATGCATAGGGAGAACTTTGCAATGGACTTTGAGAAATATTATGGAACGAGCTGGATTTTGAAGAATTGTCCATTTGATATAATTATGATATTTTCTCCCTGCATTTGAGACAAAGAAACAATAAATTTTGGTGTAATTACCTAAAAGTAATTTCAGTACCTTAAAAAAGGATTTATTGTTATCAGTGCTAATGTATTGTTAACCACACTGATGCAGTTTTATTACTGGATGCACCAGTGACGTTAATTAACAAACGCACCGAATATCGGGAAAAAAAACACAACTTATTTTTTTTGAAGTAAAAAAAAAGTGGTAAATTGAAAAATGAGCAGAAATGATTTTCGGAAATATAATTTCATAAAAAAATTCTTTAAATACTAAAAGCTATTCATTATATCATTATTATTGAAAAAAAATTCAGGGAGGGATTTCCACGAGAGACATACCTGGAGCAAAAGAGCACGAGAGCACTGTGGAGTAGTAAAATACTTTCGAAGAGCATCACTATTCAGAGAATGATAATTTGAAACATCTAGTGATTCACACAAAAATGATGTATTATAGTAAAATTGTTAAATTTTCTATAATAATTGTTTTTTTTACAATTTCTGTTAGATTTAATACATGCATAGTAAAAATTAAATTTTACTGTGAATTTTACTAATAAAATAATTTACAATATCTATTCCAATTCACATTTAATTAAAGTTCAAAAAAAAAACCAAACAATACATTCTTATGTTAAACCCTTGCTTCTTCTTGTTTATGTGACTTCACAATTAGGGATTTTCATTTTAGATTTATAGGGTTTTTATTACCTATATATATAGGTGTATGAAATCTAACCTGCGAGACCACTTGCAAAGTCAGATCCCAATCTGTATCGACCCTTGCACGATTTAAAAAAAATAACTTTTCTTAATCGGTGCACACTGTTTAAAATAGCACATCAGTGTGTGATTGTAGTATAGCGCACGGGGCATGTATTGACAAAAAACATTTTTTGATAAAAACATTTTTTTATTAATTTTTGTTTGTATTAATCGGTGCCCTGGTATTAATATAACACACGAGGTCTCCTTGTTGACAAAGAGCATTGTACGGTGTTTCTACTATATTGGAAGTGCGCTAATATCGCACCGCGTAAGTTGCGAAAGTCACACCATTTTCTTGATTTTTTGTTTTTTACCTGAAAAGTATGTGGTTTATTTATAAAATATATTAATGAATGGTCGAAGTTTCATATTGATAAATAAATGGCAATGGCTGACAAGAGTTTAAGTAAAAAAAATACTGATAGCACATCCATAAAATCAAAAAAGGAAAGTTCTTTGAAAATTCTTTACAAAAATTATTATTTTGAACTACATGTAAGTTTAACTAATATGTATTGTTTAGTGTGTATCACGCAGGGCCACAAAATGACGAAGCTCGATAATATTATTTCTGATCTAAGACCATAAGAGCATAAAAGCTTGATATAAAAATTGCCAGAAAAATTGCAGAAGGATGAATCAGGGGAATGAAAAAATACCATCGATCCAATATGAGTTCCTTTTTTGAATTTTCATTAATAATATACTTAAAAATATTAGATAACATGCTTCAAACAATCTATTAATTCATATATGTTTAATTTTCTACAGGGACCAACATCAAATAAAAGGAATGTTATTCTAAGAAAAGAAAAAAAATAGAACATGCAAATGAAATGAATTGCTCCTTAACTCATTTGGAGTAGTTCTGGACGTTAGCGAAAGGGGGGGGAATTTTTACAAAACTTTGAGGGATCTAGTGGAACGAATGTATAGATGTTATTTCCACTTAAAATACAAAAATAAATCCAATGAGTCTAAGAACCAAATTTTATTTATACTACAGGAAGAGTTTCCAAAGAATTGGTCAATGGAACATGTTAGACTTTTAATCGCAAAAACGTACAACAACAAAAAAGAAGGTTTGAAAAAGAAATATTCCTTTAAATGTTTTTTCTAGAATTATATGTATATATTACTACAAAGCCATCATTCATAAATATCACTTTTGTTATATTTAGTTTTCATATATCCATATAAAAATTATATAGTTTATTTCCATATTACATTTTCATGAAGATTATGAAAATCTCAAAGGACGAATGACCTGATATCAGAAATATGCCAGTAGGAATGTCCAAAAAGGTGTACAAGGAGATGGTCAAAGGAATGGACATAATTGCATTGCACGAGGAGCCATATCAACAACAACGTTCTTCAAATGTAATATGTAATCATTGAATTTTTCGACTAAGTACAATAAATAAATAATTTAGCATTAAATATTAATTTTCAAGTATTTTATTGTAGAAAAGAAAAGAAAATGGAACCCCTTCAGCACATAAAATAGGACGACAAGGAAGAAAAGGGTTGATATATATGTTTGTGAGTAATTGTTACTTCTTTATAACAACTTAACTAGATTTCATTGTTGTATATTTTAAGTTGTTTTACAACAATCATCATTGAATGTTGTCAAACACGTGCTAACATACATAGAAGAACCATCAGAAGAATTGATTGACATTGGGTTAAATATGGGTTGTCAGTATATGTTGGCATATCAAAAATTAATTGTGGAATAAAAAAATCTTTTATATTAAATCTATGATTTGTTATGGGGTATAAAATTGCAGGAAACAAAGTATGGAACTCTGCCAACAACTGAATTGTTGAAATATGGCATCAAAATTGATTTTGAAAGAATGTGTATAGTTCATGAGTCAATTCTTTCTATGGTACATTTCTTTTCAATTTACATTGATGTATATTATTTAATATTGTAATTTTCATTATTCTCACCAATGTATATACACTCATGACACTTTATTTTTATGTTTGTAGATGAAACCTGAAGAAGAAGAAAGAAATCAACATAATCAACAAAACATTCCTCCAAATAACCCAAGTCATGGAAGTAGCTCGAGCAGTGACAATAGTTCCAGCGAAGAATGATGATCAATATGTTTGGATATCAAAGCAAGGCATTATATTTTTTGAAATATCTGTCTGTGAAATCAGACATTTTGTTTAATGTAATGGACATAGTATCCCAACTGAAAGACAAAAGGATACCAATAACTGTCCAATTTTGTATGACAAAGAGTGCCTTATTCATAGATATATAATAAAATACGTTTTAATTTTTTCTATTGTGTTCTCCATTTTCGTTGTGAAATGTTAAACCACTAATTAAATATATGAATGATTAAATATTATAATGAAGAGATGTGAAATATGATGGTATGATATAACAATTTCATCCAAACATCACATTCAAATGCACTAATAAAAAATTAATTGATATCAATAATGTTATAAGATATGTGTCTACTTTTGATGAATAACAAATTTTTAAAAATCACAATAATTGCACTGTTACAGGTCGATGTTTCTAAAAAATAGAAAATGAACACCAGTGCATGCTAGTTACTACACATTGGTGAGTTTGTATGATATTGCGTACCGATGCGTTTCTATGACCTATGGGCACTGAACCAAACACCAATACCAATTAGAACGCTCGGTGCGCTTTATTGACGACTATCACCTAGGCGGGCGGATAGGCATTGCATGCACCTGTATGGTTTGCCTTTAGTGTGCTGGTGCATTTTTATAACTTAACGGACCAGTACATTTTAACACTTAAATGGCCCAGTACATTTTTACACCTTAACGACACTGGTGCATGCACCTTCTATTAGCCCGGCGCGTCTTTGTCGGTGACACTCTCCAGAAGGTTTCTAAATGCCCCTGGTCTTCCAAAATTTGTTTTCCATCCCAGTACTTGGTATATTTACAGTACCGATGCGTACAGGGTAAAGTGCACCTGTGCATTCACATATGATGCGTGCACCAATGGGAAAAAAATCCGTAAAACCTTTGACCGCCCAATTTTTTTAATTGTGTTGAAGTTCAATTAGAAGCTCTGTTACCAAAAATAGATGTTGTAGAAAATGTTTTTTTGACAATTTTGGCCAATTTTATAACACTAAAAACCTCCTTTATAACCTCCATTAGAGGGTCTTTTCCTTGTAGTGTAGCGATGCAACAATCCTGAAAAGTACCTTGACACTCTAGGAGAAGGGGAATATCAGGAAGCGGGCCTGAAGACATTGCATACAATCCTGGATAATGATAGAAACCCTAAGAAACCCCCAATCGGGGTGAGAGGACATTGTGATCCACCTAGGGATCATGGAAATGATCATTTGCATGGAAGGTAAAGCAAGTGCGTTGGCTTCCTAGCGCAACCACATACTTAGAGTTAAGAGAAAGAGGAGAAGGGGATGGTGGGTGTCAGTGGTAAGACAATGCGTGGTGAATTGCACTTTACAGGGGGTGTATATGCTTTATTCTACATGTAGGCTCCAGGTGAGTGGTTTTCGGTTCATTATGCCCTCTGGGAGATTTTTGGTACTTCGTGTTGCTTCGGAAAACTGAAGAGCTGAAGGATCGAAGCGAGAGATGGCATAACATTGTGGTATGTATCCTTGGCTTACTGGGAAAATGGAATGGTGGATACACATGTTTTAATGTGGCGATATGGGAAGGGTAGGAGGAGAATTATTCTCTAGCTGTGCAGACTGTCAGTTTATTTGTCTTTACATGTCCATGGTTCATGTTTGAATTTGGTATGTTTCGTGCCTTGCTCCATGTCTAGGTGCCACCATGGAAAACTAGAGAGAGTACACGACAATTGAGTCTTTAGAAACAATGGGAATTAGACTTCATTGAGGGTTTGTTGGTTGAGTTTGTCGTCAATCCTATGAAGCAACTCGAAAACAGAGGAAAGAGAGGGTCAATGAACATGAGAAAAAAAAGGTATGAGTGTCACGAGGAAGGGAAAATAGTTCCCAAACCCACACTGCATACCATGTAGAAAATCATTACTGAACAATGGCTTTGTTGGCTCAAGACAGGTCTGCATAACCCGTGTGCATCGACTCCTGCACGAAGGGTCTCTTCTTCGGTGTGGGCGCGTGCAGTCCTGGAGGTGAAGTGAGGCTAGTTGAAAGTGGCTATGGGGAAGCTTCCAGGTAATGGAAAGAGGGGGTGAGTTGGTCACGGTGGCACCCAGATAGAGGAAAAAAATAAAGGGAAGGCGGCTTCTACCAGCATACCCCAAAAGAGAGGTAAAAGGTATGATGGGGATAACATGCATACCATGTTGTGTGCATTCAGTGTCAGAACTCCGACGCATGTCAAAACTATGATAGCAGCATGGGACACGAAATTGAAATCAAAACAAGCACGAGAGCCATCTGTCGAGGAATGGGAAAATTTGATTACGGACCCAGGGAACACCCTGGGGCGGCTTACCATGTTCAAACAGACAATACAACTATATTGATTGATGAAATGCATCATGGCGAAAGCCATCACTAAAATTCAGGTAGGAAAAGGGCATCTGCAGGAAGAGATGAACCCCAAGGAAATCTAGAAAGATTTGCAAGCTATTCAGATTTAGCTACACCATCAGTATGTCTGGTTGGGAAAAATTGAGAGACAATTACAGAACATGCGTCAATTCAAAATTCCAGGTTTAAGCGCTAAAGATCTAATGCCAGTAGAGTCGTTTGAAGACTAGCTACCGACACAATGTGTACAACATTGTTTTTGTTATGATGTTGTTGACGGATAGATTTTATTTTATTAGTTTTATGTTTAGTAGCGTAACAGACTTACAGGGATACATGGCGTGGAAGGAGAAACTTAAAATTTTCATGTTTTGGATGGGCTATAACGTAGTTCGATGGTCAACATACCTGGTTTCCTTCAGACATATTGAGGCCATTGAACAATATATATCTGTAACCTTCTTTTATGATAAGAAATAAAGAATCTGGCACACTTATAAAAAATAATTATTAAGGAAATCTATCTATTTAGTTACAATAACATAATAATTATCGAAAAAATATTTAAAATAAAAATATTATTTAAAAATAAAAAATTTTATTTTTTTAAATTTTATTGGTTAGTTCCAAGTGTTCAAAACAAACCCGGGAGAATCTAAAACATTGGTTTGCTTCAAGTCGTACACATTCATAATATTATATGAGAGGAAATATTAACGGATCTTATCATGTTCTACTAATATTAAAAGGTAAGGATGAAATTTTGATGTGATGCGAAAACTCACTATATAATCACAATCGTATGGAATATAAAGTACGTATATTGGTATCCAAGTTGGAAAAACTTTGAGAGGAAATTTAAGGCTTTATGGATTTTTGTAGGGTGATAATCAAGGGATATAGAACACACATTCCCGCAACGCTTTATACAAGTTAATATGAATGACCATGGTTTGAATTTCCCTATTATCCTTCGATTGACGGAGAAAAAGATATGGTGAAAACGTGTTTAGACGCTAGAGTCCTTGACTAAGTGTCCCCCTTAATGGTACAACATGTAAGAAAAGCATGTTAAAAATGGTGAATGGTGATATATGGTTCTAACAGTGAGCCCTACTCCAAGTGCGAAGGTGGTGGGAGACAACGAGTATAATTTCTGTTTTCGTTCCTATACATCATTCCTGGTTTTCTTAGTCCTTGGAAGTTTTTACTTAATTTCTCTAACATGTTCAACCATGCGAGAGAAGGATGCTTGAGTGAAAGCCTTTAATGTCTCCTCGCAATAGAGATAGAATGTTTCTCTTATGTTGTGTGTCGTATTACACACCTATCCTACTTTGGTCTTTTTTGTGCAGCGTGATGGTCCTTCAATGACATGTGACATCTTCGTTGTGCGATTATAAATGGTTTGTGTCATGCAAGGGGTGGTGTTGGTAACTAATATCCTCTAGTGAGGTTTGTAACATTGTAAGTTTTTTGTTTTTATATTTTTCTCTCATGCTTGTCATGACCTATTTAGTGAGCCGACAATTATTATTCCATTTTTGGTGGAGGGAAGGTCTTAAGGAAAAAGATCACATCTATTTCCAAAGGTTTTACACTCAATGTATTTCATTTTTTTCTTGCAAAGTGCACTCTCGAAACTTGTAGTTGTGCTACCCTTATTGGTGCTTCAGGGTCTTGATTTCCCAGGTATCTCTTTCAGTTGTCTTGTATTGGTATGCAGGATCTATTACTCAGATAATTTCTTTATCTGTTTTTAATGGTGTCTTTTTCTTTGATTCCCTAAATTACTAAGGGGTTTACACTGTTTCTCAAAATGTCTATTTAGGGAGTCTTGTCTTCTTTTCAAGTTTACACGAGATTTGTCGTTGATATGGTATAACACAATTTGCATACTTATCATGTATATTTTACCCTCCTCCTCAAGCATTGGTCCCTTACATCACTATTGCTTCATCCTTCCCTCTTTTGGTTACAATGCTTGCTGACCTCAAAGTGTTTTTGCAGTTGAGACTACTTTTAGTCCTTACGGTTGTGTCGTATTTTACTACCTTTGAAATTGTGGTGAAAATAGGATTTAGAGGGTATGGTTTTTTTCCACCTTGGTGCATTTCCTGTTACATTGATGATATAGCCCTTTGCCAAAATGGCTCACATTTTCTCTTTGTTAATTCAGTTATGTGTGTAGAAAACTCATTAAGGTAATATTGTAGTAAAGTCACATTGTCCTTTTCGTGCACATCTCCAATTAACTATGCCACCTCAACAGAGGATGGCAAGCCGTAGGTGAGGCTCCAATAATAGGTCTAGTTCTCATTCTAGGTATTTGTTCAAGTGGAATTTCTATGGAAACTGTGTTCGACACAATCCTCCAAAAGTGAGAAGGGAGATTTGACAACTAGAGTCCTGAGAATTTGGATACAAAGCTTATTTTGAGCCTCTAAAGTGGGTAACTAAAGTTGATCATTTTGGGTAAATAAAATTTTGTTATTTGGTTATGCTATATATAAATAAATAGATGGATCATTTATATATCCCCAAGGGTTAGCTCAATTAGTCTATATCTAGACATGAAGCTCTTTGATAATGATGTTAGTTGTTGTTGGTCATGGGTTTTATTTTCTTCGATTCCCTTGGTACCAGACCTCGTAATTAGGGCCCTTCCGGGTTTCCCATGCTTTTAGTCCAAGTTAAACATATGTACATTTAAAAAACATGTAACAAGATTCTTAACCATAAAGATTCAACTCCCTATACCACGTATATTCTCAACTTGTAAATATGTTTTGTTACAATGGGATGGGCCAATACCACACCTTACTAATATCACATGCCAAAAACCATAACTCATGCTCATATGGCACAAATTTGTATGGATTTTTTATTTATTTATCAATTTAATTAAAATGGAAGAAATAAAATATTTGCTTTTGAGATAATTCTCAACCTTTGATTTGTGACTACTATTAAGAATATTTTAGAATATTCCATGGAGATTAAATCCTACCATCCACTTAATATTTATTAATAATCAAATTAAAAATTTGAAAGACTTATCCCAAAAGATACACCTCTATCGATATAATTAAGAATATACACTTATATAACTATCTTGTATTGTATTATATATTTAGATATAACATGTTTAAAAGAAATTATGTTATGGTCCATTTTTTATTATGTTATTAGTCTTCACCAAGAAAATATTTTAGCAATTGATTTTACTATCTATTACTATTAGTTTAGCATTGACCAATACAACTTATATTATTTGACTTTGAAAAATATAGATATGTTTTTCAATATTATTTAAAAAACTACTTTTCAAATATTTGGACCATAACTTCAAGGCCTTATTGTAGCCTTTGATATTTATGCCATAATTCATGGCAATGGTTTCAATAAATCCTTCAAAATATCTCATACTTAGGCGAGTAACATATTTACCATTAGCCACTTCCCACCATCATTTATAAATTATTTTCATAAAATGGTATAAGATGTAAATAAATATACTTACCTAGAGTTACTTCCTAATATTTTTTATGCTTTCCTCAACTCTTAGGTAAGATTAAAACTATAAATCTGTATACACACTAGTGGTTTACTACACAGAAAAAATCTATGCAAGTCTATATACTTTATCAAGAAATTAATCTATTCACTTCATATCTAAATTTATTGGGTCTTTCCAAAGAAAGACTATATGATTCAATTTTCCTATTAACTACTATTAATTTAGCGTGTCCTATTAACTACTATTAATTTAGGCTGAACAATATAGGTTATAATTTTTTATCCAAATTTTCTCATACTTCTTTTCAAAGAAAAATTATATGATTCAATTTTCCTATCGACCATTATTAATTTAACATTGAACAATATACGTTATAAATTTTATGCAAATTTTCTCAAAACATAATTTCTAACTTAAATGATACAAACTAAAATACCCTTTCACACTTGCTATATTTATTATTTCAAATTTTAATCATATCATTTTAACAATAATAAAAATGCAAACGATACAATTATCTTGTATTATATATTTAAATAAAAAAATTATCACCTTGTAATCCCATTTAATTAATTATTAGTTATTTTGATCAACTTTTAAAATATCTTAATTTTTGATTGATATTTTGATATATTAATCCTAGAATTGATTCTATAATAGCTAATTTGATATCATCTCTTCATAAAACTTGTTCCCTTTATAATCTCATGGGAACACTTAACCCTTTCTACAATTTCATGGTAGAATTTGAACCTTCTATAATTTGAGTGAAAGAATGAAGCATATATCAATTTTAAAAAATTACCAATACCGTTATTATTATTATGTTAAAAAGATAGTTTTATTATTATTGTTATGTTAAAAAATGTTATATATATAATTTACGTGAAGCTCAATATTATGTCTATGTTAAAAAATAGTTTTATTATTATTATTTTTTAAATTGTTTTATATATGTAATTTAAGTGAAGCTCAATATTATGTCTATATATATTTGAAATTGTACTTTACTTAAATATTTTCAATTAATTTAATATTTAATTTAAAGTAAAAAATAATATATTTTAAAAAATTATTAATAATAAAAAAAATATGTTTTATAAATAACTATTTTTTTATAACTAAGATATTTGTTTATCTGATTTTGGACATCTGTAATCGAGTGTTTGTGAAGATAATCTTTGATTTGAAATAAATGGTTTAATTTTTTTTTCTAATTTCAGTGATATATTGAACATAATGAAGATATAGTCTTATCAAACTTACAATTTTTTTTATATATAAATAAAATATCTAAATAATATAGTTCAATAAATTTTCCAATAATTCACAACTATTAAATAATTTCTCAACTACAAACTCTATTTTAAAATTGACCAAATTTAAACTCTTTATTAGATACATTATTTTTTGAAAATTTATAATCACACTTCCTTGATACTTACCTCTTATTCATAACTCTTATGCATAGAATTTTCAATGAACTCCTTGAAATCTAAGGATTCCTTAGTTGAAAAAAATAGCTAGACGGTTATCAAATTAGGCTCCCAAACATTTCAATTTTTTAATTAATGTTTTAACGGTTACAACACTATAACCTCAACTTTCCTACTATTTCCTAATAACATTTGATCATTCTATAACCTCAGTGAACCCCTTTACAATCTCATGGAAGCACTTGAACACTTACATAAATGCAAGGAAGGGAATGGAGCATATATTATTAAAAAAAAAACTTATTCCAAAATTAGTCATTATTATAACATATAAATGATTAATTATGGACTATTATGACCTAAAATATTCACTAATATGGAATAACATTAAAAATAATAAATTTAATAAATGCTATTTATAAACCAAAAAAATTGATTTTAATTTTAAATAAGATAATTTTATTTTAATTATTTATATATTTTTTTTAAATTAAATTTTTTTTTTTCTAAATAAAAATCATATTTATGTGAGTACATCTACTACTTTCATGGATTCAAAGATTAAGATGATTTATGGGATTTTCTTTTTTTCCATTTTTTTTGCGAATATGAGTCTACACTGTAGAGTTATTTGTCACAACTAAGGATAATGTTGAGTCTTCATTTTCTTCAGAATGTACCATAGACATTGATTCATTTGGATTCGACAGATATTTCTCGCTATCTGACTAATCATATTCATGGTTACACAATTGCATGTAGATTACAAACATAGTTATAGTTGAAATTCTCTCCATTTCCTTTCCTAAAGTATTTTCCTCCGCTGATGGTTGTGTCGGTGATACTGAATATTGAATTGGGTCCTGAGATGCTTAGATGTTTTAAGATGTATTTTTTTTGTCGAAATTTGTTCTTCTTTTGACCTGTAGAATCCTTTGCACCTATTGTTGACTCTAGGTCTTGCCAACCATGATTGTTTCCTTTTTACTACTAGGTGCCGACAACCTTTTTTGGAAACAAACATGCATGTAGAGGGTGCCCATGTTGTTGGCATATTCTACACATGACCGCAGTGTTTTCATAGTCCAATGGTTGTGAATAGTCCTTTTCTCCCCACTTCAGGACAATTTTATCAAGAAAACCTTCACTAAGGTCCACTTCCATGCATACTTTTGATAATATTTCACTATCTACTTTGATAAAGTGACCTATAGAGTCACTAATATCCTCTAGAATCTCTAGCCAGATCCATTGAGGAGGAAATTTCAGGAGCCTAACCCAAACATGTACAAGAAAGGATTTCATGGTTAGAAGATTAAACTCTAGAAACCAAGGTTGAATCGATGGAGCCTAGTCTAAAAGCATATTTCGATCTTCAAGGTCCTTAAAGAAAACCATGAAAAAACCTTTAGAGAAGAATAAAAAATCCATATTTTGGGGCCATTTCTAATGAACCCAATCCCACGTAGTAGAATATTAGGGCCAAAATCTATTGAAATGACATATAATTACATGTATTCTAAAATATTCCATCTTTTTTTATTATTAATGATCTCATTCACCTTTAGCATTAGAGTGTCCAAAGAATGTTCCACCACAAAAGTATCCCCTAAAATCTCCTTGTGTGATTGAGAACGGATACCTAACTTCATGTCATCCTCGAAAGACGTGGGCTTTGAAGCAAAGGATGCACCACCTACCTTGACACCTCTGTTTAGAACTGCAACCAATGAGATTGTGGTTTCCTGCTTTATGCCATAATATTTAAGGCCTTTTTCCATATTTAATAGTCTCCCCTCATGGAGGAGCCTCATTTCTCACACAGGGGTCCCTATTAACTTTTGAATATTGTCTAGAAGTGAATCTACAACAGTTTTTTCTCTGACTCTGATGCAATAAGAATCTCAAGACAAGGACATAATAAAAGTTTGGATTTTTTGAAAATTCAATTCCCTAATAATGAATTCAAAATATGGAGAGAAAGGATCCATTTTAGGTAAGCAACTTGCGATCTTCAGAACAAGCTTGATAGCCTAATCTAGCTGAAGAGTTATGTCAAACAATTTGTAGGCAATCCCACTCCACACATGAAGAGTTTGAACAGGGATTTTGAAAAATAATTTGTAGGAAATATTCTTGCGTGCGTGGTCATGACTCCTCAACCCCATGACCTACGTAATGGGAATACCTCAATGCACATTCAACCAAGATGGCAGTGATGCTAAACATCTAGGTGAGGCTGAAGTTCGAATGGAGAATGAGGACTATGAACAAATCTATATATCATCCTTGAAATATCCTGGAAATCTCACAAGTTCAAGAATCCCTCAGTGGGCTGCCACATCTAGACCTTAGAAATATGTAATGAAAGAACAATTTTTAATGCCAAGAAAATCCTCTTCATTAAGTCTTCACTTTTAAGTAAAAACCACCATTGCTAGCCACCTGATAGGGGACACATGAGAGGTGAAGGCCATACCTGCCTCTTGGTTGAAGTCTCAAACCGAAAAAATCCCCATCTCATGACCATTTTACCAGTTAAGGGGTACCGAATCCATAGGTACCTACAACAAAAACTAGAATCTCACTCAAAGTGTTTGCCATCGCTTAATTACTATGTTTTTGAATGCTTCATGTTCACTATTTATATATACATAAAATAAAATTATTATTTTGATTTTTTTTATATTTTAATAAGAGGAAAGTGTATAATTCTACTGTTTAATATAATGTGTTTAAGTAACATTTAAAAACCATATTAGTAATATAAATAATATTTGAAATTTTCAATGTCATTTTTCTCTATATATACACATAAATCCAAAAAGAAAGTGAGTACACAATTTTTTATGGTTAAAATGTTTTATTAGTTTGTTTTTTTATGAGAATATCTTGTAATATTTTCTAAACTCAACATTAATTAGTGGACATATATTTTTTACATTTTTTAATGTTAAGTTAAGTGACAACATCTCTCTCATTATACTAGGATATAGAGGCCTCTCCACACTATAATAGATTTGAAGTTAATAATGTTATTGATCACAAAAGAAAATTGACCTTTAAGAAAAGGATCAACCCTCGATTCCTAGATCCACCATAACTTTTGATCTACCAAGTGCCCATAGGGATCAAACCTCTTGAGATGTAAATATTTTAGAGTGAAAATAGATTTGATCCCTATGGGCCCTTGGTATATTGGGAGTTAAGATGGATCTAGGTTGGTATGATATATATATGTAGTTGACATTGAAATATTTGATTTATAATTCAGATTCTCCATATTACATTTAATTATTTTGATTATTAATATTTTCTAAAGATTAGATATCAAATCCATACTAATCATGGAAAGAATAAAAAATATCCTTCGTATAGAATTAGAAAATATCTATTAATGGAATAAGAATTCACTCAATCTTTATGTGTATATATGTTTCATGTTAAAATATTTTAATCTCTATATATGTTTCATGTTAAAATCTTTTACTCAAATTGGGTATTGAAATATTTTATTTATAACCTATGTTGAACTTTTCTTTGATATTGATATTTTTAAAATTTTATATTTCAACTCCATATTAGAAATAAAATAAACTACAATCTTCCTAGTTATGGAAAGTGGAAATAAAAAAATAAAAAATTTAATTTAAATTTAAATTACTTTATTTTTACTAAATATTTTTTGTTTTAAATATCACATGTAAACTAAATGTAGAATGAATTATACATCATGTAATATTCACAAAAAGTAAATCCTGTCATCTTGTTAGTAGTAAAAAGTAAATTAATTTTTTTTACTCATCTCCATATTAAATAGTGAAGAAATTATATTTTTTCTTCATATTAAAAAGTGAATTGTTTTCTTTTACCTTCTATTACTTTATATCTCTATATAAAATTATTTAAAATTAAGATAAAAATTATAATATTTTAATTATGGCCGACATTAATTTATTTTATTACTATTTTTAATTTGTTAATTTAAATTATTATTTTAATATTTTTAAATGTAAAGTTATGTGAAAAAATCTATCCCATCTTGACTTGTAGAGCTCTTTTTAGTGAAATAAATAAAAAATGAGAAAATAAAAATAAAAAATTTGATAAAGATAATGAAAAAAAAAAAAAATGAACTATGAACTTTAGAAAAAAAATTAATATAACTATTTGTTGAGTTTTTTTTTTTTTTTTTTTTAATTTATGTTAGTTGATATCCTTCCACAACCACATGAATTTCTTTACTATGATATACAATATCGTCCAATAATTCTATAGCTAGTAAAGAATAATTATGAGTTAAAAGTGAGATCTCTATATTATAGAGTGAAATCGAGAAGATCAACCACCGAAAAAATGAAAGCATACAGAAGTAGATTTCACTATTTCAACAAGGTTTAGGGTGGCCATGTTAAGACGATGAGGCCAAACGAGAATGATAACAGAATATGTGGTCATGTTATGACTATACAGCCAAACTAGAATGATAAAAAAATAGGTAAGAAATATATATTGTTATTGCAAACACAACAATATATTATCAATTTTTTACTGAATAATTTTTTTTTTTTAATCCAAATTTTATTATTTCAATTGGAACTTAGTAACTACGCCATCACATACTAGCAGAGTTTATGAAGCAGCTTCAACTTTTATCATATAGCGATTCAATTATATATATATATATATATATATATATATATATATATATATATTAGGAATTTTATATAGTTGCATCCTAAGCTTGAATTGATATAGCTAGTATGTGTGGCGAAAATAAATTCTAGAAAAAATTAACCGCATAACTTGATATCCGCATATTTTAACTTTTTATTAGTTTGAGTCCATAAGAAAATTTTCATGGTAAAGGCAGAAGTCTTTACAAAATAAGAATCGATGATCATTCAAGCTTGTGTATACTTGTATTTTAATACAAACATGTCTTTTAATACAAACATTTCATAGTAATAAATATTGATTTGGTTGTTTCCCAATTTTTTTCTTGTTTTAGTTGCATTGCTTTGACATTGTTTACAATCATTACATTTAAGGAATGATTAGAAAAATGAAAATGAAGGAAAGTGTTTAAATTGGATTACTTTTGTTGCATCTACAAATTACATTTACACACAAAAACACAACTACTCATAGACATTTTAATCTGTCTCTACTTTTCTTGCAAAATGCATTATTGATATCCAATTAGAGGATATTCACAAATAAGATTATGGAGTGAGACAAAAATTATATGCTCTATGGATATATAGAATAAATGTCACATACATTGTACATAAAATATATATATATATATATATATATATATATATATATATATATATATACTTTCTACGCTAGAGTTATTGTAACCTCTCTTCAGCATGAAATATTTACACAACTCCAACATTAATTTTTACGTTACCACTTCATATCATTTATGCATATACAAATGTTATTACAAACTTGTGGTTTCAAAAGAAAAGCTAGGAATTGTAATTAAATTTACCACCTTAACAACATAAATAGCTCGGAACCCAAACTATCAAACCAATATGAAATGATAAGGTTTACGCATACACTTTTCAACTCAGTTTTAATGAAGTCATGGTCGTTTGTACTGTTGGCATTAATGTTGTGATTCGAAATCCGATCCTCCACAACAGCTGTATCAACACACGGCTTTTAACGAGGTATACGATGTACCCTTCATAGATCTGTGCCGTTGATTTCGCTTTGGTGAGGATCGATGCTATGGAATTCGAGCGGGAGTTGGTCTAAGTATTACCGCCAGTCCTAAAATTTCTCTATGGCGCCATTGCTACCATATTTATCCTCTGCTTCTCCAAGATTTTCTCTCCCCGAGCTCAGAAACCCCAAATCTATGAATACTTATATGGTTAAGTAGCATTGTGTGAAACAAAGTTTGGCTTCAGAGGTAAGCTTTGTGTTAGGGGTTAACTATGTTAAGGATGCTATATCGTTTTCTTCTCTACTTGAAATTTTCATTGTTTTCTTCACATCGCTCAGGTCATAGACTTATATCTGCATCCTTGTTTTATTATTTAAGTTACCAGTTTGTAGTTGTGACTAGAAGTCTTGTTGTTCAAGCGGTGAGTTCGGTTCAGTAATCCGTTTATCTTATACTTACATTTTCATTGTGAAATCTTAGGTATGGAGAGGACGCGTTCGGTAAACCTTTCGGCGGTCTTCTCAGGTAAATACAAGAGATTTATATATATTGTTTATGGCTTCGTTATTATTAAATATTTATGGCTTATACCCACAACTCTTACTTTCTCTTGACTGTTGGTTTAGCAGGTATGCCCTTGAAACTTCATGGCAATTCTCCTCTGTTGAAAGTCGGTTGCTAAGTCTGGCTTCGACTTATACAACTCGTATCCTCCTGGTATGCTTTGAGAGTTTTACTCAACGACCTTCATTGAACTCTGCACAGAATTCCTCGGACTCCGATCTTGAATACTTTAGATTTTTATCTGAGTTTTCTTTTACTGTCCCCCAAAGGGCTTTATTGAAATATGTATAAAAGATATACTGTGTAATTTTCTTCAGTGGGGTTTGTAACAATTTAATAAGGGTTTTTCCTTTTGAATAATATTTACTTTGGTTTAGATATTATAGTTGATATAACATTTCAGCTTTTACCCATAGTTTTCTTTAAGAATTGGCAGAGTAAATCTATTTGATGTTTTAACTATTTGCAAAGTTTTCACTTCTTCATTTATTGTTCAGAATCCCGATTCTGTAATGGTGTTTTCTCTAATTTATTTATGGTTTCTCTACTCATGGAATTTGCATGCGATAATGATGGAGATAACATCCAGATTTATTTCTCACGGAGTGTCTATTTGGTTTTAACTTTTGTTATCTATCATCGAAGAAGAAATGCTTCATTCGTTTACCTTTGCTATTATTTACTTGTAACGAGTTCTTTTCTGTAGGATATTTGTAGTTCTACTCTGCCTCCATTTGTATAAAATGGTTCTTCTGAGTATTTTACCATTATAGGATTACTATGTCAAATTCTATTTTGATTTTTAGGGTTCCCAAACCACTTTTTTTCCGCTTTCCGAGTATAGAGTTATATACCCGATTGACAACTAGGTTTGGGAATGGGAATTTTTCCCTAACCCTCACTTGACAGTCCACTGGGTCGTATTTGATTTTATAATAGACATGCAGATTTAAATGATAAATCTTACTTCCTATTATCTTTTAAATCATACTGTTTGTTTATTCCACTTCCACATGTACTAATAGCACAACATAGTATATCTATGGAGATATAGAGGGTTTTGTATAGTCTTATGGATATTTATGGCTATGTTACTTTTTCTCTAAAAAAACATATAAATCTACTATTCTTTCTTTCTTTTAAGAGAAAATACTATCATTCCCTTTTATTTACAGAATTCAATTTACTGAGTTTAATAACTACACTCTGTCTCATAGAATTCTGATAGACTATTTTTCTTTCCCGAAATTCATCATTTCTCCATACAATACCTTAGAAAGTAATTACAATATTTAACTCTAGAAATACTCATTTCTAACAGTGAAATGTGCATTCCTAAAGCATTAATTAAATAAAAATGCAGAACAAACTGTACTACTGCACATTTCCATTCTGATAACAGTATATAAAATATCGGTAACATAAACCACTAGTTTGGTTGTCTGCACGAATACTTATTTGAAATTTAAACGATTCAACTGTGGTCCTCCCAACCATCAAGTGAGGCAATTACATCCTCCTTGCCTCCGTTCTCCAAACTGAACGGTACAGGTTAATAGTGGAATTTCATTTTTCTATGACCTCAGGAAAACCAGTCCAGTCAGTACCAGAAACTTCAGGAAAATTTATGAGTGCAATTCCACTGGTTACAACCAGCTCAAGAATCAGTCACTCCTTTCCTTTCTCCCAACACAGAACCCCCAATCCTCCCTGGGATCAGTCCTTTATCCCCAAAGGAGTAGGTAACTGTTTTCCAACTGTTCCCCAACCTCTTTTCAGTTCGTGGAAACATTTTACCATCAAATTTTTACTTTTATTATCCAGTTATTTCTCATAACAATTTTTTTTATTTCTTAAATAACAATATTTGTCTCAGTTTTTCCAAAAACAAATAAAATTACTTAACTAGTTAATCAACTAGTTATCAATAATGTAGCTGTCACAACTTCCCCCCTCGAAGTAACACCGTCATCGATGTTTCATTTTAGCTCTGAAAAGAGTTCTGGGTAAGCCTTCCGTATGAACCCTTCATCCTCCCAAGTAGCTTCATCTGGGCTGAAGTGCTTCCATTGCACTTTCACTTGGGTGATAGCTCGCTTTCGGAGAATGATTTCCCTTTTTTCAAGTATGTGTTGTGGCTCGACCAGGAATTCTCCGTCCGGTTCTACCTGCCACAATAAACAATTTCCAGGTCAATTTCTCACAAAGGAAATCACATTACAGGTTAGGATTTCATTACTATCCTACCTCTATATGCTACCAATGAATTACATGTTTCAAATCATGTACATAACGCTTCAACAGAGACACATGAAATACATTGTGTACTCGGATATGGCTGGGCAATGCTAGCTGATAGGCTACAGGTCCCACCCTTTCCAAAATATCAAAGGGTCCACAGAATCTGGGAGCCAATTTGGCATAAGAGGCCCACTATAAGGTACTCATCTTTGGCTTGATTCTTACATACACATGATCTCCTATTACGAACTCACGATAAGACCTTTTCTTATTTGCATAAATCTTCTGACAATCTTGTGCAGCCTTCAGATTTTGTCTTATTTTCCTCACCTCTGCTTCCATTTCTGCAAGAATTTCAGGTCCCAACATTGTTTTTGTTTCAGGGCTACTCCAATTTATGGGCATGTGACACTGCCTCCCATATAAAGCCTTGAATGGACTCATTTTCAGAGATTCCTGATACCCATTGTGGTAAGAAAATTCAACAAGGTGTAGGTAATCTTCCCACTTAGTTGCCTTCTTCATCACATACATGCGCAGCATGTCCTCCAGAACTTGGTTCACTCATTCTGTTTGACCATCGGTCTGGGGGTGATAAGAAGTACTGAAGTTTATCTTTGTTCCCAAACCTGAAAACAAGGTTTTCCAAAAAGCAGAAGTAAACTTAACATCTCAATCCGAAATGACAGTCTTTGGAATGCCATGCAATCTAAAAATTTCCTGCATGAAAATTTCAGCTATTTGTACAGTCTTATAAGTAGACTGTATGGGTATAAAATGTGCAAATTTACTTAATCTGTCCACTACAACCATTATAGCATCATTCTGTCTTTTTGTTCTTGGTAATCCTGTGATGAAGTCTAGAGATGTGACCTCTCACTTCCATTCAGGTATAGGTATGGGCTGCAACAATCCTGCAGGATGTTGATGCTCTACCTTGACCTGTTAACATTCCAAACACTTACTTAAATATTTAGAAATGTTCTTTCGCATACCAGGCCAGAAAAATACCTTTCTAATTGCGGTCAACATCTTTTGTTAACCCGAATGACCTACATAATTGCTGCGATGATATTTATTCATTATCAACTCTTTCAGGTCTAATCGACTAGGCACATATACTTTACCTTTGAAGGTTAACATTAGGTCGTCATTTATTCCATACTCAGATGTGCCTCCCAGCTTTTTGCTTTCTTCCATTCGATGCCACAAAAATTGATACTCGGGATCTTTTTGTGCTTCTTTATTTACTTTCTCTGAAAATTTGTTATCCAGCTGATTATAATATAGCTCATATATACCATGTAATTTTCTACTTAAAGCGTCAACTACTCGGTTTTCCTTTCCTTTGACATGCTGAATATCCATGTCAAATTCACTTAGGAAAGAATTCCATCTTGCCTGTCTTGAATTCAAATCTGCTTTCTTGAAGTAACTCGTCAAGCTGCTATGATCTGTCTTTAATACAAACTTTTTGCCCAGAAAGTAGTGTCTCCATACCCGGAGTGCATGAACTACTGCTGTCAATTCCAAATCATATGCAGAATATCTCTTCTCATGTTCCTTCAATGTCATAAGCTATCACCTTGCCTTCTTGAGACAGGACTACCCCAACACCTTCTTTACTTGCATCTGTACATACTTCCAATTCTTTGCTGGGGTTGGCTACTCTTAACAGAGGAGCTCTAGTAAAGAGCTGTTTCAGTTTTTCGAAACTATTTTGGCACTCTGTGGTTCATTTGAAAACTTTTCCTTTCTTTTGTAAGGAAGTAATAGGAAAAGAAATTCTATAAATCCCTCAATAAATCTTCGGTAAGACCCAGATAGCCCCATAAATGATCTAATATCTGCTACATTCTGGGGTACTCACCATTCCATAATTGTTTTAATCTTTTTAGGATCAACAACAATTCCCTCAGCGGAAATAATTTTTCCCAAATATTGGATTTTTGATTTAAAGAAATCACACCTACTGAAATTTGGATAAAACCGATGTTTCCTTAGCAGCTCTAACACGATCTTCAAATGTTCTTCATGCTCTTCCTGGTTCTTGGAATAGATCAATATATCATCTATAAATATAAGCACAAAGTTATCCAGAAAAGGATGGAAGACCCCATGCATTAACCTCATAAAGTTTGTTGGTGTGTTTTTTAACCCAAAGGGTAACACTACAAATTCATAATGACCATACCTTGTACGAAATGTTATCTTGCAAATGTCTTCCTCCTTGATTCGAATCTGGTGATAACCTGATCTCAAATCTATTTTGGAAAACACCTTGGCCCCTTTCACTTGATCGAATAGATCATTAATCCTGGGTAAAGGGTACTTATTCTTGATTGTTAATTTGTTGAGCTACTTGTAATCCATGCACATTTGCATGGTCCCATATTTATTTTTCATGAAAAAAATGGGTGCTCCCCAAGGTGACACACTTGGGCGAATATAGCCCTTATCCAGCAGTTCTTGTAACTGCATTTTCAGCTCTGTTAATTCTGGAACACTCATTATGTAAGGAGCCCTTGACATAGGAGAAGCCACAGGCATTAATTCTATAGTAAAATCAATGTCCCTTTTTGGTGGTAAACCAGGAATATTTTCTGGAAAAACATCCAAAAATTCTTGCACTACTGGTATATTTTCCATTGTAAGCGATTTTTCCTTAGAATCTACATATCCCACCTGAATAACATATAGCTGGCACCCCTTCCTTATACATTTATTCATTTGGGATGCTGTTATTGGGCGTAAATGCAATGGTTTCTTGATCCCTTGGATTTCCTTCTGGGTTCCATCCTGCATTCTGTAATAAATAACTTGTTCCTTACAATCTACTAGGGTCCAATGCTTTTCTAGCTAGTCCATGCCTAACAATACATCGTAGGATACTAATGGTAGAATATTCAGATCTACTTGCAACTGCTGATTCGAGATTTCTAATATACAATCCAGAATTTTAGCAGTCACTTTACGCTTTGCCCCCATGGCTAGCTGCACTAGACATGAACTTTTAAATTTCCGCTCTTTCAATCTACACAACTCTACCATCCTAGGACTAATATAGCTTAGACTTGCGCCTAGATATACTAAAATAGAAACAGACTGAGTCAGTATTTTACCTTCCAGCTCAATCATCGTGGGCTGATAATCCACTTGTCGGTCCTCCAATGCCGCATTAATACAGGGGATGTTTCGTGCTACATCACCCACAGTAGAAGCTTCCTGAAAGTTTGCTACATCATCATTTCTTGTTCTCCGTGGACAGTTTTTATAGTAATGCGCTTCCCCACAACCCCAACATTATAAAGGTGGTTTGGTCACCTGCCCTTGATCAAGCTTGCTAGATGCTTCTGTGGGTTTTTCATTTGCTGGCCATCTAGTCCTCTGATGATTTCTGCCAAACTGCTTGCTTCCAGGATTTCATGTATAATTCTTAAAGTTGCCACTCTTGGCACCCTTGAAATTTGAATTTCTTTTTTGTCCTTTCTTTGGCTGCCAATTCTTGCTAACCTCCCCTTTTGCCTTGGACTGTTGATAGCACATTCAATATTTACGAATGGCTTCATCCATAGTCTGAGGATTTACAAATTCTATTATTTCTTTCATGTGCGTTGGTAGACTGCTCAAAAATCTCTTCACCTTAGCCTTCTCCTCTCGAAGATATGGAACATAATGCAATAGGGAGGTAAACTTAGTAATGTAATCATCCATGGTCATCTGTCCCAGCTTGAGATCATAAATTTTTTTAGCCTTTTCGTCATAAAATATTTCGGTCAGGTACTTGTCCTTGAAGTATTTCTGGAATGATTCCCAGGTGACATCTTGTTCTTCAATACTACGTATATTCTTCACCTCCTCCCACCAAAGAGTGGCTTTCTCTCTTAACTGGTATGTTTCAAATCTGGCCTTCAGGTTGCTGTTATATTCATACACCTAAAAATACTTATTCATATTTATTAACCATGCCTTTGACACCTCCTCAGCTTCACCATCAAATGTTGGTGGTTTTATTTTACGAAATTCTCCTTGAAGTTCCACTTTCTGCCTCTTGAATTCTTGTGGATCTAACAAGTTGCGAGATTCTGCTTCATTATAATTTTTATTCTTACTATGCTGAGAGGGGCTCCTTTCCACTCTTTTTGTGATGTTATTTCATGTTTGTTGCTCATTTTCTTCTTGCACACCTCTATCAGTACCAAGATGTTCCACCTCCTGGTTTTGTTTATCTGACAGACTTTTTAATATATTTTCCTGGTCTTGCAGTAATCGCTCATTATCTTTTCGAACGTACACCATTTCCTCCTGCAGTTGTTGAACAATATTTAACAAGAAATTGGTTTGGTGTTTTTGTTCTTCCAATAGCCTACTGGTTTTTTGTTGTTGTTCAACACTTAGTTGGACCCACATCTCTGGGTTCATCACTGGTTGTACTTGAGGGTCCCCAGTGTCTTGCGAGGGCTGCAACGAGGTTCCTCTTCTCACTATGTTCCTGCTAGATTTCTAAATTATTTCTTTGTGCATCATCTACACACAGCTTCATCGTTATTTTACCCTTAGGGTCCCAGCGTATGAACTTCGCTCTGATACCACTTGTCACATACATTGTACATTAATATATATATATATATATATATATTTACATTCTATGCTAGAGTTATTGTAACCTCTCTTCAACATGAAATATTTACACATTATACAAAAATCCAACATTAATTTTTACATTACCACTTCATATCATTTATGCATATACAAATGTTATTACAAACTTGTGGTTTCAAAAGAAAAGCTGGGAATTTTAATTAAATTTACCACCTTAACAACATAAATAGCTCGGAACCCAAACTATCAAACCAATATGAAATGATAAGGTTTCCGCATACACTTATCAACTTAGTTTTAATGAAGTCATGGTTGTTTGTACTATTTGCATTAATGTTGTGATCCGAAATCCGATCCTCCACAACAGCTGTATCGACACACGGTTTTTAAGGAGGTATACGATGTACCCTTCATATATCTGCACCGTTAATTTTTCTTTGGTGAGGATCGATGCTATGGAATTCGAGCGGGAGTTGGTCTAAGTATTACTGCCAGTCCCGAAATTGCTCTATGGAACTATTGCTACCATATTTATCCTCTTCTTCTCCGAGATTTTCTCTCGCCAAGCTCAGAAACCCTGAATCTATGAAGACTTATATGGTTAAGTAGCATTGTGTGAAACACAGTTCGGCTTCAGAGGTAAGCTTTGTGTTAAGGGTTAACTGTGTTAAGTATGTTCTATCATTTTCTTCTCTGCTTGAAATTGTCGTTGTTTTCTTCACATCACTCAGGTCACATACCTATATCTGCATCCTTGTTTTATTACTTAAGTTAACAGTTCGTTGTTGTGACCATAAGTCTTGTTGTTCAAGCGATGAGTTCGGTTCAGTAATCCGTTTATCTTATACTACATTTTCATTATCAAATCTTAGATATGGAGAGGACGCGTCCGGTAAACCTTTCGGTGATCTTCTCAGGTAAATACAAGAGATTTATATATATTGTTTACGGCTTGGTTATTATTAAATCTTTATGGATTATACCCACGGCTCTTACTTTCTCTTGACCGTTGGTTTAGCAATTATGCCCTTGAAACTTCATGGCAATTCTCCTCTGTTGAAACTCGGTTGCTAAGTCTGGCTTCGACTTATACAACTCGTATCCTCCAGGTATGCTTTGAGAGTTTTACTCAACAGCCTTCGTTGAACTCTACACGCAATTCCTTGGACTCCGATCTTGAATAATTCATATTTTTATCTGAGTTTTCTTTTACTGTCCCCAAAATGGCTTTATTGAAATATGTATAAAAGATATACTGTGTAATTTTCTTTAGTGGGGTTTGTAACAGTTTAATAAGGGTTTTTCCCTTTGAATAATATTTACTTTGGTTCAGATATTATAGTTGATATAACATTTCGGCTTTTACCCATAGTTTTATTTAAGAATCGGCAGAGTAAATCTATTTGATGTTTTAACTGTTTGTAAAGTTTTCGCTTCTTCATTTATTGTTCAGAATCTCGATTCTGTAATGGTGTTTTCTCTAATTTATTTACGGTTTCGCTACTCATAGCATTTGCATGCGATAATGATGGAGATAGCGTCCAAATTTATTTCTCACAAAGTGTCTATTTGGGTTTAACTTCTGCTATCTATCATCGAAGAAGAAGTGCTTCATTCGTTTACCTTTGCTGTTATTTACTTGTAACGAGTTCTTTTCCGCAGGATATTTGTAGTTCTACTCTACTTCCATTTGTATAAAATGGTTCTTTTGAGTATTTTACTATTATAGGATTACTGTCTCGAATTCTATTTTTATTTTTAGGGTGCCCGGACCATTGTTTTTCCATTGTCCGAGTATAGAGTTGTATACCCGATTGACAACTAGGTTTGGGACTGGGAATTTTTCCCTAACCCTCACTTGACAGTCTACTGGGTCGTATTTTCTTTTATAATAGACATGTAGATTTAAATGATAAATCTTACTTCCTATTATCTTTTAAATCATACTGTTTGTTTATTCCACTTCCACATGTACTAATAGCACAACATAGTATATCTATGGAGATATAGAGGGTTTTGTATAGTCTTATGGATATTTATGGCTATGTTACTTTTTCTCTAAAAAAACATTTAAATCTACTGTTATTTATTTATTTTAAGAGTAAATACTGTCATTCCCTTTTATTTACAGAAATCAATTTACTGAGTTTATTAACTACACTCCATCTCATAGAGTTCTGATAAATTGTTTTTCTTTCCCGAAATTAATCATTTCTCCATACAATACCTTAGAAAGTAATTACAGTATTTAACTCTAGAATACTCATTTCTAACAGTGAAATGTAGATTCCTAAAGCATTAATTAAATAAAAATGCAGAACAAACTATACTACTGCACATTTCCATTCTGATAACAGTATATAAAATATCAGTAACATAAACCACTAGTTTGGTTGTCTACACGAATACTTATCATAAATTTAAATGATTTAGTTGTGTTCCGCCCAACCATCAAGTGAGGCAATTACGTCCTCCTTGCCCCCGTGCTCCAAATTGAATGGTATGGGTTAACTGTGGAATTTATTTCTGCTGTGACCTCACGACAACCAATTCAGTCAGTACCAGAAAATTCAGGAAAATTTCTGAGTGCAATTCCACTGGTTACAACCAGATCAAGAATCAATAACTCCTTTCCTTTCTCCCAACACAGAACCCCCACTCCTCCCTGGGATCAGTCCTTTATCTCCAAAGGAGTAGGTAACTATTTTCCAACTGTTCCCCAACCTCTTTTCGGTTCTTGGAAACATTTTAGCATCAACTCTTTACTTTTCTTATCCAATTATTTCTCATAACAATTTTTTTATTTATTAAATAATAATAGTTGTCTCATTTTTTCCAAAAACAAATAAAATTACTTAACTATTTAATCAACTAGTTATCAATAATGTAGTTGTCACAATAAATTTTTATGGGACTGAGAACAAAAATATCTTTATATTTTCATTTTATTTTTTTCATGTTAACTTTGTCCTCAATTTTTTGGATTTTAAGTTATATATTTTTATGTATATCAAGTGTCTTTTAGATGTATTATTAGTTGAGATTTATTTATAGATTTTCTAATTCTATATGAGAGGGATAAACTTTGTTTAACTTTTATTTGAGTAAATAAGTTTTATTTTTATTTAGTATATTTTTATGATGTAATTTGATAATATATTTAATAAATAAATATTTATATTTTTAAATTTGCAGTAGTTAGTTTCTATTTTAATACATCTTTTTTTTACTCAATACAATTTGTTAATGTTTTCAACTTTTCTATGATTCTTTAACTAACTTTATAATCCATAGAACAACTATATACAATTGTTGTTGTTAATATTTTTTTCATTTACTATTTATAGAGTAGACAAACTTCTTCCAAATTCTTTAACTAACTCTATAGCCCAAAAAAAACCACATAAAATTGTCGTTGTTACTATTTTTTTTACATTTATTATGTATAGAATAGAGAACATTCATTCTCATGGTTATCTATTTCTCTACACAACAGATTTAATAATAACATTGAAAATACCTAGGAAAATGTCACTATCATAGGAAATTATTATACATTTATCACACTTCTTATATGCATAGTTGCTTTATCTTTTGTGATCCATTTTTCTAACTAATTTATATATATGTCTATAAGTCAAATAGAGGAGACATTCTTATTTCATTTCTATTCTACTTTTTATTTTGACCAGTCCTTATAATTTTATCATTTGTTGGAATCCTAAATTTTACATTGAACTTTTCATATAATTAGAAAGTAGCTCTTCTACAGTCTACGTGAATTCATACTCTCCCCATTATTTTTAAAATTTTTTTATATAATGTATGATAATTTTTAGAATAACCAAAGATGAATTAATAAATACCACTTCTTCATCTCTTTTTTCAAAACATTGACAAGTTATGAGATGGTAAATGGTTGAATACTTGGGCCAAAAGAAACACAAGAAAAATATCCCACAATTTTATAATTAATAGTCCCCACCTAGGAAAAAATTTAGCATCATGTTAAGTGTCACGCCGAATTCATAAAATCTATGTAATTATAAATTGTACTAAACAATTTTTAATTCAGATCTATATGAATGAAACATCGTAAATATGATTTGAACAACTCCTACCAAAGTTTCTACTTTGCAACTAGATTACAAGATTTTGTTTTTTTCTAAGGAAAACATCAATTGTCAAACTTTGTCATATAAATATAAATACAATTTTTCTTTGTAAAATAATTCCACAGAATAATCATTTTTTTTTAGGTTAAATATATGAAAATTTTATAGTAATCTTCTCCATATTATACTAATATCAGTTTAAATATTTCTTAGTATGCTTTATTTATCGCTTCTATATGCAAATTTTGTAGCAATATAATCATTGTGACAACTGGTTTAAATGTTAACTAGTTGATTATGTTATTTAATTTTAAGTGACAAAACATTTAGGTTTTTGAGAAAAGGATTATCTGATAACAAAAATAAAATATGTTTTTGGCTGAAATTAAATTTATTAATGGAATAGAGATTCCATAAAAAGTTAAAATGTTGATGGTAAAATTTTTCCAAGAACTAAGGGTAGTTAAAAACACTGTTACCGATGAAATAGGTAACCGCAATGTTACCTACTTTTTTTTGGTATCATAAAGAGCACCCGGTTTTGAAAAGTGGTGATGCATAATCACCTTTTTCTTTTAGCACATTTTTGACACTCTAATATTTTTATTTATGAAGTATGAATATTTGTTTTAAAATGTTAGTGATTTTCATGCTAATTTTGAAACGTATGGTGATTTTCATGTTGGTAATAAAACACAAACCTTAGATAAATATATAAACAATAAAGAAAACCAATAAAAATGTAAAAAACAAACAAAATTAACTCGTAAAAATAAAAAATTTAAACAAAAATAAATTTAAAAAAAAAACAAAAATATTCGAAAATTATATAAAAAAAAGACAATTGGAAAAAAAAAACACATAATTTAAAGAAAAAAAACAAAAATTAACCAAAAAAATTTAAAAAAAAAAACATCAAAAACATTTTTTTCTAAGTTATTAAAAAAAACCATATAATTAAAAAAAAATTAAATAGAAAATTTAAAAATAATTTAAATTACAAAATTAAAATTTAGATAAAAAAATAAAATACAAAAAAAAAACATTTAAATTAAAAAATAATAATAATAAGAAAAAAAAATACAAATTTTAAAATTAAACCAAAAAAACAAATTTAAAAAGAAAAGAAAATTTAAAATTTAAAAAGAAAATTTAAATATATATATATATATATATATATATATATATATATATATATATATATATAATTAAAAAAAATAAAACAAATTAAAACAAATTAAATTTAAAATAAAAAATTTGAATTAAAAAAAATAATTTTAAATTTTTTGAATTTAATATATATATATATATATATATATATATATATATATATATATATATATATATATATATATATATATATATTAAAAATTAAAAAATAAATAAAAATAAATTGATCGTGGTGGCACCGCCAATCGGCCTCCCGCAGCGGGAGGCCGATTCCGAGAATCACCCTCCCGCGGTGGGAGGGCGATTCTGGGAATCAAACTCAGGGTTATTCCCAGAATCAACCTCAGGGTGCTTCCCGGAATCGGCCTCCCGCCGTGGGACGGCGATTCCTAGAATCAGCCTCCCGCCGCGGGAGGACAATTCTCGGAATCAGCCTCCCACCCAGCGGCCGGCCTCCGCCTCCACCTGGGCGGGCGGGAGGGCGATTCCGGTAGTCGGCCTCCCCCGCCGCGGGAGGGCGATTCCCGAAATCGGCCTCCCACCGCGGGAGGGTGATTCTTGGAATCGACCTCCCGTCCAGCAGCCGCCTACACCGCCACCTAGGCGGAAGGCCGATTGGCGGCACCACAACGATCAAAAAATTCTTTTATTTTAATTTTTTTAATTTTTAATATTTTAATTTTTTTAATTTGATTTTTTTTTAATTTTTTTTAAATTCAAAAATTTTAAAATTATTTTTTTTTAATTTAATTTTATATTTGAAATTTAATTTGTTTTAATTTTTTTGTTTTTAATTTTATTTTATCTCAATTTTGTTAATATTTTTTATTAAATTTTGTATTTTTGTATTTATTTAATTGATTTTTTTTTCATATTTTTTTTTTATTATTAAATTTTATGTTTAGTTTTTTCATTTAATTTTTTAAAATTTAGTGAATTTTGTATTTTTTTTTAATTTATTTGAATTTAATATTTTTTTTAAATTTTTTATTTTTTTTATTATTATTTTTTAATTACATAAAATTTTTGTATTTTTTTTATTTCAATTAAAATTGTATATTTAAAATTATTATTTTTTTTAATTAAACTTAATATTTTCAAATTAATTATTTATTTTTTTTTTTATTTAAAATGTTTTTTTTTTAATTTATTTTTTTCAATTTTTCAATTTTAATTGATTTTTAAAGTTTTTTAACTTTTTATTTTAACAATGTTTTTTTTTTTCTTTCTATTTAAAATTTATTTTTTATTTCAAAATTTATTTGTTGATTCATTTATTTATTAAAATTTAATATATTTTTTTTAAATTTAATTTGTCATTTTAATATTAACATTTTTTTTTAATTTAATAAAATCTAATATATATATTTTAAATTTAAGTTCATATATATATATATATATATATATAAAATTTAAATTTAATTTATTTTTTAAAATCTATTTGTTTTTTTAATATATATTTTTTTAAATTTAATATTTTTATTGTATTTTATTTTTCGTTTTTTATTTTTAATTAATTTTTCATTTTTTTAATTTTAATTTCAATAATGTTTTTTTTTTTAATTTTTATTTTAAAGTTTCAAATTTATTAAAATTTAATATATTTCTTTAAATTTAATTTTTTATATTAAAATTTAATTTAATAAACTTTTTCTTTTTCTTTTTTAAATTTAATTTCTATATTTTTTTTTTATAATTTCTTTCTTTTTTTAACTTGTTTTTTTTTTTTTTTTTAATTTAATATTTTTATTTTGTTTTTATTTTTATTTTTTTATTTCCATATATTTTGAAATTTTAATCTTTAAATTTTTATTTTTTATTTTTTATTTTTTATTTTTTATTTTTTTCTTAAATTTTAGGTTTTTTTTAATGTTTGAATTAAAAATTTTATTTTGTTTTTATTTTCATTTTTTTATTCCTATATTTTTAAATTTTAAGCTTTAAAATGCTTTTATTTTTTAAATTTATTTTTTTCTTAAATTTTAGGTTTTTTTTAATGTTTGAATTTTAAAAATTAAAAAATGTTATTTCTATTTTTAAAAATGTCAAAAATATGACACACATTTTTTTTTTTTGTTATTCCAGCATCAACTGGTTTTGTTTTGAGGGTGTTTTTTCAATCCTTTTTTCAAGAAAAAATTTTGTTTTTAGTATAATTTTATAAAATGTTGAAATTTGACCTTAAAAAAAAACCAAGTGTGTTCTGGAATACAATTTTTTTGCTTTTGGGGTGTTTTTTCATGTTTATTAAGTCTTTTTGGGCTAGAGTTCCCGTTTTTAGGTCAGGTTACCTATTTCATTGGTAATAGTGTTTAAACAGAAACAGTTGAAGATAGTTACCTCTCCTCTAGGGATAAAGGGTGCATCCGAGTGAGGAAGAGGGGTTCTGTTCTAAGACTAAGGGAGAGGAGAGTGGAGTACTATTCCTGAGCTGGTGGTGACTAGTGGAAAACACTCAGTATTCCCTATTCTTGAAAAAGAAGAAGTACTTGGCCAAGGGCCTTGAGGTCTCTTCCAAAAAGTTCTGTCAACCTACTAGACTTGGTATGGAGCATAGGGGGAGTTGAGGACGTGATAGCTTCACTCATGGTAAGGTGGAAAACATCAGCAAGTTTGGAAAATAGATGAGTATTTACTGGAAACACAATACTAGATATGTTGTCTAACTATTTATAAAAATTTTAATATAGTTTGGGTTATTTAATGATGAAACAAAGATTCCTCCATGTTGGAGGTATATACAAATGAGTTGGGTATGAGTTTCCTTTAAATGAGTAGTAGATCTAAGAAATAATACTTTAAATATTTGTAGATTTGCATGAAAAGGGATTAAAAACATCATCACTTTCATGAACAAATAAAAATCGAAAATAGCAAGAACACTTAAGTATAAAAGGAGGGAATATTATAGCATTCAGAACAACATGTAAATCAAAATTTCACTAAAATTTCATACAAATTCAAACCAGATAGTACAATGATTTCTCGCAAAAGAAAAGACTAAGTATAGCTCTAGAAAAAAATTACAAAAGTTGATGAAAGATACGAGTAGGGCGAAGCCCTTGTAATTTGCAAGAAATGGAAATCTAATAAATAGTATGCAAGCCTGAAAGACTTTAAATCAATATTTCCAATGGTGGAGCATCTCTGAGGAAGCCGACGGCCCTCTGTTAAACAATACACATCAAACCATACAACAGTACCTGAAAGGCAAAGAAAGACTTAAGGCATCGTCCTTTTGTAACAAGAATACCGAAAATATTGACGATTCAAGCAACGAGCCAAGCTGCTTACCTACACCAAGGGAAAGAGCCAAAGAAAACATCCATGAGATATTTTTACCTACAATTTAGCCAACAAAAAATCAATAGAACGAACAATGGAAATGTTAAATTGTTACCTGCGAACAAGAGCTCCATTGCAGGCTCGATGGGCGGAAACCCTGTATAAAAGTCACGAAAGGGATTATGTCAACCCATTCAAAGGAGAGTGAACACATATAATAAATTTCAAACAATGCATAAAAAGCTATCTCTCAACTCAACGATTATGCGTTTAAGGAGCCCATTAAGAAATAGTTTCCACAACAGCCTCTGAATAGATGCGGATCTATGGAGGTAAGCCAGGATGCCATGTTAAAACCTCACACTAATAGAGTTACACCTGTAGAGCAAGGAGAGACTCTCAAGTTGGCTAAAAAAATGGAAAAACAACCCCAAATTGAACGAAATAAAATTCAAGCGGTCGGGTAAGAGATTACTTGTGCAGACGAGCCTTGGATAGGCCAAACGGAGCCGACAAAGAGCCAAGGCCATGCAGATGGCGGAGGCAAGTCAAAGGGTTGCATAGAAACATGGCCAAAATCGTCAAAGGAAAATGATAAGTGACATTTAGGGCTTGGGGGAGGTCTATACCCTAAACGGGCACTCCATTCTCCTCCGTTGATCATAATCCTTGAAATCCAATAGTGGAAGGCCTTAACATATGTCGGTCGATTGGCATGGTGGTACAGAGTCATTAAATTTCCAAAGGAACAAGCCCCAAAATATTCCGAAACGAAATCTTTGCACTATGAATGAAATCAATCAAGACTTATTACCAATCAATAATACCATAATGTCAAATGTAATATTTCCATCCTGTCACAGTAAGCTAACCATAATAATTGGGTTATGACGTAGTATTCACATGGGTCTCATGTACTGGGAAAAACTAATGAGGGACTCTGCCGGTGGCTCAAAAAACTACCAAGTATCATGCATGCGGGGCAAGTGACAACCTTGTAAACCTTGCAATGGAAGCACTTCAGCTAGGATGAGGCTACCTCGGAAGATGAAGGATTTGTTCATGAGGCTTACCCATAATTATTTGTTGAGCTGAGATGAAACATAGAGGACGGCGTTTGCTAACTAGATTAAATGTTAACTAGTTGATTATGTTATTTAATTTTAAGTGAAAAAACATTTATGTTTTTGAGAAAAGGATTATCTGATAACAAAAACAAATTATGTTTTTGGCTGAAATTAAATTTATTAATGGAATAGAGATTCCATAAAAAGTTAAAATGCTGATGGTAAAATTATTACAAGAAATGAGGGTAGTTGAATAGAAACATTTGAATAAAGTTACCTCTCCTCTAGGGATAAAGGGTGCATCCGAATGAGGAAGAAGGATTATGTTCTGAGACTAAGGGAGAGGAGAGTGGAGTATTCTTGAGCTAGTGGTGACCAATGGAAAACACCCAGTATTCCCTATTCCTGAAAAGGAAGAAGTACTAGGCCAAGGGCCTTGAGGTCTCTTCCAGAAAGTTTTGTCAACCAAATGGACTCGGTATGGAGCACGGGGGGAGTTGAGGACATGATAGCCTCACTCATGGTAGGGGGGACAACATCAGCAAGTATGGAAAACATATAAGTATTTACTGTAAACACAATATTGGATATGTTGTCTAACTATTTATAAATTTTTTAATACAGCTTAAGGTTATTTAATGATGAAACAAATATTTCTCCATGTTGGAAGTATATAGAGTTGAGTTGGGTACGAGTTTCCTTTAAATGAGCAGTAAAACTCAGAAATAATACTTTAAATATTTGTAGATTTGCAAACTCAGGTTTATTTCTGAAAACAAAATAAGGAAAGAATTATTCTTGTTGTTACAGTAAATAGATGGAATAAAAATAGAAATCACTCATAAAATAATGCTAACATAGGAAACTATTAACTCTGAGTTCAGGGTTGAAACCCAAATCTCCGAGTTGATTTTTAACTATTCTCTATGATAAACACAAAAAGAATGGTCTGAACATGTCATTTAGAAGCCAACAGTAGATTCTGTATGAAAACTAGTCTAAGGGTGTGCCAATACTAAGAACAGTAAAATGAATTAAATAAGAGAAATTAAAGCATTTTCATGGATAAAAAAACCCAGAACTGGTAACTAACATTATCAAATATACATATGATGATAGCGAAAGCACAGGTCAGGAAGACCGAAAATTATATTATGCAGGAATCTAGATAAACTTAGCTAGAACCATCTGCAAATTAGGGTAAGAAACACATATTTCAAGCCCATTTAGTAAACATTGCTCTAAGCCTATTTATATCCAAAGAAGACGAAAACATTTCCTCAAAAGGGACTAAAAATAGCTTCACTTGCATGAACAGAGAAAACTCGAAAATAGCAATAACACTCAAGTATAAAAGGAGGGAATTTTATAGAATGTCGATTAACATGTAAAACAAACTTCCACTGAAATTTCATACAAATTTGAACCAGATAGTACAACAATTTCTCGCAAAAAAAAGACTAAGTATAGCTCTAGAACATAATTACAAAAGTCGATGAAAGCTATGAGGAGGGCGAAGCCCTCGTAATTTACATGAAATGGATATATAATAAATGGCATGCAAGCCTGAAAGACTTTAAATCAATATTTTCAATTCCAGAGCATCTCTGAGCAAGCCGAAGGCCCTTTGTTAAATTATACACATCAAAACCATATAGAGGTACCTGAAAGGAAAAGAAAGACTTAAGGCAGCGACCTTCTGTACCAAGAATACTGAAAATATTGACGATTCAAACGACGAGCCAAGCCGCTTACCTACACCAAGGGAAAGAGGCAGAGAGAAAAATTGTGAGAGATTTTTACCTACAAACTAGCCAACAGAAAATCAATAGAATGAACAATGGAAATCTTAAACTATTATCTGCGAACAACAGCTCCATTGCAGGCTTGATGGGAGGAAACCATGTGTACAAGTCACGGAAGGGATTTTGTTAACCCAATCGAAGGAGAGTGAACACATATAATAAATTTCAAACAACACATAAACTTAAGCTATCTCTCAGCTCACTGATTGTTCATTGAAGGAGCCCGTTGAGAAATAGTTTCCACGACAGCCTCTGAATAGATGTGGATCTGTAGAGGTAAGCCAGGAGGTCATGTTAAAACCTCACACGAACGGAGTTACACGTGCAAAGCAAGGAGATACTATCAAGTCGGCTAAACAAATGGAAAAAAAGCTGACAAAGAACCAAGGCCATGTAGATGGTAGAGGCAAGACGAAGGGTTGGAGATAAAAGCGGCTAGAATCGTCAAAGGCAAATGGTAAGTGGTGGTTAGGGTTTACGGGAGGTCTATACCCTAAACGAGTACTCCTGCATTCTCCTCCGTCGATCATAAACCTTGAAATCCAAAAGTGGAAGACCTTAACAGCTATCGATCGTTTGGCATGGTGGTACAGAGTCATTAAATTTCCAAAGGAACAAGCCCCGAAATATTCCCAAAAGAAATCTTTGCACTATGAATGAAATCAATCAAGACTTATTACCAATCAATAATACCATAATGTCAAATGTAATATTTTCGTCCTGTCACAGTAAGCTAACCATAGTAATTTGGTTATGACGCAGTATTCACATGGGTCTCATGTATCGGGAAAAATTAATGAGGGACTCTGCTGGTGGTTCAAAACACTGCCAAGTATCATGCATGCGGGGCAAGCGACAACCTTGTAAACTGTGAAAAATTCCCAAACCTTCATTTTCTGTTGCAAGGAGTTAGGCTAAGGGGTTAATTAAATAAAGATATGTAAAAGTGTAAAATTATATAGACTACCTTGTTTTAAGGTTTTTTTTTTTTTGGTATTGATTTATGATAGAGGTTACAATCATTAATTTCAATAAGGGGCTAAGCTTCCCTCAATCACTTTTTTAATTACCACTTTCACCCAAAACTTTGAAATTACACTGATATTTCATAATATATATTTTTGTAATAAATTTTACCAACTTACTATACAAAATACTTAAATAATTAAAAATTACAAAAATTAAAAAGAAATTGCATAATTATGGATTTTTTCTTTAATTCTATTTATGATGATGATGATGATGGTGGTGATGGTTAACGTCCACTGAGACCAATCTTTGGTCTATCGAACCTAAAGAAAAGAGTTATTTATTTTGATTTAAGGTTTTATTCGTATGCTCAAAAAGCTTGGAGAGAAGCCTCTCGAGCTCACTATAATTTTGACATTTTAAAAGGCTAGGAAGGTCAGTATTGCAGCAAAGATTATGAAATTGAGCTCTAATGTGGTTGTACGCGGGGCAATATAAGAGGAAGGTGATTTTCATCCTCGATGTTCATATTCTCACAGAGATGATAGATCCTTTCCATCCATGGTGTTTTAGAAACTGTCCAATGACCTGTTTCACTATGGAGCTCATGCGAGTTCGTTCTAATCTTGGCTATATTAATTTTCTTCTTTGAGCCAGTTAAAACAGATAGATACTTTTGATATTCTAGAGTGGGGTTGATGACCTCCTTATAATATCTTAATTTTCTTTTAGCTGCTAGATCTTTCTCACACCACTTTTTTTCTTTGAACTTAGAAGTAACATTTTTTTTTATGTTATTAATTTTTTGCAATGCAACATTCTCGTCGATATCCCAATGGTTTAAGTAGGCCCTGGTGTCTTTATACCATCCTCGTTTAAGCCTTAGGTGGTTTTGGCTGGAATTTAAAGCTAGCTTAGGAAGTCTATGGTCTCCTATGATATTGAGCTTGTGCTTGTACAACAGAAGCCTAGTCATAGCTAGGCTCTCGATAGGGGAAATACCCACTTCTATAAGGAGAATAGGATAGGGTGTATTTCTTTTAATTTTAAGGTTATAAGTTATAAAATGCTTCTGGATTTGCTCAATCTTTCTCAAGGATTCCCTAGAGATGCTGCAACCCCAAACCTCACATCCATATAAGATAACAGGAGTGACTAAAGTTTCAAAGAGGAACTTCTTTCTATCCCACATTACGAGGTTTTCCGTTTTACAATTATTTTCAAGACCAAAATAACCTTTCCACTCCCCATTAATCATTTTCTAAATGCTATAGTTCCAGTTGAGCTTGTGATGAATATCAATTCCTAGGTACTTGTAAGAAGACACTTCCTCCAAGTTACTATTGTCATACATAAAATTAGCGTAAGTGTCCTTCTTGGATTTGATAATCATAACTTTTTCTTTGTCAGTGTTAACAAACATACCCATGGTAGAGCAGAAATCCTTAAGAAGTCTACGTTGCTTATCAAGATCAGATGGGCACCTTGCGAGAAGAAAAATATCATTTGCATAGAGATGAAGGATGATGACTATCCCAGCTAATATCGTTCCAGCACATCCTACTTCCTTTAAACAATCTTCTAGTTTGTCGATGTAAATTCAAATAGGGTAGGGGAGAGGGGGAAACCTTGTTTAACTCTGATATTACACTTAATATCTTTCGACCACCCCTCATTTCTCTTTAACTTGGCAATTACATTCTCATATAACCATATAGTGGTCGCTCTTAGTTAGAAAGGAACATTTATCTCTTCTAATCTATTCCATAGGTTATTTCTAGGAACCATATTGAAAGCCTTTCTAAAGTCCACAAAGCAACAAAAGAGATTGGATTTAACATTGCGGCATTCCTCCACAATGATACTAAGCGTAATGAGGTGGTCCGTTGTTGAGTGTTGTCTTCTAAAAATCGCTTGGCCTTTAGCCCGCTTACCTTCACTTTCAAGCCAAATGCTCAACTTCTTTTCCAAAATAATACCATATAACTTGGCTAAGAGAGGGCTGATCATAAGTTAGATATTGAATTAATATAGATAATATGATATAGTGGTTGTAAATGAGTATGAATATTTAAATATCCATTTAATTTAAAGAAATATTATAAAAAAATTATAAATTTTAAGAATAATAAATAAATTCAATTCAGTTTATTATATTATAAATTTATTTTTATTAATAAAATTATAATTTTGTTTTAAAATATATATCTATATATATATATATATATATATATATATATATATATATATATATAAACTTGATATTTTGATCCAATCAATAAATATATAAAAAAAAATTGAAAATGAAATTTTTTATATATTTATCCACATAAACGTTATCAACATTATGTTTATTACACTAATAAATTAAATTTAAAAATTAATAAAACATGTAACTATATGTATTATGATGATTTTAATAAAATTAAAATTAAAAATATTTGAAGTTTATATACATATAAATAATATTATTAAGAATGATCAAAAAATTATTTTAACTCAGAATTCAAAACAAATTAAATTAATTTTATTTAAATGTAAATTTTATTTAAATTTTGCACATATATTAAAAAACAATTATCCCGTCAGATTAAACATTAAAATAAATATATGCTAATAACAATGAAATAACTTTATGAAATATGAAATTAACCTAACTTAATAATAATAATAATAAATACCCATTTAAAATTTTATATAATTCCTAATACAAAATTTTATATTAATCATGACTATACATACAAACTTACATAAATACATTAAAAAAACTTTAAAAAATACTTACAATTATCAAATAATTTCTTAATTTTAATAATAAATTAACCATATCATTTTTTTTTTTGAGTAATACTAATTCTATTTATAAAACATAATAATACAAAACTTCCATAGTTTCAGCTATGGAAGCCTGAAAACTGGGCTTGATGTCCAAGCTTATCAAAAATACTGAACTTCCCTGGAAGGGAAACCGGTTCTTTTGGAAAGGGTTTTGCCACCCTTAATAGGGAAACCGACTCATTGTTCATAATGTTAAACATAGCATGAAAAACTAGACTAGAGTAACAATCAGTTGTTTGAGCTGATGAGAAACAAAGGAAATCAAAAATTCTTCTAGAACGATTTAGAAATTGTACCATGGCAAGTCGAGAGGAGCGAGATTCATTGCTCATGAGCTGGGAGGGCAGTTCCTCCACAATTCTGCACCAATACTCGTCCCTTGTAGCTTCGTCTCCTTCCTCTGGCTTGCTGCTCTTACTGGGGACGTCCACCTGCATGGGTTCTTTGCCCAAGTTGGAGTGCACTAGATCAGAGGGCGCATCCGAGTCCAGGGCTTTACTCTTAGACGGCGAGGGGTTGAGACTGAGTGACGAATGAATAGGGCCAGTCGCAGGCAACTCTTCTCTCAGGGTTACGGTTACAAAAGCAGTGACAATGGGCTGGTTAAGAGAGCATTCAAAGCGAAACTCTGCTCTCTAGGAGGATTGGCGGAGGGAGTGACTGAAAAATGCGTGAGAGGCAGGGGAGATAGGTCTAGGTGGGTCGACAGAAGGAGGCATGGAAGGCTGGGCGAAACGAACATTGCCAAGGTGGCGGGCACGACCCCTTTGGCTTCGGGTGTCCGGATATCGACCCCATACAGTGTCCTCAGAGGCAGTTTCAGTATCTGAGCTGGTGGAAGGCCGTGAGCGAACCACCCGACCTCAACTGACACCGCGACGACATCGCACCCTTTGTCGGAGCCGTGGCATGTCCGCAAAGAAACACTGGAAGAGCCAGAGGCGAGAAGAGCAGGTGGAAAGCGTAGGGAGCCCACATGAGTTAACAAAATGAGCATGCAGATGGAAATTCGAACAGCAGAGGGCGCTTTGGGTGAGGTGAAAACCCGTCAGCATTTCTAAACAACTGAGGAGAGAACAGCGTCGCCTAGTTTGGGTGTGAGTGCTTGCCTCAGCACACGCAGGTGGGCGGGCGCTCCACAGGGGAGGCAGAGAATTGCATTCATCACAGAAACAATCCAAACTATCCAAGACGAACACCATTTCTAACCAGTCGAGCGGAGGAAGATAATGAAGGAGCCAGCCTGTTTGAATTAATGCGGAGCAAGTTGGCAACATTAATGCGACGATGGTGGAGCTGCAAAGGGCCATATGGCCACCCCACGCGAGCTCCATTGGGAGTCGCCCGGGGACTGCTGTCCCATCAACCAAGGCGTTCATCCGCATCTCGAGTAACCATATCATTTTTAAGTATTTAAAAATACAAATAAAAAACAATCGTCATAAACTATATATATATATATATATATGATTTCTTAATTCTAATCATGGTATGAAATTTTAAACCACATGGAATTGATACAAAAACATTAGGGTAAACACTTTCTACTAGAACGGAATTTAGTTATTTATATGTGTGGGGTTATTATAAACTATTATTATGAATTTTTTTTTTCTTGGTTTTGTTTTTCCTTTTTTTAATTGGTTAGTATATTTAATATGAGAAATACACATATTAATATTTATCATATTTATATTTATGTTTATCATGTCATTTGTAAAAACTAAATTGATGTAAAAAAAAATTATTCATTCTTTCTAATTATTTGAAATAAATTAATTAAAATTTTATTTTATTTAAAATAATTAATTTAATTTTAATATAAAAATTATATATATTTTTATATATTTTTTATTTTTTTCATCAACTAAAATGAATAAATATTTATAGATTTCAGATTTCTGTGGTGTGAGTTTAGAGTTTCTAGTTCGGAATCTCCACAGTGAGCATTTTTGCGATGCTCACTATAGAGATTCAGAACTCAAAAACTCTAAATAAATATTTATTTTAGTGAGTCTAGATCATGTAATGGCAACAATCCTTTATCTTCATGCCCACTCAAGTTTGAATGTCATTGGATTTTGTAACACCATTATTTACATAACTCATAAAATAAATTATTATTAGATTTTACCATCATGAAAAATATTTAATAATCTTAAAAAGATACAATCATGGAAATTATAATAAAATCTTTGATTGATATAAGAGAGCAAACATTCAAGGAAATTATAACAAAGTCTTTATTTGAATTTGAAAATAAGAGTTCCCAAGACTTTCTTGACATTAATTTATATTATTTCTTTTTCTTTCTTTTCACTTTTTTGTTTTTATTTAAATATTTCTCGATTTATTTTCATTTTGTTTTAAATATTATCATGTATATTTGGAGTTTATAAATTTCAATCAACCATGTTTATTTTGAATTTATAAATTTGAAGATAAAATTATGAAAAATGAATCACAGAAGAAGATTGGTTCGAAACATCAATTCTAACAAAAAAAAAATGAATTAATATTATAAATCCACAAAATCTTACCCACAACACAAATCAAATCACAAAACCTCAAATCAACAAAAACAAACTTATTTAACTATTTTTAATTATTATTTAACTAGCTTTAATAACATATAAATCTGAAAAATATAACAGGTAGACTACTCTCTTTGGAACTTTACATTTGTCTTTGAAGTTAAGCCTATACTTAGACCTCTCACATTTGTTTGTGCTCGTGATTACACCATTTGATTCAATTTGGCAGGACTTAGTCAACATGTCCACGTTAATTTTGATAGTAGGTCAACACGTCCACATTGATTTCTCAGGGCAGGTTTGGCTTTTTGACTACAATACAAGTGCGAGGCTAGTTGATTGCTGGTCCGGGAAATATTTCTGCAAAGATAATGCAGGTTGGCTTGGCCTCGCTGACATTTTCTGCAAGTGCGAGTCTGGCTGACGGTTGGTCATGGAGGGATTTGCTCCAAAGATAATGCAGGTTGATTTGGCCGACATTTTCTGTCAAAAGCTGCCTATAGGCCTATATACTTTTGATAACCCATGGCCTTAGAACTGTGATTCTTGTTAATATATGGACAACCCATGGCCATATTTGTCAGTCTTGTCAACAGCGTTGAATTTCTCACTGAATTGAGAGATCGAACGAGTAGAAATGAAGATATTTGCAGACAATATTGTCAGAAAAATCTTTCTATATCAGTACGTTAGCAGATAAAAAAAATATAAACCAGGCTTTCCGTAATAATAGCAATCAAGGTGTCAAGATATTTATACGAACAACTTTAGAAAATCTTTGAATCTTGCTGGACTTTTGTTGGAATTTAGATTTTTTATTCAAAATATATCGAAAGTTTTCTATATACAATTTTAGATCATAGATACGTGTTAAGCTCAAAGAAATAAATAAAATATTTCCAAACAAAATCTATGCACTATGAATGAAATCAATCAAGAATTATTACCAATCAATGATACCATAAACATAATAATTGGGTTATGACGTAGTATTCACATGGGTTTCATCTACTCGGAAAAATTAATGAGGGACTTTGCTAGTGGTTTAAAACACTGCCAAGTATCATGCATATGAGGTAAGTGACAACCTTGTAAACCTTGCAATGGAAGCATTTCAGTTAGGATGAGGCTACCTCGGAAGATGAAGGATTTGTTCATGAGACTTACTCATAATTATTTTCTGAGCTGAGATGAAACACCGAGGACAGTGTTTGCTTCCAGGAGGAGAATGTTTTTGACTGAAATTAAATTTGTTAATGGAATAGAGATTCCATAAAAAGTTAAAATGTTGATGGTAAAAGTATTCCAAAAAATGAGGTTAGTTAACAGAAACAATTGAAGAAAGTTACCTCTCCTCTAGGGATAAAGGGTGCATCCCTAGTGAGGAAGAGGGGTTATGTTCTGAGACTAAGGGAGATGAGAGTGGAGTATTCCTGAGGTGGTGGTGACTAGTGGAAAACACTCAGTATTCCCTCTTCCTGAAAAAGAAGAAGTACTAGGCCAAGGGCCTTGAGGTCTCTTCCGGAAAGTTTTGTCAACCTACTAGACTCGGTATGAAGCACAGGGTGAATTGAGGACGTGATAGCCTCACTCATGGCAGGGTGGACAACATCAACAAGTCTGGAAAACATATAAGTATTTACTGTAAACACCGTACTGGATATGTTGTCTAACTATTTATAAAAATTTTAATACAACTTGGGTTATTCAATGATGAAACGAAGATTTCTCCATCTTGGAAGTATATAGAGATGAGTTGGGTATGGGTTTCCTTTAAATGAGAAATAGAATTCAGAAATAATACTTTAAATATTTGTAGATTTGCAAACTTAGGTTTATTTCTGAAAACAAAATAAGGAAATAACTATTCTTGTTGTTACGGTAAATAGATGGAATAAAAATAGAAATCACTCCTAAAAGAATGTTAACACAGGAAAATGTTAACTCAACTCTGAGTTCAGGGTCGAAACCCTAATCTCCAAGTTGATCATTAACTATTCTCTATGATAAACACGGACAGAATGGTATGGACATGTCATTTAGAAGCCAACAGTAATGTCATTTAGAAGCCAACAGTAGATTCTGTACAAAAACCAGTCTAAGGATGTGCCAATACTAAGAACAGTAAAATGAATGAAATAAGAGAAATTAAAGTGTTTGCATGGATAAAAAAACCCAGACCTGGTAACTAAAATTATCAAATATACATATGATGATAGCGAAAGCACAGGTTAGGAAGACCGAAAATTATATTATCCAAGTGTTGGGGTTCCCATGTTTTGGCCAGATTGGCAAGACCAAAAGATGAGACAACATCAAACCACTTTCAGACCTCAGGATCTAGCCCTCTTGGGTCCAGAGAGGGATCTCTCTATGTAAGCAAATGTTTTATGTCTTTGAAGCTCAATGTTAAGATGTTAGGCTAGTTATAAGGCTCAGAGTTTGTTTGTTTGATTGTTTGTTTGGTTGTTGGCTATCAGGAAAGAAGGGTTCAATGTAAGACAAGGATGAGGAAAGAGGGTTTAGGCAGAGGTGAAATATTCCAGGAAGCATTCAAAACCATTGGGCAATGGAGTCAGGAAAGGATTTGTTTGCTAATCAATATGCAGGCTTTCAATTGGGCTAGTAATCTAAAACGTTGGACCTTAAAGATGATGGTGTGGTGTGGAATGGTAGGAGAGGAGGAAACAACACAGATTAGAACACAAAGTTGAAGACCTAAGATCAGAGAGAGACTTTGAACTCTCAATGCTTTGGCCTCCAGCTTGAGGGATCTTAGAAAGGATAGATGGTCGTACAAGGATCCTAGTGGACAGGGCTTAACTCTAATCCCCAGTGTTCCCAAATCTTCCAGCTAAATCCTAACAAGAACATCTAAGAATATATTCCTTGAATTCATACATCACAGAGCAGGCAATAACATCCACTACATTGGTTAAATCAACTGAAATCAATTCTTAGATAACACATTTAGTAGAAAACATCAAAGGCAAGGAGAGCAGAAACATAGGGTACCTAACAAGGGTAAATCCTATGCCAATATTCTGATGCAAGCCAGTAGAAACGAAATGAAGTGAATTAAAACACAGAGATAGGAAAACATCATCGCTGCTTTAGATCAGGATCCAAAGAAATGTGCTTGTCATGTTAAAAAGAAATACCAGTCAAGTACAACATTGCCAATAGCTGAATACTCTGTCTGAAAACATCTTCCTCAGCCTATCTTACAACTTTACACAGAGACTTATCTCAAGGGAAACAGCTCACAATTCTCTGATAACTAATCAACAACCCTTACAATAAGCTTCTTCTTGCATTTTATAGCTGAAAAGAGGAGAGGAGGTAGGTGAAAAACTAGATGAGGCATTAATCTCAGAAGGAAAGAGGGCCGAAGCCCATTCTGTTTTAACTCCTGTGCATTTATCTCTGGCGTTCTTTGAGTGAACGAACGATCTTCTTCAGGCTTCCATTTACTCCAGTATGGCTCTGATGCACTCTGGTTTGTAGTACTCTGTAGTACCTTTGGTGAATAAACAAAAGGTAAATAAATGACTGAATAGTCTGCCATACTTGTGAAACAAATGCTCTGATAGCTTGGGACTGTACTCAGGGCGGAACTTTCTTCAGGAACACGGTAAAATATGGAAACAATATGGGCGTTTTGTCCTTTAGAACAACCTGCTGATGTGAGACCCTGATAGTTTTGATTTCTGTGTGCTGAGCCTTCCGAGAGGTCCATGATGTCTTTGATCTGGTACACTGCTTTGAAATACTTGGATTAAGGCTCAAAATCTTCCATTACGGGCCTTAACACTCTGTTTTCCTGCTGATACTCTTTGCCGCTTCCACGCTGGTCTCTGACTGCGAAATCAATGCTTTAATGACTCTGGGGAAGAGTTCACAGAGTTTAAAATTTGTCTCTTTAATGCGAGCCCTGTCATACGTCTTCTCAAACCTTTCTTCCTGAACTCAGCTCTTGAACACGGTCCTTTTCTGTTTCTCTGTGACTGTACAGAGATCTTGAATCATGGCGGTTTTCCACCGCTCGTACCCTGCAAAAACACTTCACTTAGTTATGAAATCCATGCATAAGGGGGGGAATGGCTATGGAGGACGGGTAGAATGATAGTGCGGTGGTGGTAGAACAATGTCTTTGGATAAAACAATGGTGAATAATTCTATATTATGGTGTAAACCTAGACTAATAGGTTTTCACTGAAGAAATGAGCGTGAACCGTTTGATCATGGTCTGGTGACGAAAATCAACGGCGGAGGTTAAACAGTGGGATGGTATATGAAAATGGGCGGAGTGAATATGAAACATTAAACTTTAGTGCAAAATACAAAAGTTTGTGCATAGGTGATAATGCAAAGGAAATGAACGAAATGCAATGGAATGCGATGGAAATGATCGTACGAGGTGGGACCCGGCGTGGGTGGAGGGCGATTCTTTTAGGACCATCGGATCTCAGGAGGAGATGAATGGCTACGATTCAATCGGAGGGGAGAAATGGGAGGTTTGACAATCCATTTGAATGATGGTGTGACTAGTTCCTAGCCGTTGGATCTTGGCTTAAATGGACAGTCGAGATTGGATTGGAAGGTCGCAATCAGAAGGAGTGGAAGGGGTGGCACAACGAAAGTTGCGATTGTGATTGGAGGGATGGGGGCGATCAAGAGATGGCCATTGGATCGTGTAACAGATGGACAGCTGTGATTTGATCAGGATAATCGCAATCGCAAGGGGCAGAAGGTGACTGCGATTAGAAAATGCGATTGCGATTGGAGCAAGAGAGTGCAGGCCGTCGGATCAAGGATTAATGGACGGCTGGGATGGGATCGGCAGATCGCAATCGGCGGATGCAAAGGAGGGGATGCGATGCGATTGCGATGGATCGATTAGCGCTGAGCCGTCCGATCAACAGGGGGAATCAACGACGGAGATGTGGTCGGGGATCGCAATCGGAAGCAAAGGAGAGACGCGACGGAAGTTGCGATTGCGATTGGGGAGGGAGTGCGATTAGCTCCGGGCCGTCCGATCTCCATGGTAGATCAACAGTGGAGAACATGGCGGAGGACTTATGCACCAAACCCAATCGCATCGGAGTTTTTACGTTTAATAAAGGAATGCGCCTGTTTGCGAGTTGCAATTGTGACTAGCGCCCAAGGCATTAAGCGCTTGGTCTTGGGCATAAGTCATATGGGGAAGTGGTTTTCGGGGCTGGTGGAAAAGGGGCTAAGCCCTATTATAAAGTTAAAAAGTGGGTTTTGGGCCCATTTTAATGCATTTTCAGGGTTAGGAAGGGGAACGATAAAGGGAAAAAATGGGAATTTGGCCAAACAAAGGGTAAGGGTAGAATTCAAAGGGGATTTTGGGGAGATTTAGAAGGACGAAGGGGGGAATTTTGGGATGGAAAGGGGACTTCGAAAAGAGGAAAAAAAGGGGTGAAATGGGACAATCTGCAGGGGTACAAGGGGCAAAAAAAGGCCTTTTGGAGCACAATTTTCTGCACTCAGTGAGGCTTATTTACTCAAGAACAATAGAGGGAAACAGTCAAAGGGCAGGGAACATGAAAAGGCTTCAAGGATGATGTGTTTCAAGGGAAATGCATTCCTTTAAGGCTCATAAAACTAATTAGCCCCTTGCTTGCTTGTCAAGGAATTTAAAGGGGGCTAACAGTGGCTCCACATGGGGATGGCTTCTTCTTGAAGGAGTCAAGAATTCAGAAGATAGATCTTTGGTGTGGGCCAGATGCCTGGTACTTGAGCCACCCTTTTTCTTCGGTTTCAGTTGCCACAATTGTGAAGACATCAACTAGCAAAATCATTCTCACACAACCTACCTACCCGGTTACAATCCTAGCATTTTTTCTTCTTCTAGGGTGCATTTGAGCTAGCAAACCCTTTACCTCTTTTATTTTTTACAAACAAGAAAATAAACCTATTCTATTTCTACCCTTATTACTCCATGAGACCAGATTAAACTGTTGGTCTCACATGTTTCTCTACCTACTCTAATATCTGCTAGGATTAAATTGTCCAGCAGATTTCTTCTCTATATTCTACAATAGAAATTTAAAAACAGTCAAACTAGGATTAGACAGTCTAGTTTGCTGTGGGTCCAAGGAATAAAGACAGTTGCACATGGACAAAAACTTGTAGGAAACTGAAAACAAAACTTGAAGGCTTGAAATCTGAAGTTTGAAGCACCCTTCTTCTCTTTGTGACTCAACTTTTGAGTTTGTCAGAGTCACTTTCTTTTCTTCATTTCAGCTCTGATTTTGGGCTTGTTAGAGCTGATTCTTCTTTCTTCTTTGCTGGTTCAGGTTTTGGGCATATTTGAACCATTTATCTATACTTTCTTTGGCTCAGGTTTTGATCATGTTAGAGCCGATATTTTCACTTCAGGGGTTCATGTTTTGAGCATGTCGGAACCTCTCCTTTTCTCTGTTTTTTGGAACATTTTCTCTTTTTCTTGAAAACAAAACACTGCAATGGTATGTACAATGGAAATGGAAACTGGAAATTGGAAATCAGCAGAAGTAGTGTTTGAGCATCCTACCATTGACAAGACCCCCAAACAACTCTGTACCATCTAACTCTTGTAGAAAAAAGGCATTTGGACCCATAGTGGCCTGGATGATGTAGGGACCTTGCCACAAACTGTCAAACTTGCTGTGCTTTCCTTTGTCCTCTCTCCTTGAGTCCCACTTCAGAACTTTATCTCCAATTTTTAAATCATCAGCTTTGGTTCTTTTGTCAAACAACCTCTTTATGTTCTCCTGAACTTTCACTGCTCTGTTGTAGACCTCTTCCCTAGTTTGCTGGAGATGAATTTTCTGATTTATCCTCCTCACCATACTGTCTTCTTCTGTCTGAATATCTTGGACCAGCTTAATCACTGGTACCCCAAGGTTGGTAGGAAACACTGCTTCTGTTCCATAGACAAGCTGATATGGTGACATGCCAATGGATTTCTTTGTTGTAAGCCTATCGGCCCACAGGGCATGCACTAACTTGTTATGCCATGACTTTATGTTCTCTTCCAGCAGCTTATTGATGATGGTTACCAGGCTCTTGTTTGATGATTTAGCTAGTCCATTACGCTGAGGGTAATAGGCAGTTGAATGAATGAGTGCTATTTGATACCTGTGACAAAAATCAACCATTTTCTTGGATCCAAAAGCAGCAGCATTATCAGTGATTATTTTACTTGGGCGGCCAAACCGAGAGAGGATATGACCTTCTAGGAAACTAATGATGGTTGAATCTGTGGCATTCCTAGTAGGTATGGCCTCTATCCACTTAGTGAAATAGTCTGCGGCTGTTAGGATCCATTTTTGTTGTGCGGAAGAAGTGGGGTGAATTTCTCCTATGAAATCTAGGCCCCATTGCAGAAAGGGACCTTCAACAGTGATGGGCTACAGAGGTAAGGCGAGGAGTTTTCTTTTGCCTTCAAAAATATGGCATTTGTGGTAGGCAATTATCATCTTATGGATATCATTGAAGAGAGTAGGACAATAGTAACCAGCTCTGAGTATTTTTTTTTCAGTATCCCTCCAGCTCAGGTGGCCTCCACACTCTCCTGCATGGAATTCTTGTTTAATCCTCTCTGCCTCATTTTCAGGAAAACATTTAAGCAATAGGCCATTTGGATTCTTCTAGTATAAGCAATTATTAAATATGAAATAGCTCTTGGCTTTCAGATTTAGGAATCTGGCCTTGGTATTTGATATTTCAGGAGGGACATTGAGGTGTGTAAGCACATAAAGAATGTCAGAATACCAGGGAGAGCTCTGAAACTTTTCCTCAACGGTGGGATCAGGAAATCTCTGCTTCTCATCCAAGGCATCTACCATGTTAATGTCTAGGGCTTGTAGATTTGATTCAGCCATTAGTTGAGCTAAGCCCTGACCTTTAATCATTTTTGTGGGTTTTATCTCAAGGTCGTATTCCAAAATCACAGCAATCCATTTTCCCTTTTTCCCATCTGGGTCTTGGGACAATATGTCTTTAACCACTATATTTGGCACATAGGCTATGGTGTGGGAATGCAGTATGTACACCCTAAAGTCTTTAAAGGCCTTAATCAGAGTGTAGGCCTGTTTTTCCATTATGTTGTATTTCAAGGGTGCATCTCTGAGTGCTTTTCTGAAGAAAGAAATGGGTTGTTCCATTCCCTCTGGATTTTTCTGCAGTAGAATTGCAGCTATCATATGCTTGGAGGCGAATGAAAAAATCAGGAAATCCTTTGAGAAATCTGGGCTGATCAGGACAGGAGCCCGGGTGAGTACAATTTTTACTGATTCAAAAGATTTCTTAGCTTCAACAGTCCACTTAACTCCTACACCTTTCTTCAACATGTTAGTCATATTTCTAAGGTGTTCAGCTAAGTTGGGAATAAATCTCCTTAGGAAGTTGATTTTCCCAAGGAAGGACTGTAACTCTTTGATTTTTCTTGGGTGTGTGATTTGTAGTATTCCCTCAAATCTTTGTGGGTCTATCCTAATTCCCTTCTCAGATATAATGTGGCCAAGAAGTTTACCTTCCCGCAGTCCAAATACAGTCTTTTTGGGATTCAATGACAGACCAAACCTCCTACATTTTTCGAAAACTTTCCTCAGATGTTTTAGGTGTTCTTCTTCGGTCTTGGAGTAGACTATTATTTCATCCAGATAGATGACAATGAAGTGTCCTATTTCATCTGAAAAAACTATGTCCATTGCTCTTTGGAAGGTTGCACCAGCGTTCATCAATCCAAAAGGCATATTTACATACATAAAAGTGCCCCATGGGGTGGTAAAGGCTGTTTTGAGTTGGTATTCTGGGATTACTAGGACTTGGTTGTAACCTAAAAAACCATCTAGCAGGGAGATCCTTTTAGAACCTACTACCCTTTGAAGAATATGTTCCATTTTTGGAAAAGGGTAATTGTCTTTGAGTGAGGCTCTATTAATATTCCTGAAATCTATGCACAATCTGATCTCCTCTGTTTTCTTTCTCACAGCCACTAGGTTGGATACCCAATCAGAGAACCTCATAGGTACAATTATTCCTACCTCATACATATTCTTAATCTCTTTTTCTACTGCAGGCAATTTTTTTGGGTTTATTCTGCGAAGTTTTTGTCTAAAGGGCTTCTGATTTTCTTTCAAGGGTATTTTATGTTGTATGATGTTTGTGTCATAAGCCCTTAAGTCCTCATAACTCCAAGCAAACACATCGATGAATTCCTTGAATAGGTCAATGTATTTCTTTTTCATTTTTGCAGGCAGGGACTTAGCCAATTTGATCATCTTGGGTTTATCTTCAGTGCCTATGTTGCATTCCTGGACATCAGAGTCTCCATGTTCTATAGTGGGTTTTTTTTCTACATCATCAAAGTCAAAAAGGTCTTCTAAAGGGGCCAGACCTCGAGGAATGTTCTTATCTTTGGTATGCAGCACCTCTACTTCTTCAATATCTACGTTTTCACATTTTTCGTCTGGATTTCCAATCTGTTCGTTTAAAAATTTTATTTCTATGTTACAGGGTGTTTCTTCCTTGTCTGAGGACTCCTCACTTAGGCAGCTACTGTCAGATTTAGATTCTGAACCAGAAAATTCAAACTCATTTCTGCCTACCAGGAAATCTTCAATCTATTTATCCCCTTCAAAAACCTGCCAATATTCATTTTCTGGCACTGCAGGTCTGAATTTGGTCTGAATGATGATCTGTTGGTCACTTGGAGTTTTAGGGTACGAACTAGCTATGCAAGCTAATCCGTTTGCAATGACATTTTGACTCCTAGGAACAAACACTAATTCGTACTCAACAATCATTTTCATTAAATCCATAGTGTCATTCCTGTAAGCTCTCAATCTAGGATGTTTCATTGTGTATTCACCATTCACTTGTTTAACAATCAGCTCAGAGTCTCCATGCACAATTATCCTACGGATCCTAATTTCCTCAACAGGTTTAAACCTAGGATAAGAGCCTCATACTCTGCAATATTGTTTGTACATTTGAAGTACAGGTTGCAAGCATGACTCTCTGCGTAGTCACTCTCTATGTTATGTATCCACACCCCTGCTCCAGCAGTTCTCTTGGTGCATGACCCATCGAAATTCATCTCCCACAAGGGTTTATTTTTCGTTTTATCATCACTTCCTTCCCTACAGCTGGGTTCTCCATCATGTAGTATTATAGGGGCTGCACTAGGCTGTGGGTCGTTTTGTTTTTCGTCATGTGTGTGGAAATCAGAGGGGTGACTAGTTGGCTGATTGCATTCTGTTTCTGGTTCATTTTGAGCCTTTGTTACAGTGCACTGTTTAAATTTTTCTACGTCTTCCTCCTCCGAGTCTAGAGTAGCCACTATGTTAAAATCCATGGGCTTTGTTTCCTTGTTGGTATCTCTGTTTTGGGACTCTGACCTTTCTGAGGATTCATCATTACAGAGGATGAAGGAGTCAAGGTCTATATGTACAGAGTATACAGGTGAGTTTTCAGGCTTCTCAGGGCTACTGACCAGAAATTTCATTTGTGACTCTCTGTACAGTCTTCTAAGTTGGCAAAATATTAGGATTGTGGGATATGCCCCATCCATCTGCATTATGCCTTGCAACATGGCTCCCCATGATCTTGACAATAACATGCCATACTTGGGTGGCACATCTGCCATAACAACATCCATGACCATACACTTTGCTGGAATCTGGGCAAGGCTCACACATAAATCTTTGATTAGGCCAAGACACTTTACTCTGCTAGAGTCAAATGAATATAGGTATTTGTAGGGATGAGTTATCTCTAGGCCTAATCTTTCCATCACTACTTTAGGCATCAGGTTGTGTGATGCCCCAGAATCATGCATTGCATTGTGGAGAATCTTATCATGGATATTAATACTGATATAAAAAGGGGGCACTACCCCTTCCTGAAACTTTCCTTATATCTTTGGACCAAACAGAAGGGCAGGTTGATCATCACTCAGATTTACAGTGTCACTGTTCTCACTTAAATTTAATGATTTCAAAATTTGGCCTTTACATACATCCTGAGTGGCCAGCTCGGAGAGTGGGACAGAGATTTAAATTTTTGCAATCTCACTCTCCAGATTGAAAGTGACTGACTCTTTGGAATGTTCAACTCTGTTTTGTTAGTCGCTGCCTTAGTGGCTAAATCAGTGTGTTGATTCTCGTTATGTACAGTGTTTGTGACAGTTTTATTAGGAGCACTAACTACAGTGCTAGTGCTACTAGTTGGTTTACCTTGTGTATCAGTGTTTTGGTTGTCTTTTTCTTTGTTCTTCCCAGAACTCTCAACTGTTGATTTGTTACTTTCGGTAGTTGCTTTAGAATTTTTCTCAGGTATTTTCTTCATGGTGACCTCAGAAGCTTTTGGTTTGGTAGTTTCTTGGCCCCTTTTGCTTCTAATTTCATATTGTTCTCTGACCTGCATCATGGCATTTTCAAATCCTAACCTGTAATCCTCAATTTCTAACCATTCCTCGTCCCAATAAGAGGGTGGGGAGTGATCTTCTTCTGTGTAACAGTTATGGATTGAATCTTCTGTTTCAAACATGTTTATTGTGGTTCCCTCAGACTCTTCTATGATTCCCTCATCTTCATCAAGAAATTTCTCTTGGAATGGGTGAATAACTTGCTGATCTGTTTCTCTTTGTCTATTGGGAGTGGCATTATTTCTTCTAAAGTTTTGGTTCTGGTTATGGTTTTGATTTCTGTTTTGGTTACTAACGGTGACAACCATTTTTTCCACCATTTGGTATAGCTTTTCCATGTTTTTGGACATGCGGTCGTAATTTGGGTCAGACATGGAAGCTACATTGTCATCTCTATATGTTACCCTTTTCTCAGCTCTCAATCTTGCTCTTTTCTCAATCAGATTAGCCCCTACGCTCACTGCTCATTTTTGCATGTCTTCCAATGTGTTGTAATCTCTCTCCCTAAGCTGGTAGGCCATGTCAGCATCAAAGCCTTCGGGGTATTTCGCTAGAGCCATACCTTGGGGAGGTTTCATGTGTGGAGGAAGAGAATTGTAAATGTTGTTAAATCTCGTTGTGTAATCATGGAGACTCTCTCCTAAGTTTCTTTTAAGGTTCATATATTCTTCTAGGAGTTGGTGAGGGTTGGCCTTAACCTCCCATTTGTTTATGAAAGTCTGATATAAATCAGGAAGGTCTTGGATACTATTAGGAGGTAGGATCTTGAACCATTTCTTCACATCACCTCCTAAGCTCTGGGCAAAGATTCTCATTTTGACTGTATCATCATCTATCTCCATGTAGTCAAAAGAATCTTCCATCCTATCTACATGGTGTTGGGCTATGGTATACTCTTTCGCAGTGAAGTGTGGGATGTTTGATTGATAATCATTGGGTAAAGGCACTAGAGGCTGGGGTAAAACCAGAGGTGCATACGAGGCTGCCATGATGATGTTTTGATGAGGTAAAGGATTGACTTGGGCAGTTGGTATATGGATGACATCGATATTGTGACCAGCAGAAGACTGATGAGCAGATCTAGGGTGACTGAGCCCCAAGTTTTGAATGAAGTATATATTAGGAGGTGTAGATGGAGGGGTTTGTCTATTCCCAAGGTGCTTACCACTTTGAGGTGGTGAAACAGGGAGCCCAAGATCTGGCAGGTCTAGGACACTAAATGACCTAGTTCTTGGTAAACTGTTTTGAGTGCCTAGGTCAACAAATGTATCTGATAGAGCTGTAAAGTCTTCTGGTGCAGAGTTAACTCTATGGATGTGACTATAAATAGTTGATTGTTTAGGTGTAGGAGATCTCTTGAGGATTCTCTTGGGGTTTTCAACTATTTCGGGTGGGTTTGGGTTAGGATAAGCTCTTGTGTGAATGGTTCTTGAAGCCAGAATGTTGTTTTCTAGCCAAGCAGCTTAACCCTACTTGTTACTTCTACTATGGTTGATGTTGTTATGGAGACTGGTCTCCCAGTGGAGTCTTGTGTGAAACCAAGATAATTAGCAGGCCTACTGATCACCAGTGGAGTCTTTAAATCATTTAGGAAATATGGAGTCGCTAGGTGGAAGGTTTAGGATGTTTTTGGAGGGTACACTGTCCACCACAGTGCTTATAGGATGTCCCCTTTCAAGGATATCTTCCAAACACAGCAAAATATAACCAGAGATTGACTAGGAGGGCATTTACCAGATATGTCACCTCTGAAAGAGTGTGAGATCCGGAGGCTACTTGGCCCTTTCCAGACTCTGTCTAAGAGTATGGGAGAAAACACAACAAATGGTATAGAGTTTGATCTGTGAAAAGGAGTGTTTAACTACCAACCTTAACCAGAGATTGTAGGTTTCTGAAGTTCTTATAATGTAGTAAGGTGAAAGTACTCAGAATTCCCCAGTGGAGTCGCCATTATGTTGGGGTTCCCATTTTTTGGCCAGATTGGCAAGACCAAAAGATGAGACAACATCAAACCACTTTCAGACCTCAGGATCTAGCCCTCCTGGGTCCAGAGAGGGATCTCTCTATGTAAGCAAAGGTTTTATGTCTTTGAAGCTCAGTGTTAAGATGTTAGGCTAGTTATAGGCTCGGAGTTTGTTTGTTTGATTGTTTGTTTGGTTGTTGGCTATCAGGAAAGAAGGTTCAATGTAAGACAAGGATGAGTAAAGAGGGTTTAGGAAGAGGTGAAATATTCCAGGAAGCATTCAAAACCATTGGGAAATGGAGTCAGGAAAGGATTTGCTTGCTAATCAATATGCAGGCTTGCAATTGGGCTAGTCATCTAAAACGTTGGACCTTAAAAATGATGGTGTGGTGTGGAATGGTAGGAGAGGAGGAAACAACACAGATTAGAACACAAAGTTGAAGACCTGAGATCAGAGAGAAACTTTGAACTCTCAATGCTTCTGCCTCCAGCTTGAGGGATCTTAGAAAGGCTAGCTGGTCATACAAGGATCCTAGTGGACAGGGCTTAACTCTAATCCCCAGTGTTCCCAAATCTTCCAGCTAAATCCTAACAAGAACACCTAAGAACAGATTCCTTTAATTCATACATCAGAGAGTAGGCAATAACATCCACTACACTGGTTAAATCAACTGAAATCAATTCTTAGATAACACATTTAGTAGAAAACATCAAATACAAGGAGAGTAGAAACATAGGGTACCTAACAAGGGTAAATCCTATGCCAATATTCTGATGCAAGACAGTAGAAACGAAATGAAGTGAATTAAAACACAGAGATAGGAAAACATCACCGCTGCTTTAGATCAAGATCCAAAGAAATGTGCTTGTCATATTAAAAAGAAATACCAAGCAAGTACAACATTGCCAATAGCTGAATACTTAGTCTGAAAACATCTTCCTCAGCCTATCTTACAACTTTACATAGAGACTTATCTCAAGGGAAACAACTTAAAATTCTCTGATAACTGATCAACAACCGTTACAATAAGTTTCTTCTTGCATTTTATAGCTGAAGAGAGGAGAGGAGGCAGGTGAAAAACTAGATGAAGCATTAATCTCAGAAGGAAAGAGGGCCGAAGCCCATTCTGTTTTAACTCCTGTGCATTTATCTCTGGCGTTCTTTGAGTGAACGAACGATCTTCTTCAGGCTTCCATTACTTCAGTATGGCTCTACTGCACTTTGGTTTGTAGTACTCTGTAGTACCTTTGGTGAATAAGCAAAAGGTAAATAAATGACTGAATAGTCTGCCATACTTGTGAAACAAATGCTCTGATAGCTTGGGACTGTACTCAGGGCAGAAATTTCTTTAGGAACACGGTAAAATATGGAAACAATATGGGCGCTTTGTCCTTTAGAACAACCTGCTGATGTGAGACCCTGATAGTTTTGATTTCTGTGCGCTGAGCCTTCCGAGAGGTCCATGATGTCTTTGATCTAGTACACTGCTTTGAAATACTTGGATTAAGGCTCAAAATCTTCCATTATGGGCCTTAACACTATGTTTTCCTGCTAATACTCTTTTCCGCTTCCACGCTGGTCTCTGAATGTGAAATCAATGCTTTAATGACTCTAGGGAAGACTTCACAGAGTTTAAACTTTGTCTCTTTAATGCAAGCCCTGTCATACGTCTTCTCAGACCTTTCTTCCTGGACTCGGCTCTTGAACACGGTCCTTTTCGGTTTCTCTGTGACTGTACAGAGATTTTGAATCATGGCAGTTTTCCACCGCTCGTACCCTGCAAAAACACGCCACTTAGTTATGAAATCCATGCATAAGGGGGGGAATGGCTATGGAGGACGGGTAGAATGATAGTGCGGCGGCAGTAGAACGGTGTCTTTGGATAAAAAAATGGTGAATAATGTTGCATTATGGTGTAAACCTCGACTAATAGGTTTTCGGTGAAGAAATGAGCGTGAACTGTTCGATCATGGTTTGGTGACGAAGATCAATGGTGGAGGTTAAACAGTGGGATGGTATATGAAAATGGGCGGAGTGAATATGAAACATTAAAATTTAGTGCAAAATACGAAAGTTTGTGCATAGGTGATAATGCAAAGGAAATGAAAAAAATGCAATGGAATGCGATGGAAATGATCGTACGAGGTGGGACCCAGCGTGGGTGGAGGGTGATTCTTTGAGGACCGTCGGATCTCAAGAGGAGATCGACGGCTACGATTCAGTTGGAGGGGAGAAATAGGAGGTTTGAAAATCCATTTGAACGATGGTGTGACTGGTTCCTGGCCGTTGGATCTTGGCTTAAATGGACAGTCGAGATTGGATCGGAAGGTCGCAATCGGAAGGAGCGGAAGGGGTGGCACAAAGAAAGTTGCGATTGCGATTGGAGGGATGGGGGCGATCAAGCGATGGCCGTTGGATCATGGAACAGATGGACGGTTGTGATCTGATTGGGATAATCACAATCGCAAAGGTCAGAAGGTGACTGTGATTAGAAAATGCGATTTCGATTGGAGTGGGAGAGTGCGGGCCATCGGATCGAGGATTAATGGACGGCTGGGATGGGATCGGCATATCGCAATCGACAGATGCAGAGGAGGGGATGCGATGCGATTGCGACGGAGCGATTAGCGCTGAGCCGTCTGATCAACGAGGGGAATCAACGGTGGAGATGTGGTCGAGGATTGCAATTGGAGGGAGAAAAGGAGAGACGTGATAGAAGTTGCGATTGCGATTGGGGAGGGAGTGCGATTAGCGCTGGGCCGTCCGATCTCCTTGGTAGATCAACGGTGGAGAACAGGGCGGAGGAATTATGCGCCAAACCCAATCGCATTGGAGTTTTTACGTTTAACAAAGGAATGCGCCTGTTTGTGAGTTGCAATTGCGACTAGCGCCCAAGGCATTAAGCGCTTGGTCTTGGGCATAAGGCATATGGGGAAGTGGTTTGCGGGGCTGGCGGAAAAGGGGCTAAGCCCTATTATAAGTTAAAAAGTGGGTTTTTGGCCCATTTTAATGCATTTTCAGGGTTAGGAAGGGGAACGATAGAGGGAAAAAATGGGAATTCGGCCAAACAAAGGGTAAGGGTAGAATTCAAAGGGGATTTTGGGGAGATTTAGGAGGACTAAGGGGGGAATTTTGGGATGGAAAGGGGACTTCGAAAAGAGGAAAAAAAGAGGTGAAATGGGACAATCTGCAGGGGTACAAGGGGAAAAAAAAGGCCTTTTGGAGCACAATTTTCTGCACTCAATGAGGATTATTTACTCAAGAACAGCAGAGGGAAACAGTCAAAGGGTAGGGAACATGAAAAGGCTTCAAGGATGATGTGTTTCAAGGGAAATGCATTCCTTGAAGGCTCATAAAACTAATTAGCCCCTTGCTTGCTTGTCAAGGAATTTAAAGGGGGCTAACACCAGGAATCTAGATAAACTTAGCCAGAACCATCTGAAAATTATGTAAGAAAAACATATTTCAAGCCCATTTATTGAACATTGCGCTGACCCTGTTTATATCCAAAGAAGACGAAAACATTTCCTCAAAAGGGATTAAAAATAGTTTCATTTGTATGAATAGAGAAAACGCGAAAATAGCAATAACGCTTAAGTATAAAAGGAGGTAATTTTATAGAATGCAGATTAAGATTTAAATCAAACTTCCACTGAAATTTCATACAAATTCGAACCAGATAGTACAACGATTTCTCGCAAAAAAAAATACTAAGTATATCTCTAGAACATAATTACAAAAGTTGATGAAAGCTACGAGCAGGGAAAAGCCCTCATAATTTGCAGGAAATGGAAATCTAATAAACGACATGAAAGCCTAAAAGACTTTAAATCAGGATTTTCAATGATGGAGCATCTCTGAGGAATCCAAAGGCCCTCTGTTAAACAACACACATCAAAGCATACAGCGGTACCTGAAAGGCAAAGAAATACTTAAGGCATCGACCTTTTATACCAAGAATACCAAAAAGATTGACGATTCAAGCGATGAGCCAAGCTGCTTACCTACACCAAGGGCAAGAGCCAGAGAAAACAACTGTGAGAGATTTTTACCTACAAACTAGCCAATAGAAAATCAATAGAACGAACAATGGCAATCTTAAATTGTTATCTGTGAACAAGAGCTCCATTGCAGGCTCGATGGGAGGAAACCCTGTCTACAAGTCACGGAAGGGATTCTGTCAACCCAGACAGAGGAGAGTGAACACATATAATAAATTTCAAACAACACATAAACTTAAGCTATCTCTCAGCTCACCGATTTTTCATTGAAGGAGCCCGTTGAGAAATAGTTTCTACGATAGCCTACGAATAGATGCGAATATGTGGAGTTAAGCCAGGAGTTCATGTTAAAACCTCACATGAACGGAGTTACACTTGAAAAGCAAGGAGAGACTATCAAGTCAGCTAAAAAAATGGAAAAAATACCCCAGATTGAATGAAATAAACTTCAAGTGGTCGAGTAAGAGATTACCTGTGTAGACGATCCTTAGAGAGGCCAAACAGAGATGAAAAAGAGCCAAGGCCATGCAGATGGTGGAGGCAAGCCGAAGGGTTACAAAGAAAAGCGACCAGAGTCGTCAAAGGAAAATGATAAGTGACAGTTAGGGTTTGGGGGAGGTCTATACCCTAAATGGGTACTCCATTATCCTCTGTCGATCATAAACCTTGAAATCTAATGGTGGAAGGCCTTAACAACTGTCGGTTGATTGGCATGGTGGTACAGAGTCATTAAATTTCCAAAGGAACAAGCCCCGAAATATTCCCAAATGAAATCTTTGCACTATGAATGAAATCAATCAAGACTTATTACTAATCAATAATACCATAATGTCAAATGTAATATTTTTGTCCTGTCACAGTCAGCTAACCATAGTAATTGGGTTATGACGTAGTATTCACATGGGTCTCATGTACCAGGAAAAATTAATGAGGGACTCTGCTGGTGGTTCAAAACACTGCCAAGTATCATGCATACGAGGCAAGGAACAACCTTGTAAACTATGACGAATTCTCAAACCTTCATTTTTCGTTGCAAGGAGTTAGGCTAAGGGGGTAATTAAATAAAGATATGTAACCGTGTAAAATTATATAGACTACCTTGTCTTAAGGTAATTATTTATTATTATTATTATTATTATTTGTATTGATTTATGATAGACGTTACAATCATTAATTTCAATAACGGGCTAAGCTTCCCTACATCACTCGTTTAATTACCACTTTCACCCAAAACTTTGAAATGACACTGATATTTCATAATATATACTTTCGTTATAAATTTTACCAACTTATTATATAAATTCTTAAATAATTAAAAATTAAAAAATTAAAAAGAAATTGCATAATTATCGATTTTTTTCTTTAATTCTATTCATAATATTAAACTAATCATAATTATGAATATGTAGTTATCGTTATTAAAATAATTTTTTTACTATTTAAATATTTAGATATTGATTTAATATAGAGAATATGGTATAATGATTATAAATGAGCATGAATATTTAAATATCCATTTAATTTAAAGAAATATTATAATTTTTTTTATAAAATTTAAAAATAATAAATAAATTTAATTCAATTATTATATTATAAATTTATTTTTATTAATAAAATTATAATTTTGTTTTGGAATATATATATATATATATATATATATATATATATATATATTAAAACTTGATATTTTAATCTAATCAATAAAGGAAATAATGAAAATTAAATTTTTTATATATTTATCCACATAAACTTTATAAACATTATGTTTATTACACTAATAAATTAAATTTAAAAATTAATAAAACATGTAACTATATGTATTGTGATGATTTTAATAAAATTAAAATTAAAAATATTTGAAGTTATATACATATAAATATTATTATTAAGAATTACCAAAAAAATATTTTAACTCGGAATTCAAAACAAATTAAATTAATTTTTTTAAGATGCAAATTTTATATAAAATTATTTTATCTCAAAATTCAAAACAAATTAAATTAATTTTTTTAAATGTAAATTTTATTTAAATTTTGCACTTATATGTTACAAAAAATTTATCCCGTCAACTCTTACTAGATTAAACATTAAAATAAATATATGCTAATAACAATGAAATAACTTTATGAAATATGAAGTTAACCTAACTTAATAATAATAATAATAATAAACTAATACCCATATAAAATTTTATATAGTTCTTAATATAAAATTTTATATTAATCATGACTATACATACAAAGTTACATAAACACATTAAAAAAACTTTAAAAAATACTTAAAATTATCAAATAATTTCGTAATTTTAATGATAAATTCACCCTATCATTTTAAAGTATTTAGAAATACAAATAAAAAACAATCATCATAAACTATATATATGATTTCTTAATTCTAATGCTCGTATGAAATTTTAAACATGCAATTGATACAAAACCATCATGGCAAACACTTTCTACTCGAAAGGAATTTAGTTATTTATATCTATGGGTTTATTATAAATTATTATTATGAAAATTGTTTTGCCTGGTTTTGTTTTGTTTTTTTTCAATTGGCTAGTATATTTAATATAAGAAATATACATATTATATTTATCACATTAATGTTTATTATGTTATTTTTAGAAATTAAATTGATGTAAAAAAAAAATATATTCATTCTTTCTAACTATTTGAAATAAATTTAATTAAAATTTTATTTTATTTAAAATAATTAATTTAATTTTAATATAAAAATTATATATATTTTATTTTTTCATCAACTAAAATAAATAAATATTTATTTTAGTGAGTCTAGATCATGAGAATAATCTTTTGTTTTTCTACCCACTCAAGTTTGAATGTCATTGGATTTTGTAACAACATTATTTACATAACTCGTACCCAATTAATATAGTAAACCCCCAATATATATAATTAAAATAAATTATTATTATATTTTACCATAATAAAAAATATTTAATAATCTTAAAAAGATACAATCATGGAAATTATAATAAAATCTTTGATTGATATAAGAGAGCACACATTCAAGGAAATTATAACAAAGTCTTTATTTGAATTTGAAAATAATAAATCTTGAGTTCTCAAGACTTTCTTGACATTAATTTATATTAATTTTTTTTCTTTCTTATTTTTATTTAAATATTTCTCAATTTATTTTCATTTTTTTTAAATATTATCATGTATATTTAGAGTTTATAAATTTCAATCAATCATATTTATTTTGAATTTATAAATTTGAATATAAAATTATCAAAAATAAATCACATAAGAAGATTGGTTCGAAACATCTACTCTAACAAAAGTGAATGAATGCTATAAATCCACAAAATCTTACACACAACACAAATCAAATCCCAGAAACCTCAAATCAAAAGAAACAAACTTGTTTAACTATTTTTAATTATTATTTAACTAGCTTTAATAACATATAAATCTGAAAAATATAACAGGTAGACTAGTCCCTTTGGAACTTTACATTTGTCTTTGAAGTTAAGCCTATACTTAGACCTCTCACATTTGTTTGTGCTCATGATTACACCCTTTGATTTAATTTGGCAGCACTTAGTCCAAATGTCCACGTTAATTTTGATAGTAGGTCAACACGTCCACATTGATTTCTGAGGGGAGGTTTGGCTTTTTACGACAATACAAGTGCGAGGCTAGTTGACTGCTGCTCCGGGAAATATTTCTGCGAAGATAATGCAGGTTGGCTTGGCTTGGTTGACATTTTCTGCAGGTGCGAGTCTGGCTGACGGTTGGTCTTGGAGCGATTTGCTCCAAAGATAATGCAGGTTGATTTGGCCGACATTTTCTGCCAAAAGCGGCCTATATACTTTTGACAACCCATGGCCTTAGAACTGTGATTCTTGTCAATATATGGACAACCCATGGCCATATTTGTCAGTCTTGTCAACAGCGTTGATTTTCTCACTGAATTAAGAGATCGAACGAGTGGCACATTTGTAGAAATGTCAAGATATTTGCAGAGATTATTGTCTGAAAAATCTTTCTATATCAGTACGTTAGCATATAGAAAAATATAAACCAGGCTTTCCGTAATAATAGCAATCAAGGTGTCAAGATATTTATATAAATAACTTTAGAAAATCTTTGAATCTTGCTGGACTTTTGTTGAAATTTCGATTTTTTATTCAAAATTTATCGAAAGTTTTCTACATACAAATTTAGATCGTGGATACGTGTTAAGCTAAAAGAAATAAAGAAAATCCATTCAAAAGCACGATGGCTTTTCTTTGTAGGCCTCTGTTTAATTAACTGCCCTAATTTTTAATGCACTTTTTGCAATCACGGATTCTTTTTATTTTTATTTTTTTGAAATAGTGTATAGCCCTTTTGGGTATTCTCTGACAGTTGATTTGAGTACAGTTCCATGGTAGGCTTTTTGACTGTGGCAGACGAGTTATGTAGATAGGGTCCGCCATGAGCTTTGAAAAATTGTACGCTGAAATGCTTTCAATCATTCAAAGGATTCTGGTCGTCTCCTCACCAGCAGACAGGGCGGGGAAGGGAGAGAGCGACGTCTGGGAATTGGCGAAAAGAAGAATTCGAGTGTACGCCACCCCATGACAATGCCGCGTATGAAACCCTAACCCTAGAGAACGTTTCAGAGATTGTAACGTTAATTGGTGAATTAATATAAAACTAATGAAACCCTATCACGGCTCGTATCAAACCCTAACCCTAAAAAACGTTTCAAGCATTATAGCGTTGATTGGTGAATTAGTATAAAACTTATGAAACGCTAACCCTAAAGAACGTTTCAAAGATTAAAACATTGATTGGTGAATTAATATAAAACTTTGGAACCGTATCATGGCGCGCATTAAACCCTAACCCTAATGAACGTTTCAACCGTTAGAACGTTGATTGGTGAATTAATATAAAACTCTGAATCACAGCTCGTATAAAACCCTATCATGGCGAGTATGAAACCCTAACTCTAGAGAACGTTTCAAAGATTATAACGTTGATTGGTAAATTAATATAAAACTCTGAAGGTTCGAGTTTATTGGCTCGCGCATCCACCCCCACTAGAAAAGAAAAACTGAGAACCTTTTTCCCCACCATCTTTCTCCACATTTTCTTTGTGTAGTAGTTACAGCTTGGACTTTGGTTGGCCCCTGGTTTGACTCTAATGTGAAACCTCGGGAATATTCAGACTGCATGATAAAAGGAACATAAGTGGGACGCATGAGGGACCACGCAGAAAGATATGTCAAGGATCATTATGGGGAAGTCTGTTATTTGATACAAGGAAGTTGTCTCCTTGCTGGAGGGCATCCATTGATCTTAAAGAATATATTCAAAATCATCAACGTACAAAGCAAAGCAAAACATTGTATCTGCATGCTTGTCACAGCCTCCTTTATTTTTTGTCCATTTGTGGTTTCATGGGCCCTCCATTTCCACCAGGCTCCTCGATCTTCCTCGTGAAAGGAATCTAAATTAAATTAATGTGTTGATTATGAGTATTTATTCATCTTAATCTCAGGTGTATTAAGCATTGAGCGACATTTAAGGGCGGGCTGCTAGGAAAGTTTTCACTTGCTTTGAAAGTTTAAAAAGATTTTTTTGGTTTTATTTATGAATGAAAATGTTTTATTCAAACTTTATTGAAAAATAAAGTTGATACATTTTACATAAACAATTGTATTTACAATTATCAGGAACAAAATATAGTGCATGAAAGTTAAAAAAGCATAGTGCATGAAAATTAAAAAATCTTATAGTATAGTTTTAGAATATTTTAATAATATAAAAGGTCCTTTTTAAAAAAATTACATGTTCAAAAAATCAAAATTATTATTATCAAGAGTGGAAAGGTAAAGTAAAAATAAAACTTATCAATTGATCACAATAAAGATAGATTAAACCATAAGAATATAACTCAGGTTCAAGTGGGACAAAATCACCACGTTTTGGACTCCACCCATTAAGCGGTCGTGTGTTGATAGGTGAGCAATGACCTTATCTATCATTAATGGGTTGCTATGAGTGTTTGCCTTTAAGTAAAATAAAATTGATATTGAGGAATTTATCATTCTTATCTCGGGACGGGTAAAATAAAGTTTACATTGAGGAACTTATCATTCTTACCTAAAGGAGGGAATGGGTACTCTTAGCTTTAGAGTTTATTACATTTTCTAACCAAGAAATATTACTATCAGACTTGCTTGTGCTAGTAAATGGAACAAGGTGGGAAATGGGAAATGAATGTCAAAGGGGACTTGACTCATTGTGGATGGAACCATCCCCTAATACTAAAAAATATTTCAAAGATGTCCTAGCTTGAGGTTCACCTTGTTAATGTGCACTTGAATTTATAAGTGGAATTTGGCACAAGTTAGTACTCCATTATAGTAGGTAAACTTACAAAAATGAACATTATTAAAATTAAATCAGTTTCACCTTTTCATAAAAAAAAGAAATATTCTAAATTTTTTATTTGATGCATGAAAGTATCAACCCATGAGATCGTGTTAACAAGGAAGCTAGACTTGTAGGTTATGGATAGGAGAAGAAATTAACAACCTACTTTAAGGATAATCCCTAGGTTGACTTAGTGAAGAGGAGGGCCAAAATGCATTTGAGTTGGGAAACTCTAAATTACTTCAAGTGCTATATGAGAGTAAGAACACTGATAATGGACCAATCAAACATGGCTCTCTTTGCCACAATAAGTTTTATCAAAGTCAATTTTAATGAAAATAGTTTTCATGCCCAAACATATATCCCATTACATATTGTCCCAAATAGCTAAATATCTTAGTCGAAAGATGTGTCATATAGGGTGAAACAATGCCACAATGCCATACTTTTCGCTAGAATCTTGTATGAGACATTAAGGATTGTCTCTTCCAAGCCACTCGCTTTAGGAATAAACTTTATGAAACCTATTTTAAATAGATATCCTACATAATTTTTGTGAAATTATTTCATGTATAAACAAAAGAGTCAATCCCAACAATATCCCACCTAGTTTTAAAAAAATGACATAGTAGGTACTTATTTATGATAGATGACTTGTCTTGAGCCATCCATCAAGGCTTCTATAAAATATGAAAAAGTATGTTCCTAGCAATACATAACTTATTGTTTCAAAGACACCTTCTAAGGGACATGATCAATGTAAGTCTATACAACCATCCTATGTGCATTAGTTATGCCTTTAAATTGAAAAAATAAATATGATAGTTGTTGACACATTTTCTCTCAATGTCCTCTTATTTGGGTGCCCATTTTACTAATGATTTGAAGTATCCTACTTTTCTAAAAGATATCCATAATATAAATAGCTTTGCAAAAACCCTTTATGGGTTAGCCATTGGTTGTGAACTAGTGTAGCCAAGAAAAAATTTTGGAAACCTAATTTTACCAAATTTCATCCACCTTGAATTATCTAAGATTTGTGGAACTTTCCTACTTTTATCCATTTTATTTTATGAATTACAGTTGCTCATAATTTTTTTTTGATATATTATTTAGTAGATTTATGGCATCAACATTATACTATTGTTAGTATTCAATGAAACCGTTGCAATAATGTCCTCTTCCCCTAATGACTTTGGAAACAAACTCCAAATACACTTAATGGCTTAGATGCACATTGGGTCAGACAAATGGGAGATGTTACATAGGCTTCTAGATTTTGGTAGCCACATCTTAATCAGTCTCCATGTTGTGGAGAAAAAATGGGTTGATGGTTAAATGAGAGTGCTCCCCTATACAACTCTATTGGATGGGTCTACGCCATGATAAGTTATACAAAACAAGAAAATAGGTGGTATTAGTTTGGTTTCCACCTTCTTCATTTCCTATATATATATATATATATTGTAAGGTTGGTGGGACTACATCTTCATCATGTCAAATATATCACCCCGATCGAGGCGAGTAATTGAATTAGTGAATTCACATCAAGGAGTATTGAAATAAAGTTGCACCAGGATAAATATAATGGGTTTGTGTTTAAAATTAAACCAATCATTTCACTTTCGATTGACATAGGATAAATAACACTAAAATGATTAATTGAACTAGATAAGAATGATCGTATTCATTATCGAGTGTAGGAAACCCCTCATATTCCATGATACAAAATTCATAAAAAACCTTCGACAAAGATTTCCATATCCTTAACATCCTTATTAATTAAATATTAATAAGGGTTTGGTGTCACAAAATATTTATTCTTGAGTGCAAAAATTACCCATATATCAAGAATTTAGTACTATATGTACATTTTAATTATCATTATTGCTATGGATGTCAAACATTAAATGAGAAGTTTGAAACCTTTAGATAACCCCCATTGGAGGAAGTGATTCAAAAGTAACCAATAAGGTCCTTACCTACCACTATAACTACATGCTCAGACTAAATTGTTTAGAAGATAGTCATGCTCTTTGATGGACACTTAGAAGTTTTGATCCCTTTATTTCCATTTTTGACCACATGAATCCAATATTCCCAAATAAATTGAGGTTGGGGATTCTTGATTATAATTAATGAGGTTGTCACTTGAAGGAGTACAAGGTGAGTGTAACTTAGCAGATAAAGGGAAATCATTAGTCTTATGATAAAGTATTTCGGATGAAATACAAATTTTAAAAATTTTACTATGCCTAACATATCAATGTAGGAAATTTAATCTATCCTACATAAAAATCCATTGATAATGGTCTGAAGACATGTTAGCTTAAATACATAGAAATTTTTAGGGTAATGTATAAATAACATTAATATCATGAAGGGAATCTTAAATGAATTGGATTTAATCCCAATATTGCATGGGATTCACAAGAATTCAACCCAATGTGAGACTAATTATTTTTAGCTTCATCTACCAATATTATTTTATTCCACCTAAACAAAGCCACAAAGATATGGTGACACGTTAAATTTCATTACATGACCAACATAAAGGCATGGAATTATTCCTTGAAGTAAAATTGAAAAAATCCATTGTTTATAATTCTAGTGTCATACAAATATAGCTATGGGGATTTGAAGCCCCCTTATCCCAAGCATTAATGATTGAATTACAAGAAATTCTACCATTTTTTTGCAAGGATAATCTCGTGTGAAATATATAGGATGCTTCTCCACATTTACCAATGGTAACCTTAGTAAACTCATCACTATAGATTGTTTTACCTCATTAATGGGGGTTAATGCTATGCACATTCTAGCATGGAAGTAGAAAAATGTTTAACAACATTGATAATGATTGATTGAGTTGATTCCTTGGAATTTGGGAGAAACTCGGGTTTTATGGTTAACATAATCACAAATAGTACGATATTCATTAACATTAATATCAATATAAAATTACCTCTTAGCAATATCAATGCCTTGAGGGAGAATTTTAGAATAAAATTGAAAAATACCTTCAATAAAACCATTTTTTCACCAATCATACATTTTTAAAATTTTTATATATATGGGTGATCGACTAGCCATTTTTCCCACTAAATCCCTATGGTATCCAATATCAGATTGATTCGCTAGATGACATCAATTAATGTTGTGAGATACAACAATAATGTTGATTAAACGACCAATAAAAATTATCAAAACACTCAATACACCACAATTTCATTCACAACTTCTCCTCATATTTAACAACCTAAGGGGGTATTACCTAATTAACAATTTTTTTATTTTCCTTTAAATGTAAGGAATGGATAATTAATCCAAATCTAGTCAATTATAATATGTAATGCATCAATTAAGTAATAAAGGAGGCCTCACGTTGTTCAATAATTCATTAATAAAATTCCACATTTAGTCACAATATACAAGAAATATGTAGTGTACAATATATTGGGAAATTCAATCACACATGAAATGTACCATAATGGGTAATAAATTATTGAATATTTTTTATATCAAAATGCTTTTGAGGTAAGGAAACACCTTACAAGGATCCTTGATCCGAATTGGATCATTATATTATTTTTAATCCATCTCTATGTATTTGGAGTGGAAAAATTGGAGGAATCGACTCACAAGACTGTTTTTACCGACGGGACCCAATTTGGAAAAACTGGGACTGAAACTTCCCAATAGCATTTTGAGGCATAAAATGACGTTTTTGGGGGGTAAAAATTTGCCACTTTAATGTCGCACACTTCAATTTTATTCTACACACATGTATGTTTCCAACGACGCAAGAATTGCATCAATCAGTGTCTGTATGTAAAGGTTATGGCACTCAGAAGTTGACCTTCCCGTTTTCACACCTATAATTCGGGAGGATGCCATGCCAACCGCCATTATTCATGGAAAAAGGGCTATCCACATGTTTTTGATGTAAAATAATCTAGAATATTCTATATTTTAACTCTAGTTAAGAGTTTATGTAGTCAAAATTAACCACTAGTAGGCTATCCGGCTGTATTATATTCAGGCCACTAGGAGGAAGAGAAATTCCATTCTTTCGAGAGAATTTTTTTCCATATATAATCAAATATAGCAAGGAAATATAGGAGGTAGAGCAAAAAAAGAGGATTTGTGCGCTATAGCATCCCACGAGCCACATGAATTACTTATTTGTACATGCAGCCATATTTCTCGACAAAGAAAGAGAGCGAAGCAACCTCATCTTCGAGTTGGGTTTTCTCTAGAAAGGGTTTCCCAGAGAGAATATCTTGTGTCTTATGTGTTTGTGAGATTATTTTTTCATTATCTATTTTTCTAAATAATTTCCATTTGCATGCATGCATTAATTACAATAAAATATACAGATTTAAAAATTAAATAAAACTATAATAGTGTATAATCTCATATTTTTAATATAATTTTATCAGATGTGTTGTGGTGAACTGTCTAGTAGAATATCCATGACAACTTATGGGTCAATCCTTTTATTAAAGGATAAAACCTATTCACTTTCATATTTGAGGGGGAAATCTCTCATTGAGCTAAGCTCCAATATAATAATATTCTCATGTATGCTCAATAAGGAGGAATCCACCTTTATTTATGACTTACCATATGCGAACTACTTAGTGGGTAATATAAATTGGATCACTATATAATTTTTTATCCATCTTGATTCTTTTAGAGTGGAAAATTTAAAGTAATTAACTTACAAGAGTAGTTCTAGTGGTACTTCATACCATGGAGAATTAGGATCTGAAACATTCTAAGGATAGATTGAGGCCTTAAATAAATTTTATTGGGGTATTAAAAATTATCACTTAAGAATTGCATCCTATGAAGTTATTATGTGCATAAAGACATTTCCAATGGTCTAACAAAGATGCCAATGGGAGTTTAGATGTGAAAATTATGCCTCTTGAAAGTTGACCTATCAAGATTGACCACCATAATTTGAGAGAATACCTAATCAATATCAAATACCCATTGAAAAGGGGATATCCATGTGGATATTATGATGAATTCTCTAGAACGGTCAAAATGGTAACTCTAGTTTAAATTTGAAGAAGTAAAACTTATCCCTAGCTAGCTATCAATTTGTGTTACAACCAAGCCACTAGGAGGAAAAGGGGTTTCATTCTATTCAAATTAATTTTTATTCCATAATAGAGTAGAGTATCTATAGTGTACATACAGATATTGAAAAATAGAGGGGTTTTTTTGTTCAGTAGCACGTTATAGGCCACAAATCTCAAGAAAATCCATAAAGAGTTCCTTCTTTATATTTGCATCATTTCCATTCAGAAAAATAAAGAACAGAGCAACCTCACCTTCTAGTTGGGTTTTTTGTTGAAAGGGTTTACCAGATCGTATCTTGGTGTTCATTGTGAGTGGTCTACGTTTTTATTTCGTTGTTCTATTTTTCAACTTTTATCTATTACATGAATAAGAAGAAAAACAATAACTAGTAAATCCATAAATCTAAGGAAAATTAACTGTTATAATATAACTTTCAAATTTTAGTGTATTTTTATCATATCTATTATGAAAAACTTCCTAGTGGAATATCCATGGAAATTTATAGATTAGTGAAAATTATTTATTATGTATTAAATTCTAATGAACTAATGGGACCTCATCTAATAATAATAATAATAATTGTGTACCTAGTTTTCTTTACGTTAAAGTATCATTGTATTTATCCCACTCTTATCTCTAGTGAGCTCATACACCCCTATTAAAACTCTAGGGAGGAATCCAACATTAAATGATAAATTCACTTCCATAATTTGATTTCATTCCTCTTAATGTTTCCTCAACATCTCCATTCTTTGGTTCCAATAATATTTTTGGGTACAAATTTTCAAGGGATGTGGCATATAATAAATTGGTCATAATTATGTCATATAATATATAAAATTGAATAATTGGAAAATGGTTTTGGTATTTTTGCAAATTTAATGTTATATCAAATGATATTTTCTTTGTGATACCTATAGCTATCACGAAAACACCTTAGTAGATTTCAAATTGCAATATATCCTTCATTTGAAATTTAATTTGGGAAATTTATTTTCTCGAAATTCTATATTTTTGTGAGGATAAGGCAAATATATTATTATTTTATAGATATTATAAAAATTAGGATTTGAAACTAATTGAAGTATCATGCATCCTAATCTATAAAAAATAAAAATAAAAATAAGAAACAAATGAGAAACAAATGGGAAAAAAATAGTAACTGTGCCCTAGAAAGTGTTCTGATACTAATTGTAATGTTCCTTATATTTTCAAATTAAATCACATTTAAGAAATAAATTAGTGATAAATAAATTCTTTTTCTGAAATCAAATTCCATTAAAATATGTCAAAACCTTAAAATCATCCTTTTATCAAAGTATCAACTCCTGTTCGCTTCCCTCTTTAAAGGGGAAACTTCCCAGTGTGCTAAGCTACAATATAATACAATTCTAATGCATGTACAATAAGAAGGATTCTATCCTTATATATAGTGTTACAAATATTGACTACCTAGTGTGCCCTTTTTAGTGAGGTTGCATTACTTTGTCAAATGCTAACTAGCTAATGAGACTTTCTTTAATATCAGTAATTAACATTATGGACATATTCCATATTACATTAAAAATCCCTGATACTTTTCCTACTCTTATCTCTTATGGATCCATAAGCTCCTATTACAACCCTAGGGAAGGTCACACCATAGTACTTTGAGATGACATAATTAGACATGCCATCATGTACATTTACCCTCTAACTTATGAAAATATTGGTGTTTATTTTGTCAATTACCTTAAACTCAAATGGGGAAATAATACCCAAGGCTTAATTTTCCACCTAACTAACTCAACTACATTCATCAATTATTTCCCTTAGAGTAGGGCTCAAGCTCAATGATCTAGGGAAATTAGGTTACAAAAGGTCTTTGTAGATAACTTACAAAATTCCAAAATAATTTTCACATATCGTACTACTATACAATTAGACTTATTGTGGTAGAGTGGAAACCCCTCAATACTTAGCATGTAGGGGTCTTACTTCCACTCTATCACTTGCTGAACTTTATCACAATTGATAGTGGTGCCCATTTGCAAGGATATAGTTAACACCCTAGGAATTGGTGAATATTATCAAACTTATCAGTAAAAACTAAAGGCTAAAAAATTACAAGTAACTATGAAACATATTTTTTTAGTACTCATGAATGGGCAGTATACTACTCAGACTAAGATATATAGACTACTAATTTTCCCTATTAAGTACGCATTCAAAATCACATATTTATTCGACAAGTGACCATTCTAATAATATTTCCTCCTATGGTATCCAACACCTCTCTAAGGTTAACAACTTATTTTTAATATTTTCTAAGTGAAAAATAAATTCCAAGATTGGCTCTTTGGTTTTCTCTTCACCTTACTAGCTCTTTCAAGGGAAAAATTTGGCTTTAGAGGGAAGCTACACATGTTAGGAATAGGGTATAAGTAAGTTATAAGTCATTTCCATTATTTATTTTTTACCCCACTTAACATTAGTGTCTATTTTCCAAGAATTTCCCCTTCTCTTACACTTCCTATGCACTAGGAGAAGGTGATCATCTTCATTGAAGAATTAGCCATTTCCCTTTCATGCAATTCATTTTCCTTCCATCCGTGTTATAAACAATAATATATTAGTTCTTCCAATAATAAAAAGGCATATGCTACAATATATTAATTTTAATAAATAGTAGAGCATCATAATAAGCATGTACAATAGCTATAACTTACATGAATGTTATTAGCAAGATAATACTCAACAAGTGGTGTAAATATCCAAACATGTCATTACCGAGATGAGTTTATCATTAAGAAATAACCATTCTAAATCATCATCAAATAACATCAATGTTACATGAAAATTATCAATAATATTTATGTTAATTCGAATACCAATGTGTTGGAAGCAAGTCACTACTGAGAGGGCAGGATAAATGAGTAGTGATAAAAACTATACACATTAAAATATTTTTTTCTAATTTATTAAAAAATCAGATCACAAAATATAATCAGAGATCTGAACATGAAACAACATCAAAGAATCAACATATGAGAAACATGACAAGAATACACCTAAAAAATGCATGTATTTATGGTGGAAACCCTCAAGGGGAGAAAAAACACCTTGTTGTTGTGGCAATGATTTTTTTTCTTATGTTATTAACCATCAAATTATTTACATAAATTAGCTATCACTAATAGCTATGAGCCACAACCCCTACTACATTTTGTTTTCCAGCAACAACAAGAAGCCACTACTCCTATCTTGGAAATCCACCACTTGTTGGAGGCCCAAATATTCTCAAACTCTAAAGGCCACCCTTTTATTGATTTTAAAACTAGACCCTAGTACAATTTTATCAACATAAAAACGCCACAACAATACCAAATCTCTCTTTGACACAAGAAATATATATAACACAACCCAAGCAACAAATTTTTCATGAAACTCACACTAACTTCCACACTCTGCCATATAACATATCATCATATAAAAAAAATATTATCAAGGCCTAGCAACACAAAATCAATACTCTGATGCATATAAAAAACTATGCAATAAACCATGGCATCTCAACTTAAACATATATCTACTCACACATTTAATTATTCCCTCATACACACACTCCGCTCAATAACCTAGTTAACACATCAACTGACTAACACAACATCACAAATCCTACAAGAATATATCAGATTATAGGCCATATGATCATAAATACAGAGAAATACCATGAGACCTATCACACTGATCTCTAATAAAATTAACAACATTGTACTATGATATAATATCACTCATCCATCACTAAAAGATTCTTTGCAACACAAAACTATACAAACATTTGTAATATAGCCACAGTTTGGACATCAAATGGAAAATAGAATGATCCAAGTCCACATGTATACCTGATCTACAGTAATCGATCTATTCATGTGTACTGGCCTAATGATTCCATTGCACAAATTAAAGACAATCACACAACATTCCTATTGCACCTTTGTCTCCAATACTAATCAATCTCACCCTTCACATTCTCATTGCACCACCATGTGCAAAAGTAACTTATATTATTTTATTCATGAACACAAAATCTCAAAACCTATGCGCTCTCACCAAAATCTAACACCAATAAACTTTTGTTTGATTCATTTATATTATTGCACAATTCTAATTGCTCAATTCTCAGTCTATTACTTGGCACCTCTGTGCATAGGTGTATTTTATGATTCTAAACCATATCCAATTGCATTGCATTTTTTTCAAAATGGTATCATTGCACCACTTGCTTGCTCATTGCAATTGCTATTTTGAAATATACAATTACATCTCCATTTGCACTTCAACAAAGACTGAGATGGATCCAATTACTTAGCATTCCAATAACTCCACCAAACGAGATTACATTCAATATGTTATACTATTTTAATGACCATATCATGTGAATTGTTACTATATCAATCAATCATTAATTACCATTACACTGTTGGAATAATTAAAAATAATTCATGACTATATCAAACTTAAGAAATAACCAGATCAACCATAACTTCAACATTTAATTCACTCCATAAGACTCAACACTAAAATATAACTTGATCAATGCACTAACTCCATAATCCACTTAATGAATGCATTCACATTGACCAATACTTTTCTAGAGGATCAAGTTAGCGATACGTTGGAGGAAAAATTCAAATGAATTGTTGTTGTGATTTACTATGGGAAATTTCTTTGGTTTAGGCTAGAGGTAATTGTTTTTTCATCTACATGATAGTGTTGTTGGCACTAAACTACCATCATACAAAAATCTATGCATTATAACCATGGGAATATTGTTTCACTACAAAAGTGTCTCTCTGTTAATAGAGGAGACTGGATCACTACTCCAACACTTTTAAAAGTCAAGGTTATTTACCTAAACTTTATACTAATTTTCTTCCAAACTTTACTCCACCATGTCAAGCACTTGTAAAAGATATACCAATCGATGCAACACTTCATTCTCACAATAACTCATCAATATCATGAGGGCCACTACTGGAAATTTGACACCAATGGAAACATGTCATCTAGGAATAATTCCATCTATCCATATGACAATAGTCTCCCACTTAGGCATTGATGGAAGCCTCCTCAAAATACAAGATCATCAATGTTTCTTTATCCCCCTTTAAAATCAATGGAAAACGAAAACTCTTTGTAAGCCATAACAAGTATCCCAACATTCACCTACAAAACCATTTATTAGAAATGATATGCCAACAACATAATCGAACATCTCTGTATCAAATCCATCAAGGAATGCATCCCAATAACTTTTTTATCCCCAACATAATAAGTGTTAGTAAATTATACTCTGACCAACTCTTAACTTTACAAGTATTGGTAGCAATACAACACATCAATAAGCAAAAATGTATGTTCTTCATAATAGAGGAAATTTAATAATAGTACATAGAAAAAATGGATAACAATATATTATTTACATAAAATTAACAATACATGTACTTTTCCTCTCAATGGTATGAGATCAAATGCATCAACATCATAAAAAAATGATAAACCATAGCACTTTACATCATGACAATACATGGTAGGACATTCTCAACATCTTAGTCACAGTGCAAGGTTTTTAGCAACAACACAGTATAGATGGAGGCTTCAACAATCCTCCTCATAAATATAGACATTATATCATCTAATATACTTAATAACATACAAGAACATAAACTCTATCTCTCGAGAACAAGTCAGTAAGAAAAATAACATAACATCTCTAACAACATATGAGCCAATACAAAAGCATTATCTTGATGTAATAGACACAACCCAATCATATTAACACAAAATCCTCTCCAATAGTAATAAAAACACTAATCTCTAAGTGGATCTCAATAATCAATAACATCAGTGAATGGCCAATGAAATGATGCAGCAAATAAGAAATAATAAAAAACCATGATCTGTACAACAACTTAAAAACCCTATAATATATCATTGTTAGTAGCTTATAATATTATCATAACCTTCTCCCGAATGCGGGTGGTCAATTGGATTGATTACGTAGTTCCACCATATGGAAGCCGGCAGGGCCACATGGCCTCGCATGGCTCACGCGGTTGGGCTATTAATGCTCGCAAGCAGAGGACCGATGCCATTACTCTGTCCTTGCAGAGCTTGAATGTTGGCCTCCTTAACTGCCCTCATCGCTGACATTTTCCATTTTTCATAGCCTCATACGATTCCTCTATCGCCGCCACTCCCTATCAGTTGTCTGTCCATTTGAATTTGTTGCTCTAGCCCTCCATCCGACTTTGCATTGATACCTTTGGCATTCATCCTTCCCTCTTCCATCTCTCTAAGCTTTCAGTCCCTCAGTATTCCACTCACCCTGCTCTTCAGTGGACACCTCCTGCCTCCTCTCCCTCCGCAAGAATGACCCTTCCATGCTGGTGCCTTCAGATGCTTCCATGCCGTGCAAACAAAGGATGAGGTGCCGCAGGGGTCGAGGACATGGTCAGCTCTCTCTCCCACCTCATTCTCTCCACGATGATTATTTCTCCTACCTAGGTGATAGAATCTCAACATCCTTGGACAATATGGCTCTGAACCGGTGGAATTCACTGTCAATATGAAGACTATGGAGGCCCCAAGCTACACCAGGTCTCGACCCTCTTCTTGTTGTGACTCCCTGACATGCTTTCCACCACGGGCTCTTGGAAGTGTCTGCGGAATTCCACTTTGTCGCCATCCCAATCTCATCTCTATAGAAAGACGAAGGCTCTCCCCACCAAAACTACTGAGCACTCCTCGGACAACAAATGTGGTGACATCTCTGCCAAATATGACAGCGCCGCAACTTAGCAAACGTGCTCTACCATCACACGTAAACCGACTGCCTAGATGTCAAAGTGGGATGGTGATTCCTCAGATAAATACGGATTCTTCATTGTGGAAGAGCCACCTCCAGAAGATATGAAAAATTACAAGTCGGGACAGGAATAGTGTCAGGAGACCTCCCTTCTCAACTAGCAACACTTTCAATACTGATTTTTTGCTTTACTTTTGTATGCACAGTATGCCTAATTTTTGGTTAGCTAAGTTACATGCTTTTTTCCCCAATTGGGGTAGCATTTCTATTCAGAATTGGCTTAACCTCGAGACTAGTTTCCCTAACAGGGGCAGTCCCAATTCTATTTTTTTGAACATTCTTCCCGCCGGAGTTGGCTAGTTTTGCAGCTTCGGTGGAAAAATATTGACATGTAATATTTTTGTACCATATAAATAGAATTAACTTTACTTAGAAAAAAAATATTATCATAGCCTTTGACCTCATTCTTTCAAGATAAACACACTCCCTCCTCATACAATGTGATAAAAACCCTGAAAAAAGTAACATAACAATCACTATGACCATAAGAAAAACACTCTCATACATTTATATGTACATGGCATGAATAGATATACATGGCATAGATGTGACCTATCAAACTTAGCCAAACATAACAAAAAAATGTGATATAAACCCTCACTCAAAAAATACAAGGAAACTACTCATATAAGATTATGAGACAATATATAAGCCATGCAAACTCTAGTTGTAACAACTCCAATGCACATGCTTTCTTAACTTAGCCAATTGAAGCATCATCAAGGATATGCATAACTCTTCCTATCAGCATGTGCTCAACCACATGAAGCATATATAACCCCTGCAGTAAGCCAATGTCAGATACAACATAAGGACCATGATGAGCTCCTCCAAGAGGATCATAGTGCGAACAGTTTTTTGGTCCATCAGAATAATTTGAGATGCTACCCTAGACATGTGCCATCTCTTCACTTCCTCAATCGTAAACCTGACCATCATAATTCTCAATAGAATCAACATTAGTAACAGAAAATTATTTTCAGGCTATGACCAACATTAAGAACATAATCATCAGTAAGCCAAAACTAACACAAACGTTGGAAAAAACAACATTCTACCAATAGCTTATCACAAACCATAGTATCCTATATCAGACAATAACAGGTACTAAAAAAACTTACACACAAATTTCCACGTATATGGAAATAACCGCATCAGTGAAGGCATGAAATAGTAATATCAACTCACACCAGATCAAATCCTTGAACATACATGTTGGATCATAATCTTGGCTACCATGTCTTGAAAAGCATCATTAGGGTTTCAACAATAAAAATTCTCCAATGATATCAATAATAATTTATGGTTTGTCCAACATTTTCAATATGAATAGTTATAAAATAGAAATAAAAATCAAACCTTCAAACCATGTGCCCCTAAGCTCATGTACCTCCTTCCAAACATCCATATCTATCCACATGTACTACTTTTGTTATGGTTGCAATTCCAAATATTCTTCATGTATGTTTAATATGATTCCATATGCCCCCCCTGAGGCCATGTAGGCCTCATTTTCTCCTCGTAAATTCTTACTACTCCTTCATCCAAATTTTGAGGGGTTGATCTTTCACAGGTGCATCAATTTTTATCTTCTTTTCTAGTAGGATTTCAATGAATTTCTCTTTTTGAATAGAGTTCCTAAGAAATTTGGGAAATTTTCAATCTTTATCCATATGAACAATATTGTCACACACGTAACACCTTATGTGACCAAGGAATGGGGAAAAGGGCTCATATGTGATACAGATCTTCCTTCTTAGTCCTACAATCACCAACCTTATGTCCAAAATAATTGCATGAGTAACAATATGGATAAAAATAATTTTTATACATGATTGTTGGCGATCTTCATGATGAGAGCAATATTCCATTGTTGTTTTCTTTATGGTTCTTCCTATTTGGCTGCATCTCCTGCCACATATTCTGGTGCAATGGCTTGATCATTCTTCCTCTTTAATCTACTACAATGTGTCAAAATTTTTGATAGTTGAAGCATATGACATCTCCCAAGGGTGTTGATGATAGTATTGATGAAAATTATTTTATTAACATATTCTTTGGCTCCTTTATTGGCTACTAGTTTTTCCCCTTATTCTTGATTTTTTTCTTTAGTGACCATGCTTCTACCATATTATGCAGATTCCTTTTAGCTAGTTTATCCTATATGAGGGCTAAGATTTGATTTCAATGGGGGATAATTTTGGTTACTCCTTTCTAATTTCAACTGGTAGTTTTTCCTCTCTAGATCACTTCTTAATCAAATGAGTTTAGCTTCTAATGTTTCACATTGATCCTCCTTTTATTTATACTACCTCCTCATTCCTTCAACTCTCCTTCATTCTTCCAATTTATTTTTTAATCTAATTATTTATTCTTTAAATTAAAATTCATTCTCATCAAAAAATTGAAGTAGCTTACGTTAGTTTTTGTTCTTATCTATGAACCTTTCAATCTCAACTTCAAGTGCCCCTATTATGTTTTTTTCTTCATCTTCAATTTTTTTTTATCTTGATTTATCCATCTGAAAATAAACATCCTTTGCACTTGGATAATCAATTTCAATTGATTGATTATCACCCTCTATCCAAATATTCTCAAGAACATCATCATCACTTTTTGTATCAGGAAATGAGCATCTTGATTTATAATGACCATGGTGTCTATAGTTGATGAAAAATGCACTACTTGATCTACCTTCATGACTGTCATTATTATCCTTGATAAAAAAAGAGTTCCATCTTCTGGATCTGAAGTATTCTTTCCATGATTGCAAATCTTTATTTTTCTGAGAAAGTTTCTTATTGTTCTTGGCCATAGGAAAAATGATTTACCCTTGATCAGTCAAGCTATATTATAGGGAACTCAATTTAATACTAATTGTTGGAAACATATCACGACTGGGGGGGGTGGATTAGTAGTGATAGCAATTATACACTTTTAAATATTTGTTTCCAATTTATTAAGCAACCGACTCATAACTTATGATCATATATTTTAGCATGCAACAATATTAAAGAATCAACACATGAGAACCATGACAAACATGCACATAAGTTCATATATTTATGGTGAGAAACCTCAATGGGAGAAAAGCCACATTGTTGTTGTTGCGCTACTTATTTTTCTTCTATTGTTAACCATAAAATTATTTACATAGTTTAGATTTACACTACTAGGTAGGAGCCAAAACCCCTACTAAATTTTGCTAGCCACTACTGTATAGGAAGCCCCAACGCCCTGTCAACTATTTTCTAGCCACTAACAAAAAGGAGAAACTACTCATATCTTGGAAATACACCACTTTCTGAAGGCCCTAACCTCTTCAAAATCTAATGTCCACCTTTTCATCCATTTTCAAAGTAGACCCCAATACAATATTCTCAACATAATGACACCACAAGAATACCAATTCTCTCTCTGACACAAGCAATCTCTGTAACAAAACTCAAGCAACAACTTTTTCATGAACCTCAAACTAACTTTAGCACTCATCCATATAGCATATGAACATAAAAAATGTATCTCACCAAGCCTTGGAAACACATAATCAATACTCTATCCCATACACCAAACTATACAAAAAACTCTTGCAACTCAAGTTAAACATATATGAGCTCACAAGTTTAAATATTTTGCCCTCACATTGACCCTCTGCTAAAAAAAATTAAGACTTCCAACCCAACATCAAATAGCCTATAATAATATGTCTCATTACATGGAATATGATTATCAGTACAAAAAAATACCATGAGACCTCTCACAATGATCTCTAACAAAAATAACAATATTATACTCTGATATAATCTCACTCAACAATCACTGAAAGATACTTTGCAAAGCATAACTATACAAGCATCTACAATATATCCTCAAATTGGACATAACATGGGCAATACAATTAGCCAAGTCCACAGGTATGCACAATCTATAGTCATCGATCTATATCATGCATACTATCCAAATGATCCTGTTACACAAATAAAAGAAAATCACACATCATTCCTATCACACCTATGACTCCAATATTAATCGATCTCACCCTTAAAATCCTGATCGCACCACCATGCACAGACAATATCAAATCTTGCACACTCTCACCAACATCTCGTACAAATAAACCTCTATTTAGTTCATCTGAATTATTGTAAACTCTAATCGCTCAATTCTTAGTCCATTACTTGGCCCTCTACACACATGTGTATTTTATGATTCTAAATCATACCCAATCATATTTCCTTTTTTTTCAAAAGGTATTATCACACAAATTCCTTAATTATTACAAATTTCATTGTTCCCCATACCATTACATCTCCATTCACACTTCAACAAAGACTAAAATGTATCCAATTACTCAATGTTCCAATAAATCCACCAAATGCAATTAAATTCAATTTGTTCTACTAGTTCAATGATCATATCAAGTGAATTATGTCTAGATCAATAATTCATTAATTACCATTACATTATTGGAGAAATTCAAAATCATTCATTACTGGATCGAATAAGAAATAACTAGATCAACCATAAATTTAACATTTAATTCACTCCATAATGCCTAGCAATCAAATCTGACTCAATCATGCCACTAAATCCATAATGTGCGTAATTAATTTATCCATTTTCACTAGTACTTATCTGAAGGATCAAGTCAACCATATGTTGGAGGACCAAGTCAAATGAACTATTGTAGTGCTTTACCAAGGAAAAGTTCTTTAATTTAGGCTCGAGGTAATCATTTTTGCACCTATAGGATAGCATTTTTGGCATTAAACTACCATCATGTAACAATATACACAGTTTAACCATGGAAAGACTACAATACTATGAAAGTGTCACTTTGTGAACAGAGGAAGACCCCATCATTGCTCCAAGACTTGCAAAGCTCAAATTTTTTTACCCATATTTGCTGCTAACTTGCTTCCAACCTTTACTTCACCATGTAAAGAACATGTACAACCTCTACTAGCCTATCCAACACTTAATTCTGACAATAATTCATTAGGATCACAAGGGCCACTACCAGCAAGTTGACATCAATTCCAACATGCTAGCCAACCTAATACCAACATAATTCTCATCAAAATCCAAATAAACTTTTAGGTATTTATATCTATATTAAATAATAACAAATAAAATAAATTAATGAGGGATGTTGAGTCCAGAACATTACCTTCTGTTATTCGTGCTCAATAAGTAAAACTAGGAATATCAAATTCAAAGATGTAGGGTTCTACAATACTCCCCTTATAGAAATGAATATGACCATAGAGTCAAGTAAACATAAAATAAATGACAATTATACTTTTACATTTTTTATATTAATTCCCAAGTATCATCATCTTATGATTAGTTTTACAAATGGACCTCATCCAAATTTATAAATCCCCCCTAGGTGTTGCTACTTATTATCAATGATTACCAACATCTTGATGGTAATTCCATTTTATTCATATATAAAACATTGAAATCCAATTCATGGTTGGGATCAAGCACATATTTATTAATTAAGGATACATGAAAAAAATTATGAACACTCATGCAATCCCAAAACCAATTTATCAGGAATGAAACCCACTAAAAATATGAGCTGAAAGAGTCCACAATATATTGGTGCTAGTTTATTCCATCTCGAGCATAACTTTTTTTTCGCTCTAAATCTAAGGAACACCACCTCACCAAATTCATTCCATTTATTTAACTTAAATTCTAGACATTAAATTGTCAACATGGGGGTGTAATATTATGAGATAATAACAATGTGTTGTGCATATTTTAGGACATGAATGGTATTTATAATCTATGATAAATACTCTTTGAGATTATAATCACATTTTTTAAAGAAATATTATACTTAAAAATGAAAATAACTAAGAAGGAAGTCCACACAGATCTCATTCACTAGATGGTAAAATCAAAGAAATGTTTTTTTGGAATAGAGGACAATCTTTAATTTAAGAAATATTCCTAAATGTTTCTATAGTTTTGTATGAAATAAATATAATTTCCTAAGTTGAACAAGACTTATTATTTCATAGCTACCATAAAATGAAATCACACGTGAAAATATTTAAAAGTAAATCAAGTTGTCAATGCATAAAATTCATGAGAGATATCTTATCATTGAGTTGACAACATATAGGTTCTTGACGCAAATGTTGCAACATTTTGCTACTATTATGTTAATGTTTTCATGCAAAAAATAGATAATACATTTAATATCTCAAACCTTTAATGAGATATATCATCTCGTCATAAGAGTACCACACAGCAAAGCATAAGCAATGAAAATAGATTAAATAAAATAGCTTTTCAATAATAAATCCAAAGGGAATGAGTTATAGACTAACTATAATTATAAATGCTACACTATAAGGTAAATAAGAAAAGAAACATGGGTTGAGTTCCAGGGATCTTATAACATGTGGCACACCACTTGAAAAATCTACAATACCATGATCAAACCATGCACAATTTGTCTCTAAACATGAGCATCGACTTGCTATATTAATAAAAATGGAGTTCAGTAATACACAACAAATTATCTTTGTATAAAATACTGATCTATCAATATTTAAAATCTTTAAACAAAATTATAATGGTAATTACAATAATTAGAAACCATATTACAATATTTTTTGTTTGTGTTTATATAAATTATTCATTATACAAAATGACACACAGGTGGACTCTTTTGAATCCCTTTCTTCACATGTTGAAAAAATTGAGTATACATTCCAAAGGGAAAATAGGGTAGTCTACAATATAGATAGATAAAATAAGGCCACGATAAAATTAAGTGGTGTGAGAATAGCATGAATCATTTCCTACAACTTGATCCATTTTCTAGAGACACAATCCTTAGCATAGTTTGACCACAAGTTTGAACCAAAAACAACACATACTTTATCTAACCTTGAACTAATGTAAGGGATATAGAAGTATCTCGAGGCATCTAATGGAAAAAACCCATGTCTTTTTTTTCTTTAGAGGTGCGCAAATATGCCAAACAAAGAGGTGGGTTATTGTATCCTAAGTGGGTTATAGGACCTGAATTGGTTAAACTATCATTAATAGTGAGTTAAATTTTTAATCCTTATAACTCATGAAAAATAAAGGAAAAGTCAATAACTAAACAACATAATTACCTTCTATCCCTTCAAATGAATTTTCCATGGAAAGTGTAAGATAAAGGAACAATAATGAGATAAAAGGAAAGGTTTATATGATAGAATGGGCATAAATAACAATGTAAAGGGCGTCAAATTAGAGCCCTAACAAATATGCCATTCCTAAGATTTGTTTTACTCACATCAAAAGATATGTGGTTGATGTCTTGATACAAAACCTATTCAAAACTAAGAAAACACTTGGTTGGTGCTTCAATTGTGTCATTGGGTTCTAATTGACATATTTACATTGACCCCTTGTCTCTTCTTATTTACTCAAATTTTATTTCCGATGTCTTGTTAGGCAATGCCATATATTGATTTTATTTGTTCCACATTTTGGAAGGCTTAAACAACTTTTTTATATCTTCCTATCACTTCCTAAATTTTCCTTTGCAATCGAGAACATTTTCCTTTATAATTATGTTCTCACTCTTCACATATATATCTAGAATATTACTTTCTTCAATCCCATCATTCATATTTTCAATGTTTTTGTTTTTATTCTTTAGTTTGTAAGAGACAAACTTTCTTTCAGCAGTAGAAGACATGGTTTTTTTTAATAGGCTCATAGTAATCTATGTTATTTTCAAATTCATTGGACATTAGCATTGATGGCCCAATGGAGTCAAGGTATTGGTATACAAAATTATTAAGTGCTAAGTATTTAGTTGTAAGCTTCTTTGGCAAGGGTGTTGCATAATTATTTTTCTATACATGATGATGCTCAGTTGGGATTGGCTCAATGTGCAAGTGCAAAATTTTGGTGGAAATGGAGTAGTTGGTGATGGAGGATCTACAATTTGCCTTGGAGGCTTATTTTTTTCCATACTCCTAGTTATTCTCCTAGGGATGAATATTGTGGATGTCATTGATTGTCCATATCTCTCTTTGGTTCTCTTAGAGCTTACTCCACAAATAATAAATCCTTCAACCTCATGTAGACTATGGTCTTCATTTTCATTGTTATCATTTTACTCATAGAAAATATTCACTACCTAGAAGATATCCTCTTATGAAATACCTACATTTATGAATTTATTTCAAACTAGGAATGCATCTTAATCATTTCTTCTCCTATTAAATTCCTCCATGATTAAAATTTTAATTAATTTTTTATGATATAAAGTATGACTAAAATTCCTATGGTTTTTTTGTACGTGCTTTTCCATTCCACCTAGGCTTTTACAAAATTAAAAGATATAATTCAAATTATCATTAGTTGCAAAGTGGAGGATGAAATGGATATGGTAGAGGAAAGTAACTCCACACCTCCCTTAACATTATATAGACTTCTACAAAATAATAGAAAATATATCGACTTCACCATAATCCAAGCATGGAGTACACCCTTTCTCCAATTCAGGCTCTATTCTGTAGAGCACAAAAATCAAGTCCACACACCTTATTTGATTTTATTTTTCTTGTACCAATGCTCCCATGTTTGAGGTAGTCTATTGGCTTGGTCCGTGGAATCCTCTGACATTGTCATAACCATGTTTCCCACATGAATGATTTTACCATTAAACCTTTCTAAAAATGACTTCGTGACAAAGTTTTTATGCCCATGAAATTTCTTGAGGAGTGGTAACCACCCTGCAGCACTAGGTATGGGATTATTGACATTATACTCAAGGCCTACTTCCAAGGATTCCATTGACCATGATTCCTGCATAACTATAATAATGTTTCCCATGAATCTACAATTCTCTATATTTGAGGTCTGTTGAGACACTTTTATTTGAATAATTTTCATTCTTGGTTAGGTAACAAAAGCTTTGGGATTGTTGATTGGGTGGTGCAGAAGCTAAAAAAAAAAATCATTTGAAATCTACAATCAATTCAAAATTAGGGGAATCATGATGATGGGTGGTTGAAAGAGCATTCATGTACACAAATTATGAGAGTGGTAATCACACTATTAAATGGTAATTTTGAAGGGTGGTTATGTAATAGGAAACTTAAAATGATATGTGTGAGTAGCATATATAATAGGGGTAGAGTAAAGGTGTAAAAAAATATATATATAAGGGTGTAAGAAAAATCATATATCCATATTATAATGAGCTCAAAGACTTTTTGTTTAATATCTTTTCATGTTTCTAATAAACTAGAATAAATTCAAAGTTAATTCTTTATTCAATTTTACCTTAACCAAATGATCCATGATGAAGTTGCTAGAAATGATAATGAGAAGGGATAGACCTTGTAACAATTGTATTATAATGTTGAACTAACTTGCATGTTGATGCTAAAGTTGACCACATGTACACGTGGAGGCTAACCATTGTGCCAAATACAAGACAAAAATGATCGATGTTGCCAATGAAAACCTAAGAGGCAAGGGAGAGAAGAGATTATAGTTCCTTGGGAGGCTCTAGACCTTTATCCTAAACCCAATTGTCATTATATACACTTATTGGAAAGATACATTTAAACAAGTTTGTTATGGTTCATCCTGTAACTGATATAGAGATCATGTAATTATGGAAGACAATGGTTACCAGACCCCACAAAGGTTACAAGAAATACTATAGTTGCGAAAATGTGATTTTTGAAGTTTTCATTAAGTTTCATCATTTGCAGAATCATTGCTCTTGAAACACTAAATAATTTTCAAGAATAGAGAGAGATCAAGAATTTTGTTTTGATAGTAGTGATGGCTCTAAAAATTTGATATTTATTTATTAGTATAATTGAATCAACTACAAATATTGATAACTAAATGACTGTAAATGACAGTATAATTTTATTTTTTATTCCATGGAGGCCTTGAAGAAGTTGATGCAAGAAAATTAAATGTAGTAGAGATGGATGATAACTATCAAGGAGTCAATGGCCAAAATTGGCAGCATCAAAATTTGGGAAGCCACCTAGTGAGAGCCTCAATTAGTCTCCTTTCCATTTGGGATGATGCTTTATACTAGACGAATGGGCCCAAACACCCTTGTGGAAATTTCTTCAATGAATATTATTAGATAAAAGTTGTAAATATAGGATTGACTCTAAACTAAGTATAATATTATATAGCCTTGGACCTTGGTACTCTAAATATGTGAAAGTGGAAAATAGCAAAGCAACAAGAAATATGGATTTTTATATTGAGAGATCGGAGATTCCTCCACATTAGACACATTTAAGTGTTGATGTTTCAAGTATATAACAAGACTCATCGTCAAGACAAAGGTCAAGGAAGAGAAACGGAAAATGATCGCTATAAATATGCATGAAGGGAAGAAAGAAATCGCCAAAATTGTAAACAAAATGATTAGTTTAATTAAATATTTAATTGAATTAATTCATAAATAATATTCACATATGAATTTCTTATCTTTGTGCTTAAAACTGGAAGAAACAATAAATTGGTTGTGACTTATCTAATCAATCAATCATGAACATAAAAATATTTTATGATTCCAATGAAATGATTAGAGAAAAATAAATTCAAATAGTAGTACCAAGTTATTTTTTCTTTGCTGAAACATGGAATAAAAAATGGTCCAGTGCATATACTGAGAAAGAACTGACTCATAATAGTGTAATTGGGCCTTTCCTTACAAAAATTCAGAACCCCCTGCCTAATGCTTCAATTATGCTTAAATATTTTTTTACAAATGTAGATAGGGTAGTTTGTCCCCCTAATTTTCCTCAACAAATTACAAACAAAAATATTTAAAATTGAAAGTTGTTACAACATACGAACTGAAAATAACTTTTCAACTTGATGGAGCAACTATTGAAGAAGTACTATTGACTGATTTCCATTGATTTTATAATTCTAGAATATCTATTAACTTAGGAGGAGGTTTAATTCATATTTAATCGATATTTGTATACATGTGTTTACAATGCATTCAACATCTTCACCTTTTTCGATATTTTTTCCTCTAAATAGTTCATACTCAATCTCTCGAGGTGGAGGTTCTAGGTCTATGAATGGATTTTAATCCACTTATGATTTTGATTGTTGATTGGCCTCGCATGTCAATGTTTCTTCTATTGTAGGATTAACTTGAAATACCACAAATTTATATGCTTTCACTTATTATATGTCTTTGATATTTTAAGTTTCCTACCACAGGCCTTGGATTTTCCAATAGAGTTCTACCTTATTGTCCTCTTGTTATGAATTTTAGTGCTATGAAGTTATTTTTTGAAGGCTATTTTTATCTAAAATTAATGCTCTAACTTTCTCTTTAAATCTACCTCTATTGTCTCTATCCCTATTTATACATAACCATCATATATTTTAGAAACAAAGAGATAGAAAACTCACTAGAGTGAATGTATGAGGTTGCTACATTTTATAAAATTTTGAAGTGAGGTCATTTTTACATCTTATTGTTTGTTGATAGCCAAATGTGACTTCATCAATTGTGATACCACCTATTCAGAGTCCCAAGTTAGACCCTTTTCCATTGAAAATGGTGGTTCCAACTGGTTTAATTTGGTCTAGTTACCCGCAAGGTGATGCTTAAGTGGAAATGAAAAAGAAATGGATGGAATTGAATTTATTATTACAACAAAAAAAAGACTAATAAAAACTAATGTAATAATTAACTAATAATATATTCTACCCAGGTATTATAATGCATATGTGATACAAATATAACACTACAAGAATGAAAATAAATATTTTCAAGATATAACGTTTATAAGCACAATTGAAAAATATTAATTTGATTAAAAAATTAATCAAATTAATTTTGAACATAAACACATATTTAATAGTGTTAAATAATTCAATGTACTGGAAAAAATAAATATCCATACATCAATAGTGATTATTGTTCAATCGATGAAAACAAGGTACAAATAATAATGCTTCAATTAAAATATATCAATTCCACTAAAGATAAATAGAAAGTAGAGAAGATAGAAGTACCAAATCTTCTTGTAGTCTTTAATGCATGCTAGAATAAAAATGGTTCAGATATATTAATATAAAGGACTTAAGAACAAAAGTGTAACATAATTTCCTATAGCAAAATTCAAAACCCTTTCCATGAGTTTGAAGGTCATATAAATAGTTTTCCTTACAAAAGAAACAGAGAAACTAAGTCTTCGATATATCCTCAACTAATCCTAAAGAAACTTGCATAAAATAGAAAATAGTTACATGTTGACAATAAAAGATTAAATTGGATGACTTTTAGTTGATTTTGAGCTAGTTTTTTGTTTTTGATGTCGATCGATATCTAGAAGGGGTGCCAGCTCTTGTGGAGAATGAGGATTTATATTTAGTTGAAAAGTGAAGATAAAATATTGGAGAGGTGGAAACATTTTAATTTTTAACTCTGTGAGAGTCTTGAGGACTCGCTAATGATCATGACAATTAATTAAGAGCTACAAATTTAGCTCAATATTTGACCATGAGCATTAATTAAGAGCTACCAATTTAACTCAATATTTACCTTTGATAAATTTTCAATATTTTTACCAAATTTTGTCCTGTCATCCATCCAATATTTTTACAATGCTTCTATATATAGAAATGCATCTTCTTCATAACTTGAAATTAACCTTTCCTCCAAAAGAGGGAGGGTAATGGATTTTATAATAGAGATTGAGAGTTCATGAGTCTCAGTCACCAATTTTTTTGCCACACATGTCTTATTTTTCCAACTCCCAAGAATAATGGATTGTTCCATTACATCAATCTTCCAAAGGTTTGGCTGCAATCATATTTTATCTTCTTTCCACTCTAAGAGATCATTAAGATATTTTTTAGCCTCATCATACTTAAATTGCATATCAAATAACTCATCAACTAAGGAATAAATCAACTTGAATTGCAGCTATATCAAACTTAAGTTATCATGAAAAACTTGTTATTGTTTCATAAGTTGTGAATTGAGTTCAAGGGATTCATGTTTGAACTCTTTCAAATAAAAATATTCATCTTTTGCTTGTTCGAGGACTTTTCGTAATTATTTTAGTTGATCGTCCCACTGTTTTATCTCTTTGGAGTGCTAGATATTAATTAGCTTGACCTGCATTTTAGCCTATGTTTGATATTTAGCAACCTGATGTTATAGCTATTGTATCCTAACCTCTTTTTCTTGAAAAAACTGCTTAACTTGAGCTACTTTATCAATGGTAGTTGAGGCATATGCCCCTGCATACTAAGATGGTCCTTGGAACTATTCATGAGGGGTTGTAGAAGTACTTTTCTAGTATAGTTCCAAGGAAATACAATTTGGAGGAGATATTTCATTTTCTTCTTTCCTTTTCCTCTTGTTGTTCCTAATCACAACCAGATTGTATTCAAGATGATAAAACACTTTGATTGGGGTAATTTCGTCAATATTCAATTGAATTTCTAAGGTAGGGTGATCAAGAATCACTTCTATGTTAACCAGAGTGTTGAGAGGAGTCTTTGCAATGGGATTTGAGTGGGAAAGAGTAGTATGTGTGGATTCAAGGGTTGCATGGATTGTCTGCTAAGTGAGAAAATTTGAAGCATTATCTCTAATATTTTTTTTTTCCTTCGTTGTATTATCTGTATTTGATATTTTTTCTAAGTATGACTTCCATTCCTTGTTGATATCATTAACCAAGAAATTTATTGAAGTTTATTGAGCTGTTGAAGAAACTAGCATTGGTGTGGATACCTGAGGCAATTACTGTGAGATAGATTTGATATCCTTTCCTACAAAACCATCTCCCTCTGTAAGCATGAGTAAATTCATTAGTAGTGGATATCTTCTATAATCTATGGAGACAATCAAATGTTGAAAATTGTCGAGAGACAATTGCTTATCCTTGAAACAAGTTGACTCATAAGTTGAGGTGTTAGGTCCCTATATTACTAGTATAGTACCTTATTGTTGTTAGTGTAACCCCTTTATTGTTATTATTGTACCCTTGTAACCCCCATTCTGTTATTATTGTGCCCCTAAATTATTATTGTTAGGTCGGCTAGGATTACATTGTGGCCCATTGGGATTACATTATGGCCCCATGGACTCCTATATATAGAAAGGAGGTTTTGTAAATTGAATCATCCAAGAATTGTTCATTCATGTAATGTATTGGAGGTTGCCCCCTCGAAGTGGCTCATTTCTAAGGCGTGAATATCTCTTTTCTTCTCTCTTTGGAGTTGGTTACACAACATTTGGTATCAGAGCTTTGGGATTCTAGGGTTTCGCTGCTCCAAACAGGTCATCGTGGCATTTTCGCTATAAATTTTTTTCTACGAAGCTTCAGAAGCTGAAATTTTTAGAGTGCGAAGCTGAAATCTTGAGGAAGGTTTTCTAAAAATTTCAGATCTTGGTTCGCAATATTTGAGGAGATATCATCTGTGGAAGTTAGGTATTTTTTCAGGCTCATAAACAGGTCATCGTGGAAATTGCACTATAAAATTTTTTGTACGAAGTTTCAGAGTCTGAAATTCATTTGGTGCGAAGCTGAAATCCGGAGGAAATTCGTCAAAAAATTTCAGAGCTTGGTTCGCAATATTTTTGGAGATATGATCTGTGGAAGGTAGTGCTTTTTCAGGCTCCTGAATTGCATCTCAAAGAGGTGATCGTGGGAAAAATTCAATAACTCTCTCTCTGGGCATTGGATTGAAGTGCCGTAAAAAGTGGTCGCAAGTACACAGACTGAAGTTTCTGGGCTATCAATTTCAGAGACAAATGACAAAACAGTGACACGTGGAAAGTCGTACAAGTTCGCTCTACTAAACCAGTCCAGAATTAGGTCATTGTGGGAGATTGGAAACAACTTTGTCTTGGAGAATCCAAATCAGGTCAGACCTGTGGAATTTGAAAGAAGCTTCAGAGATCTACTACAGGGCTGAATTTCAGATATCGAAGATTTTCAACTACAGAGATAATTCAATTTCAATATCGAGCTCTTAAAAGCTAGTAAAAGGTGTGTATTTTTTTCCGAATTGCATAAGTCTTGTTTGAAGAATCAAGTTGAATTGATTCCAAGGGCATCTTGTAGAATAGATATCAATATTGGATTCTAAAATGGCCCCTAAAAAGAATTCAACACCCATCAAGCCTTCCGAAGGCTCTACCATGACTCATGAAGATGAAGAATTGCAACATGATCTATCAAAATTACAAGAACAAGTGCAACAAATTTCACTCTCGCAAAGAGCAGCAAAAAATGAAATGGAAGTTTTGAAGAAAGGTGTGGAAGTGAAGATGGATGGTTTGAAGAAAGGCATGGAAGCTAAGATGGATGGCGTGGAAGTAAAAATGGAAGGTTTGAAGAAAGGCGTGGAAGCTAAGATGGATGGCGTGCAAGCTAATATGGATGGAATGGAAGCTAAGATGGATGGCATGGAAGTGGGCATGGAAGCTAAGATGGATGACATGAAAGACAACATGGAAAACATGAAGAATGATCTAAAAGCAGACATGGAAGGCTTGATGATAAGCTTAAAACAAGAAATGATTCCTAATGGCGGAAATATATTAGAAGATCCTTATGATGAGAAAAAAATAAATGTTAATCGTGATTTCATAAACTCTAATGTTGGCGGGAAGAACCACCATATTCCAAAAATGGATATGAGGAAGTTTGATGGAAAGGATTCTGTAACATGGATACTATAGATGGAGCAATATTTTGATCTCCATAATGTGAAAAACACACAAAAGGTACGCATTGCAACTTTACATTTAGAACAAAATACATTTGTATGGTATCGATGGCTTTGCTCTAGTAAAAAATTTTTCACTTGGTCAATTTTTACGAAGGAAATGATAACACATTATGAGGATACAAAGAGCAACACCTTCTTTAGCCAATTGATAAATCTCAAACAAAAGGGTTTGGTGGGGCAGCACATTGAGGACTTCCAAAAATTGAATATAAGGGTAACTGATATTCCAGAGGAACACAGGATTGATCTCTTCATAGGCACTTTAAAGGATAACATCCAACATGAAGTTCGCGTTTTGGAACCTGATTCATTGGAGAAGGCATTCGGGTTGGCAAGAAAAGTTGAATGTAAAATTATGGCGACAAGGAAGCCTACCACTCAATTCTATAAAGAAGGAAGTGTTGCTACGCCTAGATTTCCACAACCTACAAGGTTGACACCACAACAATTGGAAGAAAAAGAGCAAAAGGGCTTTGCTATAGTTGTGATAGCAAATACACTAAAGGTCATAAGTGTGCTGAGAAGAAATTATTTTACATAGATTGTGAAGAGGAAGATGAAAATGAACAAGAAGAGGATATACACCAGGAACCAACCCTAGAAGAGGAAGAAATGAATCTGACCATATCGTGTAATGCACTGGAAAGAATTACCACTCCTCAAACTCTCAAGATAGAAGGAAAAATCAAGAAGAAAAAGGTAATAGTGTTGATTGATTCAGGTAGCACCCATAATTTTATTCATTGTAAGGTAGCCAAGGAATTAAATTGTTTCCTATACCCAGCACGAGAATGTCAAGTGATGGTTGCAAATGGAGGAACTATAAATTGCTCTGGAAAATGCCATAATATCAAGCTAACCATGGGGGAATGTGTATTGACTAGTCCAATGCTTTCCATTCCTATGGGAGGTGCTGATGTTGTACTAGGAGTACAATGGTTACGATCTTTGGGGACGGTAGCTTTTAATTTTCAAGAACTTTTCTTGAAATTTTTTTCAGAAGGAAAGGAAGTTGAATTACGGGGTATTGCGGGGAAGCCAGGAGGGATAATAAGCTCTAATGTCATGACAAAGCTTCTAAAGAAAGAACAGCGAGGCGTAATTGCACAATTATGCTCACTAGAAGTTCCAACATCAAAATCATCTATTTCTGCAGATCTTCAACAAGTCTTGGACAATCATTCCAAGGTGTTTGAAACTCCCAAAGGACTCCCACCTATTCGTGATCATGATCATGCTATTCATTTGATTCCAGGAAGTGTTCCTCCAAACATCAGGCCTTATAGATATCCTTACTTCCAAAGAGCGAAATTGAACGTATGATTGCAGAAATGTTAGAGGCGGGTATAATTCAACCTAGTCAAAGTTCTTTCTCTGCTCCTGTAGTATTGGTACACAAGAAGGATGGATCATGGCCAATGTGTCCAGATTATAGGGAGCTCAATAAGCTCACCATTAAAGATAAATTTCCCATTCCTGTGATTGATGAATTATTGGATGAATTACATGGAGCAATTTATTTTACCAAGTTGGATCTTCGTTCAAGATATCATCAAATTAGAATGAAGACTGAAGATATTCCAAAAGCAGCATTTCGAACTCATGAGGGTCATTATGAATTTTTGGTCATGCCTTTTGGCCTTACCAATGCACCTTCTACATTTCAAGGGTTGATGAATTCCATTTTCAAACCCTTCCTTAAGAAATTTGTGCTAGTATTTTTTGATGATATACTAATCTACAACAGGTCTTGGAAGGATCATGTTGAACATGTTGACAGGGTGCTCAAACTATTGCAGGAGAAACAATTATATGCAAAAACATCCAAATGTTTCTTTGGAGTACAAGAGGTGGAATATCTGGGTCATATTGTATCTCATGAGGGTGTTAAAGTAGACCTTAACAAAATTAAAGCCATTAAGGAATGGAAAGTCCCCACAACCATAAAGAAGTTGCGAGGATTTCTCGGGTTAACAGGGTATTATCGCAAGTTTGTTAAGAATTATGGGAGAATAGCAGCACCTCTAACAACATTATTGAAGAAAGATGCATTTTCATGGACTCTGGAAGCAACTAAGGCCTTTGAACGTCTTAAAGAGGCAATGTGCCTAGCACCGGTCTTAGCTACGCCAGACTTCACAAAAACCTTTATTGTGGAATGTGATGCCTCAGGAAATGGAATTGGTGCAGTTTTAATGCAGGAAGGAAGACCCATTGCTTTTGAAAGTCGTCAAATCAAAGGAAAGTATTTACAGAAACCTATTTATGAGAAGGAAATGTTAGCAATACTGCATGCACTAAAGAAATGGCGAACTTACCTAATGGGAAGACACTTCAAGGTAAAGACTGATCATGATAGTCTTAAACACTTTTTGGAACAAAGACTATCTTCAGAAGAGCAGCAAAAATGGGTCACAAAGATGTTGGGTTATGACTTTGAAATAATCTACAAAAAGGGAAAGCTTAATGTTGTTGCGGATGCACTCTCAAGAAAGAATGAAGAGGTGGAAGCATTGCTTTGTGCCATTTCTATTATCCAACCAGATTGGATAACTGAAGCAAGAGATGAATGGAAGAAGGAAAAAGATGTATGGACACTCATTCAAAAGTTGCAGCAAGATCCTAGTACATCTGATACATTTAGTTGGAAAATGATTCCTTATGGTACAAAGATCACTTATATCTTTGAAAGAATTCCCAACTAAAACAAAAGATTCTTCTGGAATTGCACACTTCTCCTTTAGGAGGACACTCAGGATTTTTAAAAACTTACCACAGGGTGAAGAAAGAATTTTTTTGGGATGGCCTTAAATCTGATATTCAAAAGTTTGTGGCGGAATGTTTGGTTTGCCGGCAGAATAAAGTGGAAACAATTAAGACCCCGGGACTTCTACAACCTTTATCCATTCCAAGTCAACGTTGGGAGGAGATTTCAATGGATTTTATCACGGGTTTACCTAAGTCTGAAGGAAAGAGTGTCATCATGGTGGTAGTTGATAGACTTACCAAGTATGCACACTTTTGTGCATTATCTCATCCATTTAAAGCAAGTACGATTGCTACTACATTTATGGACAGAATTCAAAAGCTACATGGAAGCCCAAGGGTTATTGTGAGCGACAGAGATCCCATTTTTACTGGAAATTTTTGGACAGAGTTATTTTCTTGTTTGGGTACTCAATTAGCTCATAGCTCATCTTATCATCCTCAATCTGATGGTCAAACTGAGATAGTAAATAAATGTTTGGAAGGATATCTTCGTTGTTTTGTATCTGATAAACAAACGCAATGGGTCAAGTGGTTACCTCTCGCTGAATGGTGGTATAACACTTCCTTCCATACTGCAGCAAAAATGACCCCATTTATGGCACTTTATGGATATCATCCACCATCGATCACATCATCTTTAAGGGAAAATTTGAAGGTTCAAGCGGTGGAAGATCACGTCGAGCATCAGCAAGAAGTTCTCCAACTCTTAAAGGATAACCTGAATTTGGCACAAAATCGAATGAAACAACAGGCAGATCAACATCGCGGCGAGAGAAGTTTTGATGTAGGAGATTGGGTATTTTTACGGCTACAACCATACAAACAAATGTCCCTCAAGCAAGCTAAGAAGGATAATAAATTATCGCCAAAGTACTATGGTCCTTACAGGGTGTTGCAAAAGATTGGTACTATGGCATACAAATTGGAGCTTCCTGCTTCTTCGCGAGTACATCCAGTTTTCCATGTTTCATGCTTAAAGAAGGTTATAGGAGAAAATCTTCCGGTTCAAACAATATTGCCAGAACTTGATGAGGAAGGAAAAATCATATTGGAACCAGAAGCGGTCATGGAAACAAGAACTCGACAACTACGGAATCGATCAATTTCAGAGTATCTCATCGAGTGGAAGAACTTACCCACTGAAGATTCTACATGGGAGGATGAGAATTTTATACAGAAGCACCCAGAGCTACTCAAGTGTTGAGGACAACACTTTTTTGAAAGAGAGGGGCATGTTAGGTCCCTATATTACTAGTATAGTCCCTTATTGTTGTTAGTGTAACCCCCTTATTGTTATTATTGTACCCTTGTAACCCCCATTTTATTATTATTGTGCCCTTAAATTATTATAGTTAGGTCGGCTAGGATTACATTGTGGCCCACTAGGATTACATTATGGCCCCATGGACTCCTATATATAGAAAGGAGGTTTTGTAAATTGAATCATCCAAGAATTGTTCATTCATGTAATGTATTGGAGGTTGCCCCCTCGAAGTGGCTCATTTCTAAGGCGTGAATATCTCTTTTCTTCTCTCTTTGGAGCTGGTTACACAACATGAGGTCTCGAAAAAAAAATCATCATACTAATTGTGCTCATGAGTGTAACCTCTGATAAATTCTTTTTTGCCTGCATTTTTAGCGACTTGGGAAGGATCGTAAGAAATGGCAGGAATAGTGGTGAGTCTTAACTCATTTAGGGCTAAAAATTCCATTTCTAAATGTTGATAATTAGCAAGGGTGAAAAGGCCAACATGTAAAGGGAATCTATGCTGAAACGTTTTGGAAGATTTTTTAAGCTCAAGGGTAATCCCAGTTCCCATGGTCTAGTATGAAATTTATCTTGATAGAAGTTTATCCAATACATAGAGAGGTAGGACATGTGGATAAACATTGCTTCCCCAAAATCTGATATAGGTGCAAAATTTCTTCAGTAAAAAAACCTCCAATTATTAATAAATAGTCAAGGGCTTCAAGAGACATCCTTGAAATTTTGGAAATGAAAATAGCTCAATAAATAAGGAATCATGAAAAGATGGAAAATTTGGTAAAATTGGTCGAAGTAATTCTCTTCCTAGATAATATTATCATATATGTGGATGGGAAGCGGATTGGAAAATTTCAACTTTCATCCCATGCATGTAAATTCAAGGGAGAAATAAATGGCATCCATGATATATGTTAACATATAAAAATATGGGATACTAGTGATAGTATTTTCTGACTAGAAATGTAGAATATGATTTCCATGTTGTTTGATAAAATTAGAGTCTAGTCAAATATAGTCGTGAGAGACCTCTCTAATAAGAGGGACCCACTTTATTAGAAATGGAGAAACATTTTGTTTGGCATATAAATGACAAATCATAAATGCAATGTAAGAAAAGGGGGATGTAAGGGAAGCAATTAAATATTTTCCTTAACACTCTTCTTTGAATTTATTGGGGTTACACATCCATCCTCTAATCATTTTGGTAAATACGATTTGTTCCCCTCATATTCCTTCTTAACAAACTATTACACAAACTTAGCATTATATACAAATTTGGAATAAGGAAAATGATACATAACATGAATGCTTTCAAGCTTGAAAGAACCAATTGTGATGACTCTATGGGTAAAAACAAGTTTTTCACTAATATCTACTTCCTTCCTCACCCAACACATCATATATGTGTGTAGAAATAGCGTCAGGTGCGCTTCAACCTTATGGAGTTGAGAGCTCATAACGTCACTAATTATTGGTGCATAATTGCTACTACTGTTGGTGTGTCTTTCGGCCCTTCTATAAATTCCTCTTCAAACAACTGCTAAATGGTATTCTAAGATGTTGAATCAGAATCTGTTGTTTATATTGTATCAAAAAATGGGAAAGCATCTAATATGTCTTTGCTAATCTCCTCTTTTAAGGGTCTTACTAACCATTGTACATGAGCTTTCTTCATTCATTTGGCCATAGTATCCTTTGTATGGGTGCTTCTTTGATTTAACAGACAATATCGAGGGTAAGAAGAGTTTACCGAGAATAGAACACATAAATCATAAAAAGGGTTAAATCAAACTTAAAACATTGTAAAAATGCAATAAATGTACACATCATGGTCATATACTGTAACAAGAAATGCATTAAAATTACAATGTGTGGCTTTTGATTAGTAATTCATAACGGGAGAGTTTACTTGTATATATGCCGCAATTTCATTGGGTAGAAATGACAGCTGGAAGATGATGTGTCAGCTTATGTCATCCCATCAATTGAACCTTGGAAGGTATAGAAATATGGATTACATATTATGTGAGTTGGAAATTATGACCAATCGACGTTCGAGGTATGTGCATTCATGTGAGGCCTAAATACGCCATCTCGCTAAATGGATCCTGGCATGATGAAAATATGTATTAAGTAAAGCATCAGGGTCTATGCATTGGGCCATGTGTCAAGCAACATTATCATAAGCGTGTGAGCATTTAAAAGCTACATGCACCATGTATAACAAGAATACCGAAGCCTGATTAAAATAATTCTCATCCATGGTGGTTCTAAGTCAAAAAGGTTTTCATTTTATTTATTTTATTTGATAATACAAATCTATTAAATAAAAATGGTTTTATTAAGGTTTTCACTTGTTAAGATTGAAAATTTAAGAAAAACAAAGGGTCCCAATTTCTATTATGGCTAAATTTAAATCAGGTTGTTTGGCACAACATTGTCACTGTCTCACTAAATCTAGAAATTTGATTTAAAAGGAAAATTTAAAAAAGAAAGAATTTTTAGACAACAATTCTAATATTTAAAATAGACAATAAAGATAAGTCAAAAATGTACTAATCTATTTTAGCATCTCCTTAGAAATGGTGCCAAAAATGTCAATCAATATAGCTAACATAAATCCTAGATATAAAATCATCAATATAGGAATATAAGGGTGCAAGGGTGCACAATTGCAACATAATAACACTATATGTGCATAGTTTAGTACATTAATGGAGTTTATAACATATGAGCAAAAATATCTAAGATTATAATCACATGTTGCAATAAGAGTATACTTCAAAATAAAAATAACAAAGAAGGAAGGCCATATAAATCTCGTTCACTCTATGCTAAACTTAAAGATATGTTTTTTTAGGCATAGAGGACAATCATTCATTCAACAAATATTCAGAAATGTCATTGTACTTGTGTATGAAACAAATATTTTTTCCAAACTCTAATGAGACTTATTCTTCTATAGTTATTGGTGAATGAAAGCACATATGAAATTATTGAAAAATAAATCAATTTAGTCCATAAAATTCACGAAATATATGGTATCAATGGGTTGACAACATAGATGTTCTTGATGCATAGGTTACCATATTTCAATGCTATTAAGTTAGATTTTTTATGCAAAAAAAAAAAAAATACAATGTGTCTCTCAATTGAATGATACATTTCATCTCTACAAAAGAGTAACACACAACAAAGCATGAGAAACTAAAAAAGAGTAAACAAACTAGCTTGCCAATATGAATTTTAAATAAAATGAGTTACATAATAACCATAATTGTAAATGATGTGCTACAACAAAGAGAAACGAAGAAATATGGGTCGAGTTGAGGGTCCCTCCTAACCAATGTCATGGTACTTAAAAAAACTATATCACCACGATTAAACTACGCACAAGTTGTGTTAAAACATAAACATCAATTGCTTATATTATTTGAAAAGGAGTTGAGTGATACATAAAAAATGCTATGTGTATCAAACAATGATATCTATATCTAAAAAATATTTAAAATAAATTACAAAGGTTTTTACAATAATTAGCAAACATGTTACAATGCTTTCATGTGGGTTTATATAGATTATTCATGGTACAAAATGGTGCACAAGTAGAATCTATTGAGGACCCCTATTTAACACATTAAAAACATTGAGTATACATCCTAAACAAAAAAATAAAGTATTCAGGTGATATTTGGGTAAAATTATACCATGATTGAATTAGGTGGTGTGAGAATAGCATGGACCATTTCCCACAACTTAATATGTTCACTTGACACATTTTCCTTAGCACATTTTTACCACAAGTTTAATTTTTTAAAAACACATACTTTATTTTATCTAGAACTACTATGATGGACATAGAAGCACCTCGAGGCATCCAAGGGAAAACTCATGGCTTGATTTTCACTTTAAAGGTGCAAAAATTTCTGATAATGGGGCAGGTTTCCAAATCTTATGTCGGTTACAAGATGTGAACTGGTTAAACCATCATGAGTAGTAAATCAATTTTTAATCCTTCTAACTCATCCAAAATAATGGAAAAACAATTGATTGCATAACATTTTTACCTTGCAATCCTCTGAATGACTTTTCCATGGAGAGCGTAAAAAAAGTAACAATAATGAGACAAAGAGGAAAGGTTTATATGATCTAAAGGGAGTAACTAGTAGTGGAAATGACATAAAATGAAATATGAATCTTAATTTTGATCTTTTTATCCATGTAGTTATTGTTTTAGTCCTAGGTAGTGTTTATGTTTTGTTAAACTTATTTTACTATATTATCCATATCTTATAGGGTGCCTTACTCTTATCTCAATAGTAGTTTTAGGTTGTTGTAACTAGTAATGGATTTTCACTTCCATTTGCACAAGGATTCAAATAGACTTAACTTGATAGAGTGGTGATATATATTGTTATTGTCATAATTTACTAAGGGAATGTAGTCTTGCTAGCTTCTTAGTTATTCATTTGTAGATTCTAATCATATCTTCTAGTATTCTAACAACCCTTCTTGCTTAACCATTTATCTTTAGATGGTATTCTATACTAAAATACAATTTTATGTGAAACTCATGAAAGATGATATTCTATAATTTGGATGTAAATTTTGAGTGATGATCTATCACAATTTATTTTGGTACACCAAACAACCTTACTACTACTCAAATGAATATTTGTGTCATATTATATTCCTAGTGAGTAGTCTTGATTATAATGAAGTTTTGTATTTCTCTAACAAATATCCATTCATTACCCTTGGAGGTACTTGGTAACCTATATAAATTCATTGATATTTCCTCCCCACTTCCAAATTGGTATATTCAAGGGATTCAATTTTGATGTTGGGCATTGATTCTCTACATTTGTCTTCTAGCATTCCAAGTACTAGGCACACATATGAATTAGTATCCAATTTTAAGCTATTCTAGTAGTATATCTACTTCATAATGTTCATATGTCCTATGGCATCACAGAAATTTTCCAAAATAAGAGCCTTTGTGTTCCTCATGAAATACTCAGATCTTCCCATGTCCTTGCGGTTTGGTACATAAATTTGGTTCCTCCATTGCAATGCCCCATATTTGGTTAGACCATAACCATCATACTTTATAATGTATTTTTCTATCTAATATTTCCTCCTTAATAGTGTTTGAAATATTCTTAATACCACTTATCCTCACATTTCATCTTGATTACTAATATTAAGACCAACTAAATGTAGGATATTATACCTATATGTTGTCTTTGGCTTAGGGCATCAAAAACTATATTCTCCTTTCCTTTTTTATATAGAAATTCATATTCAAAATTTCTCCAATTCCACTTCTTAAAATTCACATGTAGTTAATTTTGTAATTATTTCAATATTTCATGATTAAACTATATCAAAATTTGACTATTAATTAAATAAAGTCAACAATTGACATGTCTTGATGGCATGCACAATTGAAAGGAGTTCCATGTCATAATTTTCATACTTTTATTCATTAAAATTCAATTTCCTTAGACTTTATACCACTACTATACCTTCTCTCATGAGTAATCCTCTAACGCACATTTACTTGCAAGAATGCACATTGATAATTCCTCTCCAAATTAAGGACTATTAATCTAGGTGTATACATTAGGATAATTTCAACTTTTTTAAATGTATCTTTATGAAGAGGTTTTCTAGGGGAAATTAATTCCCTCACCTTCCAACTTTGACCAAGGGCATTCAATCATTTATAAACCTTTTAACAAACCATCGATAGTAGTTCTTCAATCCTAGAAAAAAATCTCACCTCAACTACATTTTTGGTTTGGTTAACTCTATATATATTCCATCTTCTTGGGGTCCACCTTCAATAATTCTTAAAATATTATTTTCCCAAGATATTGATTTTCCTTATTTAAGAATTCACAATACTTCATGTTGGCATATAATTGGTGTTGACATAACCTCCACAATTTTTTTGAAAGAACTTCTAATATTCCTCATTCTTAGAAGAGAAAAAGATGTCCTTGCTGAATTATAGAAAAAATTTGGGAAGAAACCTTCAAAATACATCAATCTCACGAATATTGCAATGCAATTTTCAATCCAAAAGGTAAGACTAGGTAGTAATGATGTCCACATTTGGTTCTAAAGGAATTATTTGGAACGCCAACTTACCTGAATATTATTTGGTAAAAATTAGATCTAGGGTCAACTTCCCTTGAATCTGATAAAAAATATCATTAATTATAAAGGATATTTTTTCTTAATGGTTACCTTATTCAATATTCCATACTTGATGCATAATCAAAATGTTTTTCCTTTTTTATTAGCAAATAACATGGGCACTATATAAGGAAAATAAGTTAAGAATATGAATCATTATAAAACAATTCTTGTAGCTACATCGTAACCTGACCCAACTTATTAGTTCCCATTATATAAGGTGTCTTTCGTACCAAGGTTGTTCTAGATATGAATTCTATTTTATAATTTATTTCCTAGGTTGGTGGAAACCCTAATAGTTATTTTGGGAATGCTTCTGTGATTATGGGTAATTTTATTTCCCGTATGCTTGATTCCTATGAAAATTAAATGACATGAATGAGGTATTCCTTACATATCTTATGCACTCCATGATTTACCTTCATGGTTGATATTTTTCTAACTACTAACAAGGTATTTTTTTCTTAGATGCTTCTAATTATCCCATTTTCATCCAGAAAATATATATTATTCTCATAATATTCCACCTTGACCCTATGTAATTCCAATAAATCATATCCCATTATCCCGTAATAAGATATGCAAGCCAAATCATGAAAATATATGCCGCTACGACATCCTCCCATTTCCACTACATAGGGTCCTAAATATCTTGGTGCTCATCTTACAATTGGAAAAAATTGCAAGGGACATGAACCTATGGTACTTCTAGTGTTGATAAAGAAGGTGAAGGGTTGGATTAAAATATTACCTCTAGCTTTAATGAGTGGGGATTAACACTATACCTACTAGTCTTCCATTATTTTATAAATATTTGCACTTATTGCATCTCTTATAGTTTCTTCATATTCGAAATGGTTCAACGTTCCTCTAGTTTAGTTCTTTCCATTTTGATATTTTTAGGATTTGTTCCCATATTCTCCACATTTGAAAAAACAGACTCTAAATTGCAAAGATATTGTATTTCCATTTTCGTTTCCCTCTTTCCAAATATCACAAAAATGAAACAAATTGAAGCCCCATTGATCATACTTATATAGGTATTTTTTTTAATTATATGATTCAATTTTCCACTAAATTCCTTATTTATTTTAGCACTACATATCACGTAGATATTCTCCTCAAAATGAGTTTTGAACTAGTACCTTCTTAGCTTCCCTTCATCTACTTTTTTCCTTTTTTTTTCTTGTGATGGTCTCATGAGAGTTGATCATCATTGAATAATTGGTAGCTTGGAAAATTGATCTTTTATGAGGGATTGAAATCATAGAACATCATGTACATTTCAATGTTAACCAACAAGGATTTAACCTCATTTACTATTCTAATTATTTTGTTGAATGAGGGAGCCTTCTATTTCCTATATGTATAGCCTAATTAGTGGCATTAATGGGGCTCCATATAATTATATTACTCTTCTTTTGAAGGTATATTTCCTCAATATTTTATCACATATCCTATATTTTTATACATAAATTCCCCATGGAAAAAAAATAATTCTCCATAAATATCAACTTCATATCTATACAAAGAGAAGGGTCGACCTTTCACAAGAATTTATTATATATAAACTAAACTTTCTTTGCAGGATGGGAGAGGGAAAGATGCATGCATACCTATTATCCTTTTCTTTTAATGTGAGATATGACTAGTTTAGCAATACAAAGTCCTGCTTGAGCTCCTATAGATCCCATTATTGTTTCTATCACTCGTATCTTGCACACATCACTACAAAGGAACCAAAATGTTTCTTTTCAAAAAAAGGTCCATTAGAATAATAAGTAGATATAATAAGAATATTTCAAGTAAATTAAAATTCAATATAAACCATTCACACATAATAAATCATGGGGAAAATATTCATGATGTTCACATTAAATAAATGAATACACTTGGAATAGTATTACCTTGGATGCAAGAGTATACTTTCCAATTACGTTTATCCCTTCTCCTCCTTGGCCTACATTCCATGATGAGGCTCACCATAGTTATGGTGAGAGACTATCCTTGAGAAATTTACTATCATGTATCTCTCTTATATCTATATGTCCCTCTCTACCCTAGAGTGGTCTCCTTATGTAGGCATCTCAAGGTGATCAATGGATGCATCTAGACACCTAGGAAGTATATTAGTTATATTCTAGCCATAAATTATTGGACCCTTTCTTCGTTGTCTCATCATTTTCTTCTTAGAAACCATTTTTTCTAGAAGGCTGACCCTTCATTGCTCCCTTCTTGAATACATAGAGTGATGAGGCTTACGTCATCAGTTTTCATAAACCACATCAAAGTGATGCATGACTCTTTTGCAAGTCATATGGAGTGATGGAGCACTAAATTTTATCTTGATAAGTTAATGTGAGGTGTGTATCATCCCTCCAACTAATGTAAGTTAGGGTTATTTTCTTATTCCAACCCAAGGGTGGTAAATAGGTTGATAACAGAATGGAATATAACATACCCTTAATATGTTGGACATAGGAGGACTACTCATTGAGTTATCTCCTTAGTGTGAAAACTTCTTAGACTAGCTCTTCATGCCTCTAGTGGTAAGTAAGGGAAACAAGACCTCAACTATTCTCCATACTCATGCCTTGGGTTCACAAAATAGATGTTTCGATGTTCAATTACTCTATAATAATAGGAGAAAACTTATTTATCATTTGTAATGAATACATTCCTTGTGTGTAAGTGAAAAACCATTCTACGTCTATTACAACTAAATGTACACCACCTGGGGTTTTTGTACTTTCTAGTGTGATAACCTAGGATTAGAATAAGAAATGTATATTGCACCTGAATTGGACATAAATGTGTCCTAGATATATCTAGTATCTCATTGAATTAACTCTAATGATTGGTGATCTACGTACATGGAAGCTTCACTCAAAACCCTAAACCTTCAAAACTTATATCCACCAAGGTTATATCTCCTTATCACTCAACCACTATCTCTTCCTTAAATATATCAATTCCTTGGGATGCCACATGGGTGTGTGAACTTTACACTAAAAATAATACAAGATTGTATCCTTAGGAATTATGGATTCCCTAACATTGAACATGCATTTATGCTTTGCAAATGAATTAGAAACAATATTGAATTTTACTTATGATCACATTATATAATCATTGCCTCATAATTCTACTACTAGTACAATAATCAAATTAATTTATCATAATGATATGCAAGTCAAATTTTATGTGAGAATGAATATCTATGATGACAATTGATTTAAAATTTAACTTTGAAAATAAACTTGAATTTAATATTTTATAATGATAATTTAAAATTAAAATTAATTATTGAATTGAAAAAAATTCCTACCAAAAAATTTGAATGACATTCATTAATTAAATAAATGAAAATTCTACAACAATAAGAAAATTATTCTCAACAAATTATACTACATGAAAATTAAAAAAAAAAAAATAATTGTATTATACAAGGAGATGAAAATGAAAATATATCTATACGAAGGAATATTTCTCATTCCAATGAATCATCTACATCTAATTTATGTAGAAGTGAAATTATTAAATTACATGATATGCTAAGATGTCCATGAAATATGAATTTGCAAGATAGTTAAATACCACATATAAAATGAAATGTATTCATGGGTCACACAATTAGTTAACATATCCTGTTACCTTCATACTTTTCTAGAAAACATATTTTGGGGTAAACCTCAAGGAAATTTCCTTTATTCTAAGGATAATACCCATGGTAAACCATAGATTCTTTAGTGTGAAAGTCCAAGTTAACAATGGGGCTCAAATTTGTTACAGAAATATAATCATTATGAGATTAACATGTTACTCATGGGAATAGAACCTTGGTGCAAAAGATAACACTCCATCTCACAACCATATTAGCTAGACATAATTAACATAATTTTATTAGCCCATTTCTCTTTATGTCTATGCATATAGGTTCTCCACACCTCCTATACATATACAATAATAATCTAGGCAATAACCATTAGGAGAAATATTATAGACTATGCATATGCATCATACCACAAACATATAAATAAAAAAGGAGACATTCAAATCAAAAAATTGGTAATTTTATTATATGTATATATTCCATTATGTAAAATTCATATGTAACTAGCCCTTCTAACAATTAAAATATCTCAAAATGGAAAAAAGAATGGGTACCTACAATTTCAGAGAGATTAGTGAGGGAAGAGGACTCAACATGTAGTTCCAAAGGATGTTTTCCTTGATTTTTTGTCATATATTAAGGTATGTATATTATCACAATGGTTGGCTTGTGGATTGGTGGCTAAAATGAGGAATCAATAATATTTGAGGAGGTTTTGGAGGAGTCTATGTAGTTGAGAAGGGCTCCGTATACACTAGACAAAAAGGTAAAAACTCATACTCTTGCCTCTAGCAGCATGTTTGGTTTTAAGGATATCTCATAATTCCTTTTAAGTTTGTGGGTCTTAGTAAATGCAAGGAGTTCCTCTACTTTTCCTTAAAAAAATAAAATTTACTATTGGTGGCCTAATATGAACTAGATCTTAAGTTACTCTTGGCGAGCTTATAAAGTAGTCAAGGTTATATTTGGACTTGGTTTCGAGTCCATTTAATCTGTGAAAGTGTTAAAAGGAGACATGTGTTTGATGACACATTGATTTCATATATATATATATATATATATATATATATATATATATATAGTTTGAACATGCAATTTCAACCTAAATATTACACACCTTTTGATTATATAATTATGATGTGTCTAACTATGATGGAAAATCCACATAGACTTTTAATGAAAATAACTTAAAATGTTTTTCAGTGAAGTGAAGCACTCTCACAAATATGAATTTTAGTTTTTTTACTCTTTTATGTATCTAAAAAAAATTAGATAGTCTCAATCCTATTCAAAAAATTTATATAACTAAGTCAACTTATTTCTTGTTATTATCTTTCTTTAGGATGGTTCCTAGGTTGATACGTTGAAGGAAAAAAATGATGTGCTATGTCCCTTAAATATATTTTCTACATCAATTACTAATCTATTTTATGAATGATGAGGCTAGTGGATAAGAAGTGTTAGGGTTTAGTCATTTGGTAGTAATAATTATTTATCATGTTTTTTTTCTTTTATTTTCTTTTATTCTTATTTCTTATGGAATATGTTACCGAGATTCTATTATTCCATGTTAGAAAATATTTCAAATTGAATCAATCAAATAAATTTCATTGTATTTGTATAATACTAATAAGGTAAATACTAGTGTTCATTAATGTGATGTTATAATAAACTAAAGCAATAAATAAGAAATTATTAAGTTTTACCTTAAGTAAATGAAGAAATAAATAGGCACATATAAATTATGAACTTTATTTTTAGTTAATCAAGAAACAAATGCTAACTAGAATTTAAGAACAAATAGAGATAATAAGAGTTAGTAATAATTAGTCAATGAAGTGTTAAATAATTAACACAAGATAATAAATTTCATCATTATCTTCAAATTATGCTTCTAGGAATTTCACTAACTGAAGTTCCTAAACCAATCATCGCAAGTAATGAATTCATAAATCATTTACCTTTTTATATACCCCTAATTGTAGGGACTCATGGCCTTGATAAATCTTTATAACAGCATTGCATGGTGTTACTTTAATAACATTTTCATTCTTCTCTAAATATAATATTTAGCTAAGTAATCTATATCCAATCAAATAATGTATGAAACACAACAACTAACTACAAAGGAAGCATATTGTTGTTCAACAATTCATTCAAATAATTCTGCATTTAATCATAATGTACTGAAAATATTTAGAGAAAACATGATTAAGCATGGAAGCATGTACTAGTAGCCCTTAGATCACTAAAGTTCTAGTGATAATTGAGTCAATGCTCCATAGTATAATTACTAACAAATAAATTTAAATCACATTTCCACCCATCAATGCAACTATGCTCAATAGGTATTTCCCTCTAGTATGGATCAATCTTATTGAGGTGGGAAAATTAGGGTACATATAACTCTTTACAGATAACTTACATAATTCACGAAGGATATTAAAAAAATTGAACTTTAACAGATCAAATTAAGTATCGTGGAGACGTTCTTGAACAACAACACCCCCAAAACCCCTCATCATATCATGTACAACACTCTTAATACAACCCTAGTCCCTAGTGAACACCATCACCCTAAGTAGTGGTTCCCTTATATAATGATGTTACTACAACCCTAGCACTTAGTGAATAATATCAAACTCAACAATGGTATTCCAAGGGCCCAAAAAAATACATGTAGCTAAGAAATATATGAACTTCAATACACTTGGGTAGAATAGTCCCAACATCTAGTTCACTTAGACCAAGTTAGAACAACATACAAATTGTTTTACCAAATACATAATTTAGAATCACATATTTCTTGAATAGGTAACAAATCTAAAAATATTTATTGCTAGGCTAACTAACACCTCTGTAAGGAAAACAACTTCTACTTTCGTGAGTGTGACAACATTTGCAATATTACATATTTCTGATATCGGCTCTTGGCTTTTCCCATCACATTTCTAGCTCATGCAAAGGTGAAACTGTGTTGAAATTATAAATGTCATGAATAATGTAAAAATAAATTATAACTCATTCCCCTGGTCTTTTTCACCCATTAACTTAAAATATAGTTTTTCAATTATTTCCATTTCCCAACAATTTCTAAATAATAAGACATCATGGTCATTCTCGTTAAAATCCCATTTCCTTGTATATGATTCCCCATTCTTCCGTGGTTATTATATCTTAAAAAAAAATATCCAATCATACCAATACATATGCAACAACACCTAAATAATTATAATCAAATAACATCATAATAAGATACAATAGTTATAATGTACGCACATATTATTAACAAGGTAATAAGTAATAAGAAAAACCAATCATTTCATTATGAATATCCATGCCATATAAATCATAAACATAAAATCTAAGCAGCCACATAGATATCTACCTACATCTATCATAGCCAATCATGAACAAATGAAAACAAGTAAAAGATAACGAATCTCTTTTCAATCATGTTCAATATTAAAAAATGGGAAATAAAAAAAATGTCAAACAACAGAGATGTTATATCACTTATTTTTCTTTAAATAATATGCCAAATTATATAAATAATAATTTTGTAATTAATCCTAGAGTTGTTAAAATAATTTAATCTCTAGATAAAACAACAAAGATGTTATATCACTTCTTTTTTCTTTAAACAATATGCCAAATTATATAAATAATAATTTTGTAATTAATCCTAGGTTTGTTAAAATAATTTAATTTATAAATATAACCTTGTATTAAAATTTTTATATAATTAAATAAAATTATAATTATAAAAAATGTTTATATTCATTGAGAAATTGAATGAGCCATAGGCACTCACACTATTTTTTTTCTTTAAATAATATGCCAAATTATATAAATAATAATTTTGTAATTAATCCTAAAGTTGTTAAAATAATTTAATCTCTAAATATAACCTTTTGTTAAAATATTTATATCAATAAATAAAATCACAATTATAAAAGAATGTTTATATTCATTGAACAATTGATTGATCCGTGCGCACTATAATTGCAATGCCAAAATCTTTGATGATATGTATTCAAGTACATGACAAGGAATATATTATAAAAAAGGACTAAATGTCTTATGCAGCTAGGTGTTTTGGCCTATTATGGGAGAGAAAGAGCATAAAATATTCATGTAGTGCTAATTTAATTTTAGTGCATGTGCACATGCCTCCAATAAATTAATAGTTCAAACAAGAGGCCTAGGAACATATATCTACCTACCATGTTTTATTATATCAAGGTCGTAAAGTATGAAATGACTTACATGGTCCCTTTGAGAACATTGGTTAGGATTGATTTGATTGATTGTTTTATTGTCTCTAAGTTTGATAGAGGAATGACTTTTAACAATTCAGGTTTTCTAAAAAGAATCTATGACATTTATTTAGTTGGAAAAGGTAATTAAAATAGAAAATATTAGTTTTTAATAAAACTGAATTTTTTTAATATTTAAAATATATATCTATATATATATATATATATATATATATATATTAATTATTATTTTGAATGTATATACATTTAAAAATTAATATATAAATCATTTAGAGGAAATATTTTATTTTAAATATAACTTTTTTTAATATTATTATTTATATTTCTACATTAAAAAATAAATTCGTTCTATTTTTAATATTAAGAGTTATATATAAAGTGTCAAGTTTTGCTAGCACAACTGGTTGAGGATGGGCCTTGTCGGCAAGGCAACCTAGGATCAAACCTCATCGGGTGGTGGTTGTGCCCTATGTTAGGGGGAGGAGACATGCTATAAACTCCAGTTAGTAAAAGTGTGTCCCAGGCCGGGTGCGATCCCTGGGTGACTTTGACGGATTAGATGCCCCTGAATTGCGGCTACTCAAGCCTGCGATCCCCGAGTGACTTTGACAGATTAGATGCCTTTGGATCGCGACTACTCAAGCCACAGATCAAACTTGCTGGAAGATCACAGACAACTTGAAAAACTATATATAAAATTATTTATAAAATAATATGGTAATTTATTTGAAAATGACTTTAAAATATTATAAAAATGATTATATCAATTCCATTACATTATTATTACTATTATCGTTTCACTTAAATTAAAATTATATATTATTTTCCTATTAAAATGAACATTGAATTTTACAATTTTTTTTTTTAAGGTTTTTCACTCTTACGCATAACAACAATAAAAAGGAGATTTAAACATAGTTATATTGTATTTATACTTCTTAATTGTCGATTTTAACACTACTGTTATATAATCTAAGTTGGCTACATCTTCTTAAAGGCTATATATAACATTTCATAATATTGTTTGGTTTGTAAAATTATTTTTAATTAATTTATTATTTATATAATAAAAAATAAAATAGGTTTTAATGTATTATATTGTTTGTATTTTTGAAATTATTTGTAATGTATTTATATTTATAATTTATAAATTAATGAAAAATAATAAAAAATTGATAGGTTGTATTTTGGTGTAATAATTTATCTTTATTTTTAAAAACACTATGAATTATAATAATGAAAAAATACTACATAGAAAAAAGGTTAACATTTTTATGTAAAAGTATGAAATATTATCTCTAATGGGGTAATGAACTTCGACATGGTTATGATACGTGTGCAATGAATGTTTACTAAAGGAAATTGGGAAGGCGAACAGATCGCCATTCCTCTGATTATGTAATGTGTAAGCTGAGGGGATTAATGCGGCATGTGAGTCTTCATTCATTCTCTGCAGGAATGTGTGTTGATAAGGATAGTGGGTGAATGACGAATGTTGGGGGTCATGAATGTCATATTACGATGACAGTGTGGAGGCTAGTTTTTTTTGGTATGAGTAGTGTTAGTTTTTCTAGATTCTTCGACCCTTAGGTAGTTTGGGATTCATGGAGAAAACGTTGTCACCACTTCCTCCACCATGAATGGTCTGCAAAAGCTTCAAGTTATTTTGTTTGTGCCTAATTCCTTGCTTTTGTCAATGGATTAAGGGAAATTGCCATGGTAAGGGAGGTCTGGTGGGAGTTAGTTCGTCTCCTTTTTGGATTATTTTTTCCCTCATATGTCTGTGCTCAAGCATCAAGGCCTTTTACTCGTAAATTTTTTTCCAAGAGATTCCCTCGTTAATGGAGTTGAAGAGTCATCAATATGGTCAACATGGTTCTTGTGTGTGGGTGCCATCGCCTCCCTCCTTGCGAGAAAGTGGCGACATTCAGTTATGGGAGGAAGGCCTCTGCAAGTTAATCTGGGGTGGGTAAATGGTTAACTTTGGTTCTCAGCTTGCTGGGTGGTTCTGCAGATCATTTTTGTTCCTCTCTTGGGGGCGTCTTCTTTGGATTTCATTATGCATTGTATGTCGTGTAATTCTCGTTCCCATCTCATGCAGAGGGAACCTCAGCCCAGTCGGGGTGGTTCCAACAACGAGTAGAAGATGGTGCTAGGGGGTAGGGACATGGACAGTCCCAAGCGGGGTGGGTCTGCTACTAGGGGTGTGCTTAGAGCTTTTTCGGGTGCTTGTGGTGGCCAACATGGTGCGATTTTAGTGCATTGTGGAAGTGTAACTGGAGGAGGTAAGCAAGGTGGTGTGGACCGTGGAGACGGAGTAGGTGTGCAAGGTCAAAACAGCAGGTAGGGGCGTGTAGGAGTTTTTGGCCAAAAAATTCGCACTAATTCCTTATGTGACATGCTCTAGTCTATTATGTGCCTATACGATAATGACAAGATCAGAAAGGAAGAGCATGAGGTTGTCATCGCCATGACAAATCAACTACATTACTTTCAATGCCATGTTAGAGAAAGGATTGTAGTGGTTTGGCAGGGTCAAAATTTGGTTGTTGAAAAGGTAGAGAAGCTAGAGATGTGGTTGGCTCACTTCAAGAAGCATGTTCAGTGTTCATATCAACCCCCTCCCCCTCTAGGGATTGGGCTAGACAATCAAGCGTCGATAAATTCTGATGATTAAGCATGGTCACAGGTATTCTTCTGGTTTTATTTTATTTTTGGTGCTTTTGGTCCATCAGGCTCTGGACTTCTGCTTTGTCTTTGATTTTTATTTTTTGTAATATGGTGGTATCATTGGTCAACAAACCCATTCAGTGTGAGTCTACTTGCATTTTGATAACTATGTATTCCCTTTTTTATTGATAAACAGATCTTCCACTTACAAAAAAATATGGAATATTAAAATATAATAATCTAGTATAAGAAATGTTTATAGAGGTTAGATTTAATGCTGGAAAGTGAGGATTTTTTCACCATTGGGTAAAGTTCAATTCCCATGAGGGATTAACATGAACCTAAGAGGCACCTTAAGGTAGTGGTTGTATATGTGATGACCCATACAAACATAAGTGAATCAAAATCTACCCAATGTCCTCCATTTTTTCATAAACTTCAGAGGCGTAATCCATCATTGCCCTAGATATATTTAATTCTATTGTATTATAAAGAATTATAAAAATTCAAAATTCAAAATTAATATCACATAAATACCTAACTAAATTATCAATTACTTTACATAAAACATATATATATATATATATATATATATATATATATATATATATATATATATATATATATATATATATATATATATATATACACAAAAATCAGAAAAGGATTTTAAAGTTTGCTCAAATATCTTGGTTTAGCTTTTTTAAAAATTTAGAAAAAAAAATTATTTTTACTTTTATACCAATTAATATATTTATCATATTATTTTATAAATTAAATAAAAATTTCAAAATCTACACTTACATTCAATCAATAAACATGGCAATTTCATCTAATAAACAAAATCATGAAATAAATCATATACAAATTATACAATGTCCCGTGAAATTGTGCCCAATATCTAAGCTATTGTTGAGGTCAATTCCCACATAAATCGACGATTGACTAAACTACTTGAAGGAATATAATAGCATGTATAATGAAATATGAACAAAGCATGCTAAAAATGTAACATAAAGGTAGTTAATACAAATTCACATCAATAATATTTTAATTAACAATATTTGAGGAGTTTAAATATTGAAAATTTTCAAAAATGTATTTATTTAAAATAATTAAATTCGTATTTTTGTTAAGGTTTAGAATAGTTACGGATAAGGTTTTCTCAATTTTTATTAGTACAAATATAGTCATGAGTGTGGGTTAATGTTGTCGAAATAAGATGTGATTTCAAAATAATTTGATAACTTAAATACTTTTAGTTCACAATTTCTCTAGCCATAAAAATAAAAACTAAATATTTTTAGTATACATAAAACATATTAAATAAATATATTGAATAAACCATTTACATTTAAATGTATTTACATTCAAAGACTACTCTATGACTCATCCGGACTATAAAGAAGAAAACCATTTAAATGTAAATATATTTACCTTCAAAGACTACTATATGACTCATCCGGATTAATACATTGAAATGCCTATTTATATTAAAACACAAACTCAACATAGCAATAAACCAAGTATAAGAAAAGGAAAGAAAACTCCAATAATTAGGAAAAAATAAGACTAAATTTCAGTTGAAGATCATCATGTTACCCTTTGAAAATATATCCTTGTTAATCTATTTTCACGCAATGGTGTCTTCCCTAACCCTAATCGTAATGACTTGTTCTCTTCACATAATATGATGTAGTGTTTATTTGTGTTATTCTCTTCACATAATATGATGTAGTGTTTATTTGTGCTCAACATTATCACTAACAAATTTAGCAAGCCACTTCCAATTGATTCATTCGTTATCAATTTAGAATAAAAAATCTACACTTACACTTACATTCAATCAATAAACATGGCAATTGGATCTATGTTATAAGGAAGAGAAAGATACCTTTCCTCCTTGCAGCTTAGGGACGGATCTTGAGTTCATAGCAGAATTCTTGTGCTCCACATGAGCAATTTATTTGATCCACTTCTAATCTCAACACCTGCACACAACCAAAAACTCTCATGGATGACAAGATATATTCCTCGAAATATCGTTACATAAATGATAACATAAACCAATCACAATATCTAAAACACAATCATGTAAGGGAGATAACATAGATCTTCATTAATATCATAAAGATGATAAAACACTTCTATACCTTCGCTCTAATGTCTCCTCTCCACGATCCATCAAATTTTCCCCACTAGATCCAATAAATGAGCATGAAGGTCACTCACATAAGACTAAGACCTCACAAGCTCTCTATATGGTAGGAAAGTGGCAACATAAGATCATGATCTCAGCACATCAAAAGTATCGATCTCCAAAACTCGCTCTCCCAAAATAGTAGAGCTCTCGCCCTATAGCTCTGTTGCAATTGAAATCACAAGGAATTGTTTCTCTGTGATCTACTGTCTGTTAGATCACCAAACATACACAAGCACAACTAAGAAGATATACAAGATCCTCGATCCCACTAGATTCACACGCAACATGAAATTGGATCTTTGCTATGAGGAAGATAAAATTACCTTGCCTCCTTGCAGATTGGGGACATATCTTGAGTTTGAAGCAGAATTCTTGTACTCCACATGAGAAATCAACTCGATCCGCTTCTGATCTTAATACATGCACACAATCACAAACATAAAAGGATTAAAAATTTTCTTCCTCTAAATATCGTTATATAAGAAATGATATAATGATAAACCAATCACATAAAATGAAACACAATCATATGAGTAAGAGAATATAAATCACCATTAATCTAAATAACATGATACAACACTTCTATACCTCTGATCCAACATCTCCTCTTCACGAGTTGGCAGAGTTTCCCCACTAGATGTGATGAATGATTATGAAGATCACTCACAAAGAAACTATGACCTCACAATTTCTCAAGGTGATGGCAAGATAGTAGCAAAGAATCAAGATCTCAGTGTGACAGAATTAGGGCTCTATAGGCTCTTGAGACTAGCCTAACCCTCTCAAATGATCCATTATAAATAGGTAAATGATATGTCCTGAGAGGATGAATGTGGATGCTCAGGATGATGACAAGCTAGATAAAATTCTAATGGATGAGTCCTAGACAACTCGAATGAGTGAGTAATTGAGGTAATATCCTAGGGACTGAGTCATTTAGGAAATTTCCCTTGACCACAAGCTCAAAACAGAGGAATTAGGGCCTTAACCGCAGAATAAGAGGCCATGGCTACGGTTGAAGGCCCTTAATTACAAACATAATAGGCCCTGGTCGTGGTTGAAGGCCCTTAACTATGGGCATAAGAGGCCCTGGTCACGGTTAAGGGTCAAACTGGAAAAAAATGTCACCTCATGTCATGACAAATTAAATTGATCATGAGGGCTAAGGGTCAGTGATGTAGAGGTAGAAAAATAGGATGATAGTAGATGACCCCTAATGTATGATATCAAAATGAACAGTTGATGGCTGAAATACATTATAACAAAATCAGAGGTCGAAGTGGTAGTGGGGAAACAAATCCAAGAACACAGATCAGAAAAAATTGAAGTTGAAGTCTCAACTGTGTTGATAAGATCCCCGAGGCAAGCATACGCATGCTTGGTCAAAAGAATATACTGAACATGGCCACCAAATATGCACTATGGATACATGATATAAAGGACTAAAACATGGCCATGATAGACATACATAATGGATCCATGTGACTCCATGAACAAAGCATAGACACTAAGGAAGACAATCGTGGATATATGTCATGGTATATACCAATAGGACTATGGACACATGAAAGACATAGGAGTGTCCCATATAGCCCTCAAATTACATAAATGATACATAAATCCAACGCAACCTGGGAAGGATGCTATATAAGAGTGAGATGTCCCTAACCCAGGGTCTTCGACACAACCTCGACGGTATGAATCTACGCGTGCGAATAGATGAGATGAAGTTGAGAAATGGTACAAACCACTTGACTACCAAAAAATGAGGTAAACTAGTAACAGACGTGAGGGAGTCCACTAATGAGGAAAATGGAGCCCAAGGTACCTAGTACATTCCACTAAGTGTGAATAAATGAGTTGATGTTCAACACCAGTGAACTTGACTAATCTGGAGCCAATGATGTAAACCCATTGTCGATTGTGAGGAAGCTTGCCACTGAGGGCTGCAAGCTCCAAGGTACTACCGGTTCCTAGATAAGATTCTATATAATGAAATGAAGTCGACAGGAGAAGATCCGTCAAATGAGGGCCTTAATGTATCCCCCATCAATCAAAATAGAACATACTAGTATGATGTGATGTATGGATGAAGCCATGAAGTGAATAATTACAACTGAATCAGGCATGGCTGAGTTAAAAAGGTCAACATGCTACTACAAATGGCTGACACGGGCTGAAACTTCCCTTGAACGCATAACATCATAGCACAACAGTGACTTGTTAGCATGACTAAATGAGAACAATATGATATCATGCAACAACATAGGAAGCATTGAGGCATGCTCAATGTTGTACATGTCAACCCATACATACAAATTCTTGGCCTGCTGTCATTTTTGAATCCTCTTAAAACCCCCGTCGTGGCCTTAGACCTCCATATACTGTCTATTGTTATCCTACCCGCCCAGAAATTACACTGTACAAAGGCTTAAAATCTGTTATTAAAGTTATATCGGGCCTAGCCCCTGAGGTCTCAGCCCCCTCTGTTTTGATTACCATGTAACCAAGCGCTGCCCCTTAGAGCGTTTATCGCAAATCGCATCCATCGCAGATCGTATTTTCGTGTGTTATGCTCGTTAGATCCATCGCAAATATTTGCGATGCAATCTGATCGCGTCGCAAATATTTGTGATGCGATCGTCCGATCGTGCCATCGCATTTTTCCTCATCGCACTTTCCGTCGGTCGCATTTTCTCCCATCGCACTTTCTCTATTTGCGATTTTGTGATCCAGCTTGGGCCCACCATACAGTCTTTCCCCCCATCGCATTTTTCCGCCCTTCGCAACCCCGCCCCATCGCAATATCAGGAGAGCTCTTTTCTGTTTGGTGCCACTTTCCGCCATCGCATTTTCTACCTTCACGATTTTGCGATGCGCTTCCCGGGCCCCACCTCGTACGATCGCTCCCACCGCGTTCCATTGCAATTCATCGTATTTCTTTGTATTTCCGTGTATAGTCAAACCTTTGCATTTTTCATTAAACCTAATGAATCACCCTCCGCTATGACCAGGTCCCACATCCACTGCTCCGCTCCATCGTTTTTCCCCGTTTCCTTTTGTGATCCACTTAAGTGAAAACCTTTGGGCCTTTACACTAATATCATTTCTTCTGCCATTTTTCACTATTCCACTCCTCCACGTCACCACTCCACGTGTCAAATACATTCCTCCTCTAGCATTTATACATTCCGTTCATATGTCATGTTTCAGTGTTCACGTTATCAACCTCCACCCAGCCAATTCATCGTCGCTCCCCTGTGTTTTTCACTGCTGTCCTTCATACTTCCGTCATCTTATCACACTGCCTTGTCACCTAAGTCACCTCCACTGCATTCACTCTCCTTTACATATGTTTTCTTAACCAGGTTTGTGTATTTTGCAGGGTGCGGGAGGAAGAAAATCGCCATTAATTACCGCCTCCATTACAAAAGCCGAGGCCTCTTCCAAAGATAATTTTTCAGAGACAAATTTACGAAGGGAAGCCCCGGGGAGCTGCCGTGACATGACACTCATTAAAACAACAAGGTTCAAAATCTATCCAAACCTCTAGAGCCATTCCAAACCAAGATTTTACGGATGAAAACATTAATGCAGCAACAACAAAATATTAATGAAGGAGCAATGAATTCAATGTCCGGCATGAAAGGTTTCAAATTCAAATTCAAATTCAGGCATTTAAAGGCAGAGAGTATAATGTACAGGAAGCAATACTCTCAAGGTGTTACTTCGGCCGAGTTTTCTTCAGGAAAGTACAGAATGTTCGTGAAGATTTACCCCTATGTTGCGTTCCTGTAAAGATTTGTTCCAGTGCATTTATTTCAGCAGGCAGATCTCAAAGTACAAGATAATACCACCTAGTCATTTAACAGTATGGGCGCGAATGTTTCCGCCACTTTGTTTCAAATCAAATCATTAAATGTGCATCACCTACCTGGTTCTCTAGAGTTTTCTACCTCTCCTATAAAACTCCAGAAGAAAAACATTGTAAGGGTTCCAGATTTCTATCAGCAAACTGTGCAGTGAAAGGCTTTGTATACATCTTGTAAAGTTTCTGTATGAAGGCTCAGAGCCCGTAGGGTCTCAGTGAGGAGGAGTTATAACTGTAATGAGGATTCTGGTCTTTGGTATCCCACAATATGTAATCTTTTCTTATGTGTTAATATAATATCTCATTTCATGCTATGTATCTTCTTGTGTCATGTTCTAGAATGCGAGTGGCTCACTGGTCTTAAGTAAGGATTCATCCTAGTTGGTGCCCATACTTGGATTAGTCAAGCGCTTTAAATAGGCCTAGTCATGATATACTGTTCCATGTTCATGTCATTCATATTTTATGCTATATTAGTTACTTGAGGAGGGTGCTTTTAAAACGCCATTGTCATGTATGGATTCTTAGTTGGATAAGCCCATATGTGGTTCTGTTGTGTATCTGGGTATCGGCCTCATGTTAACTAGTATCTCCTTCATGTTTTCCTCACTGCATCCACTTTCTGATATTTGATTTCTGTGGCATACTATTTGAACTGGCCCTCTTTGCAGTAAGCTATCTCTTAACTATCTGATGCTTTTGTATTGGAGTTTTGCATGTTGTTCCTACATTATTCTTATCTTTGTATCACCTTCTGAGAGATTTTGGTTCCATTTAAACTAATTTCCTTGTTTTACAAGAGATAGTAAGAGAGCTTTTGGATTGACAACCCAAGATATATTATGAGCTCCTTGCTATGCTAAGATGTCCTAGGCACTGGTCTATAGCAACTCTAGACTGTCTCTAGGGTAGACAATAATTGTCGACAACATCTTTCTGGCGCCGTTGCCGGGGACGAATTTGAGAATATCAGTTTCCCTGGGCCTCGACAAATCATATTCACTATCTAATGAGGTGAGCATAGAGATTTGAAGAGTTGTATATCTCTCACCTTGGTGACTCCACTGTTCTTTATTTGATAAATCTATTGGTAGTCCTGGCTCCTCGAAAGCCACATTTGAGGTCAAATTCCTCTAAGTTAAAGACATCCTCTGTATCTGACCCAGAGAATATTATTCATAGAAGAAGTTGGAAAGAAAGACAATCAACCCGTGCTGAAGTCCCTGAATATTCTGTAGAAGATCATCCATCCTCTTCCTCTCAAGAAATCCCAGTGGAAAATCCCGACTCCACTGAGGAAAATCCCGAATATTACTCAGATAGCCCACCCAGGGGAAGTGCTAGAACCAAAGATAACCCTCATCCTACCCCTGAGGCTGAAGAAGTTAAAGAAGTCACAGAAGTAGCTGCTGTTAACCGTGAACTATTCCCATCTACACCTCAGGCTTCTGTGTAATTTATTCCCATTATTATACATACTCCACTTCCTCCTCCTCCCCTTCCTTCATTTGTACATCAGATTTTTTCACAACCCCCACCTCCTCCAATAGCCAATGTTCCTGCTTTTATATTGAACAAATATGCTCCCTTGGCCTTACCACAGGTGCTCAATGATATGCCACAGGATTATTTTAAGATTTTGCCCAGATTTAATGGAGAAACTGAAATTAATGCACAGAAACATCTTGAGGTATTTTGTGCCTTTGCAGAAAACCTGGATGTTGAACATCTGGATGTGGTCTTAATATTGTTTGTTCAATCTCTGGATGGTGAAGCTAGAAAATGGTTTAAGACATTAGCAGACCGTTCTGTAGATACTTGGGAAATAATGGAAGAGGTTTTTCTCAGGAAATGGGGAGAAAAGAAAGATCATGGAATGTGTCTCACTGAGTTCAATACTCTAAAGAAGAAACATAATGAAGGGGTGTCAGATTTTATCAAAAGATTTAATAATTTATATCTGAGTCTGCCTCCTAAGATGAAGCTCACCAGACTGCTGCTAAAGTAATTTTCACAGTAGCCTTTGATTCAGATTTTGGCTTCTCTTTGAGGGAAAGAAAACCTGCCACTCTAGATGATGCTCAGTCAGATGCTGTTGAATTAGAAGCAAACTTTGCCTCCACTGGAAAATTAAAAGGAAAAGCTGAACAGGAGACTAGGAGGAGAGGCAAAGAAGAGGTTTCCACCTCTAATCAAGATAGGGATGCAGATAATATGGATGAAATAAGTAAGATGGTTAAGAAGATGGTCAAGCTTGAGTTGGAGGCCAAAAATGCAGCTCCCAAGAATTTCTACAATGCTCCAAACAGAGGATACAATCCCCAATATAAGAGACCACCATTGCAAATATTGCCAAGGGAAGCAAAGGAGCAGCAAGATCAGGTACCACATCCTTTGTACCTGGAAGGTCCAGTAGATGACTCCACTGAAGATGTTGCTTATGAACTAGATGATTCAAATCTGTCTTTCTCAAACAATGATGAAATGGAATGCCCGTTGCAAGAAGAAGAAGAAGAAGCAGAGATTGATCATTACTGTAAACAATTTGCTGATTTCATGCAAGCACACTTCAATAGAAAATATGATCTCAGATCTTCAAGGAAGAGGACCCGAACTCAAGATCAAGAAGAGGAGCCACCTCAGAAGGAGGTACCTGCTCAGAAGGAATCAGCAACAAAGAGAAACACAGAAAAAGGTAAGAGTCCTCTAAATACTCCCTTGCAGCCTAATGACCAGATTCCTTCTTCTTAAAAAGTAGTCAGTCCTCCTAATGATGAATCTGTCAAAAGAAATTAAATTTTCAGCTGAAAATAAAGAGTCAAAATAAGTTGTGATAGAAAAGCCCCCTCCTGCTTTTAGTTTGCAAAAAGAACTTGAGAAAATTAAAATTCCAGTCCCCTTGACCGAGCTGCTAAAACAACCTGCATATCAGTCTCAAGTTACTTCTTTTATGCTCTCTCTTGAAATATCAATTGTGCCTGATAGTTTAAACCTTCAAGAAGAAAGACCCATGGTAGTCTTTGGCCCACATGTTGAGGAAGTAGATCCTTCTACTCCTCCTTTTTATCTGTCTCTAGTTATTCATGACCTGCTGTTACACAATTGTATGTTAGATTCTGGGGCTTCCCATAATCTTATGCCTTTATCCGTCATGGAACAACTAGGATTGCAAATCACACGCCCATATAAAGACCTTTATTCATTTGATTCCAAAAGAGTCAAATGCTTGGGGATGATTAAAGATTTAGTGGTCAATTTGGCCCAAATTCCAGCAAAGAGTGTGGTCATGGACATTGTGGTGGCTCATATCCCAGCCCGCTTTGGCATGTTGCTGTCAAGGTCTTGGGGTACAAAAATTGGTGGGTCAATTAAGCTGGATTTAACATATGCTACCATCCCAGTCTTTGGAGGCCAGGAGAGGAGATTATATAGAGAGACTAAATTTGTCAAGGTAGTTACTAAGGCTGATAACTCTGAAAATTCACCAGTCTATAGTAAAGAAGGAGATTTTTCATGCTTTATGCTAGAAGAAGATCAAAATTATGTGCATGAATCCTCCTTCAAAATTAAGGATGAGCAGCCTTCAGAAAATTATGAAGCTGGAATCTGGACTTTACTTTTTGATGGGGCAAATTCAAGAGAAGGAAATGGAGCTGGGGTATTATTGATCTCTCCTACAGGAAAATGGGTGCCACTGTCCTTTAAATTGGAATATGAGGCTACCAATAATGTAGCTGAATATGAAGCACTCTTATTGGGATTGCAAACAGCCAAAAACATGGGCATACAAAGTTTGAAAGTCATGGGAGACTCGGAGCTGGTGGTCAGACAAGTCAGAAATCAATGCCAAACCAAGCATCCTCGCCTGAAAGCATATAGAAATGAAGTATGGGACATGGTGGAGAATTTCTTCTTGGCATTTAACATACATTTCACGCCCCGGGAGCATAACAGAATGGCAGACTCTCTTGCTGTGGCTGCAAGTACATTTCGTCCTCCACAGAATCCTCTTTTGAGGTATGAAATTGAAGTACGATACAGACCATCAATCCCAGATAATGTTAAACATTGGCAAGTATTTGAAGATGATGAATAGATGAAGAGATTCTTGGAGATAGTGGGAGAATTCTCCAATATAGAGATTGATGATAATGAAGAAGAGGAAGCTGAAAATGTAGTAGAAAACAAATGGGAAGAAAAAATAGCAGGAAATAAAGTGCTGCAGCTAAAAGGAAATATCATACCTAGAGGACTGGTGCCTCTAGAAAGATTGTTTGATAAAAACGATGTTCCATTGCAGCACAGTAAAACAGTAGAAGAAGAACAAGTGGAAGATTTAAATCTAGGTACTTATGCTGATCCCAAAATTGTCAAATTATCCAAAAAGGTCCCAGAAGAATATAAAGAGATATATCTGAAATTATTTCAGTTATATAACGATGTATTTGCATGGTCTTATCAAGACCTTAAAACTTTTGATGTTGAAATAATGCAGCATAAAATTCCTTTGAGAGAAGATGAAAAGCCTTATAATCAGAAGCTCAGGCAGATAAATCCTCTGCTATTTCCCTCTATTGAAAAAGAAATCAAGAAGCTGCTGAAGGCCAAAATAATTGAGCCATTGAGATACTCAGAATGGGTGGAAAATCTTGTTCCTGTTCGGAAGAAGAATGGAGAAATAAGGTTGTGTGTAGATTTCAGAAACTTAAATAGAGCATATTTAAAAGATAATTATCCATTGCCTAAGATGGATCACATTCTGCAGAAAGTGGTCGGAGCCTCCAGAATGTCAATGATGGATGGGTTTTCTGGTTATAATCAGGTAGCTGTGTTCCCAGAGGATCAGAAGAAAACTGCATTTACAACACCATAGGGAACATTTATGTATGTCAGGATGCCATTTGGGCTAATTAATGCAGGAGCTACTTTTCAGAGGGCAATGGACATAGCTTTTGTTCGAGAGCAGGACAAGTTTCTAGTGGTATATCTGGATGATATCACAGTATTTTCAAAGGATGATACTGAACACATTCAGCACTTGCAGAGAACCTTTGAAAAATGCAGAAGGTATGGTCTTTCCCTCAATCCTCAAAAATATTTATTTGCATTAGATGAGGGAAAACTCTTAGGGCACATTGTCACTAAAGATGGCGTGAAAATAGACCCTAAGAGAGTTTAAGTTATAAACAGTATTCCTTTACCCAGGAACAAGAAGGAAGTGCAGGTGTTTCTAGGCCGAATCAATTTTCTGAGAAGGTTTATTCCTAACTATGCTGAGATAGTTAGGCATATAACTGATATGCTGAAAAAGAATAACGAAGTAAAATGGTCTCAGGAATCTAGAGATGCATTTACAAGGATAAAACAGGCATTCGCTAAAGCTCCTGTGCTAGCTGGGCCAGATTATACAAATCCATTTATAATATTTTCATTTGCTTCACCCCATATAGTAGCAGGAGTCTTATTACAGAAGAATGAAGATGGATATGAGCAGCCCATAGCCTTTTTCAGTCAGGTATTACATGATGCAGAATTGAAATACAATATATTGGAGAAGCAGGCATATGCCCTAGTGAAATCCCTCAAGGCTTTTAGAATGTTTGTTTTGCAGTCTCACATCACTGCCTATGTCCCTACAGCAGCTGTCAAAGATATCCTCGTTCAAGGAGATAGTGAAGGCAAAAGAGGAAGATGGATTGCAAAAATACAGGAATATGATTTAGACATAAGGCCCACTAAGCTAGTTAAAGGCCAGGGGCTAGCCAAAATTTTTTCTGAATCAAATCATCAGGCTTTAGGTATAAAATTGTCCATGATAGCAAATGAAGAGCCTGAGAAAGGAGAAGAGCAGCATGGACTAGAGATGGCCACTCAAAAGATACACATAAAATATCTCACTAGTCCTTGGTACAAAGAAATAGTTGAATATCTTTTAACACTCAGCTATCCTCTAAGTTGTGATAAGATAAAATACAGAGCTGTAAGAATGAAATCACAGAAGTATATAGTTGCCAATGGTCAGTTATATTGGAGAGATCCTTCAGGCATACTATTATTGTGCCTCACAGAGGATGAAGTAGAAAATATAATGATAGAATTTCATGAAGGAATCTGTGGAGGACATTACAGCTGGAGAGCTATAGCTCATAAAGTTCTGAAGGTTGGTTTCTATTGGCCAAAATTATTTGGAGATGTTTTTAATTGGGTTAGAGCATGTGATAAGTGTCAAAAATTTGCTGAGAGACAAAAGCTGCCTGCTCTGCCCCTAATTCCAGTTCATGTAAATGAACCATTCCAGCAATGGGGATTATATTTTATTGGAGAAATGCATCCCCCTTCAAGTGGCCAACACAAATGGATATTAACAGCTATAGATTACTTTACAAAATGGGTGGAAGCCATACCTACGAGAAATGCTATAGATGCTGTGATCATCAAATTCATGGAAGAGAAAATCATATCCAGGTTTGGCTGTCCAGCTAGAATTGTAACTGATAATGCACAGGCCTTCAAGTCCAATAAATTTGTAAATTTCTGTCAGCAGTATAATATTGCATTAAATCACTCCACAGCTTACTATCCACAGGGGAATGGCTTGGCAGAATCTTCCAACAAAACTCTGGTGAGGGCCTTGAAGAAAATCATAAATGAGAATTAGAAAAATTGGGATTCCCAATTAAAGTTTGCTCTGTGGGCAAACAGAATAACTAGCAAGAGAGCAACAGGGAAATATCCCTATGAATTGGTGTATGGGCGAGCAGCTGTGTTTCCTGTGCAATTCGCTTTTCCAGTGGCACGTTTCATGCAGGAAAGTCAAGAAGAACCAGATGATATGGTTAGAAGAATTAATCAACTGGTAGAATTAGAGGAAACACAAGACCAGGTGAATCAGAGGTTAGCAGAATATCAAGAGAAAATGAAAAATGTTTTTAATCGCCATACAAAAGATAGAAAATTTCAGATTGGAGACCTGGTTCTTAGATGGGATGTCAGAAGGGCCAAAAAGGGAAAACATGGCAAATTTGATCCACTATGGTTCGTTCCATTTAAAGTTGCAGGACAAACGGGGAATAACACATTCGTGTTAGAAAATTGACAGGGTGATCTGCTTGACAACCCTGTCAATGGCCAGTTCCTCAAGCCTTACTTTCAATACTGATCCAGACTGGGAACGCCTGTTGTAGCATATTGTATAGATTTAAGTCTTGATTCAGTTTTTGTTTTAATAAGGGACGAGGGCTGACAAATTATCAGAAGAAATGTAGGGGGATTGAAGAACAGAATGTGCATACAGAATGGTCTGAGATCTACGTGTTCTCGACATGTCCAAGGATGAACATGCCGTCCCCAGATGGAGCCGATGTTGTACATGTCAGCCCATACATACAAATTCTTGGCCTGCTGTCATTTTTGAATCTTCTTAAAACCCCCGTCGTGGCCTTAGACCTCCATATACTGTCTATCGTTATCCTGCCTGCCCAGAAATTACACTGTACAAAGGCTAAAAATTTGTGATTAAAGTTATATCGGGCCTAGCCCCTGAGGTCTCAGCCCCCTCTGTTTTGATTACCATGTAACCAAGTGCTGCCCCTTAGAGCGTTTATCGCAAATCGCATCCACCGCAGATCGCATTTTCGTGTGTTATGCTTGTTAGATCCATCGCAAATATTTGCGATGCGATCTGATTGCGTCGCAAATATTTGTGATGCGATCGTCCGATCACGCCATTGCATTTTTCCTCATCGCACTTTCCGCCGATCGCATTTTCTCCCATCGCACTTTCTCTATTTTCGATTTTGCGATCCAGCTTGAGCCCACCATACAGTCTTTCCCCCCATCGCACTTCCCCATTGCATTTTTCCGCCCTTCGCAACCCCGCCCCATCGCAATATCGCGAGCGCTCTTTTCTGTTTGGTGCCACTTTCCGCCATCGCATTTTCTACCTTCGCGATTTTGCGATGCGCTTCCCGAGCCCCACCTGGTACGATCGCTCCCACCGCGTTCCATTGCAATTCATCGTATTTCTTTGTATTTCCATGTATAGTCAAACCTTTTCATTTTTCATTAAACCTTAATGAATCACCCTCCGCTGTGACCAGGTCCCACATCCACGGCTCCGCTCCATCATTTTTCCCCGTTTCCTTTTTTGATCCACTTAAGTGAAAACGTTTGGCCCTTTACACTAATATCATTTCTTCTACCGCTTTTCACTATTCCACTCCTCCACGTCACCGCTCCACGTGTCAAATACATTCCTCCTCTACCATTTATACATTCCATTCATATGTCATGTTTCAGTGTTCACGTTATCAACCTCCACCCTACCAATTCATCGTCGCTCCCCTGTGTTTTTCACTGCTGTCCTTCATACTTTCGTCATCTTATCACACCGCCCTATCACCTAAGTCACCTCCACTTCATTCACTCTTCTGTGCATCTATTTTCTTAAACAGGTTTGTGTATTTTGCAGGGTGCGGGAGGAAGAAAATCTCCATTAATTACCGCCTCCATTACAAAAGCCGAGGCCTCTTCCAAAGATAATTTTTCAGAGACAAATTTACGAAGGGAAGCCCCGGGGAGCTGCCGTGACATGACACTCATTAAAACAACAAGGTTCAAAATCTATCCAAACCTCCAGAGCCATTCCAAACCAATATTTTATGGATGAAAACATTAATGCAGCAGCAGCAAAATATTAATGAAGGAGCAATGAATTCAATGTCCGGCATGAAAGGTTTCAAATTCAAATTCAGGCATTTAAAGGCAGAGAGTATAATGTACAGGAAGCAATACTCTCAAGGTGTTACTTCGGCCGAGTTTTCTTCAGGAAAGTACAGAATGTTCGTGAAGATTTACCCCTATGCTGCGTTCCTGAAAAGATTTGTTCCAGTGCATTTATTTCAGCAGGTAGATCTCAAAATACAAGATAATACCACCTAGTCATTTAACAGTATGGGCGCGAATGTTTCCGCCACTTTGTTTCAAATCAAATCATTAAATGTGCATCACCTACCTGGTTCTCTAGAGTTTTCTACCTCTCCTATAAAACTCCAGAAGAAAAACATTGTAAGGGTTCCAGATTTCTATCAGCAAACTGTGCAGTGAAAGGCTTTGTATACATCTTGTAAAGTTTCTGTATGAAGGCTCAGAGCCCGTAGGGTCTCAGTGAGGAGGAGTTATAACTATAATGAGGATTCTGGTCTTTGGTATCCCACAATGTGTAATCTTTTCTTATGTGTTAATATAATATCTCATTTCATTGCATTTATCTTCTTGTATCATGTTCTAGAATGCGAGTGGCTCACTGATCTTAAGTAAAGATTCATCCTAGTTGGTGCCCATACTTGGATTAGTCAAGCGCTTTAAATAGGCCTAGTCATGATATACTGTTCCATGTTCATGTCATTCATATTTTCTGCTATATTAGTTACTTGAGGAGGGTGCTTTTAAAACGCCATTGTCATGTATGGATTCTTAGTTGGATAAGCCCATATGTGGTTATGTTGTGTATCTAGGTATCAGCCTCATGTTAACTAGTATCTCCTTCATGTTTTCCTCACTGCATCCACTTTCTGATATTTGATTTCTGTGGCATACTATTTGAACTGGCCCTCTTTGCAGTAAGATGTCTCTTAACTGTCTGATGCTTTTGTATTGGAGTTTTGCATGCTATTCCTACATTATTCTTATCTTTGTATCAGCTTCTGAGAGAGTTTGGTTCCATTTAAACTAATTTCCTTGTTTTACAAGAGATAGTAAGAGAGCTTTTGGATTGACAACCCAAGATATATTATGAGCTCCTTGCTATGCTAAGATGTCCTATGCACTGGTCTATAGCAACTCTAGATTGTCTCTAGGGTAGACAATAATTTTCGACAACACTCAATATCACTAGAAGAGCAACCAGTCGGAGGAGTGAAGAGACTCATATGGATGGTACGACTCCTAGGCAAGAAAAAACCCAACTGTAAGATAATTAGATAGACAGGTGTCGTGTTCAATGGTGACATAATTGATGCCGCCAATGGATGAAAAATTAAGATACATGTTCCCTCCCTTCTCTTTTTATAAGTTCCTTTTTTGTAAACTTTTCCCCCGAGCCTGAAAAATAGATAAAAATATACAAGGGAGAATCTCCTAGCCACAGTAGACTAGGGAATTCATTTTTTTGTAACTAGTCTATCTCAGTCTGGGAAAGGGTTAAACTTATATTGGGTAGATGACAGTTCAGGTACTTTTACAAGAGTGAAGTAGACAATTTCACTCAACAATCTTTTCTAAGTTAAGGAGTCTAAAAAGAGCTTAAACAAAACTCCTCCTAGAGGAATGAGTGGTATAAATGGTAGCAACTGGTTTCGGTAAATAGTGTAACTACTCATGACATAAGGAAAACATGAGGCTAGCTAATAGGGCCACACATCGCAACAGTGCCTCCAGGAAATGGTAAAACACCAAGTGAGTGCATATGATAGGCCACATAAGTGATGACGATGGATAAGTGAAACCAAGGGTCAAACTACAGAAGGAGACTAATAAAAGTGGAAATCACAAGGGATAGAGTGTGGAATCCTCCTAGGGTATGGCTAGAAATAAGACGAAGAATAGGACATGAGGCTCAAATTCGAAGTGGTGACAGGTCAGAAGGAGGAATTCTGAGAGTCATAAAAAAAGACTAAATGGACACCAATCGGAAAATATGGTGCTAACTAGGGTATCCATGAGCGGGTAAGATCTACCATGAGGATGCAACATGCATATAAGAAGTGGTGAAAGTCGCAACATGATGGGGTTCGACCCAAGGCATAAATGATGCTAATGGTCAAAATGAAAAATCGGCAAAAGTGACCTACCCCTATATGCCAACAAAGAATATCATACCTCAGGCCTGGTGTAATAAAAGGTATCCTCTCAAGATGGAAGAAAAATATTGACTCCCACATCCTCCTACAAAAGGTAGACTAAAAAACATATCATAAAGCTCAAAACCACGCTTTAACTCAAAAAATAAAAAAGGAATATTCCTCAAGATGCCAAAATATTCCAAAAAAGGTTTTAAAAGGAGCTCATACCTCTTTTGTTGACCATTGTGTAGTTGTGAAGAAGGAAGGAGGGAGCTTCCAAGGATTTGAGAGCAAGAGAAAGGAGGAGTAAGTATCCATATTCAAGAAATTAAGCAGTGAATCACCTTCCTTGCAGTCCTTTTCACATGTAAATGTCGAGCTGATGTGTTTGGAAGTGAGGGGTTCAAATTTTTTGATGAAATATTCCCCTCGCCATGGGCTTACTACGGGAAGCTCACAACTAGAGGGACCTAGTCGCGGGGATGCTTTGGGTTGTTCGCTGCGAGAGCCGCACGCTTTCTGTGTCAAGGCCGCAGCTAGGGGCGATATAGGGAATTGTTATATTAATTTTTTTTCAAGTAATTTCAGTTTTTTTTCCCTTAATTTTATAGTTATTGATATGTATAATGTGGGTGCAAGAGAAACCATGATTTTTTAATGGAGAGAAAGGCAACACTCAAATAATGAAATTCAAGCTATGGCCCACATGCCAACCATCAATGCCTTAAGGGACTGTGGTTTACTCAAGTTATTTAGAATCCCAAACATGGCCAATCAGGACCATATATTTTCATTCATTGTGCAGTGATGGTATGTGGACACTCAAAACTTCACCATAGTAGTGTGAGATATATATTTTCTCACCGGTTTATCGAGGTGGGGAGCTCCAATTGTGTTGACAGGGGTTCAAAGCAATACAGGGGTAAAAGTCAGAAGTATGAGGGTTGCCTATTGTATGAAAGTGGAAGGGGATGAGAAAGATAGGATCCACATAGAATAGATAGTAGACTTGACCCTTCGGACCATAGCCTATACAGTGACCTGAGTAGAAGGGTTAGTATCACCCCACGTAGTGAAAATTCCACTATTGGAGTTGAGTGTACGATGTTTGGAACCCACCTTGTTCAACTGGTGTGATGGGATGGTGGCCAGTATGAAGGCTCAACTTACAAAGCTAAAGAGGAGAAGGATTGATACTTGTGGTTATGGGAGTGTATTAGTAAGCTTTTTTTTCGATAGGATTGTAGTGATGAGGCCCAAAACACTAGATTATGCAACCTCTCCACCAACAAGACAACCTCGTATGTATAGATGGTGTCATGATTTACCACAGGACAACGGAGTGCATGTTCATGGCATGCACAAAGACACATACTGGAAATGGATGAGAGCAGTTATATGGCAAGTGGATGATAACCATGTTGGTTTGAGGGGTCTTGACCCAGGTTTAGATTTTATGGATAAACTAACAAACCCTCCAACTACTAGCCCTTTCGACAATGATATGCTTGCGCAGACCAAAGTCCCACCCGAAGCAGTATGGGGGGTTGCTGGAACCAACTTTATGCACCTTGAGGAAGAAATTAATGAAGTGGTCCTTAGCAAACCAAATGCAAACTTATATCAATTGTAAACATATGCGCACAATAATATATATAATATTCATAGAGAATACGCAGACTTTAATAGAATAATATGGAATTGTTTTTCACCTTAGAGTAGATAAAATATAACATAAATAGATCTAGATCTAACAATGCATATACTTAAACAGACCTATCAATCATAAATAAACATTCATAACTATATCAAATATCCTTGCGCAATAACCATTAATCTCAACAGAACATAACAGTAAAGAAACTCAGATACATAATATAGGAAGTTCTCCAAAAAATTTCCTTTCTATTAGCTTCAAATTTGTTCAATCAACACATCAAAACCCTTCCGCGCACACAGCTGGGACTAGGTCTTTGCACACACAGCCAACAGGAGCCTCTTAACCCAACCCAAACAACCCTTACAGATGCATAAACTTACCAGAATCTCATGAAATTACTTAGAACTTAATTGAAATACTTAGCTTAGAAATGATCTATCAATTTATATACGCTTAGCACACAGATACTATGGTCCCAAACCATGGTTTGAGGCCCACAGTTTACGCTTAATCCCATTCACATGAAAATTGGGGACTTTGATCCACCCCAAAGCTCCTTGACTCCATTTGCGCAACACACACATATAAAATTATACAAAATTACTTCAGAACTTGTGCCTTAGGGCACCCCGCTCCAACAAGCCCACAACTCAAACATGTGACTCGTTCGGAGTCACTGAGGTGCTGAATCCTTGGTCTTGGCCTGAATCATTTTGACAAAATTTTTGAGAGGGAGCACTAACTATAGACTTTTCGTTGCTGCCCTCTACACTTGCTGAACCATATTTCCTGTAGTAGGCCCTTCAACGGCCATCTCTATGTTACGCTGAGTATATTGAATGATTTCTGAAGTGTTGTCTAGAGTTTGGGATAATTTCTGCACTTCTTCTGCCCATGATTGCATGTGTTACTTTAGTACATTCTCCTTTCGTTGCAAACCTTCAATTTTTTTATGTATTGTTCTACACTACTATAGACGAGAAAGGCGTTGTGTGAGAACCAATGTGGCACTATTGTCTTGATGTCCTCAAACTGCTTCTCCTTCTGGTGGATGGCGTCATACAGTTGTTGCACTAATGAATATTTTTGGATAGAGGTCCAGACATCCATGGCCTCATTCAATAAAATATCACACTGGGTGACTGTAACATCAATGCTATCTTATGCATGTTTTACTTCCCCGACTCTCTGTGCATGAACCTCTGGTGGTGTTTTCAGCTGCAAATTTATATGGAAGTCGAAAATATGTTGTTCATACTTTGTTCTCACCGTTTGCACCTCTATGCGTGCTTATTTCACCACAGAAGCAAATCCTTCAAGTTTCTCTATAGGCACAGTTGTGGCCAAGACAACTAGAATGTCTCAACGGACTTGACGGATTTTAGCCTCCATCACAGAGCGTTGGGATTCTGCTTCTTGGTACGCTGCTTCTGCTCGTTGTTGTTGTGCATCTGATCCAGGTGGATATTGGTGGCCACCCACCGATTTCATTTGGACCCACACCATCAATTCTTTCAGTTTTTCAGTTTCAACACAACTTACTATTTTTAGCATTTTTTTGGGTCATGAACTTCTGGAGAACGACGTTTTTCGGGAAAACCGGGAGAAACATGGGTCCATGGACTAATATTTCTCACTAAAAATTTGTAGTCCTTGGATATATATTTCTAAGGAGGTATTGAGCACGTCAAATGGAGATCATATGCCAAAGTTACGTCCCCGAAAGTTTGATGTACCAATTTACTCAAACGGGGCCCACAGTTTTCGCCCTTCATCTCCTACGGTTAGGTTTTTTATTTTTAGGGTGTTCAATTGTTTATCTACAATAAATAGGCCTTCGAGCCTCATTGTAACATAATTCAGAGGCATGTAGCCACCACATCTCTTCTCAGAGATACGCTACCAACACCCTAGCTAGTTTATTTAAATTATGTCTGTAAGCATATTTTTGTTATTTGATATTAATGAAATGAAATATTATTTCCGTTGCATCTCAGCGTTTATGTTTATTTCTATGTATTTTTGTGTTCCTTCATAAATATGGATTAGCATCCTTTGTCTTCGTCTGTGCGGTAGCCTCTCTGTACTGAATCTTGTATGCGATCACTGAATGCAGAAGGTGTAATTTCCCTGTAGGTAACACAAAAAGATTAGTATGCACATCACCTGATCCACTCAACTAGAGACACTAGTTGGCATCCATCTGAATTTCTAGAAGGGGGATGTGGACAAAGCTTGCATCCCCTGATGCTGGTAAAGTAACATCCAACGGTTTCACGCTTGTAACATGCACGTTGGTTTGGCTCGCCTAAATCATTCTCTCTTGAATCTAGCTCGCCTGTACTTTTAGTTCTTGCAATCCAACTTGTACAAGTTCGAGTGCGGACTTGCACCATACCTCCATGTCTATCCAGTGATCCTTAGTCGTTGATGTGACAGTGTTTGTGATTTAATTTAAGTCATCTTCTGTCAATGTCGGGACCTTCTGCCCTACCGATTTTGAAAATCTTTGCTTTTTACGCGATCCTCTGGTGGCCTGAAAGCTGCACTCGGTGCCTTTATATGTCTCAGCTTCCCCTGTCTCCTTTGGTGCAGAGCCATTTTTTTTCGAGTATTTTTGTAGTTTCTAAAGTTTCTCTAGTGGTTTTTGGGGTCGCGTCTTTTTATGTGACCTTCAATTGCAATTTGTCTATAATTTTTTCTACATACGTCTCCATTGATTTCCATATTTTGCTGCCAGTGTGCAGTTTTGTGGGTGTGCCCGGGGTCAACTAGGATGGCGTCCATTCTGCTGTGACTCCTACTAGATCATCTCTAGTCACGAGGTATGGTAGCTCATACCAGACTCCTTTTGCGTCGCCTTTTGCACGAATGTGGATATTATGAAATGTAGCCTTGAAATCCTCTTCCATCTTGTACTAATTATATAAGGTTGGTGACAATCGCGGCTTGGACTGCACCGCTTGGTTCAACGAAGACTCAAATAAAACCCATAAAATTTGATTTTCTTTTACACGCACCAGTTCTGAAGAGTTCCATAATGTTTCATAGTGTGTAGCTTCACACATCTTTGGCACAATGTCTGGGAAATGTGTCTCTTCTGGGTTCCACCATACAATTAGTGCAATTAATAAGAGGATCCAAGTGTACTAGAAGGGCTTGCCTTCCTCCCATGCCTCGCGCACATTTTCTAAAAACTCCTTACACAAATAATTTGACCAATTATAAATCACCCCCTTTTCGCATCGTCCTACGAGTGTAATGACATGCACGGGCACCTCCTTGGGTGTGCACTTATGCATCATCTTGCAGGCCAAGATGATTGTTCCAAAGCGCGTTTCAGGGTCATTAATTTCATCCACCACAAAACCACAACTCTTCCCTGTGACATTATACTTCTTTTTTATTTGATCTGCAACTGTCTTCTCATGCACTTTACCACTGAAGTATGTAATAGGGTCACCTCCCTTATCAAGAAGACCTGTGATTCTATGGACTAATTCATCATCGATCAGAATGTGCTCTCCCAACTAGAGTGTGTCATCATGCACTAAAGCAAGAAATTTTTTGACACAGGTGTCATTTATAAGACTGGGCCCAAAATGAGAGATCTAGATCAAATTGAGTAGGCTTGCCTTCTGCAGACCTATAACCCCCCATTTTGGCTCAAGGCACACAATGCCTCCTTCATAAGTGACCTGATCCAAGTATATCTCGGGAGAAAGCTCTAGGAACCTTTCAACATCAGCGATGTACCAATCATCAAAGAGGAGCCATGGGATCTTTGCGAGCATGTCCCCTTCCATTGGGACATACTCAGGGGTCAGGGGTATCTTGATACCCACAAGCACCTTGTCCAGGTCCTTAGGTGCTTTAACAGATGGTTTACACGGTGCAATGTAGCTGGGAAACCACGAGAATGGAGCTATTTCAATCACATATTCTTCTTCTTCATCAATGGTTTATGGGACCTCTGACATGGGTCTCTTCATATTCTCATGCACTGAAGGGCGCGGTCTTGGGGTCTTCTCTCAGGGAGATCTGCGCATACTCGAATATTTCCCCTTCTTAGTATTCGATGGCACAGGTGTTTCAACAACGGGGAATTCTGGCACAACAGGGTAATCACCTAGTCTTATGGCTATCATCCTTTCAGGAATGGTGTAACCTAGCCCTACTTGGCCAATGTGTCTTCAAAACTTAGATCCAAATAAGACGTAGACACATCAAATGTGTTGGAAAACAAGGAATTCAAAACATATAAATCATTCAGAAATAAAATGGAACTATTGTGACCCCATAGGTCATATTTATACTTGTGGCGCATTCTCAACAACTCCTTGTGCATTAATGAGGCTCCATTACTGACAAAACGGTCCCAAATTTGGACAAATCTCTTTATTAAATGCATATTAGATGTTCTTAAAAAAATTAATAAATTTGTCTTATTGAGTTTTATTGTTCAAATGGCTATTTTTGGACACCTCTGTGACCCATTTGACCTCCTGGCACAACTACCACGCATGTGTCGCACTTGGTTGCGCATTCACCATCCCATTTTTGAAGGTCCGATACTCTGGCCTTATAGTCATTTGGTGGGCATAGGGTCATCTTTGTATAGCTTCAGAAAAATTCCATTAACATACCAAAGAAGGTATTCATAGCTCACTGTGGCCAGGTGCACTGCTCCTCCATAAATGATTTCCTTCACAACATAGGGCCCTAGCCAATGCATTTTCAACTTTCCTAGGTGGTGTGCAAAATTGTTGTCATATGGTAAGACCAGATCATCTCCCTTGAATATATTTTTCCTGATATGCTTGTCATGCCATGATTTTTCTCGCGCCTTTTGAACCTACTAGTGATAATTTGCAATAAAATGATCTTCTTTCAGAGCAACCAACTGGGACAATCAGTCCTCCAAAGCATCTTCTTCAGCCATATTGGTAAATACTGCAATTTGAAAACTAGGAACAATAAATTCCATGGGAAACACAACCTCTTGCCCATATACCATCCTGAAAGGTGTCTTTCCAGTCAACTTATTGCAAGTGTTCCTATATGCCTGGAGAACTTCTGGTGCTTTCTCATCTCAATCATTTATGTTAGGATTGCATACCTAAGTGAGCGCAGTCTCCAATATTTTATTGAAAGCTTCAACTATGCCATTTTCCTGAGGATGATAAGGAGAGCTCTTCTAATGACGCATCTTGAATTCTTCAGTTGAACCTTCAATGGTGTCATTTACAAAATGCATGCCCTGATCACTTATTACAATCTTAGGACAACCAATTCTAGTCACAATATTATCAAAGATAAATAGCGCATATGTATTAGCAGTACAATCCTTCACTATTTTGGCTTCAACCCATCTAGTTACATAATTTGTCGTGGTGATAATATAACACACACCACTCTTCCTTCTAGGAGGATTAATAGGCCCCACAAAATATATAGCCAATTTTTTAAAATCTTGCAGCGCCATCTGCAGATTCAAAGGCATCTCATCTCTACGCGAAGGCTTTCATGTCCTCTATCATACATCACTTGCACAGAAATACGTATAGGCATCATTGTGTAGCGTGGGCCACCATAACCCAAATCGCAAAATATTTTGCGTAGTGGACTTTCCTGCATAATGACCATCGAAAACTCCTCCATGAGCTTCATTTATAATTGCATATCGCTCATATTCCAGGACATACCTGTGCAGGACCCCATCTGCACCCATTTTGTACAATTTTTCAGTAATAATGGTGAAGTCTGTTGTGCACGCCACAAGTTCCTTCTTCTTTTGAACTATATACTCCTCAGGCGCACATCCAGTAGTCAAAAACTAAATGATATCAAGGAAATGCTCATCAACCACCTTTATCGCAAACAACTATGCATCTGGCAATCCATTATCAATATTTGTAGGTTCCTCTTTTGTTTCAATGCTTGGCAAATGGTCTAGCCCAACATTCAATCTTCCTGGTTTCACCATAATTTCAAAATCATATTCCTGGAATAACAACAACCATCTGTAGATCTTCGCTCCCAGCACATGCTTGTTGACCAGGTACTTCAAAGCAGAATGATCAGTGAACATCTTAAAGTGACCACCTAACAGATAATGGTGTAATTTATGCAGTACATATACCATGGCTATCCCTTACCTCTCTGTGGTTGAGTAATTATTTTCTGTGCTTGACAAATTTCGGCTTACATAAGAAATGGGATGATCAATTTCCCATGCTCCTGGCTATGCTAACACAGCTCCGAGCGTAATATAGGATGCATCCACATGGACATGAAATTCCTTTGACCAATCTGAAAAGAATAGGATGGGCTAAGTGACCATATTTTCTTTTATAAGCTCAAAAATCTCCTGACATTCCTCATCCTAGGAGAACATTGCATCCTTCTTGAGCATATTTTCCATGGGCACAGTTATCAGTGCATATCCCTGAATAAAATTATAATACCGAGTATGCCCCAATATGGAGTGCAACTTCTCAACATTCTCAGGTACTTCCAAATTGACTATGACTGCAATCTTTGCAGGATCTACCATCAATCCCTACTGGAAAACAATGTGTCCCAGCAATATTCCAAATGGTACACAGAATATAAAATTCTTAAAATAAAAAGAGATCTGATACTTCCTACAATTATCCAGCATTAAGCGCAAATTTGATACATGCTTCTTTAACAACCCAAATACAGTCCAATAATCGAAGTATACCTCCAAAAACTTGTGTATGAATTCTCTGAAAGCATCAACTACCGCATGCGAGAAAATGGTAGGAGCATTCTCTAATCCAAAGGGAATAACTGTATTTGGAAGGATCCCCATTCAGTAGAAAAAGTGGTCTTAATCCTATCTTCTTGTGCAATCTAGATTTGATGATAGCCTGAAAACCCATCTGTGACTGAGTATGCTTCCCGACCTCCAACATTATCCAAAATTTCAACAGATAATGGAGTTTGCAATGGATCATGCACACAAGAATCATTTAGTTTGTGCAGATCTACACAAATTCTGATTTCTCCCTTGGTATTATTATCTTGCACAACCATTGGACTTACCCAGTCAGATTCTTCTACAAGTTCGATGATGCCTACTGCCACCATTTTGTCCAACTCTTCTTTCACCTTCCGCTTATATCTAGGATTCAGGCTGTATGGGAATTGCTTTACTGGGCGTGCATCAGACTTCAATTTGATTTTCATCACTCCAAGTTCCCCAATGATTCCATTCAACTCTGAAAAAATTGTAGGGAAGATATCTTGATATTCTATTAGTAATTCAGCAACCTTGCCTACTGTATCATCATCTCAGTAGTTTCCATTTTTTTCCAACTAAGGTTGTTCTTCAGTTCCTATATTCACCTCTCTTAGCTTTAGGGGCTTTTTAAGATCTAGTGAAGTGATTTAGGTCCAAACCACTATGCGTTTTCCCTCAGATTCAAGGATCATGATGTTTCTTGGATTTTCTTCATTTTCATCAACTGTTAGGTTTCTGTAGTTCACAATGGCTTTCATCTGTGCATCCCAAGATAGTGGAGCACACTTAATGGTAGGCTTTGAGGTATCAAATATGACTTCTTGAATATTATGCAAAGCTTGGCCAACTGTATCAAATCCACTCTCAAAGCTAAAGGTAAGTGTTATCATAAATAAAATTTAATTTTTTGATTAGTAGAGTCATTAGCATAGTTTTCCTCGCCTTGCCAAATTAGTTCATGAAATTGATAAAATTTTATGAATGGGTCATTATCATTAGTCTAGAGAGTCCATTTGTCATGTCATCATGGTCAAATCTATCAAAATCCACCGAAGGTCTCCATGCTTTGGTTTAAAATTTGGCAGTACCCACATATTTGTCTTTTCCTCAGTCTGCAATGAATATAACTAAAAACATGTTGTTTTCGCTATGGACTCACCTGACCAATCTGTTGTGAATCTGCCAGAATTATATCAGAAACATCTACAAAATCATGTTTTTTTTCACTGATAATGTAAATGATGAGGTGTCGAGTGTTTAGAGGTTCAATATCAATATGAGGTCATGTCATCAGTTAGAAGAGTCATCCAACATGCATAATCATAAGTGGCACTCATCATTACACTTAACTCCTTTCATTTGTCATTATCCCTCCCATATTCTAATTCACCTTCAAAGTTGTTGTTTGTGATATTTATTTAGACCTATGTGTATAGTTGTTGTTGTCATCCTTGAGAATTCCAGATTCATTGCAATCTACTCATTGTGCAATTCCTTTCTTTGCAGGTGTCACAACATCAAGAGGCCAGCGCAATGTAAAGGGAGATGGCCATGCAGAAGAAGATTAATAAAGCAGGATAGTTTGTAGGATATGAGCCCATGGATATAAAAAATTTCAATGAAGACTCAAGCTTTGCAAAAGATTTCATCACTGTTGGATGCATGAGATTCTACCAGAAATTACAAGGTTTTCATGCCCAAGTTTCAAAATATTTTGCAGTGAATTTTGTAGGTACTGCATCAAAGGTGGGGGCGCTGAGTTTTGTGGTGTCACCTGAAACAATTTCCCAGGCCACATAGATTCCAAGGATGGGAGAAGAGTGGTTCAAAGCCACTAAGTTTAAATTATAGAACTGTGACGAGTTTATGAAACTTGAACATATTGGAGTAGATATGACCTCTAGAATCCCAAGGACTTTCCTTAAACAGAACTATTCCAAACTGCTGCTTTTAATTCAAAAATACTTCACATGTGAAGGGAGGTTCCATATGGTCTATCAGTACCATTTTAGGCTCTCATTGCATTTCACTGGTAAGCAATCTCTATACCTTCCACTTTTCTTGTTTAGGAGCCTAAGAAAGATTTCAGACAAAGGTAAAGCTAGGCCAGAAGGTAGCAAGACTTCAATTTTCCATCATGGGTTGATCAAATTTTTGGCATTGGAGGATTTGAAAAGGCTGAACAGAGACTGGGCCACATTCGTTTTTCTTAGTGGTTATGAGGTAGATACATTAACACCCAAGAATAATCCAAAATAAAAAGCCACTCATTCAAGTAAGAGTGACAAACCTGTAGCTAAAACATAGGGTGTGAACGAGGAGGAAATAGATCCCATTATATAACCCATGGATGTTGAAGTATAGAATGCACAAGAAACAAAAGTTCCACAACCTACACCTGCAAGTAGTAAACCAAAGATCAGAAAGAAGATTCATGGAAGGATAACAAGAAGCCAAACACTTTGGAAAGGAAACCTTGAGGATATTCTACAAGCCATAGACGTAGAGGAGACTCCAGTGGTGAAATTTGTATATATTAAAGGAATCAAGAAGAAAACTAAGGGTATAGCTGCTAAAAAATTGATTTCTCATGAGAAGATGCAAGGTTTATGTTTCAACCAAGAAAACCACTCACCAGGCTGTAGCCTGCCAAAGGTATCATGGCTAGTAAAAAGACAGAAATTATAGACAAAAGAAAGAAACCTGTGACAGAGGATATCATTGATCTATCTCCAGCAGAAGAAGAGATCATTGCGTAGATGAAGGGTAAAGAGAAGGTTGTTGAAAAAATTGAGCTACAATTGTTAAAGAAGCAATTAAGAGAAGCCATGGAAGAAGTGATTGAAACTAATTTGGAATTAGAGGATTTCAAGCTAGATATAAAAATGATAGAAGTATTCAAAGAGAAGGTAAATGATCAAATCAATCAATATGATGAGTTATTGACTAATGCCAAGAAACTGTTGAAAAGGACACTTCCTCTACATAGGGTAATGAAACATACAAGAAAGAGGATTATTTGGTTGTAGATAGAGAGAAAGAAACCTAAAATCCATGTCAAAGAGCTAGAAGAGGAGATGGAGATGACATAGTCAGAGCTAAAGAAGAAAGGTTTAAAAATTATAGTCATAGATCAACCTGAAGAGAGTCAAGCCCCTACTGCCAAAGGTGAAGGTTGTAAAGCTTGAATAGTGGAAAATTTACCTTTTGGATAATTTTTTCATCATTTTGAATTAGCACTTGCAGAGGCAGAGGAAAATTTTGAATAAGGAAGCACAATTTTCAAGTTTACTGCCAATTAGGCAAGTTCGTAGCATATCTCAGGCTTGAAGCCTAGAATTCGTTATGAACTCACTGTAAGTGTCTTTTTGTTATAAATCGTAGGTATTTTCATATTGAAGGCAGGCAAAAGTTTGTATTTATCTATTTTGACTTAATAAACAGTTTGAAATCAGAAAAGGGTGAACAAAGGTGGAAGAGATGGCTAAAATCAAAATGCTACGAATTTTTCTATGAACTTGCCTTAACTCCCCTGTTTCTGCAGCAAAGAATTTTTTGTAGCATTTTCAAATTTTGATGGTCTATTGGGGATAAGACAACCATGTGGAAAGTTTAAAGGACATCAGAGAAAATTTTTGGTGGATGCATGATATTTGACAAAGTTGTTCAGTTCAAAATCTCACCATGAAGACACTCATCATCCATCATGACACCACCACCTAAAAAGTAGGAAGACAAGTCTCCTGACATGGTGGGGGAAATTATGTTTTGGTCATGGTTAGTGCCACCTAGTCACATGACTTTTATTGATGTAAATAAGCAGTCTTAAGGTTTTTGATGTAATAAATAGGTTATAGAGTCCTATTAGGAGTATAAGTCTTAAAATTTAGTTGTCAGTTTTATCTCCATTAATTTTCTTATGGTTAGATTAGGTGTTAGCAGAAGGACTCGAAGGTTTAGCCTTGTTGGAAAACTAAATGTAATGATACCTAAGCCTATTAATAGGAATATTATCAAAGAATAGAGGGTTTAACTATGTTGACTACATAACTACTATTGTAAAAACTTCTTATTAGTAATATACAGTGGCTATTGGTTTTTTCTTCACCTGAAATTCATTGATGTTTTCATGAGAATTTGTCTTATGTATCCCGCTATTTTATCTTCAGTAATCTGATGTTTGATTACTTAGAATTCATGTATATCATGCTCTAACTTTCTTCAAGCATTAGAATGTTTTGTATCTGTATATGTTGTCTTTTCATCAAAACGTCTATATTCATCGGCTTCCATTAGAAGAGCCATGTCATTGAGTTTATTAACATTGACTCCATATGCCCAATGGTAGTGATTTCTACACATATTTCACCTGGATACAAACATAATTAAAACACTATTTCAGAGTTAGCCATCCATTAAAATTCATTTGAATAAAATCATTTTTATCTTTGAGAGAGCCCTCTCAGGCTCAAAAGGCTAATTTTTTAGCTAGAAGTAGGTTTGAAAGAATTACTTTAGGTTGTCTGGTGGAGTAGCCCATTTGTACCAACTTAGTGATAATAGTAATGATAAAACTCTTTGTCATTGCAAACCATTCACTAGTGCCTCTGCGTAGCTCTATTTCCAAGTACCATTCAGTAGGAACCTTCCCTAATGTGTTAATAAACATATGAACTGATTCAAGTCTTGGTTCTACACCCCATACATGATTCCATCTTGCCAAATTTATGCACGGATCTTATTTGTGAGAGTATACATCTTCCATTTTAATAACTGGGCATTCAAACCATAACCTCATCATGTGCGCACATTCCTCCCAGATTCCCATGTTCTCCTTGTGAGTTCCCACCATCTTGTTGGAGTAGTGTGCAAACCAAGATCCAAAGCATGGAATCTATGACCTTTAGGCATAGCCCTTTCAAGCTCTCCCATAAATTTTCTTACATCATTTTGGCCATCATAGTGTGGTAAATCATGCACCTTGGACATTATGCAATGCAGAGATCGGGTCACGCGATTATAACATAGCACAGACACCTCATGCAACTGGTTCTGCCAATTATCCAATTCTTCATCATTGTCTAAGAAACATAAGCTATCCTTCTCCCACTTAAGATTCCCATATGAATTTGGATTAATTCAGTCTTCCTCGCGTAAATTTAGCTTATATATTTGATCTATCTCATCCTCAGCACACACTAGTTTAGATTATCTTTGGCCTTTTGTAGGGTCCAGAGGAATGATAACCCTGACTCCATTACTTTTATATTCCATTCTCCTTTACTTTAGATTTATAACACTAGCTATGTCAATAGCCCAGTCGAATCCTAGCAGCATGGGATATTGATCAATATCATCTACAATTTGGATAGCTTCAAAGTATGTCATCACCTTAACACCTTCTATACTGACCACCTCTTGTGACAATATTCCTATATGAATGATATTCTACTAGTTGGGAATGCACATTTGAATGGTAGACCATTCCATATTTGGCTCTCCCATGTGCTGCCATTTTTTCTTAGGTAGAAAATTAACGTCCAATCCAAGATCTAAAATAACTTGGTCCATTTCATAAGCACCAATATGCGCGGTCAAACGCATTTCCCTACCTGTTCTCTTCTTGTTCTTATAAACTTTGTTGACCACGCATTGTTCTACCATGGATTTTTCTTTCTTTGCATAATTATCTATCAATGCCTGCATATTTTCTACTGCCTTCTTGTTGCATAATAAGTTGATAAATTCCTATAGAAAGAGTTTAATCTCCCCATCTCCTCCTGCTTCCTTCAATGTTCTACCATATGTTGAGGGAACTCCTTCTGCGAATTCTTTCCCTGCTTCAATAAAGGTCTCTTTTTCACATTGAAGATTAAAGCCTTCTTTATTTTCAGGCACTTTATAGATCCATACATCAACGACTGGTTGCTTTCCTTTATCTTCATTGCTGGCTACATCGCTCCTGGTAACCACATTCACACTAGGATCTTCTTCTTGAGTTTCAACGTGAACCATTTGGAGATTTTGTGTTGGGGTTTTCTTTTCCTGCATTTTAACGATCAAGACATGACAATATTCTATTACATGATCAAATTGTCTAAAATTCCTACAGGACTGTCGTGCTGGATTCAAACAGTCACGCGTAAAATGACTAGCATCACCATAGTTATATAAAATGACTTGTCCTCTTCCTCGTCGAGCTGATCCACCTCCTCAGCATCTTCCTCTACCTTGAAATCCTCTATGCCCAGAAGGGGATGCTGGTGATGTAGGCTCAACCTACATTCTATATAATTTTTCATTTTCTAACATCATATCAAAAATGCGGAAATGCTTCTCATTATGCCCTAATGATGAACATAATTTTCAAAACAACTGCTTCAAGTCCGGTTGATACTTTCCAATCCTTGGGCAAGAATCTGTGTCATTTAATCTAGAAATTTGATAGATAGTGCACCACACGAGATTATGCAATGGACTAGGACCTCCAGCAGTCATATACTTTTTAAACACAAGACATTGATCTTTATGGTGCCTAGAAGCCTTACATTTTATACACCAGAAGGGGATGTTGGTGATGTAGGCTCAGCCTGCATTCTATAGACTTTTTCTTTTTCTAACATCATATCAAAAGTGCGGAAATGTTTCTCATTATGCCCTAATGATGACCATGATTTTCAAAACCACTACTTCAAGTCCGGTTGATACTTTCCAATCCTTGGGCAAGAATCTGTGTCATGTAATCTATAAATTTGATAGATAGTGCACCACACGAGATTCTGTAATGGACTAGGACCTCCAGCAGTCATATAATTGTTAAACACAAGACATTGATCTTTATGGTGCTTAGAAGCCTTACATTTTATACACCAGACCTCTGCGCAGACTTCCTTGCATTTTTCTTTACAGAGACTTTGAATTTTGAGATGCATGGCCTCTAACTGATTCTGATTTTGTTGAGTTCCCAACACATTAGGTGTTGGGGTAGCTTCCAATTTCATTGCAACCTCCATAACCTCAACTTGTGTGGCAATCGTTGCTGACCTAAGGGCTGGCACAGATGTGGGAGAAATATAGCAATGAAACATTCCTTATGTTGAGTATCATCAATAAAAAATCCACCATATTTGATGGTGCACTTCAGTCTTTGATCAACCTCCCATACAGATTCATTAGGCTCCTGGCGAATATCTTTCATTTCTATCACTAGCTACGCGTATGACTTAGGCTTCTTAAACTGCTCTTTTAGGGCATTGTTTATTTCATTCAATGTGGCAATAGGGTTTTCTTGATCATACCTAATGTACCAATCTAAGGCACGATCGTGGAATACAGTAGCTAGCTGTTCTTTCCTAATATTAATATTTTTAATCTGCTGAGCCTACCATATGGCCTTAGTTACAAACCAAAAGTGTTTAATATCCTCATTACCAATGCCTCTGAAATTAGGTAACTTCATTGATGCAGCCATATCTACTTCATGGGGAGGTGGAGGTGGTGGTGGAGATGGACTGTGTGGTGGAGTGGGTGATCTTTGATGTGAGTGCATAAGTGGAGTGGATGGATTAGGGAAAATATTCAAGGATTTCAAGATTTATTCTTCAGAATCACTTGAGATAGCAGTTTCTAGTTTTGGCTCACTATCAGATTTAGGCTTTAGAGGGCTACAAATATTTTTTTTCAGAATCTTCTTGATAATTTCTTCCACTTGCACATAGTTGGACCTCTTTGATGCACTCAAGCAGTATGTTCACACTAAAAACCCCATTCACATAAGAGAATGTTTAGCTATAAGTTCAATGAGCACAAGAAATTACCTCTAGGGCCTTTGAAAGATCTTCTTTCTGCTTCAGAATATGACACAAATTGATGAATGGAAAATTCAGTCACAAATCCTCCTAATAGGTGATCGATCCAATGATCTACCGCGCGAGTAATCTTATTGTCAAAATTCTCCACTCGCTAGATCAATTCAGGATTCCACTCAGTGACTGCATCATATTTTATGCAATGATGGAATTCAGCTAAGTGGGACAACCACTCCTATAGCTCGTGTGCAAAAGAACAAAATAATATTTCATGCACTTATATATAAATATATTTCTGTACGCACTTTTCATCAGAGAAATTAGTACTTTTATTCTCTTGGAGCCTGAATTCTAGGATCTTTTTATCCAACCAATCTTGTAATTCGTTGCGCGAAGGATGCCACAACATCAAATATTCCTCAAAATTCGGATCCTCATCCAAGAAACGAAACAATTTATTGGCTTGATGGGTCCCGACCCAGGTTTTGATTTTATGGATAAACCAACAACCCTCCAACTACTTGCTTTTTTGGCAGTGATCTGCTTGTGCAAACCAAGGTCTCACCCGAAGCCATATGGGGGGATACTGGAACTAGGTTTCTGCACCCTGAGGAAGAAATTAATGAAGTGGTCCTCAGAAAACCAAATGCAGACTTATATCAATTGTAAACAGATGCGTGCAATAATATATAGTAGATTCATAGAGAATACGTAGGCTTTAACAGAATAATATGAAAATTTTGTTCACCTTAGCGCAGATACTTTTAGTCATCATTATTTTTCACTATATTTGGATGACTATAGAATGGTTATAGTTTTCTGAAAACAATGTTCCTTGAATATCTTGGGTTTCATAAATCTCACTGCCTTCATTATCTTAATGAAACCTTTTCCCTATCTATCATTTTTCCATCACAAAGTCACCCTGTTTCTCTTAAAAGACTCTGTTAGGTCTCTGTAACAAGCAAGATTGGCAAAGTCCGATCACAGAGTTAACATCATTTCAACCAACTTTGGGATTCTAGGATCTAGCCCTCCTGAATCTGGAGAGGGATCTCTCCAATATGTACAAAGATGGATTTGTCTTTGAAAATTTAAGGTATTGATATTAGGCTAGTTATGGGGTCCAAGGGTTTGTTTGGTTTTTGGATGGTTGAACATAGTTGTTGTCTGAGGCAGAAAGATCTATATGCAAATAGGTTCAAAAGTGAGAAGTTGCAAGTAAAAAGAGTAAGCTTCGGTCAAGAAGAAAGATGATGGCAGATTTTCAGCCCATTGGGCTATGGAGTCATACGAGGATTTAATTGGAACAATCAGGTTCAAGAATGGTCTATGGGGCAAGTCATCTATGCATAAGGATCTCTTTAAAGTTTGATTTATGGAATGGGGTGATACAAAAAGAAAGGGAACTTAACAGATGCAGAACAAAGAGCAGCCCAGGATCTGGTAAGTACTTTGAAACTAGCCAGCCTTTGACCAGGCACTTAAGGAAAACATAGAAGCAAACTAGGATCTGGTAAGTACTTTGAAACTATCCAGCCTTTGATACACTTCTGATAGAACACAAATCAAAAACAAAGGGAAACTTGAAGGCAACCTTTGGAGCAGAGACTAGCGGGCAGGGCTCACCTTTCTCCTCATCTTAGTTCTTCTTTACTTAGTTACTTCCAAGACAATCACCAAGATAACACAGGATAGCCCAAGATCTGATAAGTACTTTGAAACTAGTCAGCTTTTGACACATCCTAAGGGAAACAGACAAATAGTTGAGCAAACAAGAAAGGGACTCAGGGCTAACCTTTGATTTCCTCAATTCATTCTTTCCACAACATAAATGAAAGTAACATTTAAAAACAACATTCAGCAGTGACGAAAAGATGAGGGAACGCCAGCATCTCTGTGCTTAGACTGAATTAAATCATTTCTGAATAACACAATTAGAAGAAAACATTGAGATAAATATTTTTCAGCCAGAGAAGATCACTGGTATACAGCAAATTCTAACACTGTTTAAACTGTTCTTTATAGTGGAAAATGAAACAAATTGAAAACAGAAATAAATGACAAGTTACAGTGAGAATAACATCACCATCAGCATAGACCAGGATCCCATAAATCAGCTTGTATTGATTGCTTCAAACCGGTTACAATCTTCAAATCCAATGTTTTAATACATCTCTCTTCACAACCTAACCTATTTGTTACAAGCAGAGCTCCAAGAGCCCATGAAACCACTATTTACAGTCAAGAGTTTTCCACTCAGAAAAAGCTACAGCGCTTCAGCAATTACATTGACAACCAACTAACAAAAAACCAACCCCTCACTCATCTTCTATTGAAGTATTTATAGAAGGATGAGGAGGTGAGATCTGATGAAAAGATCTCAAATACAATCAATGCAGAATTAATGTCTTCCTGACCCCGTGAGGTTCGATGAAGAATTTCTACAGGTGTTACATTGCATTAATGTGTTTATACTTAAGAAGTAAGCTCGAAGAGAGCTTATGTTGACCTTTGAGGCTCTGCGTACTGTTAGGGTTACTCTGCAAACATTCTGTCATTGAAATCCGGTGCAGTAATAACTTCTTTGGTTGTTCGAGGCATAATATCTGATCTTGTTCAATAAATTCATCCTCTGATTGAGCATTCTGAGGCAATAGGTGGCACTGTGGTGGTTGAGGAATCAATTCCCCTCAAAGTATGGCGGTGGAGGCGATCTGTCTGATGAACACTTTTAGGTTTTGCTTTAATCCGTGTTCTGAGCCGGGGATTAGGCTTTTGATAACCGTCTTAGCCGTAATCCCCGCCAATTTATTCATAAAACTGTTGCTTTGGTTCATTCTGTCTTCAAAACCTGATACTCTTTCCCTGCTCTGATATCGATGGCATTCTTCGAGCTTTACAGGGATATGCGGCAACCAAAGCTCATGAAACTTTGTTGATATCATTGTTCTTCTCCGTATGATCGATTTCCTGAATTAATCGGAAGGACCAGAGTCGTCACCCCCATCCTTTAGATCTTTATAGAACACGAAGAAAAACCTTAAAAAACCTGCAAAAACAAGAAAAATGAGGAAATCCTGCGTTATATGGATAGACTGCATCGGAAGGCATGCGGGAAAAAAGGAGCGATCGGAACCGTTGATCGTATCGCGATCAACGGTTGGGAGCAAATTGAACAGTCAATGGGGAAAAGGTGGACTGTACAACGGAATCGGGAGAATAAATGAGAACCGTCGATCTACGGAGATCGACGGTGGGGATCGGCTCTTGAATGCGCCGGGGAAGATTTAACGGGCGGGCGAGTTTGTTAAAGGGTGAGCGTAAAAGGCGATTAGGGACCGTCGGATGGGAGGGCCCGGATTCGACGGCGGAGATGAATCCCACTGCATGGCCATAGGACGAGGTTTAATGCGCGGGCAATAGACATGGCACGGCGGTTTTTAGGGTAAGGTGGAGAACACGTGTCGGCCAGTGTGTGGGATCGCTGGCCGACAGTATAAAACCGCTTCCGGACGAAAGGTGGTGCGGGCACAAAACCGGTGGAAATGGAAAACAGCGCGGCGAAGGGGGGGGTCCACCAGATGAGGGGGTACACTCCGCACCGTTGATCCGTGGGACAGATCGACGGCGGAGTTTTTAATATGATTTTCTTTGGTGGAAAAATAAATAAACCCGTCTTTGTGTTTTTCAAAGGTTTTCAATGTTTTTCGGGTAATAAATTATTTCTGAAGGTTAAGCGCCTGGCGATCTTAGCAGATGGTTCCGGCGTTAGGGCATATGGAGGAAGAAACGGAAAGGGGCTTAGCCTGAGGGGCTAAAACCTAACGCATAGAAACACATGTTTTCTATGGTTTTTAACTGTTTTTTGCAGAAGGAGAAAGACTCCGATAGGTTAAAAAGTGGGTTTTAACCTTAGGAAATGAGATTAAATGGAGGAATAAGGAATATAAAAGGGTTTGATGGAGTTTTTATGGATGAAAGGAGAGTCGAAGAAACGAAGGAAAGGTGGAAGAAGGGGGGAGGAAAAAGAAGGAGGATGCAGCAATATTTGATTTAGGATTTTCATGGAACATCAGAAACAGAGAGGAGGAAGAGTATGTAGAACCAACCAGTAGTTTGGAATCTTACCAACAGACTTCAAGTACCAAAAATTTTAGGCCTGAATTTGTTTCTTGAAGGCTGCAAAGAATATTTAGCCACCAACTGATATAATTGAAAAATATAGGTGGCTAACAGTGGCTCCACTTGGGGATGGTGTCTTCTTGAAGACATCAAGAATTCAGACTTGATTTCTCTGGGATGCTGACTGGTGTCTGACCCATAACTTGTTCTTTCTTTTCTTCTGGAAAAAATAATGTCAGTCATGAAAGAGAGATGAATTTCATCAATACAGCTTCTACCTACCCCAATCCTACTGATCTAGCATTTTTTCTTCATCAGAGTGCACTTGGATTGGCAAACTCTTAACACAACATTTTATTCTTTTAAAAGCAGTGAATCTAATCTACTTCTACTCCTTATTTCTCCCAGAACTCAGATTAAACAGTTGAGTTCAGATATTCCTCTACCTATTCTACTGTTTGTTGGGATTAAACAGTCCAACAAACTTTCATTCTCTAAATTCTACAACAAAAATTTAAAAATAGCCAAGCCAAGTTTGGACTGTTTGACCTGCTATGATCTATGGCATAAGAACAATTTGCACATAGATTATTATTTGCAGAAAACTGAAAATCAAAACAGAAGGCTTAAGATCTGAAAGTTTCTTGTCATGGCCTTTTCTTATTTTCATAGCTCTGTTCTTGCTTTTTCTTTTTGGTGAGCTATCTTTGCTTCTCTTCTGGTTCAAGTTTTGAGCGAATTAGAACCAGGTCTTTTATCTCTGACTCGGAAATTGGTGTAGTTTGGAGTCATTTCTTTGGAAACTTTGGTTCAGATTTTGAGTTTGTTTGAACCTTAATTTCTATCCTGATCTATCTACTGATAAGCCAAGTTTAAACAGTTTGGCAAATCAAATTTTCTAATCCTATCAGCAGAAAATTGAAAGCTAATCAGTCAAGATTAAACAGTTTGACCAATTAGAAGTGTGTTTTAAGGAGTGGAATTTAGGGTTGCGCACTTTCAGATTTATTTCTCTTTTTTGGCATGGGGCTTTGCCTTTCTTGTTTTCATTTCTTCCCTCTTTTCTTTCTTTCTTTGTTTTTTGTATTTCTTGATTTTTCATAACTTTAAATGCAATAGTGGATGAAATATTTACAATGGAAAAGGTAAAAAGGCTTCAAACATGAAATAATTTAAGAAAGATAATGCTTAAGTATCCTGCCATTGACAGGACCCCCAAACAATTCTGCTCCATTCAGCTCTTGTAAGAAGAATGCATTGTTCCCAGCAACTGAATGAACGGAGTAAGGGCCAAGCCACAGATTGTCAAATTTACCATGCTTTCCCTTGTCCTCCCTCTTTGAGTCCCACTTTAAAACTTTGTCCCCAATTTTGAAATTACTGGCCTTTGTTCTTCTGTCAAATATCTTCTTGATACTGTCTTGCTTCTGTAATGCTTTGTTGTACACTTCCTCTCTGGTTTGCTGAAAATGGATGGTCTGATTTATTCTTCTGATTATGTCATTCTCTTCAGTCTGCAACTCTTGAATTAACTTCATAACTGGTACACCAAGGATGTTAGGAAAAATTGCATCTGTACCATATACAAGCTGGAAGGGTGACATACCAATGGATTTCTTCAATGTTAATTTGTCAACCCATAGTGCATGGACCAGCTTTATGTGCCAAGACTTCTTGTTGTCCTCCAACAGTTTCTTTATTATGTTCACTAAGCTTTTGTTGGAAGATTCTGCAAGTCCATTACCTTGAGGGTAATAGGCTGTGGAGTGCCCCAATGCTATCTGTTATTTGTGACAGAATTCTACCATTTTCCTTGACCCAAATGCTGCTGCATTATCTGTGATGATTTTAGTAGGACAGCCAAATCTGGAGAGGATGTTGGTTTCTATGAATTTAATGATAACTGAATCATTGGCCTGTCTACATGGAATGGCTTCTATCCACTTAGTGAAGTAGTCTGTGGCAGTAAGGATCCACCTATGTTGGGCAGAGGATGGTGGGTGGATTTCTCCTATGAAGTCAAGTCCCCACTGTTGAAAAGGGGCTTCAACAGTAATTGGATGCAGAGGAAGGGGTAGTAATTTTCTCTTGCCCTCGAACAATTGGCATTTATGGCAAGTGGTTGTCATTTTGTGCACATCAGGGAAAAGAGTAGGCCAATAGAAACCAGCCCTCAAAATTTTGTTGGCTGTTGACTTCCAGTACAGATAGCCTCCACACTCTCCTTCATGGAATTCCTGCTTAATCTTTTCTGCATCAAACTCAGGCAAACATTTAAGCAATATACCACTAGCATTTTTCCAATAAAGACATTTATCAATAATGCAATAGTTTACAACTTTTAACTTTAGGAATCTTGCCTTTGTTTTGGATAAACCAGGAGGTGTGTTTAAATTAAGCAAAACATGAACAATATCAGTATACCAAGGAGAATTCGCAAAATGATCTTCAACAATGGGAGTTGAGAATTCTTCTTGGTCGTCCAAAGCATTAATCATATTAATATCAAGAACTTCACAATTTGATTCAGCCATTAATTTAGCTAGACCCTGACCTTTGATGAGCTTAGTGGGTTTAATCTCTAAATCATATTCAAGAATAACAGCAATCCACTTACCTCTCTTACCATCTGGATCCTGGGTTAGAATGTCTTTTACAACCAAATTTGGGACAAAGGCAATGATGTGTGAATGAAGGATGTATACCCTGAAGTCTTTTAAAGCCTTTACCAAAGCAAAAGCCTGTTTTTCCATGATGTTATACCTCAAAGGGGCATCCCTCAAAGCCTTGCTAAAGAATGCAATAGGCTGCTCTTGCCCTTGTGGATTTTTCTGTAAGAGGACAGCAGCTATAGTATGTTCTGATGCAAATGAGAAGATATAAAAATCTTTTGAGAAATCAGGACTTATGAGAACTGGTGTTTTGGTTAATGCTTGTTTAACCAGTTCAAAAGATGTCTTTGCTTCTGCGGTCCATTTTACCCCTTGCTCCTTTTTTAACATGTTTGTGATATTCCTAAGGAGCTCGGCCAGGTTGGGGATGAACCTTCTCAAAAAGTTTATCTTTCCGATGAAAGACTACAACTCTTTGATATTTCGAGGATGAGAGATTTGCAATATGGCCTCAATCCTCATGGGATCTATCTTTATGCCCTGTTCTGAAATGATATGCCCAAGAAGCTTACCTTCTTGGAGACCAAATAATGTCTTCTTAGGGTTCAAAGATATCCCAAACCTTCTACACTTCTCGAAAACTTTCCTCAAATGTTCCAAGTGTTCTTCATCTGTTTTTGAAAACACAGTTACATCATCCAGATAGATAATGATGAAGAAGCCCAATTCTTCCGAGAATGCTATGTCCATGGCTCTCTGAAAGGTTGCTCCAGCATTCATTAAACCAAAAGGCATTTTCACGTACATGAAAGTACCCCATGGTGTAGTAAAAGCTGTCTTTAATTGATCATCAGGGTGGACTAGGACTTGATTATACCCTGAATAGCCATCCAGCAAAGAAATTCTTTTAGACCCCACCACCCTTTGCAAAATATGATCCATCTTGGGTAAAGGGTAGTTGTCTTTTAATGAAGCTTTGTTTAAATTCCTGAAGTCTATAAAAAGCCTGATTTCTCCAGTATTTTTCCTAAATAACACCAGATTAGATACCCACTCAGAATATCTAATAGGGACAATAATGCCAGCATCATGCATCTTCATAATTTCCTTCTTAACCAATGGCAGCTGGACAGGGTTGATTCTGCGCAGTTTTTGTTTGAATGGTTTTTGGTTTTCTTTAAGAGGGATTTTGTGCTGTATTATTTCAGTGTCATAGGATTTAAGATCTTCATAACTCCATGCAAAAACATCAGAAAATTCTTTAAACAACTCCAAGTATTTGAGTTTAATGTTAGCTGGTAAAGTTTTAGACAGTTTAATCAATCTCGGTTTTTCCTCACTGCCTATATTACATTCCTCCACTTCGGTTTCCACAGGTTCCAGTTTTGGTTTGTTGGCCACATCATCAAAATCAAATAGTTCTTCTAGAGGGGCCAAACCCTTGGGCAGACTATCATTATTAGAATGCAGAGTTTTTAATTCCTCTGTCTCGGGTTTTGCACTTAATTTTGTTTGGTGTCTAGATATGATAGTCTGATGGTTTATATCTACCAGCTGTGGAGATGGTTCTTCTTCACCAAGAAGATTTTCTTCACTGCAGTCTGTATCATAGTCTGAATCTGAACTATGAGGTTCAAACTCATTTCTGAATTGCATGAAGTCTTCTATTTGTTTATCTCCATCAAATATCTGCCAATATTTTTTGTTATCTGGGATAGCTGGTCTGAACTTTATCTGAGAGGTGGCATCATACAGCATTGGGCCGGTTCTAGCAGCAAAGGCTAAATTGTGGGCTGCAACGTTTCTTTTTCTTGGGACAAATGATAAGGTGTACTCCTCAAATGTTTTCAAAATATCAATGAAATCATTCCTGTAGGCCCTAATTTTGGGGTGATTTGCATTATACTCCCCATTGACTTGCCTAATGATTAATTCAGAATCCCCATATACATCGATTCTCTTGGCACCTAGTTTTTTCAAAAGATGCAAGCCTAAGAGAAGGGATTCATATTCTGCTATGTTGTTGGAACACTGAAAGTTTAATTTGCATGAGATACATTCTGTATGATTATTTTCAGTGTTAGTGATCCAAACACCTGCACCAGCATTTGTTTTGGTGCATGACCCATCAAAATACATAGTCCAGAGAGGTAGATTTTCAGCTTGGTGAATGGACTTTGTATTTTTTGATTCCTCAAGTTTTTCATTGGGTTGAGGACTGTATCCCTGACTGCCAAAATTTAAGTTCAAAGGATCGATAACTTGCAGTTCAAGATCTATGTTTAGTTTGCTAGGATCTTCAGACACAATAGACTGTTCCGGCATTTCAGCGTTATGTCCCTCTCCCTTTGTTTCAGTCATCATTTCCTTTGAAATGACTTGTCCCGTAAGTGCTTCATCATTGAACATGATGAAAGAATCAAGGCTCGTGCTTATAGCATAGAGAGGGGAGTTTTGAGGCCGATCTTGACTTGTCACTGTGTACTGCATGTGGGATTCCCTGTAAAGTCTTCTAGTCTGATTAAAAACAGGGATAGTCGCATAGGTCATGTCCATTTGCATGGTCCCCTGTAACTTAGCACCCCAAGATCTTGATAAAATCATTCCATACTTTGGGGGGACATCAGCCACAACAACATCCATGACTAAACATTTGGCTGGGATCTGGGCTAAGTTAACACAAAGATCCTTTATCAAACCTAGACATTTAACTCTGCTTGAGTCAAAGGAGTACAAATCTTTGTAAGGTCTGGTAATTTCAAGACCCAGGCTTTCCTTTACAGCTTTTGGCATTAAATTATGGGAAGCGCCTGAGTCATGCATAGCATTGTGCAGAATTTTGTCATGAGCGTTTAAGCTTACATAAAAGGGAGGGATAGGACCCTCTTGGAACTTTCCTTCAATCTCGGGACCAAAAATAAGCTCTGGTTGGTCATCATTAAGATTGAGGGTGTCTTCATTATTTTCTAAGTTCAAAGCCTTCAAAATTTTGGACCTATATACATGTTGGGCAGCTAACTCAGTCAAAGGAACAGAGATTTTGATCTTTGAGATTTCCTGTTCCAGGCTGAAAAGGTTTTGACTCTTCAAAGCATTGACTTCAACCTTGTTTACTGCCACTTTATCAGCAATAACAGCTTGCTGATTTGGTTTATCTACAGTTGAAACAGTTATCTTTGCAGGAGTACTAACTGAGGTGCTAGTACTACTAATGTTTTCACTCTGTTTTTCAATATTTTGAGTGTCTTTCTCTTTACTACTACCAGAATCAACAACCACCGTTTTGTCCTTTTGTTTGATTGTTTTAGACTTGGTTGCAGAGCTGTTTTGAGAAGGTTTGTCAGAGGTTTTATTGTTGGGGGTTTGTTGATTAGATCTACTTCTGAGTTCATATTCCCTTAAAGGTTCTATGACAGCGTTTTCCATGTTTTGATAGTGATTCTGATTATCATCTCTTCTGTCATCACAAGGCGTATAAAGACCTTGTTTTTCATCATAATGAACCTCAAAGTCATCATCATCTACCCCAAACAGGTTTATATTGTTATCCTCTGTTGTTTCATCTGTTTCCTCAACCTCGCTTAAAAATTTCTGATGAAAGGGAGGGATGATCTGCTGATCATCTTCCCTGGGTCTGTTTGGAGGCTGATTTCTTCTAAGATTTTGATTCTGATTTTGGTTTCTGTTTTGAGGAGCGTTTTGATTTAGACTCGCTTGCGCTCTCTATAGAATGCTCATTTTCTTCATCATTTCTTCCATCATTCTTTCCATCTTTGAGCTTGAAGTGGAAGGGGTGGATTCCTCTCTAAAAGATACTCTCTTTTCAGCTTTCATCCTTGCTCTTTTCTCCATGAGGTTCACCTCCACAGAAAGGGAACCTCTTTGCATATCTTCAAGGGTTGCAAAGACTCTTTCTCTGAGCGAATAAGTCATATCTGGATCAAACCCTTCAGGAAATTTGTTTAAGGCTGATCCCTGAGGAGGTTTCAGTTCAGGGGAAAGTGCATTATACACACTGTTGAATCTGGTACAATAAGCTTGTACGCTTTCCCCGGGGTTCCTATGGAGATTGTTATAGTCAGCGAGGACTTGGAGAGGGTTTTTCCTTACTTCCCATTTGTTTAAAAATGTTTGATGGAAGGCTTGAAGGTCATTAATACTATGGGGGGTTAAACCTTTAAACCATTTTCTCACATCTCCCCCCAAACTTTGAGCAAACAATCTGATTTTGACAGATTCATTATCAATTTCATTTCTTTCAAAGTAGTCATTCATCTTGTCCACATGTTGAGATGCTGTTATGGTATTATTAGCATCATATAATGGAATTTTGGACTGATAATCCTGTGGAAGATTGACTAATGGTACAGGAAGGACTAAGGGAGCATACCATGCTGCCATGATATGTGGTGGGGGTGGGTTTACAAGTGGAGGTGCGGGTTGAAGTGGAGTGGTTTGAACAGTGGATGAAAGATGAACAGAAGTGGATGGAATGGCAGTAGATCTCTGAGCTGATCTCGGATGAGAGACACCTAGATTATGTAAGAAATGTAAATCAGGAGGTGTTTATTCTCTATTCCCAAGAGTTTCACTTGTTTCGGGAGATAAATGTGTGGGCTCAGAATCTAACTGATCTAAATCACCAAATGACCTAGTTCTGAATGGGTTTAATAAGTCAATTTGTGATTCATGAAGAGCTGAAAGGTTTTCAGGAAATGAATTAGCTCTTAGGAGGGGTCTGAAAATAGTTGAGGATTGTATCCTAGGAGACTTCCTGAGAATTCTTTCTGGGTTATCAACTATTTCGGGAGGTTCTGGGTCAGGATGGGCTCTAGTGTGAATCTTTTTAGGAGCCACAATTTTTATATGTTTAGACCCAACTGAACAAGAGAAGCTGAACCAGATATGACAATCTTTAGATGGTTAACTAATCTTGTTTTCTCAGATCGAATCCTGCAGTCCTTTAGCTAAGTTTGAATGTCATTATAATGATAAGGGTTCTTCCCAGTGGAGTCTTAAGGTTTGTTCAGGATGGTGGAGTCGCCAGGTGGAAGGTTCAGAGAGTTTTAAAAGCAGTACACTGTCCACCACAGTGTTTGTGAAACATTCTTTTTCGAGGATATCTCAAAACACAACAAACTCTAACCAGAGATTGACTGGGAGGGCATTCACCAGATATGTCACCCCTAAAGAGGATGAGATCCAGAGGCTACCTGGCCCTTTCCAGACTCTGTCTAAGAGTATAGGGTAAAACACATCAAAGACGTATACAAGATATCAAAAACTAGTGTTTTACTACCAATCTGAAATGTTTTTGGTATTTTCTGAATCATTTATATTTGTGGTTTAAAAGAATGTCCTAGCTTTGCCTCAAAACTTAGCTACGGTTATGAAACAAAGACAGTCTATCCTTGTGGCTAAGCTAGCTGATTTTCCAAGGTTAGATAAAAACTTAAAAGAATCCTAGGATTGACCTAGTTTGTCACTGATTCAATTGATCTTTATCTTAATTGCCATTTTCTTGGTAGTGCTTGGAAAGGTTGCTTTTGACTCTCAAGGTGTTATATGAAGATTCTGGGTTTGCAACACAAGCTTCTTATGAATAGATTGGAAATAGATAGGGATGCAAAAGGCTCTAAGTCTCCCCAGCGGAGTCGCCAGAAATGTTAGGTCTGGTGGCTCAGCTGCAAAATAGAACAATTGTCATGGAACCAGAGATTTTGAGTTAAAGTTCCCCAGCGGAGTCGCCAGAAATGTTAGGTCTCTGTAACAAGCAAGATTGGCAAAGTCCGATCACAGAGTTAACATCATTTCAACCAACTTTGGGATTCTAGGATCTAGCCCTCCTGAATCCGGAGAGGGATATCTCCAATATGTACAAAGATGGATATTGTCTTTGAAGTTTAGGGGGATGATATTAGGCTAGTTATGAAGACCAAGGGTTTTGTTTGGTTTTCTCAGGTGGTTGATCATAGTTGCTGTCTGAGACGGAAAGATCTATATGCAAATAGGTTCAAAGGTGAGAAGTTGCAAGTAAACAAAATAAGCTTTGATTCTAAAGAAAGATGATGGCAAGTTTTCAATCCATTGGGCTATGGAGTCATAAGAGAATTTAATTGAAACAACCAGGTTCAAGAGTAATCTATGGGGAAAGTCATCTAGGCCTAAGGATCTCTTTGAAGTTTGATTTATGGAATGGGGTGATACAAAAAGAAAGGGAATTAACAGATGCAGAACAAAGAGCAGCCTAGGATCTGGTAAGTACTTTGAAACTAGCCAGCCTTTGACTAGGCACTTAAGAAAAACATAGAAGCAAACTAGGATCTGGTAAGTGCTTTGAAACTATCCAGCCTTTGATACACTTCTAATAGAACACAGATAAAAAACAAAGGGAAACTTGAAGGCAACCTTTGGAGCAGAAACTAGCGGGCAGGGCTCACCTTTCTCCTCATCTTAGTTCTTCTTTACTTAGTTACTTCCAAGACAATCACCAAGATAACACAGAATGGCCCAAGATCTGATAAGTACTTTGAAACTAGTCATCTTTTGACACATCCTAAGGGAAACAGACAAATAGTTGAGCAAACAAGAAAGGGACTCAGGGCTAACCTTTGATTTCCTCAATTCATTCTTTCCACAACATAAATGAAAGTAACATTTAAAAACAACATTCAGCAGTGACGAAAAGATGAGGGAACGCCAGCATCTCTGTGCTTAGACTGAATTAAATCATTTCTAAATAACACAATTAGAAGAAAACATTGAGATAAAGATTTTTCAGCCAGAGAAGATCACTGGTATACAGCAAATTCTAACACTGTTTAAACTGTTCTTTATAGTGGAAAATGAAACAAATTGAAAACAGAAATAAATGACAAGTTACAGTGAGAATAACATCACCATCAGCATAGACCAGGATCCCATAAATCAGCTTGTATTGATTTCTTCAAACCGGTTACAATCTTCAAATCCAATGTTTTAATACATCTCTCTTCACAACCTAACCTATTTGTTACAAGCAGAGCTCTAAGAGCCCATGAAACCACTATTTACAGTCAAGAGTTTTCCACTCAGAAACAGCTACAGCGCTTCAGCAATTACATTGACAACCAACTAACAAAAAACCAACCCCTCACTCATCTTCTATTGAAGTATTTATAGAAGGATGAGGAGGTGAGATCTGATGAAAAGATCTCAAATAAAATCAATGCAGAATTAATGTCTTCCCGACCCCGTGAGGCTCGACGAAGAAATTCTACAGGTGTTACATTGCATTAATGTGTTTATACTTAAGAAGTAAGCTCGAAGAGAGCTTATGTTGACCTTTGAGGCTCTGCGTACTGTTAGGGTTACTCTGCAAACATTCTGTCGTTGAAATCTGGTGCAGTAATAACTTCTTTGGTTGTTCGAGGCATAATATCTGATCCTGTTCAATAAATTCATCCTCTGTTTGAGCTTTCTGAGGCAATAGGTGGCACTGTGGTGGTTGAGGAATCAATTCGCCTCAAAGTATGGCGGTGGAGGCGATCTGTCTGATGAACACTTTTAGGTTTTGCTTTAATCCGTGTTCTGAGCCGGGGATTAGGCTTTTGATAACCGTCTTATCCGTAATCCCCGCCAATTTATTCATAAAACTGCTGCTTTGGTTCATTCTGTCTTCAAAACCTGATACTCTTTCCCTGCTCTGATATCGATGGCATTCTTTGACCTTTACAGGGATATGCGGCAACCAAAGCTCATGAAACTTTGTTGATATCATTGTTCTTCTCCGTATGATCAATTTCCTGAATTAATCAGAAGGACCGGAGTCGTCACCCCCATCCTTCAGATCTTTATAGAACACAAAGAAAAACCTTAAAAAACCTGCAAAAAACAAGAAAAATGAGGAAATCCTGCGTTATATGGATAGACTGCATCGGAAGGCGTGCGGGAAAAAAGGAGCGATCGGAACCGTTGATCGTATCGCGATCAACGGTTGGGAGCAAATTGAACAGTCAACGGGGAAAAGGTGGACTGTACAACAGAATCGGGAGAATAAATGAGAACCGTCGATCTACGGAGATCGACGGTGGGGATCGGCTCTTGAATGCGTCGGGGAAGATTTAACGGGCGGGCGAGTTTGTTAAAGGGTGAGCGTAAAAGGCGATCAGGGACCGTCGGATGGGAGGGCCTGGATCCGACGGCGGAGATGAATCCCGCTGCATGGCCATAGGACGAGGTTTAATGCGCGGGCAATAGACATGGCACGTCGGTTTTCGGGGTAAGGTGGAGAACACGTGTCGGCCAGCGTGTGGGATCGCTGGCCGACGGTATAAAACCGCTTCCGGACGAAAGGTGGTGTGGGCACAAAACCGGTGGAAATGGAAAACAGCGCGGCGAAGGGGGGGGTCCACCAGATGAGGGGGTACACTCCGCACCGTTGATCCGTGGGACAGATCGACGGCGGAGTTTTTAATATGATTTTCTTTGGTGGAAAAATAAATAAACCCGTCTTTGCGTTTTTCAAAGGTTTTCAATGTTTTTCGGGTAATAAATTATTTCTGAAGGTTAAGCGCCTGGCGGTCTTAGCAGATGGTTCCGGCGTTAGGGCATATGGAGGAAGAAACGGAAAGGGGCTTAGCCTGAGGGGCTAAAACCTAACGCATAGAAACGCATGTTTTCTATGGTTTTTAACTGTTTTTTGCAGAAGGAGAAAGACTCCGATAGGTTAAAAAGTGGGTTTTAACCTTAGGAAATGAGATTAAATGGAGGAATAAGGAATATAAAAGGGTTTTATGGAGTTTTTATGGATGAAAGGAGAGTCGAAGAAACGAAGGAAAGGTGGAAGAAGGGGAGAGGAAAAAGAAGGAGGATGCAGCAATATTTGATTTAGGATTTTCATGGAACATCAGAAACAGAGAGGAGGAAGAGTATGTAGAACCAACCAGTAGTTTGGAATCTTACCAAAAGACTTCAAGTACCAACAATTTTAGGCCTGAATTTGTTTCTTGAAGGCTGCAAAGAATATTTAGCCACCAACTGATATAATTGAAAAATATAGGTGGCTAACAGACTCATTATGGGCTTATACCTCTCATTTCCATCCTTCTTTCCTACCTAAAACCTCATTTACCCATTTTCCCCTGTCAATAAACTCCATCCTCCATCTAAGATTTCTTGTTGCTAACACATTCCCATGTCCCCTTGAGGAAAATAGAACTTCTGGAAATGCTCTTTTCACTTGAAATTTTCTTAGTCAAATTTCATTCAAAATCATTTCAAAAAGCACTTCCATTAGCTCATTAGGGTTTTACATTTTTTAAGGTCATCCTTTCATTCCAATGAGGTCAGCACACATATGAGAACGATTGATTATGACAAGAATTCTTCTAGCTCCCCAAAATCCTTGGATGTTTTAGGCACTGCTTTACCTTTGCTATAATCTAGCTCAGATGTAATAGAATGTCAAGATATAGTTATGCAAGAAAGACCTAAAATTTCCAAGGAGGATTATCTTCTCAGTTTAGAACCTGCAAGTGAGAAAAATGGGACAAATTTTAGCACTTTTGTAGAGATGTTGGAAGATTTATCAGTAGAAAGTATTGATAATGTAGACTGTCTACTCATGAATGAAAACAATTTATAGAAATCAAGGGAAAGAGGAAAAACTTGGTCTTGTAGATGACAAGGGTTATAAAATTGTTAGTCCATTTGAGTGCCAAAGTAGTGATTACTTGTAGGAAAATGACATGGAGGAAGCACACAAGGCTAAACAAGAAGAAATTCTATCAAAAAATATTGGTGGAATATGGAAAAAAGGTAAGGTGAACTGGATAGAAATGAATGAACTTGAAAGGGCTATAGAGAACTTAGAAGACAACATTGATGATTGCTATAAATAACTACAGACACTTAGGGTTTTGAAAAAGGTTGCTAGAGAAGGTGGAAAAGATGAGTTGAGCTTTATGGTGGAAACTACAGAATATTTTGAAGATGCTACTATGTGATTAAATCCCAAAGTTGTCAAAATGAACATGTCAAGCCTCAATGAGCAAAAGAAAAGCCAACTTCATGACTTCAGCAACCTGCAAATGCAAAACAATGTCAAAGAGTATCAATTGAAAAGGAAGAAGACTTCAAAATATTAGAAAGTGGGTTTTTCAAAGTTAAATCAAATCCACATGCCTATAAAATCCCATCAAACACTTCAAAAGGGTCATTGTTGCCTTTAAAAACATCAAGAGCACTCAACAGGGAAGAATTTGTGAGTTTTTGAGTGAAATTGTACTAAGTTTCCTCAGCACTGCGCGCCTAGAGATCGGCATTGCACCCTTGCCTGAAATTCCCAACGCAAATTATGAAGGCATTGCGCACTTGTAGAATAGCGCTGCACCCTTCTAGAAGCACTATTCCCTTGCCAGAAAGGACCCCATGTAAGTTGTGTTGGCACTGCGCGGTTGGGTTGTCGCTGCGCCCTCAGCAAGTGGCGCTACGTGCCTAGACAGAGGAGTTTGCTAAGGGTTGGGGACACTCAAATCGCATCAAATATTCTCCAAATTCTTGCCAAATTCCTCGAAGAAATTTTGAGTGGTAAGTACATAACATGAACCTTGCTTTGAAGCTATTTGACCACTCTTAATTGAATGGAAATGAAACTCTAAAGGAAACCCTAAGTTTTAGCTTGAGATCATTGTTTTATCCCTATTTCATCATCCTTAAAGAAAATATGTCATCAACAAGGGTAATTACATTGCTTGAGGGTTTTAATTCATCTAGTTTGTCACAACACCCATTCCCTTTCATTTATTCCCTTCATTCACACTCATTCCCTTCATTTTTTCAAAGCTACCATTTCATTCCCTTCCCTTCATCTCATTTCACTTGTACCCTAGGGTTTTACAAATCAGAGTTTGAAAATGTCTAAGGGAGAAGATAGTGGTGTTGAGGCACAAATGCCAAGGAAACATGATCATAAGGAAGAGAAGATAAATAGTTTTGAACCCATCAATACAAGGGAACTCATGGCCTATTCTCTCACTGTTTCTTGCTTTAAAAATGTGGGTTGTTTTGACTTTTGTGAGAGAGTGCAGCAAGTCCAAAATCACCCAAAGTTAAAAAGATTTTTCATCATCAATCTACATGACAAGCAGGTCAATATTTCCAGGGTGACCTTTGAGATGTCTGCCAATGCCATTGCAGTTGCTACATGGATACCTAGTGTGGGAGAGAGGTGGTTTAAACAAGAAAAATTGGACATGAGCTACTATGAACCATACCTCAAACCTAGGTACAAATATATAAAAAAGTCCATTTTCCATTTTTATCATCTCCTTGACCGATATGTGCCCATCATGATGATAATAATGAAGTATTTCACTTGTGAGGGAAGGTTTTCTCGTCTCTACTCATACCATATCCGTCTTCTTATGCATTTCACTAGAGTTAGAATGATAAATTTTCTTATTATCTTTTCCGTAGCATTGACAAGATGGCCTACATTGTACAAAAGAGAGATTACAATCAACACATGCAGAGCCTATTTCATCATTCACTCATCAAAATGGTGGTCATGCATCAGCTCCAGTAGAAAAACATTCCATGGGATACCTTCATTGTCAATGAGGTTTTCACTACCCCACCTATTCATCATGAGCAGAATGTACCTTCATCTTCTAATCATCCCATATCCACTTCTCCATCACATCCCATTGTTCATACATCACCATCCACTCACATCCATTCACCTCAAGTTGATCCTTCCTCATCACCTTTCTGCAACCTTTCACCCTCATATCATGATACCGGAGCATCAAGAAGGGAAAGAAACATTGAAACAATTGGAACTAAAATGAATGATATTGAGCCATTTCCTTTGACCTATCAGAGAGGCCACAGGCATGTGTTTTCTTCACTTGAGGTGAAAGGGGCCATGCCTTATTCATCATCAAAACAGGTTGATAAGGATAAAAAAAAGGTTACAACGCATATCATTATTGAGGAGGAGGACAAAAATGAAAATGAGAAAGAGTTTCAGTTGATTGACCTTGAAGATGAGGATGAGGAGAGAATTACCAATATGTTGATCAAAAGAAATTATGTCAATATTAGTGAGCTTCAAGCTAATATTGGTAGAGAAAAGAATGTGATTAACTTTCTTGAGCTAGAGAATCAGCAGTTGGAGACAAAGCAAACCATCAGTGAGGTCAAGGAAATCAAAGCTCAAAGAGGGTTATGAAAGGCAAAGGCTTTGCTAGATGAGACCTTGGGTAGTTTTGATGACAATGATTATTAGGAATATCAACTTCCTAGGAAGAGACCAAGAACCATTGGACTGAAGAGGGCTTTAGCTCGGGAAAGATAAAAAGAGGAAGAATTAGAAGAGTAGCTGACTCCAAGTGAGCTAATCGCCATAGAGATTAGAAGGGATAGAGAATCTTGGCTTGAGAGGGAAAATTTTCATTTAGAGGGTCAACTAGAGAAGGCAAAGAGAGACACTGACATGCAGAGGAAGATGGCAAAACATTATGCCATGAGAAACAGGATTGTAAGGGCTAAGCTCAAATGAGCCCATGCAAAGATTCGAGCTTTGACTGATGCAAAGGATAAAGAGAAGCTCAATATTATTTCTGAGGTGTACCTCCAGGCCTCTAACCCTTGATCAGCAAGAAAAATTCCAATTTTGGCACTTTTGTGCACATTTTGAATTTTTGACAGTTTGACTTGCAGAAATTGGGTCAAACGCGAAGCGCCACTGGCGCTGCGCTCTTTTTTGGGATACTAAAATGCAAAATGGTCAAAATATTCATGTTCCTAATATAAATTACATCAACCTCAGAACGTTTCAGAATATTTGGAGCAAAACTGGTCCCTCAAAAAGGCCAAAACTACCAAAAAATCACATTTCTTCCCTGTTTTCAGCACTGGCACTGCGCGTTTAGTAGTCTTGGGAGAATAGGTTTTTGAAAATGCATATGAGCACCATTTTTGAGATTGAAAGAATATTTGGAAAATAGACTTAGAGACCTTTCCAATGAGCTATCATGGAGCTCATTGGGACATTGGGAAGGCCTCAAAACGTTGGCTGCAAGAGAGGCCATTTTTTCTACCTTGGCACGACGCATTTGCACTGGTGTTGTGCCCCTGTACCTTGGAGATGCACCCTTACCAGGAGTTATTGAAAAATTTATTGAGAAGCCTTAAAGTAAAATATTTTCCAAAGTTATCTTAGAAGTTATGTTCGGAGTTATTATTACAGTGAACGAGTCTCAAATATTTTTCCTTGGGCCTTGCATGGTCTCAAAGGCCAAAATGCATTAAGTATGTAATAAATGACATTTGAAGCCCTAGCTAGGGTTCACCTCCTCATTTTGTAGATAAATATTTCATGTATGTTTCATAATTTTTTTTGGTTTATTTTTGAGCTAAATACCTCATAGAATTTGAGTTGTAAAGAGTTTGGCTTTGGAGCTTTGTAGCTGTTTTGGACTGAATGTCAATGGAACAAGCACATTCACAGGATTCATGAACTTTGTTAAATGGTGATGTTGTTATGATATCATACTTGTTTCCTTATGTTTTCATATTGTTCATGCTTTCTCTTATAATAGAGCATAAAATTTAGGTTAATATATGATGCTAGAGGCACCTTAATTCTATTTTCTTTTTGTTGTTTAAACGTTTTCCTCTATTAGGTTTTATTGGAGAAATTAGGAGTTCCCTGCTCCCATTTCCATCTAGTTTTTTTTCTTGAGATTAACTTAGTAGATTTTGGCTAAATAAGTTTATGGTTTTCCCTTTCCTTTGGTTCTGCTTAAAATGTTTTTCTAAAGGTTTTTTTTGAAGTTTGCTTACCAGGGTTTAGGCTAAAGAATTTTATGGTTTTCCTTGTCCTTTGGTCTATCCTGAATAGTCACTTTGAAGGTATTTTAAAGTCTGATTGAAGAATTTAGGAGTTCCCTGCTCTTTAATCATTACTGAAATGTTATCTTAATTTGTCTGAAAGTGAATAGCTAGAGAATTTAGGAGTTCCCTGCTCTTTAGGGTTTGCTAGATTGTTGTCTTAAAGTTTACTTGGCAAAGTTTGGCTAAAGAATTTTATGGTATGCCCTGCGCTTTAGTTCTTTCTTAAAAATAGTAATCTTAAAGACTCTTCTTTTTCTAGTACATGTTAAAGGATTCTTAATTGCCCTTTAAAGCTACTAAACTCACAACTTAATGTTCATTTCACACTCACATAACCTATTAAGATCCATTTGGCTTTGTTAAATTTCCCTATGAAACACCCTTGATTTGTTGGTGTACTCTTCAAACCTTTCACAGACCCCATAGCCCAATGGTTTTAATTTCTCTTACTATATCTATTCTTCTTAACAAGTAACCCATCCAAAAAAAACAAAACAACAATCCCTATCATTTTAAATAGCCTAAAATGAACATCCTAAATCAAACAAGTTATATATTTTATACAAATATAGAGAGAGCCCTCTTTGAGTCCAGGAAGGCTAGATCCTAGGACTCCAAAGTTGGTTTGATGTTACCCTTGTTTATTTGGTCTTACCAATATGAAAAATTACAGGGACCTAACAGATACAATATAACATAACCAGATCCAAATCTAACAATGTAAATACTTTAGCAGATCCATCAATCATCAATAATCATGCATAATTATACCAAATATCCTTGCGCAATAACCAATAAGTAATACAGACACAGAGTGATATAAACAGAAAATAACAGTCAAGCAACTTAGATTCATAACATAGGAAGTTCACAAAAATATTTCCTTTCTATTAGCTTCATTTCTTTTCAATGAATACATCAAAACGCTTACAAAACCCTTCCACGCACACAACCAGCGGAGTCCGCACACAGCTAGTGTAATATTCCCAATTTTCCATCAGATAATTGGAATATTAGAGTTCTTAATTTTCCTGATTAACTAAGTAATAAGAGGGTGGAGTGACCCACAAAACCCATAGATGAATAAAATACACTTTTGATGTGTGTATGTGGATATTTTAGAGCTAGATCTACATTATGGAATAATGGAACAACTTCTTAAATGAAGGAAGAATAGAGATCATGCCACATTAATGATAGATCATGTAGATCATGGAGGAAGTCAAATGAGATCACGATGCATGAAAAGTAAGATCATAGAGCACTAATCATGAGGTAGTGGATGAAGTAGTGCATCTAATGCACACATGATGGAGAGAGTGGGAATTGAATTCAGAGATGGTGGAGAACATGGAGAGACAACATAGTCTTCATGGAGGCTAGCAGCCACATGTGCAACGCAATTATGAGGTGGGCCAGGGCTATGGAAGGATCACAAAGAATATAAGGGAGATGAAGGCATCAATAGAAGTTAGGCTTTAGATTATTATTTCTGATATTTTTAGATCTATATTTTTCATGTGACAACTCTATGCACGCTTATGTTGTTTAGCTAAGTCTGTAGTTCTGTTTAGCACATAGGTGTTTCTGAGCGGAAATATCACCCTTACCCATGGGGGACTTCGAGTGCCTACTCTGGGAAGGTTATTGTGAGCTTCCATACATCATTAGGCATTGGTGACACATTCAAACACTCTCATATGCCATTCAATCACAAGAATAACACATTCCTACTTAAGGGTTTGAGAGGTGGAGGTTGTTTCTAGCATTTCAGCTAGGAAACAGTGGAGGATTCATCCTTTCACCTTGTTCTTCAAGTTCATCCTTTCAGGAGAAAAATATCTATATCTGGCATTCAGGCCATTAGTTTATACCTCCATGTAGCAGCAATCCCCTCAAGTATTTTGCAATCCAGTCTTGTAGATCTGAAGGAGGAAGGAATTTTCCAGTATTTTGGCTGGAAATCCTGTGAGGGATCATCTCCTCACCTTGTATTAATTGTTTCCATCATTCAGGAGCTGGATTTCATTATATAGTAGCAAGCTTGAGACTCTCCCTCCTTGACAATGCAATTTACTTCAGTTGCTGAGTATTTGGCAGCCACATTTAGTGGAGGAGGATAGAGAATCTAGATCTTGAGCTTCTAGCTGAAGAATCTAGTGAATGGATCAACCCTTAAAGAATAGATTTGATTGTACATCATATTGCAACCATATTTGATCAAATTATGCTTCAGATATGCATACCCAACAGTCATAGTTGCAGGGCCTAAGAGGGTGATTTTCCAAGATTGTCAAAACTGGAAATCCTTTCTGGGTTATCTTAGGTCTTCATCATAGAGCCCAGATCTAAAGTTTCAGCATCATCTAGCTTCAGAAATTCTAGATCTACATTGTTATATTTTTCCAACAGTTGAAGTCCAGTCATTTGTCGTAGGGAGAACACAGTATTCCTTCCAGCAGTCCAACAATTATGCAATCCCTCTTGTGGGATCATTTCAGGGTCATTCTAGATCATCTCTTTGGCTTGAGTGTCTCATATTTTTCATTTTAGGGTCATTCTAGGCCATCTCTTTCACTTGAGTGTCTCAAATTTTGAGAATTCTTGTACTTGTATTCCACCTCCTATATAATAAAATGGGTCATCTATTCTGTAAACTTGTATGGTGTCTTTAGATTATTTGTTTACATTGCTGCAATTCTTACATTACTACATTCTCCCTTTTGGGATATTACAGCCAGGACTAGATCTCTACGCACACAGCCAATAGGATCCTCTTAACCCAACCCAAACAACCCTTATAGATGCATAAACTTATTAGAATCTTATGAATTTTCTTAGAACTTAACTGAAATACTTAGCTTAGACATGATCTATATCTTTATATACACCTAGTGCACAAATATTATGGCCTCAAACCATGGTTTGAGGCCCACAGTTTACCCTTAAGCCCATTCACATCAAAATTGGGGACTTTGACCCACCCCAAAGCCCCTTGAATCCATTCGAGTAGTGCGCACATATAAAATTATACAAAATGACTTCAAAATTTGTGCCTCATCGGACCCCATTCCAACATACCCATATGATGGGGTGGAATTCATGGGAGATATTAACATAGTCTTGCGCCCTCATGAAGGTTTTGATTGGAGAGGTAAGAAAAAATGGATCGTTAATATTTTGTAATTTTTTGTGATTTTTGAAATATTTAATGTTTTTGTTTTTTTTTAATGAGATTACATAGTTACTAATGATATGTTATGACATGCAGATGTGGCACCTTCACACCCATTTGGATTTCTCCATTGAGGATACATGTGCCAAAAGCCCTGAACCCATCACCGATATAGGAGATATAAGCTGAGGATGAGGAACTACAGGAGTTCAGTCGAAATTTCGATGGACTGGCTCTATGGGTTCCTCCAAGGAGGCTGGATGAAACTCCTCAAGACATGCAGAGGCACACCATAGGAGTGGCCTCATCTCAGCATAATGACCTACTCTGCCACATCTTTAATGTGTTTCTATGTTATCATGAGCACCACTGATTCAGGGCAATAGCACATGGTTGTGTAGTTTTAATTTACTAACATGCGTATGGCATAGAAACCAAGGCCTTAGTTGCCTAATTTTGAACTTATGTACTCAAAATTTTGGAATAATAAAATATTAGTTTCCATGTGTTTTTTTATACTGTGTATGTATAAGAGATTTTTTAATTTTCATGTGAATGGTTTAAAATATTAAACATGTGACAAATTCCAATCTAACACATAATTGGCTAAGAAATCATGTAATATGTTTTGATGTCAAGGAATATGGACATAAGTAATGTAATCAAATGAACATTCCAGAAGTCGTACCCTAAAAAAGTAACAAATTAGAGCATGATTCCTTACATAGTAGAGACGGTTGAGCTGGGACACTATGAGTTGAGTGTCAAGTTCAACAACAAGAGGGAATATTCCAAGATGATTATCCTCGATCAAGAGCTCAATGATAGCACTATACCCAGCCATGTTTTTGGTGTTAGGGAAAAGAAAAAAAGCCTCCATAACTCATAATCTCATCAGTGGTGAAAATATAACCCAAGCAACAAAAATAATGTTCCAAGTGTAACGGATTACATGATCTGCAAAGCCTCTATAATGGAGTGAGCATGTTGACATATGTACAAAAAAAACCAAATGCATGGATTACACATAGAAACTAGGGTAATGTCAAGAAAAAACATACTCACACATATATACATACTATACAAGCATGACATAGTCCAATAGGTCACGCTAAGGTGCGCCCATAGACGAGAACATGCCAAGGTTTTCTATACAAGAACTTATGGGAAGAAGAGACAATATGGTTTACTAGTGTAGGAAGAAGCCAAATGAAGTTGAAATTCCCAACCTAGAAAGGTTGATCGTGCCAGGGATAATTTAACATAGTCATACTTTCATGATTATCCTGAGGACATAAGAGAGGATCAAGACACGATGGAGGTATAAGACACTAATCGACATGTGGTAAAGTAAATTCGTTGGCAAGTTCATTAGTTGAAGCCCAATACTTGACTCAGTCCATGGGTGGCACTTCCAAGGAAGGATGAGGAGGTTCCTCCTGAGTCGATTCAAGATTTAATATGTTGAGCTCTACATGTTCCAAGTTATGGAGACTAGAGGTATATAGAGGCCTATGATTATCAGTGGATAGATCCAGGATCTCCAAGTTGGCTAACTGGGAAGGGTCATCAGCAAGGGAGTCATGTGCAACAAGTGGAGGGGTGGCCTGTGTGGGCAGAGGAATCTTATTATATTCCATATTGGGATGGAATTTTTGACCACCTTCAGGAGGTACTAACGGGATTACCGAAGGGACAATCTCTTCCACAACAGGTGGCAGAAGGTACTCACTATGTTTATCATATTCTATAGTAACATGTGACACCACCCACGAATCACTATGTCTATGGGGTCCATAGGTTCCAGAAGTGATCATATTCATAGGAGAAATAGTAGGAGATGAGGGAGCGTTGGGTGGAGGGAGTTGAGGAAAAAACCCCATAAGAGTGGAACTTTTGAAAATTCTAGTACCAACATTCTGAAACTTACTAGGATGGTCCCCCACAAGTGGTACAATAGTTCCAGTAGTGGAAATTTTGGTCAATGGCATGCAATAACAAAGCTAGTCAATGGTGACGATCTTGCATTCATGAGTAAAGCAAAGTAAATTAAACATAGATGATACCATTACGATCATTGCATAAAACTAACTACAACCAAGGAGAAGGTTATAATCTAAAGGAGTTTTGATGACTTCAACATCTACATGTACCGTTTTACCTCCTAACTCGATGGAGAGATGTGGGAGGACCCCCTTAGGAATAAAATTATGACCATTAAATTCTTGGAGAGTGGTATTAGACATTGCAAGAGCCAGAGCACCAATATATTTTCAACATAATATGTACATGGCATAGGTGGAAGAGCCCTAATCTACCATAGTGTGATGGATATTATTTTGGGAAAAACACACTATAGTATGGAAAGAAATCTGATGGGAAATACAAGGAGAATCTTTCTCGACATTGAAAGCGATGAAACTAGAGTCAGATAGGTCAACCCCACAAATGGCAGACAACAATTCCTTTCGATGTTGAGGACAACTTTCCAAAACCTCCAAGGTATAAATGGCACAAGGCGCCTTAGGAAGATCTTCAACAATACTATAATGTTGAGAAACCCCGGAAGAAGGATTGTGTGTCGTCTTACGGAGAACACCCTTGGGGGGGTGATAGAGTGGTTCCATTGGCTTATCTAGAGTGAGAGTTCTAGTGGAACTATGTGGAGCTGGTGAGTCCTTGGAGGGAGGAATCGACTCAAGTACATCATAGGACTTAGCTCATGTGGTCATGTTGACATATTCCTTGCACATAAAAATAGTTGAGTTGTGAGGGGGATGAGAGGATGACCCCTCTTTTCCCCCTTGTGGAGGTCAAAAAGGTTGAGAAATCATCTTTTTTTGTGGTTTTCAGGGAATGGACGAGTTCAAACAACAGGTTATTGATAATATGGTGGAGAAATAAGCCAATGTACTTCATCCATCCAAGGAAACTCATGAGTGAGATGATCGCCTTAACAAATTGTAAAAGGGAACTAGAATTTTCATTGATTCTCATTAGTTGCCCCTCCCTGACTCTGTTGATTGAGTTGAGATTCCTAGGAAGTTTGATTTGATTGTTTATTTCTCTTGTTATTCTTGTTCTTTTTACCACCGGTTTGAGAGAGTAGACTTCATTGAAAGAACCTCAGTGGACTACTCAAGAGGGGTTACTTTAGTAGAGCCAGACGCACTTGCTAAGGCTTTAGATGTAAAAATAAATATCCCAAGGTGGGAAAAAAGTTGGCTCATACGATCAAAAACCAACCCAATGATGCCATTGGCATGTGGGCTAGGAACATGTTGAGGTGGGTCAATGGAAGGCTTAGGGGCATTGGTAAAAAAATCGTATAGCATACCCTACTGTGAATATATGAGATCCAATTGTTGGGCACCTAAAATGGCTTGCTCCTTAGTGAAAACTTGAAACATAGACACATCCTTGGAAATTTGAGGTTGGAGAGATCAAATGAACCATTTACGTAAAATATCATTAGGTAACTTGGTTCTCACTAACCTCTTGCGACGACGCCACTCATGAATGTGATCAAAGATAAGCGTGGCATCATCTTGTTTAAAATTGGATAAAATTTTAGAGTCGAGATCATATCGAGTAGGAAACTAGAAATGTGTCAAGAAAGTTTGAGCTAGAGAGGAAAAATGACCGTAGGATGTAGTATCTAACTCGATGTACCACTTGGAAACATCCTTGATTAAATTTCTTTGGAACAAGAGAAGTTTGATGGAATCATCCACCAATGAATTAGATGAGCACCATTGGTGGTAGGTGGTGATGTGGGTGGACGGATTATCCACATGTTTCCCTTCGAACTTGTTAGGTCCCTATATTACCAATGTAGTCCCTTATTATTGTTAGTGTAGCCCCTCTATTTTTATTGTTGTACCCATGTAGTCCCCATATTACTATTATTGTACCCCATAAAATACCACTATTGTTATTGTTGTGCCCTTACATTATTATTGTTAGGTTGGCGAGAATTATATTATGACCCCATGAACTCCTATATATAGAAAGGAGGTTTTGTAATATGAATCATCCAAGAATTGTTCATTTATGTAATGTAAACTAGGTTTTCCCCTCGAAGAGGCTAATTAAAGTCATTGATCTCTCTTTTCTTCTATTTTGTGAGTTTGTTTCATAACGTTTGGTATCATAGCTTTGGATTATAGGGTTTCACTGTTGCAAACAGGCCATCATTGAATTTTCGCTATAAATTTTTTTCTATGATGTTTCAGATGCTAAAAAACAAACCCATTTGAGCAGAAATTCAGATGAACTTCATGTAAATATTTCCGGTCTTAGTTCGCTATAGTTTCGAAGATATGATCTGAGGAATTTAGGGATTTTGTAGGCTCGAGAATTTCATCTCAAAGAGGTGACCTTGGTACATTCACCATAAAGTTCTCTGTAAGAATAAAATTCAAATTCTGTAAAGAGTGTCCAAAAATGCACAGCCTGTAGTTTTTTTTGTATTGATTTTAGAACTGAAATATGAAACAGTGATCCGAGGCATGTCGTACAAGTTTTCTCTATTGAGCCAATCCATAATGACGTCATTGTGGGAGATTGGGCATAACTTTTCCATGAAGAATACAAATCAGGTATGACCTGTGGCATTAGAAAGAAGACTCATATGGCTACTAGAGTTCCTAAGTTCAAGTCTTGGGGATCTGAAATCATAGAGATATAGCAGGATCAATAGTGAGATCCTAAAAATAAAGAAAAAGGTATGTATCATTTTTTAAAAAATTGCATAATGTTTGTTTGAAAAATCATTTTGAACTGATTCCAAGGGAATATTTAAGCATAGATATCAGTATTAGGTTCTAAAATTCCTCCAAAAAATAATTCCACACTAATTAAGTCCTCCTATATTTCTACTATGACACATGAATATGAAGAAGTGCAACATGATATATCAAAATTACGAGACTAAGTGCAACAAATATCGATGTCGCAAAAAGTAACCGAAAATGAAATGGAAGCTAAAATAGATGATTTGAAGAGATTCATGGATAATAATATGGATGGTTTTAAGAATGGCATGGAAGATAATATGAATTAAATGGAAGCTAACATGGGTGGTTTGAAGAATGGCATGGAAGCTAAGATCAATGGTATAGAAGAAAAACAAAAAGCAGAGATGGGAGGTTTGAAAAAGTTGCTACAAGAAATGATTCTTAATGGAGAAAAGGTAGTAGAGGAAACTCATGATGAGAAAAAAATAAATGTTAATCATGATTATATAGACTCTGTCATTGGATTTAAGACCCACCATATTCCAAATATCGATATGAGGAAGTTTGATGGCAAGGATCTCGTAACATGGATACTACAGATGGAGAAATATTTTGATCTCCATAATGTATAAAACACACAAAAGGTACATATTGAAACTTTATATTTAGAACACAATACATTCATATGGTATTGATGGATTTTCTCTCGCAAAAAAATTGTCACATGGTCAATTTTTATGGAGGAAATGATAACACATTATGAGGATACAAAGAGCAACACCTTCTTTAGCCAATTGATAAATCTCAAACAAAATGGTTCAATGGTGGAGCACATTGAGGACTTCCAAAAATTGAATATAAGGGTAACTAATATTCCAAAGGAACAAAGGATTGATGTATTCATAGGTAGTAAAGGGTAACATCCAACATGAGGTTTGCCTTTGGGAACCTGATTCATTGGAGAAGGCATTCAGGTTGGAAAGAAAATTATGGCAACAAGGAAGCCTACCACTCACAACTATAAATATGGAAGTATTGCTACTCCTATATTTCCACAACCTACAAGGTTGACACCAAAAAAATTGGAGGAAAAAAAAGAAAAAGGGCTTTCTTACAGTTGTGATATAAAATACACTAAAGGTCATAAGTGTGCTGAGAAGAAAATATTTTACATAGAATCTGAAGAGGAGGAAGAAAATTAACAAGAAAATTGAAAAGAAGAACATATAAACCAGGAACCTGTTAGTCATCAGTATTTTTCACTATTGATAGATGACTATAGATTCATTCTAGATTTCTAAAAACAACATTCTTTGAACATTGTGAGTTTTAGAAATCTCACTGCCTTCATTATCCTTATAGAAAAAATTTCACTATTTTATCAACCTTTCCATTTCATGGTCACCCTGCCACTCCTAAAAAAACTCCTTAATGGCTTGAGCCTCTCATCTCCATCCTTCTTTCCTACCTATGACCTCATTACTCTATTTTTCCCTTTCCCATAACTCCACTTTCCATCTAGGGTTACCTATAGCCTAACTCATTCCCATGATCCCCAAGTTCATCAAGCATTGATGGTCTCAAAACTATCTCTGTAGGCTCTTTAGATAAATCAAGTACATTGGATTTTGGATCTTCAATACCGCACTTTGAAAAATCCTCTGTTTTTCACTTGAAGCCTCCAAGCCAATTTTTAGTCAAAGACCAGGTCAAATAATTCTCCCACTAGGTCAATTAGGGTTTCATATGTCCCAAGGTTAATCATTGGTGTTTCAGACACTGTTTTTCTTTGTTAGAATATGGTTCAGAGGTCTTGAAATGTTGAGATATGGTTATACAAGAAAATATCTAAACATTTCCAAAGAAGACTACCTTATCAAATTCAAGGTTTGCAAGAGGTAAATGTAAACTTTGACACTTCTGCAGGAGTGTTAAAAGGTTTATGAAAAGAAATTTGGTGAGGTAGGAGGTCTGCTCCTGAATGAAGACATGTTGCAGCAAAGAAGACAAGAAACACTTGGTCTTGAGAATAACTATGGTTTTTGAGCTTGATGGTCCAGTAGTGTGACAATCAATGATCAAATGCATAAATGACCATGGAGGAGGTACACCAAAAAACCAAATATGAAGAGAAGTCTATCAGAGATTATTGATGAGATAGGGAAAAGGGTGAGGTGAACTAGATAGAAATGAGTGAACTTGAAAGGGCTATAGAGAACTTAGAAGACAACACTGATGATTGTCTTAAAGCACTCCAGACACCTAGGGTTTTAGAAAAGTGAATAGATAAGTTGAAATAATGATGTTAAAACCTATGGTGAAAGAAAAGGAAGGATTATGAAGATGTCATTCTTTAATCAAATCCCAAACTTGTCAAAATGAGTTTGCCATGTCTAAATGAGAAAAAGAAGAGGTTTAGCTCCAAGGTGGAAGTAAAGGAGGTGTTTAGGGCTTCTGCTATGTCAAAATAAACATGTCAAAGTCTCCAGGATCAAAAGGAAATAAAAATTTCATGTGCTCAAAAAAATTCTAGCCAAGGTGAAAAAGCTGAGTCTCATGGTGTAAAATCACACAGGATTTTTAATATGTCACTATGAAATCATCCCAAAATTTTCCAAGGTGAATGTGTCATTGCCTCAGAGAGAAAAGGTGTAAAGAATATGAGTGGGAAAGGTAATTCCAAGGTTTTTAGTCACCTGCCAAGTAAAAGATGATTTAAGCTCCAAGGTGGGAACAAAAAACGTTTTTGAAGATACTGCTACGGTGTAAGAATCCTAAGATTGTCAAAAGTGAATTTAGCATGCTCCAAGGAATAAGAGAAAGCTAAGTCACTTTTTTTAGGCACCTGCAAATCAGAAGGGGCCAAAGAAGGTAAAAAACATGGTTTGAATTCTGTTAGCTCCCTGTAATTTGCAAGATTGGCAAAGTCAAACTGCAGAGAGAACACTATTTCAACCACTTTGGGATTCTAGGATCTAGCCCTTCTAAATCTAGAGAGGGATCTCTCCAATAAAGTGCAAAGATTGATTTATCTTTAAAGATTTTGGGTATTGATTTTAGGCTAGTTATGAAATCCGAGGGTTTTTGTTTGTTTTGGATGGTTGAGCATGATTATTATTTGAGTGGAAAGTCCTAAATGAAAAGAGTTTCAAAGGTGTGAAGTTGCAAGCAATCAGAACAAGCTTTGGCTAAAAATATAGATATAACGCTGGTTTTTAGTCCATTGGGCTATGGAGTCATAATAGGGCTTTAATTGAGCAACAACATCAAGAGTGATCCAAGGGCCAAGTCATATATATCATAATATTTTTTGAGATAAAATGATGGAATGGAAACAATAAAGTGTTGGAGGGGTGGAAACTGATAATAATTTCAACAAGGATTTATAGTCAGTCCAAACAAGAAAATCATCTTAAGTAACTGTTTAAAACCAAACAAGAACAGGGCTCACCATAAATTTCTTGGGCAAGTTCGTACTAAAGCAACTCAACAAACAACAATCCAGTAATCTGCATAATTACGTTCAGAAAGTATGAAAACACATAAGAGAAACAAAATGCAACTTAAGATCAGATAAGGTACTTTTAAACCTAGTCTGCTTTTAGCAAACACTTAGGGAAACTTTCAGAATTCACCTTTGGAGATAGAAACTAGAAAACAAGGCACACCATCACTTTTCTAGTCTAACTTTAATAAGAAAACAATGAAAATAACATTCAAGAATAATATTTAAATCAAACAGTAGGACGAGGGAACACCATCATTCCTAACTGTTTAAACTATTCTGAATCATTCTTAAATAAAAAAATTAGAGGAAAACATTGAGATAAAGCTTATCAGTCAGAGAAGGGTACTGTAAATGGTAAATCCTAACTCTATGCTTGTTGTTCTTTATCAGAGAATAAATGGACAAATATGGCATACACAAAAGGAAAAAAAGTACACAGAAAGGAGCACTTCACCAGTGATATAGACCAGGATCCCAAGAAACATCTTGTTATTGATGTCAAACCAGTTACAGTCTTCAGGTCCAATGTTTCAGTTCAGCAATCATCCTCACTTCTCAGCCTAACTATTCTATCACAAACAGAGCTTCAAGAGCCTTCGAACACTATTTACAGGTAGAAAATTCAAGCACAAGTATATTTCAAAGTTCTGCAACCAACATTGTTTCATCTCATATAGAAGTATTTATAGAAGAAATGAGGAGGTGGGATGGGATAAAATATCTCCCAAGGTTTAATTAATACATATTAATTCTCCTCGACCTTTGAAGGGCTCGATGGAGAAATTTATAGATATTTCCTTTGTATTAATTGTTTACATTCAGAATTAAGCTTGGTGGAGAGCTTTTGTTGACTTTAAGGTTCTGTGTCATCTTTGCAATAACTCTGTTTGGCGTGGAATAACTGCTCGGCTGTATTAAGGAAAATATCCTCTATTTCTGATCATAACTCGGCCCCTGTTGAATTATTTGAGGCTACAGGTGGCAATCTGGTAGCTGAGAGAAATCAATTAGCCTCTTATGTGGCAGCGGAGGCATCCTCTATGTGATAAATGTTTTTTTTTTATTTGTCTTTAGCTATGTTTAAGTTAATGGATTAGCCTTTTGATATTCGATCTTAGCCATAATCCATTAAACTATGGAATTAATCTTTAATTCTTCATCTCTGGTTCAATTGGGTCTTCAACACTAATACTCTTTTGATTTTTTTAATTCTCACTGTGTCTTGTTGATATGCAGGTATACAAAGGGTTCATATGGCATCAGTGCTCATGATACACTGATGAAACGTGATGGTCGAACCCCACAGATGGCTTCTCTTTTATGAACAAAGGTGTGAGGATCGTCATTCCCAGCCTTTGGCTTTTCTTCAATATAATTGAAAAACCATAAAAATCTACATAAAACAATAAAAGTTAATAAATCCTGCGTTTATTTGGGTAAGACTTCTTATAAGGCTGCGGTTAAGTCACGACCGTTGGATGAAAGCATCCAACGGTCGAAATTTGCTTGTGGGGGTCAGAAGGAGGAGATTTGGAAGAATGGAGCATAGGATTAAATCTGGGTCATAGATCTAATTTTATCAACTTTCAAGACCAGTCAGGGCAATAATAATGTGAAGGGGTCACATATACTATGTTATGGCAGAAAATGTGAAGAAATACAAAGGAAAAGGGGAAACATCCCTTTGGCGGAAGAAAAGCATTGAAATGAAATTTGGGGTTTCGGGATGATCGTGGTCCGTCGGATGAGATCAACCCACGAGACCAATGGCCAGGATTGATCTATGAATGCCCTTTGGAAAAGGTGGTGGGCGATAATACATGGCCAGTTAAGATCTGAGCTGTTGATCTGCAGAGATCGACGGCGGGGAACGAGCGCGATGAAAACACAATACAAATGGGGAAAGCCGTTTTGGAAGGAGAAACCGGCAGTATCGCGTAGTATAAGGGCGAGAAAGAGGTTTTAGCTTTTTGGACGCGATATTTATCAGAAGATGACACATGGATTTTAAATACCGCCCATATTGCATGATTTTGGGGAATTAACGCCCATGCTTAAAGTTACGTGAAAACGCGCCTGAACCGTTAGATTTGGTGTCTCATATCTGACGGTGGGGAGTGAACACGATATCGACCAGATGCACAGTGGATAAAAGGCGGGGTGGTTTTATTATGGACCATCCGATCAAGGGATCGACGACAGAGATCAAATTTGGAGGGAGGCAGGACCCACAGGGGTCAGGTCTGTCAGGGTTAATATGAGCCGTTGGATGTGTAGGATCAACGGCGGAGATTTCATCTGGGGATAAATGGAAAAATAAATGAGGTGGAGGAAGGGTTAATAAGAGCCATTGATCTGCAAAGATCAACGGCTGAGATTTGGCCAAAAACATATGAAGCGGGGTGCATGAATTTAACCAAAGTCGGGAGACACATTCTGGACTATCCGATCTGGACACGTGGACGACCTAGATGAAATCAGAGCTTTCAAAATCGGCAGGGCAACAAAACTGAATGGTGCCGATGTGATTTTCTTTGGACCGTCGATCTGCAGATCAGATCAACGGTGGAGAACGGATCAGAAGGTGACCAATCGGGGGTGGCATAATAAAATATCTAACGCGCCAATGAAAATATCCGATGTGATACAGCGCTGGCCATCGGATTTGCCCAATATCAATGGTGGAGAAGGGCTCTAACCAATGAACGAGTGAGACCATATTATAATATAAAAAATCAAAACTTTATGGAAAACAAAGGTTTATGGTGTCAGGTGGAATATATATATATATATGAGGTTTGGCGCCTATCTGCGGGGCTTGTGGATACGTGGAAAACACAAAGGGACCGAGGCTTGTATATGAATAAGGGCCAATCAACATTGGAAGCACGGTGTGGGCTTTTCAATATACCCATTATAATTTCTCTGATGCAATATCACGCGGATCGTTGATCAGGTTTTAAGATCAACGGTCTTTATCATTAAAGACATGAACTGGCGGGTTTAGTTAAAAATTTAGGAAAAAGGGGTTTTATGTATTTACAAAGGGAAAAGTGATCAGGAATGGTTTGTATGAAGTGTTAAGTGCCTGATTGTGGGCCTTGTGGTTATATAAAGTGGTAATAAGATCAGGGGTTTACATACAAAGGGCTAATCACATCGGAGGCTTTTAACATGGCAAATAGACTTCAGCGCTCCAATTATTTCCGATGTGATAAGCGCTCGGGATCATTAGTGCTTGGGTCTAGCGCTAGGGCATATGTGGGGAAGTGGTTTAAGACTTAGACCAAAGGGGTTTAAGCCTTAATACAAAAAAGTGTATTTTTATGATATTTTCAGGGTTTTCTGATGGATTTGGGGGTTTCGGCAAAGTTTAAAAATGAGTTTTAAACCTTGTAAAGGGATTTTGTGAAGGGGAAGGATGAACACATGAAAAATAGAAGAACTTGGTGGGGAAAAAGGGAAAAAATGAAGGTTATTTTTGAGTGAAGGGAAGGGAAAAAAGAGTTTTTGCAGTAGTCTTGTCTCTATGAAAATAGCAGAATTCCTAAGTTCGAAAGGGAAACAGCAGTGAAGATTTTAAACAAAGGGCAAGATGTCTTCATGAGTCTTCAAGAGATAACACTTTTTAGCAATAAAAATTGTTTCTTGAGGCTCCAAAAGTGATTTAGCCACCATTTGATATGAAAATTTTTATTGGTGGCTAACAGTGGCTCCACTTGGGGATGGTGCCTTATTGAACGCATCAAGAACTTCAGACTTGCATTCTCTGGAGGCTGATCAGTACCTTATCCATTGGGATGCTTTTTCCTTTACTTGGATGATATTATTTTTCTCGGAAAATATTAGAAGCCATGAAAAAAACAATGGATATCTATCCAAAAATCTTTCTACCTACCCAATCCTACTGATCTAACATTGTTTCTTCTTTAGAGCGCACTTGGATTGGCAAAATATTTTTACAACATTTTATTCTTTTGAAAGCAAAAAATCTAATCTATTTCTACTTCTTATTTCTCCATGAACTCAGATTAAACAGTTGAGTTCATATGCTTCTCTACCTACTCTACTAATCTGTTAGGATTAAACAGTCTAATAGTTTTTTATTCACTAATTTCTAAAACAAAAATTTAAAAGCATACAATTCATGATTGAACAGTCTAAATTGATGTTGATCTATGGCATAAAAAACAAGCTGCACATAGATATTATTTTGCAAAAATTTAAATCAAAATGGAAGGCTTAAGATCAATAAGTTCAAAGCACGGCCTTCTCTTTTCTTCAGCTCTGTTTTTACTTCTGTTTGAGTTGTTCTTTCCTTGTTCTCTGGTTCAGATTTTGAGCTGATTAGAACCATTTTTACCTCTATTTTGATTCAGAAATTTAAACAGATTTGATTCATTCTTGTTTTGAAAACTTAGGTTCAGATTTTGAGCTTGTTTGAACCTTTAATTTCTAGCCTAATCTACCTACTGATAAGCCAAGATTAAGCTGTTTGGAAAATCAAATTCACTAACCTATCAGCAGTCAATTTAAAACTAATTAGTCATGATTAGGCTGCATGACTTATTAGAAGTGTGGTTTTCAGGAGCGGCATTTGAGCTTGCGCACTTTCAGATTTGTTTCTCTTTTTTGGTATGGGGTTGTACCTTTATTGTTTTTACAATCTGCCCTCTTTTCTTTCTTCTATTGTTTTTTTATTTTTTATTTTTCTAACATTGAATGCAATGATGGATGAAATATTTATAGTGAGAAAAAAGATAAAAAGGCTTTCAAAACATGATAGGATCAAGAGAAGTAATGTTTAAGCATCCTGCCATTGACAGGACCCCCAAACAGTTCAACTCCATTCAACTCCTGCAAGAAAAAGGCATTATTACCAGCAGCATAATGAATGAGATAAGGGCCAAGCCATAAGTTGTAAAATTTCTCATGCTTGCCCTTGTCTTCTCTCCTTGAGTGCCACTATAAAACTTTGTCCCCAATATTGAAATTTTTGGCCTTTGTTCTTCTGTCACAAAGATTTTCGATGATGTCCTACTTTTGCAATGCTTTGTTATAAACCTCCTCTCTGGTTTGCTGAAGGTGAATAGTCTGATTTATCCTTCTGATCATGTCATTGTCTTCAGACTGAACCTCTTGAATCAACTTCATAACTGGTACACCAAGGTTGGTAGGAAAAGTTGCATATTTTCCATACACAAGCTGGTAGGGAGACATGCCAATATATTTCTTCAAAGTCAATCTGTCAGCCCAAAGTGAATGAACAAGATTTGTGTGCCAAGACTTTTTTTTGTCTTCCAACAACTTCTTAATTATGTTCACCAAACTCTTGTTTGAGGATTCTGCAAGTCCATTACCTTGAGGCTAATAGGTTGTGGAATGACCCAATGTAATTTGATATCTGTGACAGCACTCAACCATCTTCTTTGATCCAAATGCTTCTGCATTATCAGTGATGATCTTGGTAGGACAGCCAAATCTAGAGAGAATATTAGTCTCCATAAATTTTATAATGACAGAATCATTGGCTTGCCTACAAGGGATGGCTTCTATCCATTTGGTGAAGTAGTATGTGGCAGTGAGATTCCATCTATGCTGGGCAGAGGATGGTGGATGGATTTCTCCTATGAAGTCAAGTCCCCACTGTTGAAAAGGAGCTTCAATAGTTATCGGATGCAGAGGTAAGGGTAGCAGCTTCCTTTTGCCTTCAAAAAGTTGGCATTTATGACAGGCAATTATCATCTTGTGTACATCAAGAAAGAGAGTAGCCCAATAGTAACTAGCCCTTAGGATTTTTTTGGCTGTTGTCTTCCAGTATAGGTGGCCTCCACATTCCCCTTCATGGAACTCATGCTTAACCTTCCCTGCATCATACTCAGGCAAACATTTAAGCAATATCCCACTTGCATTTTTCCAATAAAGACACTTATCAATAACGCAGTAGTTTACAACTTTTAACTTTAGAAACCTTGTCTTTGTCTTTTTCAAACCAGAAGGTGTGTTCAAATTAAGAAAAACATAAATAATATCAGCATACCAAGAGGAATTCATAAAATGATCTTCAACAATGGGAGTTGATATTTCCTCTTGTTCAAAGCATTAATCATATTAATATCAAGAACTTCAAAATTGGATTCAGCCATTAATCTAGCTAGACCTTGGCCTTTAATGAGTTTAGTGGGCTTTATCTCTAAATCATATTCAAGAATAATAGTTATCCACTTACCTCTCTTACCATCTGGGTCTTGTGTTAGAATGTCTTTCACAACTGAATTTAGGACAAAGGCAATGATATGTGAGTGCAAGATGTATACTCTGAATTCTTGTAAAGCCTTAACCAAAGCAAAGGCTTGATTTTCCATAATGTTATACTTCAAAGGGGCATCCCTAAAAGCCTTGCTAAAGAATGCAATAGGCTGCTCTTGTCCTTGTGGATTTTTCTGTAAAAGGACAGTAGCTATTGTATGTTCTGATGAAAATGAAAAAATATAAAAATCTTTTGAAAAATCAGGATTGATTAGAATTGGCGTTTTGGTTAATGCTTGTTTCACCATCTCAAAGGACTTCTTTGCTTCCAAGGTCCATTTTACCCCTTGATCCTTTTTCAGCATGTTTGTAATGTTCCTAAGGAGCTCAGCCAAGTTGGGTATGAACCTTCTCAAGAAATTAATTTTTCCAATGAAATATTGGAGTTCCTTGATGTTTCAAGGATGAGAGATTTGCAATATGGCCTCAATCCTCTTTGGATCTATCTTAATACCCTCTTCTGAAATAATGTGCCCAAGAAGTTTACCTTCTTGCAGACTGAATAGTGTTTTCTTAGGGTTTAAAGATATCCCAAATTTTATGCATCTCTTGAAGACTGTTCTCAAATGTTCTAAGTGCTCTTCATTTGTCTTTGAAAAAATAGTAACATCATCCAGGTAAATAATGATGAAGTAGCCCAATTCTTCTGGGAATGATATGTCCATGGCTCTTTGGAAAGTTGCACCAGCATTCATTAGACTAAAAGGAATTTTCACATACATGAAAGTGCCCCAAGGTGTAGTAAACGTTGTCTTTAATTGATCGTTAGGGTGAACTAAAATTTGATTGTACCCTGGGTAGCCATCAAGCAAAGAAATTCTTTTAGAACCAACTACCCTTTGTAAAATATAGTCCATCTTAGGTAAAGGGTAGTTTTCCTTCAATGAAGCTTTGTTTAAGTCTCTAAAGTCTATACAAAGCCTAATATCTCCTATTTTCTTCCTAACTGACACCAGATTAGACACCCACTCATAATATCTAATAGGGACAATAATACCAGCTTCATACATTTTCTTGATTTCCTTCTCAACCAAAGGTAGCTGAACAGGGTTTATTCTACACAGATTCTGTTTGAATGGTTTCTGGTTTTCCTTGAGAGGGATTTTGTGCTAAATTATTTCAGTGTCATAGGATTTAAGATCTTCGTAACTCCATGCAAAAACATCAGAAAATTCTTTAAACAACTCTATGTATTTGAGTTTGATGTGAGCTAGAAAAGTTTTAGACAGTTTGATCACCATTGGTTTTAGTTCACTGGCTATATTGCACTCCTCAACTTCAGTCTCTACAGGCTCCAATTTTGGCTTCTTGGCCACATCGTTAAAATCAAACAACTCTTCTAAAGGGGCCAGACCCTTTGGAAAACTCTGATCTTTAGAGTGTAGGGTTTCTAAGTCCTTTGTTTCTAACTCTGCACTCATCTCTGTTTTGTTTTTAAGTTTTCTAGACAGTATATTTATATTGGCAACCTCAGGAGACTGTTCTTCTTCACCAAGAAAATTTTCTTCATTATCGTAGTCTGTTTCATAATCTGAATCCAAACTGTGTTGTTCAAATTCATTTCTGAATTGCATGAATTCTTCTATTTGTTTGTCTCCATTGAACACTTGCCAATATTTTTCGTTATCAGGAATGACTGGTTTGAATTTAATCTGAGTTTTACATTCTTTGGTTTCGTATGGCGTTAAGCATGTTCTAGCAGCAAAAGCTAAGCTGTGGGCCATGTTATTCTTTCTTCTTGGGACAAAAATTAATTGGGACTCCTTGAAAGTTTTCAAAATATCCACGACATCGTTTCGATAGGCCCTAAGTCTAGGGTGATTAGAGTTGTATTCCCCATTGACCTGCCTAATGATTAATTCTGAATCCCCATGCACTTTGATTCTTTTGGCTCCTAACTTTTTCAACAAATGTAAGCCTAAAAGAAGGGATTCATATTCTGCTATGTTATTTGAACACTGGAAGTTTAATCTAAAGGAAATTCTCTCTGTGTGGTTTTTTTAGTGTTACGAATCCAGACCCCTGCACCAGCATTGCTTCTAGTGCACGACCCGTCAAATTCCATACTCCACAGAGGACTAGTTTCAGGTTCATCTTGGTTACTATCCTCTTCAACCATAGTGCTTTCAGATTGTTCTTGAATATCGGAACTTGCCTGAATTTGTTTTAACACCTCAGGTTTTTCATTAAGTTGAGGAATGATTTCTTGACTATCAAGGTTTAAAAGCAAAGGAAGCATGGCGTGTAGCTCAAGACATGTATTTGGTTTGCTAAAGTTTTCAAATGTAGTAAACGGTTTCGACACTTGTGTGGTGTTTACCTCTTCCTCTCTATCGGCCATTAATTCTGATAAAGTCACTTGTTCATCCAATATTTCATCATTAAACAAGATAAATGAATCGAGGCTGGTATTTACAGAATACAGAGGAGAGTTTTGCAGTTTGTCTTGACTAGTCACCATGTACTGCATATCAGACTCCCTGTAAAGTCTTCTGGTCTGATTGAAAATAGGGATAGTCGCATATGTCATGTCCATATGCATAGTCCCTTGTAACTTAGCCCCCCAAGATCGTGATAAAAACATTCCATAATTTTGGAGAACATCAGCCACAAAAATGTCCATTACTAAACATTTGGCTCGGATCTGGGCTAAGTTAACGCAGAGATATTTGATTAATCCTAAACATTTTACTCTGCTTGAGTCAAAGGAGTAAAGGTCGTTATAAGGTTTGGTGATTTCTAGACCCAGGCTCTCCATCACAGCTTTGGGAATTAAATTATGAGAGGCCTCGGAATCATGCATAGTGTTGTGCAAAATCTTGTCATGAATGTTTAAACTTACATAAAAAGGAGGAATTGGTCCCTCTTGATATCTACCTTCAATATTTGGACCAAAAATAAGCTCTGGTTGGTCATCGTTAAGATTGACTGTATCATTATTCTCTTCTATGTGAAAAGCCTTCAAAATTTGAGATCTATATACATTCTGGGTAGCTAACTCAGTAAGGGGAGCAGAGATTTTAATTTTTGAAATTTCCTGCTCCAAACTGAAAGGGATCTGATTCTTTGAAGTACTTGTTTCAGCCTTATTAACTGCCACTCTGTCAAAAAAATTTGTTTGCTGATTTTCTCTATTTACATTTAACAAAATTGTTTTCACAGGAGTACCAACTGAGGTATTAGTACTACTAAGGTTTGCACTCTATTTTTTATTGTTTTGAGTGCCTTTCTCTTTAACTTTGTCAGAATTTCCAGCCACTGTTTTTTCCTTCTGTTTGACAACTTTAACTTTGTTTATAGTGTTGTTTTGTGAATATTTGTCAAAGGTTTTAGTTTTGGGAGTTTCTTGATTGGCTTTACTTCGAAGGTCATACTCCTTTTGAGACTCTATGATAACATTTTCCATGTCTTGATAATAACTTTCATCCTCATCTCTTTTTTCATCATAGGGTGTGTAAAGACCTTGTTTTCTATCATAATGAACCTCAAAGTCATCGTTATATACTCCTAGCATGTTGATATCATCTTCCTCTATTGGTTCATCTGTTTTTTCAACCTCACTCACATAGTTTTCATGGAAGGGAGGAGTGATCTGTTGATCATCTTCCCTAGGTCTGTTTGGAGGTTGGTTTCTTCTGAAATTCTGATTCTAGTTTTGATTTCTGTTTTGAGGAGCAGTTTGGTTTTGACTTGCTTATGCTCTCTCAAGGATGCTCATTTTCTTCATCATCTCCTCCATCATTCTTTCCATCTTATAGCTGGAAGTAGAAGGTGTGGATTCCTCTTTGAAGGACACTCTCTTCTCATTCTTCATTCTTGCTCTTTTCTCCATCAAGTTAACTTCCACAGCAAGAGCCCCTTTTTGCATATCTTCAAGCGTTAGAGGATCTCTTTCTCTTAGTTGATAGGCCATTTCAGGGTCAAACCCTTCAGGAAACTTGTTTAACGCTGAGCCCTGTGGAGGTTTTAGATCTGGGGGAAGTGCATTATACACACTTTTAAATCTAGTGCAGTTATCTTGTACACTTTCCCCGACGTTTCTGTGGAAGTTCTTGTAATCAGAAAGTATTTGGATAGGATTCTTCTTCACTTCCCATTTGTTTAAAAATTTCTGATGGAAGGCTTGGAGATCATTTATACTGTGGGGGGCTAAGCCTTTAAACCATTTTCTTACTTCTCCCCCCAGACTCTGAGCAAATAGTCTTAGTTTGACAGATTCATCATCAATTTCATTTCTGTCAAAGTAGTCATTCAAATTATCCACATGTTGTGATGCAGTAGTAGTATTAATAGCATCATACAATGATATTTTGGACTAATAGTCCCGTGGAAGATTGACTAATGGTACAAGAAGGACTAAGGGAGCATACCATGCTACCATGATATGAGGTGGAGGTGGATTTACAAGAGGTGGATTAACAAGAGGAAAAGTGGGTTGATGTGGAGTGCTTTGATCAGTGGATGTAGGATGAACAGATGTGGATGGACCAGGAATAGATTGTTGCGCTGATCTTGGATGAGAGACACCTAAGTTGTGAAGGAAATATAAATCAGGTGGTGTCATTTCTCTACTACCAGGATGTTCACTTGTTTCAGGAGATGAAAGTGAAGACTCTGAATCTAGCTGATCTAAATCATCAAGCGACCTAGTTCTAAATGAATTTCTTAAGTCAACTTGTGATTGTTGCAGAGCTGCAAGATTTTCAGGAACTAAATTAGCTCTCAAGGGTGATCTGAAAACAATTGAAAATTTTATCTTAGGAGACTTCCTAAGGATACTTTCCGGGTTATCAAATATCTCAGGTGGGTTAGGGCCAGGGTGAGCTCTAGTATGGATTTTTCTAGGAGCCACTATGATGTATTTTTCAGACCCAACTAAACAATAAAATTTCAACCAAATTTGACAATCTTTAAGAGGTTAACTAATCTTTTTTACACAAATTTTAATCCTATAGTCCTCTAACTGAGTTTGAATGATGTTACAAAGATTATGGGTCTTCCCAATGGAGTCTTAAGGTCTGTTTAGGATTGTGGAGTCGCCAAGTGGAAGTTTTTAGCTCTTTTGGAGGTAAAAGGTTTTATGGTCCACCACCATGTTTATTGAATACCAATCTGCAATATTTTTTGGTTTTTTTGAGTTATTTTTCAGTCCTTTTGGTTCTAAGAGTATCCTAAATCTGTTTCAAAACTTGGCTACGGTTATGAGACAAAGAAAGTCTACTCTTATGGCTAAGATAGCTAATCCTTCAAGGTTAGATAAGCTCTTATGAGAATCCTAGGGTTTGCCTAGTTTGTCACTTATTCAAACAAGTTTTATCATGATTACCATGTGTTTGGTAGTGCTTGAAGAGGGCCACTTGTACTCAAGGGAATATTTGGAATGAATATTTACTCACTTCCCCAGTGGAGTCGCCAGAAATGTTAGCTCCCTATAATTTGCAAGATTGGCAAAGTCAAACTGTAGAGAGAACACTACTTCAACCACTTTGGGATTCTAGGATCTAGCCCTCTTGAATCTGGAGAGGGATCTCTCCAATAAAGTGCAAATATGGATTTATCTTTAAAGCTTTTGGGTATTGATATTAGGCTAGTTATGAAATCTGAGGGTTTTTGTTTGTTTTGGATGGTTGAGCATGATTATTATTTGAGTGGAAAGTCCTAAATGAAAAGAGTTTCAAAGGTGTGAATTTGCAAGCAATCAGAACAAGCTTTCACTAAAAAGGTAGATATAACGCTGGTTTTTAGTCCATTGGGATATGGAGTCATAATAGGGCTTTAATTGAGCAACAAAATCAAGAGTGATCCAAGGGGCAAGTCATCTATATCATAATATTTTTTGAGATAAAATGATGGAATGGAAACAATAAAGTGTTGGAAGGGTGGAAACTGATAATAATTTCAACAAGGATTTATAGTCAGTCCAAACAAGAAAAGCCTCTTAAGTAACTATTTAAAACCAACCAAGAACAAGGCTCACCATAAATTTCTTGGGCAAGTTCGTACTAAGCAAACTCAATAGACAAAAATCTAGTAATCCGCATAGTTACGTTCAGAAAGTATGAAAACACATAAGAGAAACAAAATGCAACTTAAGATCAGATAAGGTACTTTTAAACCTAGTCTGCTTTTAGCAAACACTTAGGGAAACTTTCAGAATTCACATTTGGAGATAGAAACTAGAAAACAGCGCACACCATCACTTTTTTAGTCTAACTTTAATAAGCAAAAAATGAAAATAACATTCAAGAATAATGTTTAAAGAAAACAGTAGAACGAGGGAACGCCAGCATTCCTAACTGCATAAACTGTTCTAAATCATTCTTAAATAAAAAAATTAGAGGAAAACATTGAGATAAAGCTTATCAGTAAAAAAAGGGTACTATAAACAGTAAATCCTAACTCTATGCTTGTTTTTCTTTATCAGAGAATAAATGGACAAATATGGCATACACAAAAGGAAAAAAAGTACACAGAAAGGAGCACTTCACCAGTGACATAGACCAGGATCCCAAGAAACAACTTGTTATTGATGTCAAACCAGTTACATTCTTCAGTTCCAATGTTTCAGTTCAGCAATCATCTTCACTTCTCAGCCTAACTATTCTATCAAAAACAAAGCTTCAAGAGCCTTCGAACACTATTTACAGGTAGAAAATTCGAGCACAAGTATATTTCAAATTTCTGCAGCCAACATTGTTTCATCTCCTACAGAAGTATTAATAGAAGAAATGAAGAGGTGGGATGGGATAAAAGATCTCCCATGGTTTAATTAATACATATTAATTCTCCTCGGCCTTTGAGGGGCTCGATGGAGAAATTTATAGATATTTCCTTTGTATTAATTGTTTACATTAAGAATTAAGCTCGGTGGAGAGATTTTGTTGACTTTAACGCTCTGTGTCATCTTTGTAGTAACTCTGTTTGGCATGGAATAACTGCTTGTCTGTATTGACGAAAATATCCTCTGTTTCTTATCATAACTCAGCCCCTGTTGAATGATTTGAGGCTACAAGTGGCAATCTGGTCGCTGAGAGGAATCAATTAGCCTCTTATGTGGCAGTGGAGGCATCCTCTATGTGATAAATGTTTTTTTTTTAATTTGTCTTTAGCTATGTTTAATTTAATGGATTAGCCTTTTGATATTCAATATTAGCCATAATCCATTAAACTATGGAATTAATCTTTAATTCTTCATCTCTGCTTCGATTGGGTATTCAACACTGATACTCTTTGATTTTTTTAATTCTCACTGTGTCTTGTTGATATGCAGGTATACAAAGGGTTCATATGGCATCAGTGCTCATGATACACTGATGAAACGTGATGGTCAAACCCTGCAGATGGCTTCTCTTTTATGAACAAAGGCGTGGGGATCGTCATTCCCGACCTTTAGATTTTCTTCGATATAATGGAAAAACCATAAAAATCTGCATAAAACAATAAAAGTTAATAAATCCTGCGTTTATTTGGGTAAGAATGCTTACAAGGCTGCGGTTAAGTCACAACCGTTGGATGAAAGCATCCAACGGTGGAGATTTGCTTGCGGGGGTCAGAAGCAGGAGATTTGGAATAATGGAGCATAGGATTAAATCCGAGCTATAAATCTAATTTGATCGACGTTCGAGACCATTCGGGGAAATAATAATGTGAAGGGGTCACATATACTATGTTATGGCGGAAAATGTGAAGAAATACAAAGGAAAAGGGGAAAAATCCCTTTGGCGAAAGAAAAGCATTGAAATGAAATTTGGGATTTCGGGATGATTGTGGTCTGTCAGATGAGATCAACCCACGAGATCAATGACCATGATTGATCTATGAAGGCCCTTTGTAAAAGACGGTGGATGATAATATATGGCCAGATAAAATCTGAGCCGTTGATCTGCAAAGATCAACGACGGGGAGCGAGCGCGATGAAAACACAATACAAATGGGGAAAGCAGTTTCGGGAGGAGAAACTGGCAGTATCGTGTAGTATAAGGGAGAGAAAGTGGTTTTATATTTTTGGATGCGATATGCGTTAGAAGCTGACACGTGGATTTTAAATACCACCCATATCGCATGATTTTGGGGAATTAACGCTCGTGCTTAAAGTTACGCGAAAACGTGCGTGAACTGTTAGATCTGGGGTCTCAGATCTGACAGTGGGGAGTGAGTGTGATATCGACCAGATGCACGGTGTATAAAAGGCGGGATGGTTTTATTATGGACCGCCCGATCAGGGGATCGACGGCGGAGATCAGATCTGCAGGGAGGCAAGACCCACAGGGGTTGGGTCTGTCGGGGTTAATATGAGTCGTTGGATGTGTAGGATCAATGGCGGAGATTTCATCTGGGGATAAATGGAAAAATAAATGAGTCGGAGGGAGGGTTAATAAGGGTCATTGATCTGCAGAGATCAACGGCTGAGATTTGGCCAAAAACATATGAAGCGGGGCGCATGAATTTAACCAAAGTCGAGAGATGCATTCTGGACCGTCCGATCTAGACACGTGGATGGCCCAGATGCAATCAGAGCTTTCGAAATCAGCGGGGAAAAAAAACTAAATGGTGCCGATGCGATTGGCTTTGGATCGTCAATCTGCAGATCAGATCGACAGCGGAGAACGGATCAGAAGGTTACCAATCGGGGGTGGCATAATAAAATATCTAACGCGCCAATGAAAATATTCGATGCGATATAGCGCTGGCCATCGGATTGGCCCAAGATCGATGGCGGAGAAGGGCTCTAACCAATGAACAAGCAGGACCATATTATAATATAAAAAATCAAAAATTTATGGAAAACAAAGGTTTATGGTGTCAGGCGGAATATATATATGAGGTTTGGCGCCCGTCTGCGGGGCCTATGGATACATGGAAAATGCAAAGGGATTGGGGCTTGTATAGGTATAAGGGCCAATTAGCATTAGAAGCATGGTGCAAAATTTTCAATCTACCCATTAGAATTTCTCTGATGCGATATCGCGCGGATCGTTGATCGGGTTTTAAGATTAATGGTCTTTATCATTAAAAACATGAACTGGTGGGTTTAGTTAAAAACTTAGGAAAAAAGGGTTTTATGTATTTACAAAGGGAAAAAGCGATAAGGAATGGTTTGTATGAAGTTTTAAGTGCTTGATTGCAGGCCTTGTGGTTATATAAAGTGGTAATAAGATCTTTACATACAAAGGGCTAATCACATCTGAGGCTTTTAACATGGAAAATCGACTTCAACGCTCCAATTATTTCCGATGCGATAAGCACTCGGGATCATTAGCGCTTGGTTCTAGCACTAGGGCATATGTGGGGAAGTGGTTTAAGACTTAGCCCAAAGGGGTTTAAGCCTTAATACAAAAAAGTGTATTTTTATGATATTTTCAGGGTTTTCTGATGGATTTGGGGGTTTCGGCAAAGTTTAAAAATGAGTTTTAAACCTTGTAAAGGGATTTTGTGAAGGGGAAGGAGGAATACATAAAAAATAGAATAATTTTATGGGGAAAAAGGGAAAAAATGAAGGTTAGTTTTGAGTGAAGGAAAGGGAAAAAAGAGATTTTGCAGCAGTCTTTTCTCTATGAAATTAGCAGAATTTCTGAGTTCGAAAGGGAAACAGCAGTGAAGATTTTAAACAAAGGGAAAGATGTCTTCATGAGTCTTCAAGAGATAACACTTTTTAGCAATAAAACTTGTTTCTGGAAGGCTCCAAAAATGATTTAGCCACCATTTGATATGAAAATTTTTATTGGTGGCTAACAAATTCCATGGTGCGGGCAAAGGAGGGTTTTTGAAGGTGTTGACATGTGAAATCCTCCCAAAGGTGTTTAATGAACTGATCATACCTCAAGAAGAAAAGGGAAGGTTAACTTAAAATGTTTTCAGTCACTTGAAAAGTGACGGTATTAAAGACCATCAATAAGACAAGAAAAGTCAACTTTATGACTTAAATCACCTGTAGAGAAAAAATGTCAAAGAGTTAGTGAGAAAGGAAAAAAGAAAGTGACTTTGAAAACATTAGAAAGTGGGTTTGTAAAGATAAATCAAAATTCCTAATTCTATGAAAACCCCCTTCTACACTTCAAACAACTCATTCTTGCCTTGAAATATAATTGGAGCATTTAGGAGTGAAAAATTCAGAAATTTTCAAGTCAAATTGGGCAAATGTTTAGTGGTGCTGCGCACTCAGGTTGGCATTGCCCACCTGGAATCGGACGTTGTGCCCCTAGCCTTTTTCTCCCATGAAAAACACACAGGCGTTGTGCGCCTAGAATTGGGGGCTGCATGCCAGCACTTTTCTCTTGCTTGATAGCCACCCAGTGAAGAAACTCTGGCGCTGCGCGCCTAGGTCTAAGCGTTGTGCGTTGAGAACTGAGCATTGCACCCTCAGACTGAACATTGTGCTCTTTACCAAGAGGGCCTTCAAAGAAAAACCAAAGTTAAAACCACCTCAAAACTGCTTCAAATCATCATTAATGGTTCTCCAAGCACTAGCAGAGGTAAGTATAGGTCATCCTCCCATTCTCAAGAATTTTGTCATCATTTAATGGGAAGAAATTGAAACCCTAAGAGGCTACCCTAAGACTTAAAATTTGCATCATTGTTGAACCTCATGTCATCTTCCTACTAAGGGTATAAGTTAGAACAAGGGTGGTTGCATTGGTTTAAGGTTTTTCATCCATCCAAGCTTGACATAACACTCAATCCCTACATTAAATGGTTGCTACTCTACCATCTCACTTTCACCTCAATTTCACAATTAGCCCAAGTGTTCCAAAAAATGAGTTTGAACATGCCAGCAGAGGATTATCATTAAGACATCAGCCTCTCACTCATTCGAATACACTTTCACCCTCCATTCATCTTTCTTACTTTTAAAAGCTACCTTTTTCATCACCATTCCATTCATTCCATTTCCTTTTTCAGTCCTAGGGTTTTCTCAAGGCAGATTTTTCAAAATGCCAAGAGAGGGAGACAGTGACAGTGGTGGAGAACTTCAAATGCCAAGGATGGATGAGCACAAAGGTGGAAAAATGAATAGGTTTGAACCCCCCAACACGAGGGATCTAATGGCATCTCCCCTTACTGTTCAATGTTTCAAGCATGTCAGATGCTTTGATTTTTGTGAGAAGGTACAGCAGGTGCAAAACCACCATGAGCTAACTAGGATCTTCATACTTAACTTGCATGAGAAACAAGTTAACCTTGCAGGGGTCAATTTTGATCTATCTATAGATGCTATTGCCAATGCCATAGGCATACCTAGTGTAGGGGAGAAATGGTTCAATCAGGCCAATATTGACATGAGATACTATGAGCCATATTTAAAACCTATGTACAAAGACCACAATAAATCAATCTTTCCTTTCTCTTACTTGCTTGAGAGATATGCACCTATGATGAGGATCATTATGAAGTATTTTACATGTGAGGGAAGGTTCTCCCGGCTTTACTCCTATCACATTAGGCTGCTTATGAATTTTACTAGGGTGAGGATGTTGCACCTACCCTAATACCTCTACAGAAGCATTGACAAAATGTCCTATGTTGTACAAAAGAGAGACTATCCTCAGCAGATGCAAAGCCTCTTTCACCACTCTCTTATTAAAATGGTTGTTATGCATAAATTACAACAGAAGGGTATTCCTTGGGAAACCTTTATTGCTAAGGAGGTTTTCACCAATCCAAAATCCCAACAGCAGCAATATGCCCCTTCATCTTCTCATCCTCCCATTCCTCCATCCACTCACATTCCCTCACCTCAGGATGAATCTTCCATCTCACCATCCACTCACAATCCTTCACATCATGATGAGATTCCTCCTTCATCATCTATTCACCATCCCTAACCATCCTCTCATGGTACTAGTGCATCAAACAATGAGGGAAATGACAATGAGCAATCAAATGTAAATGAGGGAGAGGGAAATGAGAAATCAAGCAATGATGAATCAAGCAATGAAGAAGAAGGAAACGAGGAGGAAGATGTTAGCGAGGCAGATTTCAACGAAGAAGAAAGCAGCAAGGAAAATGGAAATGATATCAGTGAGGCAAGGAGCATTGAAGAAAAGAGCAGTGAGGGCAGCGAAGCAAATAGTGACGAGGCAGAAAGTAGTAGTGATGATGGCAGCCATGAGAGCAGTGATGATAAGAGCCATGATGACAGTGAGGATGACAACAATGATGGAAATAAGACATATGGCACTGAGATAAGTAACATTGAACCTCTTCATTTAACCTACCAAAGGGGAGATAGGCATGTGTTTTCTGCCCTTAAGAGGCAAGGGCCCATGCCTTCTGTTGGTGTCCCATGTTTTGATAGTTTGGAAAATTGAAAGACAAGGCAACATTAGAACCAATATTTAGAGTTGCAGGATCTAGTCCTCCTGTTCTCAGAGAGGGATCTCTCAAATGTTTGTTTGGAAAGGTTTATCTTGTGTGCTTTGAGTATTGGTTTTATACTATTTATTAAGTGCAGGTGTTTGTTTATTTGTTTGGTTGAATTAACACAACAGAACATGAAAGGTCTAGGAAAGATATATAGAAAGGAGAAACATCTGGTTCTTTGGGAAATGGATTCAAGAAGAGGTCATAACATACTCATCAATGGATATGGGATATCAGAGGGAAAATCTAACTTGGCCACAGGATCCTTTGGTTTCTGGAATGAGATGAACATCAATGATTTGGAAAGAGAAGTTTAATTCTCAAACAAAGGGAATTTGAAAGCACAACTTGAACAATAAAGAGCTATTTGGTAGACAGGGCTAACCATAAATTCTACAAATCACACCTTTAAGCAAATAATGATTGCAAAACAACTTTTAAAATTAAATCTAAGATTCGGGGAACACCCTATTTCCTCAAATATTTTATTTCAAATGACTTAGAAAACATAAAAGATTCACTGATAATTTCAGTCATAGAAGAGGGAACACCTAACACATCTATGATTACAATTATAAAGACCTTTAAGACAACTGTTTAAGCAAGGACAAAGGGCAATATCAGAACAGACCTCCTTGGCTCACTATAAACAGAAATACTTCAAAGGGAGACTTCAATAACAGACTTTAAGTGGCAACAGACAAGCAGGGAAAACCATAAGTCATGCCGAAACCAACTGTTCTAACTATTAAGGAAATAAACAAGCATGAGGACTAAAGAGAGAGATTAAAGACTCTAAAATACCTCAGCAGAAGAAAACATGAAACAGTGAAGGATGAGCAGGTCTAAGGTGCTTCTAGGATTCATTTCTTAGCCTAAAACTTTCAACCTACTGTAGTAAGAAATTATGGAACAGAATGAAACAAGAGAAAACATTTAATAGTTCAGAATACTTCACCAACAGCCAAGCTCATGGATCCAATGATAGAGCCTTCTCAGGAACAAGCATGAAACAACATCATCAAGGCTTCCAAGACTTCAATTTGTTCTTCAACTTCCACAGACTATGTATTATTTCAGAGAATTTCAATATTACAACTAGTGATCAACCAACCAACACTTTCTCATCTCACTAGTACTTTTGGGGGAAATTCCGACACTTGGTTACGACACTTTTGACCAAATGTCGGAAATTTCCCCAAATTTTTTCAATCTCGCCCGAAACCGTCGCTATACCGATGTCTAGAGAAAAGTGTCGCAATATCGACACTTATACAAAGTGTCGCATTTGCGACATTTGGAGGAAGATGTCAGAATTGCGACACTATGCCCCAAAGCGTCGCTATTGCGATGGCTGATTCCAAACGTCTCAATTGTGACACAATGTCTAAGTGTTGCAATTGTGACGTTTGGAGGCATCCGTCGCAATAGCGACGCTTTTTTTGCGACACAATGTCTAAGTGTCGCAATTGCGATGTTTGGAGGTATCCGTCGCAATAGCGACGCTTTGGCCGCCGTCGGTATAACAACACTTATATGCAATAAATGACACTTATATGCCTTTGCAAAAATGTTCGGCTTACAGGGTAGAGCGAGGAGTAGTTCATGGAAGCACCTTTGTGATTGCGCATAATTTAGAGAGAAAATAGTAATAATGAGAGAGGCTCCTTTAATTTCGTCTTTGATTTGTGAAGGTATGTATTGTTCAGCCTGCAATTCTATGCTGTCGAGAAAGACTTGCAATCCTCTGGAAACAAGACTGTTGTGAAGATGCCTGGCGAAGAAACAGACATCGGGTTCACGACTGTTGATGAACACATCGTAGTCTAGCGAAGAAGGCACCAAGGACGGTATTCTCAGAGAATGAGGGATGTTGAAATATTAATTTCAACTACCGTGTCCTCTAGCCGCTTTCTAAATCTGTTTGAATGACTCTGTCAAACAGCCGCTTTCTAAAATTGATGAACAGTCAATTTTGGTTTTGAAATCACAGTACCTACACACTTAAAAAAAAAGCGTTGTATTGTTTTGGAAATAGAGCAATTTAATAGTAAACGCAGGAGATTTTAATTCAGAAGAATGTGGTCCCACAGACCACAGACCAAATCAGCCATCCATGTGGAAGCAGGTGATTCGATCGTGTTATTTTTGGCCCGTCTGCATTGTGGAATTCCGGACCCGAAACATTATAGGGCAGAATTAATTTTATTTTCGCATCACAGTTTTCCTTCATACGCAAAGCCAAAAAATGGACCCGAATTTTTATATGGTGTATTCTATGAAGTTTTCGCGTCACAAATTAGGGTGACATCAGCAGGCTATTTTGGAACGCGAATTTGTGATTGAAATCGGGTTTATTTTTTTTGAAGTCCGGACGTATGATATAGTTTTATTAATATTTTGTTATAAGTTTTATATAACATATGCGCAAATATTTCACTTTGGGCATTTGTAATGTGGGCCCCAAATACTTTAAATAGGTTTGGTTTAATAGTTTTTTGTTTTGTTATTATATGTAATAGCATGTGTTTTAAAATAGCCCGAAGGCTAATTTAAAAGGAAAAAGGGCGTATTATGTTATTTTAAAACATATACATTTGACATTTTAAAAGTTTTGAGGATTGCACCCCCGGTGCAATTGTTTGTTTATAAGATTATATGATACATGTGAGATAAAGGTTTATTATTTATCATATGTAAATAAATTTTATCAATATTGTACATTTACACTTTTATGAGGTGATGCTATAAGTAAATTCATAAATATCTCTTTTTAATCCTCATTTTACTCCATGAATATGTTTGGAAATGAAATTTCAATAGATTAACTTTCTCCTAACCTATGTATCATCAATATTGTACATTTACATTCTTAATTATGAGGTGATGTTATAGGTAAATCCATGAATATCTCCTTTTAATCTTCATTTTACTCCATGAATATGTTTGGAAATGAAATTTCAATAGATTAATTTTCTTGCTATTATTTGTTTTATGAAGATATGGTAAGTAATTCTCTCTTGTTATTCTTAGAAATATATATATATATATATTCAAATGAATTAAAAAAATTATGAGAAAAATTATTAATTCTGTCATCATATGTGTGTGTGTGTGTGAAGATAATTTCATGGTTCAGCTTCTTTGGCTCTATTTACATCCATCAATAGCAGTCATCACCAATGATATATCTTAAAAAGCAACTGAAAATCCATGTGTACAAAATCGATGTATACTCTAGAGAGTGGTTCTCATATCACTATGTAAATTTTTGTATGCTACTTCAACAAAATTATAAGATAAATTGTAATACACATGATATATGCACCATAACAATTGGTGCAGGGTAAAACTCACCTACCACACCTTTGTACTCGATCCAATTTTCTTTGTCAACTCTTCTAGCTGTGGGAGTTTCCTCCAAGGATCATAATACCCCCAAGGCCTGTTATCACCCTAGTAATTCTCAGGTTGTGGGATAGGAATTTTTGTAGTTAAGAACACCAGGGGTAACCAAGAACCACTTTGGGAATTCAAGATCTAGCCTTCTTGAACTCCAGAGAGGGATCTCTCAGTATGATTTAGCTTTGTTTTAGTAACAAATATTAGGCTAGCTATGATTGTGTACTTGGGTTTGATTTTAAAATATTGGTGGGAATAAATAGATTTCAAGGTAAACCAGAAGGATCTACCAGAATATTGGGAAATGGAGTCAACTCTCTAGACAAGCAGAACTAAGAAATAAAGCTCAGAGGTGAAAATGTGCTAAGGGAAAGATAGGTGACCTTCTAAGGCTATGTATAGGCTTGATTTGATGGCAATGGATGGAATCAGAGCAAAAGGGAACTTAAGAATCCTTAAGCTACAGATAAAAATATTGAAGAAGGGGATCTAAGCAGGACCTGAGGGAAGGAAAATTATGATGAGTTATCCAAGTAAGCAATAATGCTAATAGTTTAAGAAGCAGGGGAGCTTATTATCACTAATCCTATTTAATTTTTCCTTAGTTGATCATTATAGACTAGAAAAACATAATATGAATGAATGTAAACTTTAAATAAATACACTAAAAACAAGGAAAGAAATGAGACTTATCTTGTCACCACGAGAATCCTTAGCTACGATGTCTCTGATCTCTTTCCAGTTTGTTGCTTTCACTAATTGACTCACCAACTTCAATATAACCAGCAAATAAGACTATAGTTGTCTTGAGAAATTTTATTCACACTGAATACTTCGAATTGTGAAGTATTTATAGAAAAAAATGTTTACAAAATATCTCAGGAATTGAGATAATGTTTTAATAAAAAATAGGAAAGAAAACTTAAAAAGAGGGACAGCTGCAAAACAGTTTGCAAGTTGTTACCTTTTTACAAGAAAAAATAGAACTGATTATTCTAATTTGAATTTATTGTTGTTGTGCACTTTAACCCTGTATTTTTACCATTTGAGGTAACAGTAAAAAATGAATTTCCAAGTGAATTTCCTATTTTCTATCCATTAATTTCACAGCAGATCTATGAATTCTTGCCACTTTTCTGTAGAGGGGATCTTCATAGTCTTCAATTTTCTATAAATTTCATCTGCCTCTGTATACTTGGCAAAGTTAGGCTTGATAGTGAACATATGCATGATCTCATTATCTAAAAAGAACAGATTTTCAAAATACTGAAGAAGTATTTTGCCTGTTGGTGATCCTTGAGGCAGTTGTTGTCTGGCTTGCTCTTTTGCATGATTTCTGATTTTTAGATCATAATCTTTCTGAGGCATTAACTTGTCATTCAATGCGTGAATATCAGGCAAACCTGCTTCTGACAATGTTTTGTATTTGGCTAAAAATATTGAGATGGATACATTCATGTCTTTACACCAGTCCTCTAGATTACTCATTATGTTTCTTTTGTTCAGGACCTTTTTTATTTGAAGAATGGTTTCTATTCTATCAACAATTTTCAATTCTTCTAACTCTTCCTTGGTTTTACTGTTTAAAAAAGCTATGAGCTAGATTGGTTGGGCTGGTTTATTGTCAATTTCCCTCTTAGTCTTGTCAATATCTGCACTAGCAAATTGAAGTAACTCCCTTTGTTCATAAATTATCCGAATTGAAGGCCATTGAGAATGAATGCCTTCAATAATTTTGGTCCATAAATGATTTTTTATATAGGCCACTTGATCTGTAAGATTTACTTGTGCTTGCAGAATCTTTACTGTTCTTGTAGTCGATCGGCCCTTTTCTCATGTCCTTTAGAAGTAATCAAGGCATCATTTTTGGAATTTTCTAAATTTTTAATAATGCCTTTCAAACTAAGAATCTCTTTATCTTGGTCTTGTAGTGTGCTCCTCTGTGAGGATGAAGAAGAAGAGGCAGAGATTAGAGAAGTAATTGGCACTGCAGTTGCCAGTACTCCTTTCGGTGCCAAGTGTTTTGCCAAAGTAGATGGTATAGCAGTGTTTACAGTGGGGATCACTGTAGGAATGACCATTGGTTGTGCTTTTCTTAGTTCTTCATTCTCTTTCATTAGAGCTTCTATTTGACTTTCCATTGTTTTTATCTGATATGTCATTTGATGTACAAGCTTCTTTAATTCATCATTCTCTGTTTTTTGCTGTATAATTTCTTTTGCTTGAGAGTTTTCACTCTGAGGCAACTTCAACTGTTTTCTAAGAGTAGCTATATCCTCATTTTTCTATTTAATTAAGATTTTTTCCCCTTCAATGTTGGCTGGGTCACCCCCTACTTCAATCACCAGATATTCTAGTGCTTTTATTCTTAAATTATTAGCATACAGTGAGGCTTTGTCCAACTTCATTTGATTTTGGAGGTTGAGCACTGTTTTCTCAAGCCTAATTGATTTCATAGTTTTACTGACAATTTTGGAATATAGCATTTCAGTATTGCTCCTATGAAATTCAATTTGATCTAATTCATGAATAGCATCTGCATCCACTTCAAAATCTGTTTTGGAATAATCTGCCACTGATTTTGGCTCAGCCACTGTAGCCTTAAAGAATGACATTACTAATTTATTGGATGAATAATAAAATGTTGAAAGAAGCCTATCTTTGTTTCCAGGCTTTTCCTTAAGAGATCTAGAATAAGATTGAATCTTGATCTCTTCATTCTTCTCTTTAATCTATCTAAATCTGATCTGAATCTCTGACTCTATATTGTCAGTTTCCTGAGAAGAAGGAGGCAAATCGACAGTAGCCTGGTTTTCCTTCATGACTATATTTTTGTTGTGTTCTAATTTTTACATTTTGAAGCTCTTTTAATGTTTCAGTGACTATTCTTGTTGCTTCATCATCTATATCAATATTTACAACCTTATCCTTTTCTTCTTCTGTTGACTTGCTTCTTTTACTATAAGGAGTTCTGAATTTTATTTCCTCAATAGTCTCAGCTATGAAACTATCTCCTTCTCTGTCTCTTTTATGTACATTATCAGTATCTTTGCTTGTAGAAGCCACCTGTACTGTCTGTTCAATCTGTTTGCCTTTGCCACTGTCTACCTGTATTACCTGTACTTCCTGTGAATCATCATCAGATAGGGTGTTTGGAACCCATTCAATTTTATTTACATATCTTTCAATATGGGGCTTAGGATCATGCAAGTAAACAGGCAACTTACATTTTACCCTTATTGCACTCAAAATACCTTGTGGGTCATATTTCCATGTAAAACTACATGGGAACTTATACTCTTTAAGTTTGACATTTATTTCATTGGCAGCTTCTCTGTTATTCACAATGAATGGCCCAATTTGTTTTTTCAGCTTAAATTGGGTCTTTTTCTTGGAAGCTATGAAGTTGATTTCATCTACATTCAATAGTTGTCTTAGATATTCTAAAGCATATATTATTGTAGTAACAAATCTAGGTAACTTATATGGGGCCAGGGATGAGCCATACACTATGATTTCTGTAAGATTTTTATATAAATACCAATCTGCAGTTTTGTAGCTCTCTGATAACTGCAAAATTCTTCTTGTCTCATCATTGATCCTAGGGATCTCCTATTTTTCCAAGAGATACATAGCAGGGGCTATAAATGAGTCATTGAAATCTATAAAGCTATACTCTCTGTTCTGTTTCCTTAGAATAAATGAAGAAAATACTACTAATATAACTTTTCATTCTGCATCCACTTTCTGACATTCAATTGGAAACTTATTTGTTTGATAATATAGGAAGAGGTGGAGTAGATAAGAGGAGTATATGAAAAGTCCTTCTTCTGATAATCTGGATAATTGATAATGCATACTTTCAACAATAAATTTAGCAAAATTGAACTAAATCGATGGTGATTGACCAGGGCTTAGAGTTGACAGAAAACCTAGGATAGCCACATCAGTAAATTCATCACTGGTGTATCCTAGTATGAAGGAGAGCATTGAGACAATATGTCTAGTTTCATCTGGGAAATCAACGGTGTCGAAAGGAGGATTTAACTTAAGAATATCAACTTGATTTGGACAAAAATTATGGTATATTTTGAATCTAGTATTGAAATCCAAGTCAAGATATAGTTGGGTTAAATCTTCTATTGATAGAGAAGCAGAATTGGGGTCATGATTCATTTGCAACATGTAATTTATCGACTCTTCAGTGATGTAAAACATGATCTCTTTTTCTTTGTTTACAATACATCTTTGTTCTGGCATATAACAGGCTTGGCATAATCTGATAAATTCAGGAACAGAATGAGTGAGAGGGACAATATATCTAGGCAGATTGGATTCCCAAATTGGAATATCTTTGTCACCCTTTTCCACTGATTTGCCATAGCACCAATTATAGACATCAAGCAAGTTAAATTCTACATTAGGGTCTAGTATTCTATAGTCTAGATCAACTAAAGGGTTTTCTCTGGAGAAATGACTGGAGGTTGGACTGGTCTGACCACTTCTGTAGAATCAGCCATGAGTGCAGGAGTTGGTTTGTCGATTTTGAAGGACATAGGCTGAGGAATCTTTGCAGAAGACTTCTTTTGAGATTTTGGGCCTCCATTCTTGGGGGTTACCTATTTCTTGGTCATTTTGAATATGAATAAAGCAAGCTCAAACGGTTTGCTAAGTTCCTTTACGAGAAATAGGGGTTTCTTGGAGAATTTCTACTGAAAATGGGGTTTCTGAGAAGGGTTTTTAGGAAATTCAAGGAATTTAAAGCTCAGAACGTGTATTTAAAATAGATTTCAACAAAAAAACGGATCAGGGTATGGAAAAAACTGCGAGAAAGGGAAATTAGGGATTCCAGGGAAATTTTGACAAAGTTTCCCCTAAAAAATGGACACTTTTTTGTAGTAACTTTGGTAATTATTTGAAATCGAGAGGAATTTTGAAATCTCAGAGGGAAAGTTCGAAAAAAAGTACTTGGAGAACCAGCGGAATTCAGTTGAGGACGTTGCAGAGGTGCTCAGTCTTCAATATTTTGAAAATGGCTTCATAGAGGACATTGTAGTACTTTGTAATGGAAATTCAGGGCAATGGGCATCGAAAAATGGTACTGGTAGGTTGAAAATGGCTCTACAAAGTTTCTCAGGGTTCAAACGGCGTCATTTTGAGGAAAAACGGTTCTGCAATGTTTTTACAGGTTGAAAGCAAAAAGGTGAAAATTTGAATGAAAAATATAATTTTAATGTATTAAACGATGGTATAACCATAGTTAAATGACATTAAACTCGGGTTAAACGGGTGAGGTTTATGGAATACCGCCAGTGGTATTCGCGTGGGTAAATGGTGGTAAGCGGGAACTAGCTTTTCGAACGCGATACAATGTGGTGGCGACACGTAAGCGCGGGGTGGTTTGGAAAAACCACCCATTTCGCACGGCTTTGCCAAAACATCAAACGATTACTTTATAAGCGCGAAAATGTATTAGCGCCATCGGATCTGGATTCAACAAGCGAACAGCCACGATCAAAAGGAAAGGTGCGGGGAAAAGTTAAGTTATCGGGTTCACTTTGGGCCATTGATCTTGGGAGATGAAGGATAGATCGGACGGGCAGGGAAAGGGTCATATTTATTGAAGTTTAGTTTAGATGAAACTTCGGGTGATTTTTGATTTAAAACATATATAACATATGTTTTAAACTTTTTCTTCATATATTTTATTTATATGGTAAATCAAATCAAGAAAACTTAATTACCATAGGGGCGGGATTAAATATATGGATAAAATTTTAGCCAAAGGGGTTATAAGGGGGGTTTTATTTAAGCATGTGGGAATAAAATACTTTGGCTTAAGTTATAATAAGTGGGTTTTTTGGATTTATTTATAAAAGGAGTTATATAATAGGAAAAGGTCAATTGTAGGGAGTTAATACATAATTTAGAGTTAATATGACAAGGGGACAATGTATATTCAAAAACACATAAATATAACTAAGAAAGTGAAGATTAAAAAGCAAATTTGCATTATAATAACTTCATCACTTAAACTTAGGATAAAATGTGATTTTGAGGGATTTATGCTTTGAAATGATGTAGGAAGTTAATCAAATGAGGATTAGAGTATCTTTAAGTAAAAATTAAGTTTTACTTATGATTTTTTAGGGGAAATGAGTGCATGAATGGTAAACGACGTGATTTAGGGATTAATATAGACATTTCACACTTTCAACTGATCAGTCATAGAGCCTTGGGTCAAGTCCCAACAAAATTCAAGGAAATGCCTTGAGCCTTTCTGACTGATAATCTAGAATGTTTCATGACTATGGGAAGGGGAAGTTAGTTATTTTGCAGCCCATGATGAATTATATTTACATTGAGACTTTTCACCTTCTTCTACCTACCCATCTTACCATGCTAACATTTTTTTCTTCCTTTGTAGTAGGTGAATTTAAGCTAGCAACCTTCACAGAATTTATTCTTTCTGAAAGCAAGTAAAACTATCTAATTCTACACTTATTTCATCCATGAATCCAGATTAAACTGTTGGATTCACGCCCACGTGGTGTAGAGCAGTCGGTGATGGGGTGTACTCTTAAGGCACTCTGCTCTGCAAGGTCACCGGTTCGAAACCCGTGGGTGGGATAGGAGGAGAAAAAAATGGGAAGATTAGGATTAGTCTAAACGAAGAAAAAAAAAAAAAACTGTTGGATTCACTTTGTTTCTCTACCTAACTACTGAATTGTTAGGATTAAACTATCTACCAACTCATTATTCTCTATCTATAACAAATGAAATTGAAACAATGACAAGTTAAGATTGAAATGTTTAACTCATCATGGAATAATGGCATTTATTGACACTCTGCCATAGTCAAAAAGTAAAAAGTAGTGGCATTTATGCTTGCTCACTTTCATGTTTTATTCATTTTTTCTTTGGGGTATCTTATTTTTTCTAAGTCCTTTGATTGTTCTTTTAGGGCTTTTTTTTACCCTCTTTTTTATTTTTTATTTTTATTTTTTTTTTATACAAAATATGTGAATACAACTTGCAGAAGGCAAAGTATGTACAAATTTACAAAATTACCAATATTCAAGTCAAAATTATGACTCCTATATTATAGGTTGCTAACAAGGCCTATGCCATGCCTTCTCGCATGTGGAACTTCTTCACTTGATGGTTCTAAACCATACTATAAGTCCCCACGTTCTATGGTCTAATCCCCATCATACCTATCAACATTCAAACACTCTTTACACACCCTGAATATAATGACTAGCCTACTCTCATTAATATATACCCCAATAAATACAAGCCACTTAGGAATTAAACCCCAAAACCTTGGGCTCACTCATTTTACATATTCGAATTTATATTCGAATGTATCAACTGCTCGACCCTCTCGTATTTCAACCGTGATGTTTAATGTATGTCGACCTTGTCAATTCGAACTCTGTCACTTGGTTTCAACCAAACGCATGGCCATTCACATAATTATGCAGTCCTCCTTATTATAATCTCCACTAATTGTCAAAGATCGTAACAAATCTTGACATTGGTCTATAAATCAATGGCCATACATAAACCATTCTTGGCTCCACAGTAATTTACCTCTCAATCTGACGGTCGATGGAGCATCGCGCCGGTTTGGGGGATCCAACGGACACAACGAAATCTCGCGTAACAAACATGCCCAAGGGTTAATCTTTGATGAGAACAGTTTTATAATTCTGCCCTCGGCCACGTGTCTCACGAAGACATATGTCGCGTCCTTTTCACCAATTATTCTTACCACCTCCAAACTTGCGCGATATCACCGATTTTCCAAACGGTGGTTTTACTATGCACTTCAGTCACGGTTCTGCCTCTTATCTTCCAGGTTCCGTCGAGCTTTCTTTTATTGCACTCTGCGTCTGCTCCTTTGACTCACATCTTCTTGTACTAGTTTTTTTTCTTCAATTTAAGACTCGCACTCCATGAGGTTCCTTCATACGCCGGTTCTATGTACGTGGTAGCACCGATCGAACCTTAAATCGAAGGCTCAAGCACAATTCTCTATTACACTGTGGGGAGATCCATAATTTGGACCTATCGACCCTCTCTACCATGGCATTTCCCACTATATTACATGAGTCTCGACCACAACATTGCCATACCACTGTCCAATGCCACACCGTCCACTGTCATGGTGCTTAACACGGGTTATCACACAACTTTATTCATCCAGCAATTCTTACACCGAGTTAAAATAATATCCAATGGGTTCGGGAAAGGATAGAACCTCTTGCACAGAGGCTAGTAACTCAGGAAAGGACTCGGTTCCTCTTTGAACATATAGGACCCCATTAAACCACAATTATTGAGTATGTATTCCAGACTACTATACAGTTGATTATCGGGACACAGAAACCATTCACGCCATAATTAACTCGACAAATGCACAATACCATTGAAATAATTCTACATTTATGCATTGAAGTACTTACAACTTTGGCTCGACCAGATCTTCGAATTACTTGGCCCTTCTCCTCTACTCTGTCTCTACGACAGTCCTACGCAGCCTATGCGGTTCTCTATGCAGGTCTGCCTTATTATGCCTATAAGGCTTATTTTTATACAAACCCTGAATCAACTCAACTCCTCTGACGCTAAAAAATCTTCATATCTCTAACTCTGAGACTAACCCTCTGATAGACAGAGACGGACTCCTAAAATTAACTTAACTTATGAAACTGAATATCTCTTCAGGTGCCCATTAATCATTCGGGCAGTTACATTTTCTTCTCTAATTAACTAAAAATAACTCAATTATGAATAAATACATGGGGAAATAAAACATGAGACCCCCCTTTACATTTATTTATGGACAAAGGTTGTTTTGAGCCTAATGCCCCTGCATCAACAATTTCCATACAACTAATTTGTTTTAGGATACATGTGGCATTCTAGGGGTAAATTCCATATGATGTGTATATCAATCTATTAGGTGTTGGTAATTTGTGATTATCTAAGAAATTATAAGGAATATCCATACATCATGATCTTGTAATGTGATTATAAATTGTGTCTATAATTTCCATAAAATGTATAAATGATTTGTTTAAAGAAAATCAACACAGTCAACCCTAAACAATGCTCATGATGTGGAATGTCATTGGCGAAACCAAAATTATGGTCACATGTCCCATTTCTATGGTAATGGTGATCATATATATGTTGTAGTGACACTTGATGAGTAATTAAATAAATCTCAGAGTGTGACTCATTGTGCCATATTTTTTTAAAGCATGATTTTTTTTCCTATTTTTTACTAATTTGTTAACATATTTTATTCATTTGGAAAGCTAATTAATGATGCTTTAAGTAATTGGGACCTAATGAGAGATCATCTTCACATCTTCACTGAAATATATTTGGTAATTGTAGTCACTATATATATGAACCGCACATCCATGCTACTTAAGAAAAATTGAAATATAAACTATAATACACATCTTATATCTGCCATAACAATTGTCATACAACTTATTTACTTCTATATACATATGAAATACTTCAGTTAAATGCCATATTATGTGTATACCAATATAGTAGGTGTTGGTAAGTTATGAGGATCTAAGAAATGATAGGGTATCCACACATTAGTGCCCTCGTGAATTTTTTGCATAATTTTCTATCTGTTGTAATTTTGTTGCCTGGATTTGTTAAAGATTTCAAATAATACAATTATCTACCAATTTTTTCTTTATAAAGAAGAAGTAAAATAAGTAGTCACCTAAAATTGAGCCATGTGAAAATATTGGTAACATGAGTAACCTGGTAAGCTGTAAATGAAAAGTGAATAACCTCCACTCACCAACAGGTGGCAGGCAGGGTTGGAATTTGGATTTCTCTTTACTCGTCACAATTTTTTTTGACGTTTTGGTCATTATTTTTCTAGTCAATAAACGTTACTTTTAAAAATTTTCACTTCATTAATGACGTTCTCGTAATAAATTAACCCTTCACCAATAAAAGTTTGATTAAAAAAATTGAACGCTCTTCCATTTTCTTTGGATTTTGGAGTGTGATATATCTGTGTCATGGAGTTTTAATACCTAAAGTTTCAAGAGAAATAACTGATTCTTGTCAAACTAATATTTCCTCAATATATGCTATGATCTACTAAAAATTACTTCAAAAAGAAAGTAACCTTCCAATATAAAGAAAAAAACATGAACGAGCTTTCCCTAAATTGCAATAAATTTGTGTTTATTATTAATATTGCATAATCTGTCTTATAAAAATTGCATAATCAGACTAAGAACAGATCCTCAGTGCATTTTTTATTGTTGTTGTGATTAAAATAATGAGCCAAAGAATGCTAAGGCACTCAGAGAAATCAATCTATGTATTATTTCTCACAAAATCATGTTGAGTAGTGGAGACTAAGCACTAGATTTTTTTTTGTCCTCAATCTCTCTATTAATTATGTCTATGTAGTTATAAGAATAAAAAGCCAAAGAAATCTCAGGCTTCCAGAGAAATTAGTCTCTGTGTGTAGAAATTAATGATTAATGTTGACTAAATGTTATACCATTTGAAATTGTTGAGCAAAATTAATCAGGCCATGATGTACCATTTGTCAGTATCTATTTTTTCATTTATGAAAGTTGATGTACCATTGAAAGTTTAATAATTCTGTTGAAAGTTTAATAACTATATATATATATATATATATATATATATATATATATATATAATTTAATGATTAATAATAATTAAATTAAAATTCTTAAAAGACAAAATAAAAGCCTAATAATCACAAACTATTATGATAATTTAAAAATATAGAACTCAAGCTAAACATAGTTACAAAGATACCAAGAAAATAAGAGTGCATGTGCATGATAACCTCTTTCTTGACAACCTATGAATGCCATTCTCAATGAAGACTCAAGACTCAACTGGATTGGATTGTGTATCAAAACAGTAGGAATGAATCAAATTTCAATGAATGAATAACTTGATTGAGAAAATTTCTAGGGAAAGGTAACTTGACTATCAATCTACTAAACCTCACTTCCACGATTAAAAAAACACCCCCACCTTCCCAGTGGTCCCATCATGGTCCACCTATTGAAAAACAACCAACAAATATTATTTTTTATATATTTTTGCATGGCCATTGGACAATGATTTACTATGGTTTTCCTACTAAATTCCAATGGATGATTATTCAAAAATATTGAGAATTAGTTTAGTCTCAAGCCATAGCCAAGAGTCTTACTGGATAATTATAGATTACCTCTCCATTGGATGATTGTACATTTTTCATCTACTTTTTCACGTGAGTTTCAGTTGATGCTAGATCTTTGCCTTCTATTTCTTTAGTGAAGCTAAGAGTTAACTTTGATCTTACATTAATAACTATACTTGCATGAATATTCATGCTTTTATACTTCCCCACTGTGGTCAATGTTGATGTATGGCCTTGGCCCATTGATCTTACAATTAACTCACTATTCATATTCAATTTTCTCCAGTTCAGCCCAATAAAATAAGGAAAACAGAAAATGAAGTCTTGATTTTTCTTTCCAGTGCTCCTACATAATACAAATACTCTTAAAAAACAATTAATATATAAATTGTCATCATTCATGCTAAAATCAGTTTGAATTTTTTTAATGAATCTGCTTACAATTAATAGATTACATTGCTCACAGAATAAGAGATAATTTAGAACTATGATTTCACAATAATAAATTACCCTAGTAGTTCAAACTTCGAACATACCTTATGAAATTAAAATATGGCAGGTTAATGAGCCAATCTAGTTTCCTCGGAGCCAATCTTGAGCTCGGCCTAAGTCTGAATGCCTTGAGAGTGCGAGTGTAAGGAACTAGACGCCTAAAGCTTTTATTTTGTGCTTGTGTAATTCACTGTTTGACCATCAAGCCAAGCCACCGGCTATATTAACACTACTTCATGTTGGGGTAGATTGGCATTCTAATTTTTTAGTGCTATAGCCGTACTTTTTCACTGCTTCACTAATCACAACCTTGGAAGTTTGCAGGGCAACGAGCTTTATTCTTTCTTTGGTGTTTTATGTAAAAGAAAGGATTTGTGAACTTTCTGTAATAGGAAGGGGAAAAATAAATTGATTCTAATTTTAAAATATCAATAATGCTAAGTGGTAATTTCTTTATTAAATTTTTAATTTTGAGTGAGCCAAAAAAGTAACTTTTCTTAAATTTTTAGTATAGCCTTGCAATTGCGAAGAGGACTAGTGTTGAAAAATTATTGGTAAGTGGAAATTAAAGGGTGTAAGAATGTTTTTGAAAAAATTTCAAACGTCAAAATTAAGTCTTCTATCCTTCCTAGCAACTCACGGAAAACGGGAATCCACAAATTCTAGTCGTCAAATATGTACAGAATGCCTTATGACGGGAAAAATGGAGGACTGGTCCTATGCTACTACATGAGTTAGGGTTTCATGTGGCAACAGGGAACCTTGTATAGTTTTTCAAGGATAGGAAAGGAGAATATTGTTAGTTAATCATCACATGAAACTTCATCACCATTTGAAAATTGTGTCCTAATTTGAAACAATAAGACTACCCAACTATTTCATTATTTAATTTTGTTGAAGATTGCAACAAGAAACAGTGAAGGAGGCATTCTGAAACATCATTCCTGATCCTAGTTGGAAAGTAATCACCTAAACTAGGTGGGGCCCACACAGGTGATTTTTGTCGCAAAGTCTATTTTTATACTATGCCTATTTTTAGACATGTCGATCATATTCTATGAGTTGCAGGATGCTATTTGTGGATGGTTGGTCAAGTTGGAAAAATATATGGACTTCTATTTTTAGACATATTGGGCGGAGTCTATTTTTAGATTTCCAGTCTAAAAATAGATATGTCGAATATTATTAGCTCTTAATAATATTTGGACTCTAAACATTGTCTTATTCTCTTGGAGCACTTCAGTTAAGTGCACAGATGTGGCACAACAGCTGACAGAAATGTAAGCACTTTTGCAAAAATTTAGTGGAGAGAACCTTCGATTACATTTATTTTGAAGTTCCACTTGCATTTTAAGCCATTTTAATTAGTCTTTCATGGCTATTCTAGTAAAAATTTCAACCTCTTGTACAAATTTTTTTGTCACTTGTATTAGAAATGCAAAAATCAAATGTAAATAAAAATGATTTCAAATGCAAAAATCAAATGCCCGCTACATAAAAAGGATTTTTTTAAAAACTACATTAACGTTTGATATCACGTGCACATTCGCCCTCAGCTCTTGCAGAATAGCATTCGCCCTCAACATTTGCGCTCAGCTCTTGTAGAACAGCATTTGCCCTCAGCTCTTGCAAAACAACATTCACCCTCAGCTCTTGCAAAATGGTAAGTTCTTACTGCAGGCCCTTCCTCCTATAGTAGGGTTGACCCTATTTGGGTTTTTTTGGAGCCTCTGAGAATACAAAGGTTGTGATTGATTACGGGGCACTGCCTATATTTGTGGAACTTATTACCTCTGGGAATGATAATGTTCGAGAACAGGTAGCACATTTATTTTAGAGGCATAAAATTATTCTTCCCAACTATCTTTATATGTCCGTAATTTTGGAATTTGATTTAAAAAACAAGTACCCAACTTTGAGTTCAACTGGTGTTCGTGTAAGGTTGTTTGGGCTTTGGGAAATATTGTTGGAGACTCTGCAACATTTAGGGATCTTTCCCTCAGTCATGGAGCTCTGAGGCAGGTGCTTGCCAAGTTGAATGATACTGCCAGAATTTCAATGATAAGGAATGCTACATGGGCTCTGTCAAATTTTTGCCGTGGTAAACCCCAACTACTATTCGAACAGGTAAGCAGAATACATTTTCTGCCTCTTCTTCTTAGTTCGCAGATACTGTGGATTTTTTTATAGATCTTGGTGCTTGGTATATTTGGACGTAATATGGACCTAGGCGCTTGTTCATTACAATGACTCTGTCATCAGGTTTTAGAAAATGCTCAGAAATTTGGGTTTCACAAGGGGATTACCCTTGCTTGCAATTATCGATTATCAATCACATTCAAAAAAATTCTTTCGTAGCATTGCTGAGCTCTTTGTAGGTGAATTTTCGAGGCAATTTCACAATATCTGAACTAAATTTGTCTGTCCTTTTCAATACTCTGTGCTTGTAACAGAACCAGACAAACAATCTAGTGGCCAATGCAACAACAACAACACCTCCTGTTGCAATGCCTGCAATTCACCCTCTCTGCACGCATGAATTACTATGGCACCTTGTTTTGTGAATAGGTACTGGAGCTGAAGGTACTAGTTTCCATTAGGATCATGGAATTCAACATCCAAAATAGTATCAAATTCCACTGCAATAGTATTCCCCGACGAGGGCAACAGTTCATTGAGACCTATTGGACTCATCACCCCCAAATAGCCTCCAGGGCTACCCAGAGTGTGATAATCTGGAGCAATAACAAATGCTAATCCATCCCCAATTGAAACAAGAACAGGACCCACATTGGTTACATAAAATGATAAACACATTTTGAAAGAATAAGAAACTTTTGTATTAGGGTCTAGAAATCTAACTGGTCTATTGCACAATGCCCTACCTGCACTTCAAATTGGTACTCCCAACTCCATGCTAAGGCTCACTATGTCATTCTTCATATGAGCATCTTAACCTGAAGTTTGATTCCAAAAAACCCAAGTCCCCTATTCTATGCCCAAGACCTCTGTTACAACGAGTAGAGTTCTGAGCGAAATACTTCACAATAGGAAGCAAAAGAAACATCGCAAAATTGCACCGCTTTAGACTGATAATTTTATGTGCAAAAATTCAACTACGGACAGTAAAAACATAATATCAAACACAACCAATCCACAATGGAATTTGAACATGAGGATTTATAACCACAGAAAACCCTCTCCAGGTTAAAATAATTCCAGAATGGCTTTAAGATTCTACTAATGAGCGCTTACAACACCATAGAAATTACTGTCACAATGAGATCTGCTGGACGCAAAGCCCTTGTACAGTTTCTACATTTCCACAGTGGAAGCAAGAATCTTGCTATCTCTCATGATCTAGTTCTGTGGTGAAATCCTTTTTTATGGTTGTCTTTTTCTGCTAAACGTGGATATGTCTTAGCTTTGGCTCTGGTTCTCATTTAGGATCCTGGCTATCTGATCTTGATGTGGCTTTGACTATACAAAATTTTTCAATAGGAAAATGTTGACTCTGCTATATATAGGAGCTTCAATGGGTGCTCTCAAACACTTTTTTGGGCAGCTTTGTTTTGTCTCTGATTCAAGGCAGAACTATGTTGGCCTTGGTTTTTTAGTCCTTGGAACTTAGTTCTCTCATATTTTCCATCCTATCCCTAGTTTGCTACCGAGAAAGACATAACTTCACAATATCAAAATTGACTATTTTTGGCCATTTATCTTTAGTAATGGTACAGCTTTAATTTGGTGCATTCGTACAGTATCTGAAGAGCACTCTCAAGATGTTATTCAGTATTTTAGCATAACTACTACATTTAACTACCATGATCTAATATTTATATCAACCATAAGAATTCTTAAGCTAGTTCCACGTTTGTGAAGCATAAGGAATGCTTCTGACAACTTCTTATCATAGTGGTACAATTCTGCTCGTAGTTTATCTTTTGTAAAAAGCTCACATTTTGTAAAAAGCTCACAATTTGTAAAATGCCCACTTTTATTTTATTTTTTCTTATATATTGAGCTCCCATTGAGTTCAACAAGTCTTGGGTTTTCTACACCGTTGAGAGAGATTTATTATTTTCTTTATAGGATAATTTGCATCAATGGAAGAAAACATTGAAGGTGGAAAAAAAATTCAAAAGGGTGAAAGGGGTGATGGTAGAGTTTATTGCCCTTGTAAAAAATGTTGTATGAGAAATAATGTTAGAGTTTTAATAGCAACAGAAACAATGCATTGTAAGAAATATGGGCACATTGATGGTGGATCGAATGACTATCGTCCTGTGGTAATTAATTATCTATCTTCATTTTGATTTAATCGTAAAATTTTATATTATTTTAATATTTTTTATATGCGCACTAATGTTTAATTATTAATGCTTGTAATTTTCATAAAGGCAAAGTTGCCCACCAACTTTTTGCAGATGATAAACCAGCTTCCATAGCTAAATAGTAGTAGATTAGATGATGTTGCACCAGTAAAAGAGAATATTACAGCAAATATTAGTATTGGAAATGATGTTGTACAAGGTGAAGAACATGAAGCGAATTATGAAGGTAATTTTAATGATCCCATGGAGGTACATCATGATGACAGTAATGAGAGAGTTCACATTAATGATGGGACAAATCAAATGCTCCAAGAATTGTATGGTGAGTCAGATGATGGTGGTGGAGATAGCAGTGACGGTATTTATGATGTACCTCTGATTGAAAGATCAAGTGAACGACTTTTTGAACACTCAAATGCAACTCTTCTCTTTGCTACATTGTTGCTGGTGAACTTAAAGGTTATGAATAATTTTTCGTACATATGTATGACACAAATCCTAAGGTATGCAATATGTATATATGATCACATATATGTAAATGTTGATTATTTTCCCTTTTTTTAGTTGTAATAAATGTGTAAAATAATAACTTATATATATATATATATAGATATAGATATAGATATAGATATAGATATATATATATATATATATATATATATATATATATATATATATATATATATATATATATATATCATAGTTATAAAACCGGCCGGTCAGGATGGCTACCGGTTGGAATCAGCCTTGCAACCTGGTCAATAGCCTATTCTCACCTGTTTTGGTCGGTTAACCAGACCTAACTAGCCAGTTAAGTACGAAACTGGCCAGTTTATGCAACCGGCCAGTTCCGTACTTAACCGGCCGGTTAGGTCCGGTTAACCGGCCAAAACAGGTGAGAATAGGCTATGTGCGGAGTTTTTAGGCGGTTCAACTGAAACGGTCTTGACCGGCCGGTTTTGATATATATATATATATATATATATATATATATATATATATATATATAAGTTCTTATTTTACACATTTATTACAACTAAAAAAAGGGAAAATAATCAACATTTACATATATGTGATCATATATACATATTGCATACCTTAGGAGTTGTGTCATACATATTTTCGACAAATTATTCATAACCTTTAAGTTCACCAGCTCTCTGCTACATTGTTGCTGGTGAACTTAAAGGTTATGAATAATTTGTCGAAACAATGCCAATGACACAGCTCTTAAGGTATGCAATAATGTATATATAGATCACATATATGTAAATGTTGATTATTTTTCCCTTTTTAGTTGTAGTAAATGTGTAAATAACATTATATATATATATATATATATATATATATATATATATATATATATATATATATATATCATAGTTATCAAAACTGGCCGGTCAGGATGGCTGCCGGTTGGAACCGGCCTTGCAACCCGGTCAATAGCCTATTCTCACCTGTTTTGGCTGGTTAACCGGACCTAACCGGCCGGTTAAGTACGGAACCGGCCAGTTTATGCATAAACCGGCCGGTTAGGTGCTCCTCCATGAGTTTCAAATTCCTCAGTGTCTCCTCCATGAGCTGCAAATTCCTCTATTATACTAGCAACAAACTTGTCTAATAACTCATACTCAACACCTTATAACAGCAACAATACACATGATGATTGATAAATACAAGGCTGGCTAGCATAAAATCCCTGGCAGCATGCAACTCATCAAGTGTACTTGATGACAATTTATGTTCTCAAAAAAATCAGCAGCAACCTTATTTCACACTTAGCTAGGAACTGTCAGACCCTCTCTCTCTGCTCACACATAGCAGCAGCATAAATACAAAACCTTTCACACAACATAAAAGCAATTTGATCATGGAATCAAGAATGATGCAAATGGTCTGACGCCACTCAAGGGACAACAACATACAACCTAATGAAAATGTGACTGGCAATAATAAATTGACCACTAGAAAATTCCCACTTGGAAATGCACTAAACTGGCCACTGAATTTTCTGGGTTTTAATGAATATTTTCAGTAATAAATTTCGTCAAACACATTGTGAGCAGACTACTAAAGTTGGAATGCTCTCTCAACTTGTTACAAATAGCATAATAGTGGGTTTCATAAACCAATTCAATACCTCTAAGTGTTGTAGATGTTTTTCTAGAAATTTATTGCCAAGAAAACATAGATAATGAAGAATACAAGATCTTAAAAATGCTGGTCTGATCTATATATATATACTGAACCCATAATTGACTTTAAGGCTGATACAATGAATTGACAACAGATCTGAGCAGGGATAGATTGTATATTATAATATTAACTCAGCAATAAAACACAATGAATAATATAAGAGAAACCTGATACATTACTTCAACAAGTTTTCTTATGTATTTTTCGATGATATGTATTGCATTTGGTGCCATTTTGATATATTCACCTTTGCATGGTATATAAATGAGAAAAAATTTCATATTTTGTCTCTATTGGCTTGAAAACATGGTTGCAAATATTTAAAATAGTTTTTCTTTTATTAAAAATTAATTATTTAATGTATTTTTTTTAAAACCGGTTCATTGAGATCTAACCGCTACCGGTTAGACCAGTTTCGGTTCGAAACCCGGTTCATTAGCTCCACCGGTCCAGTCACTGGTTCCGGTTTTAATAACTATGATATATATATGATTAATAATCTTTACAAGAAACTACTTTTTGTTTATGTTGTAGATTGTTAGGTGAATATTTGTTACCATCACCAAATACTTTACCTCGAACATATCGAGATCTATGTGCTATTATGAAACACTTTGGAATGGAATATAACACTATAGATGCATGTCCTAAAGATCATATTATATATTACGGAGAACATGTGTTGAAAACAGAATGTCCGAAATGTGGTACCAGTAGATATCGAACAGATCAATTAACCAAAAAGGTGCCTCAAAAGGTTCTTCGTCATATTCCCATAATTTCACGTTTTCAACGAATGTTCAAGTGTAACAACATAACACAGTTTATGGATTACCATTCAAAGAATAGAAGTGGAGATGGTGTTCTTCGAATTCCTGCAGATGGTTCTGCATTTAGAGAAATCGAGGAAAAATATGTAGATTTTAAAAATTAACCTCATATAGGCTACGAACGAATGTACGTGATGATGATAGAACACTTATTCAACATGACAATGGATTTCCAATGGTTAAAACATCACATTTTGAAGAAGGAAAAGATCGCTATGTTTTTCCAAGCCAATGCGAACAAGTCTTTTACTCAGAGGTTCCAGGTGAGAACGAATGGTCATTTGCTATTAGATATGATCCAAGAGGAAGGTCAGTAGAGTATACTGTAGAGGAAGAAGATGATATTGATCAAGAATAAGATGTTGCAGTGGCAGATGAGCAGGAAGATGCATTGACAGATGAAGAAGATATCTTAGAAGATGAACCAGGCATAGGAGATGAGGCAATAATTATTGATGATGATGTCGATGAGGATATTATTTAAAATGACATAATTGATGATGATGATGACATGGTCAATCATTTCAACACCGTTTCTGAATCAGATGTTGATATAGATGTCGATCAGTTGGATGAAGATCAAGAAGATATAGAAGAAGAATATTGATACAGATGTTATGTTCGAGTATGAGCTAGTATGTTATAACTTTATATTTTAATATGTAGGAATTATTGTATTTAAATAATTTACTAATTATGTGGGTTTGTTGCATGTTGTTTATTATTTCAAACCAATAAATAATGGCCTTACTATTTTTATTATTTCGCAGGATTCACAGGATTCATTTGATTCTATGGTCAGGTCTCTGAAAAAACCAATTAAACGCTTAAATAGTCAAGATCTGGAAGACAGGCTTTACCCCCACCATAAATTGCTGAAAAACCGGCCTTTAGTTCAGCTTGTTGTGCTGAATACGAGGGTGGATTTGCATGATCAGTTGAATGAAAATGAATCAGATATTCGGGATGTTTTTTAGGGCAGATCCATAGGCCCCATAGATGAAGATCCCATTGCTGCAGAATTTCTGTTTGCGTTGAAGCACAAGTATAGTGTTGTATCGGAATACAAATCAGAGGACAACTATACCAAGTATAAATCAACTAAATCCAGTTCTAGTGCTCTTGAACTTACCGAATTAAAGCCAGAAGAAAGATTTACAATCTCTAATGGGAACGAGTATGGCAGTTCCAATATTGGATTGGATGTCCGGAGCTCTACAATAGGCACCAGACCTAATCTTAATGAACCCCAACTAATTCAATGTGATAAAAATATGGACTTTGATGATGATCAGGAAAACAAGCCAGAGCATTTTGGCAATATTGAAGAAACTGAAGAGGTTTCCTGTGATCGATTGAATCAACTTAGCCATAAGACATCTACTGCAGGCTGGTTTGTATCAAAAGGAGAATCGGTTTTGCTTTCCCATGATGATGGATGCTTCTCTTTTCACGATATAGCAAATTCAGAGATGTGGAGGTTTTAATTATTGTACTTAATTTTGGGGTTTATGGGTGTTATAATTTATACATTTTGGGATTTTCTATTAGAAATAGGGAAAATCCTAGGGGTTAGATTATTCTCATGGTTTAAATTTCTATATTTGAAATAAAATTCACCAATTTCTATTTTAAAAAATGATTTGCCTAAATATTTGATGTAGTTTAAATAGGATGTAGTTCATTTCAAAAACTGTTGAAATTTTCTAGAAACTATGATTGGGATTTCAAGAATATTTATGCATTCTTTAAATTTTCCCTTAACATAAAGGGCAGTTGATGTATGAGTAATACTCAGTATTGTTTTTTTCCAATCTCCAGGAGAAGGCTGAATATAAAGCTCCATATGGGCTCACCCCAAACATGTGGGGTGATTGTTGGTTGATCGGAACAGCTGGTTTAGATGGTCGCTCTAGTAAATATGTTGTGGCAACATCTGCAGGTTGTACATTGGACTCAGGTTTCTTTTCATGGGAATTTTATAATAAAGAAATTATGGCAGTCCATACTAAATCAGAGGCCTTCACTTCAACGTCCAGTACCATCTCTCTAGTTTTGGCAGAGAGGGATGTCTCGGGGAGAAATTTTGGCTTTGAAAATGTTGTGCCAGAGAATCAACATTGGTGGTACAGGACATGTGAGCCTCTTATGGTATCTACTGCCAGTGCCCAAAAGACAATTAATATTTATTATATTCGTGATGGAGATCCTGTGATTTCAATGTGTTTGTTTTGAAAGTTTAGGTTTCATAGTAAATCATCAATGGGCTCTGAAATAAGGCACATTGAAATCTTGAATACATGTTTCATGCCAAAATCAGTTGTATCTTCCATAAATACACAATCTTGGACCACTCTATATAAATATGCTTCTCAGACAATATTACATCTCCCTCATTATACAAGTGGTGTTCTTACATTAATAGGAAAGGCATTTTTTTGGCAATCATTTTATAAGTCACTAGATATTGTGGGTACAAGGATCTAGGGTCTCCACATGAAACTGTGTTGCTCGGAGACTCACTCTACCTATCCTTAAATTTGTAAACATAGTAGTATTCCAATGCTTCTTTTATTTTGTATGCATAAGATAATTTTTTGTCAAAGTCCATAATTGTTTTTAAATTTTATCCATCCCAGTTTTGTTGTGAATGCACAAGTTTTTGGCTTAACACAGATCTGTTATATCTTTGTACGTTTCCTTTAGTGACTATTTGAAATTTCTAGTTATACTTAGAGGTGTCTTTTAAGGGATGAGGCGAATTACTTGGATTTAGTGCTGCCCACTTTCAATAGAGGCTTAAAGTAAACTATGAAACATTGTGATGTATATCAGTGGTAGTTGGGGCAGCAACACAATCAGTTTCATGCTTCAGTAGATTTATTCTTCTTGGAAAGCTTTAAGCTGACACAAAAAAGGGAATGAAACACGCAACCAGTCCCCTTCCTTTTATTGGACCACCTACTTTCTTTTTATGAGAGCATCTACAGGCTAAAGTTACTAGAAGTGGTCAAAAGTGAGTTTGGTTAGTTGGCAAAGTCCAACTATTCTTATCCCTCAACAATTTTTAAATACTTCATAGGCATGTTAACCCCTCCTAGACTGTGTTGCGTAAGTGGGTTTTGCAGAATTTTATGCACTTAGGGTTATACTCAAATTTTGAAATTTGATGTAATTAGGATTATATTCAAGTGCTGGCCAAATTGGTAAAATTGATACTCAGCCATAGCTGAAAGGCAATAATATGCAGTGGATTCATTCTATGAAATGATTCAATTTGGCATGTGAATCTCACATCTAAGGGCCATTAAAATCCCATGGATGGAGACTGATCAGGATTCAAAATTGTTGTTACTATTAGTGGAGTTGGGTATGGCACAAGTACAATAAAAATACTGGCAACAATAGTAACATCATAGATTCAGAATCTTAATCTCTATATTAAATAAGCATTAGAATGTAACTTGATTTCAGTAAAATCTCTAACATGTTTGTTCTAAATCGGACCTGAAATGCTCACTTGTAAAGATGTTTGAGGCTTGAGGTTGTATGACACTCCAACAATTGACTTGTTGAGTACATGATGACATTAGGTCATTGTGAAACTGAATATATGCTACTTCGGTATGAATATTGATTGCACAAACTGTGTTTTCTAAATAATGTTTCCAATGAAACCTGAAATGGCTCTTGCCACGCTGAAAACATCTGTCATCTTTAATCTACTATCAATTTGAGTGACAAGGGTAGCTAAACCACATGAAAATGCTCCGAATATATTACAGATGCATGGAAGCTCTGGAAATTTATCCCCTCACTATGTTATCTGATGCAGGGGAATTAGGCCCAAGACAACTTTTGTACATAAATAAATGTAACGGGGGGTCTCATGTTTTATTTCCCTATGAAATTATCCATAGTTGAGCTAATTTAGTTAATTTGTAGAGAAGATGTAACTTCCCGAATGATTAATGGGCACCCGAAGAGATAGTTAGTTTCAGAAGTTAAGCTAATTCTAGGAGTCCATCTCTGTCTGTCAGAGTGTTAGTCTCAGAGTTAGGAATTTGAAGAGTTTGTGAGTCATCGAGAAATTCGAATCGATTCATTGTAATTGATATAAAAATAAACCTCTGTGATAGAGTCGATAGACCTTCATAGAAGGCCTGCAAAGAGAACTGCATAGAGCTGCATAGGGAAGAGGAGGCCATTGTATCGAAGATATGGCCGAGGACCAGGAGACTGTAAGAAATTTCATTTATATAAGGAATCTGTTAGTATTATATGTGCGCTTATTGAGTAATTTTTCTGTGTGTGAATATATGTACGCATCCTGGTGAAAGATAATTGAAATCCCATGGTAATTAAGAAACCTTGTGATGAGGTTATGTGCATATAGACTGGTGGAGTTCTCGGTGGAACACGAGCTAATGACTCAGGACTTATGAGCATTGGTGAATTCCACAGATAACTGTTTCAAACAGTTGGGGAATTTATCTATAATCAGTTGTGTGAACAGAGGGTGAATTAGGTTAATGACATTCCCGTGTACTTGTGGTAGAGCAAGGAGATGTTGTGCTCGAACCTCCGTGAGCTTGGTAAAACCTCATAATGAGTGTTGTGAATGTGTAGGCGATTGAATGAATCAAGGACTGGTGTATCGATTTGCAGAGTCGATACTAACCTTGTCGGAACCATAAGACATAAACCGTGGCATATGTAATGCGTCGTGTCTCCTCGAAATGGTCGTGCCTAAGTTCGTTTGGTATGGCCACGCGAAGGATGAACAACGAGGCAGAGTTCAATGGCAGTAAGGTGTTGGTAAGTGGACATAACCTGGAGTAAGAGTAGTCGGAACCTTGAGGACCGCACAGTAAAGACGGGTTTCCGACATATTGCACCTCCTTTGTACGGTAAGCGATATTCCCCATTTGGACGCGATCAATGTCATAGGCCGACACGTGGCCTTGAGCAGTTTTGAAAACCCACTCTCATCGCAAGTTAACGATCGTGCAACTAACTCACGCGATATCTAGTTGGATCGTTGGATCGTCAAGGCCAGAGTGACGTATTATCCACCGTTGGATGTGGAAAGGCCGCTAGCGCTAGGCCCCATGCGTATATACGTCGACTATTGTTGTCCTAACTAAGGTTCAACGGATGTATTAATATTTCATGGTCGAATTATGTTCATAACAATTGGAACGCCCAAAATTCATAACAAATATTGGAGATTTACTGTCTTGTTTTAAAGTTTCATATTTTTTTTTTAGTTCTTCCTAGCGTCGGTATTGTGATGCTTCTGGAAAGCATCAGTCTTGCGACACATTTGTATGGCGTCGGAATTGCGACAGTCTAGAAACGTCGGAAGAGTGACAATATAAAGACGTCGGAAGAGCGACGTTCAAAACGTCGGACCACATTTCGTCGGAATTGCGACAGTTCTTCCTGGCGTCAGAAGAGTGACATTCAAAACGTCGGACCAGATTTCGTCGGAAGTGCGACACTTTACAAACGTCGAAAGAGAAACGGTTTGGTAAACGTCGGAAGAACGACGCTTGTTTGGAAGCGACGGAAAAGGTGTCGGTATTGTGACACTTTTTCAAGGCGTCAGAATTGCAACATTATGAGGAACCACGTTTTGTGTGTCCTCGAACTGTTTCTCTTGCGATGAATATGTGTTGGAATAGCGACGAAGTTGCCGTCGGAAATTGGGCCAAATTTTATAATGTCTTCTCCAGTAGTATTTATAGAAAAAATGAGGAGGTGGAATGGGATAAAATATCTTCTAAGTTCAATTAATACAGTGCACTGTCTCTCAGCCTTTGAGGGGCTTAATAGAGAATATTTTTGGTATTTCCTCTGTATTAATTGGTTTGCATTAACTATTAGGCTTGCTGGAAAGAATTTGTTGACTTGAAGGCTCCTCTTTATCCTTACAATAACTTTTGCCGATAGTTTACAATAAGTTCCTTTGGTTGAAATAACTGTTCAACTGTATTGATGCAAAATATCTCCTGGTCTAGTAATAACTTCGATCTTCTTTTGATTTCTTTGAGGCTGTAGGTGGCTCTGTGGTAGCTAGGGGATTCAATTAGCCCCTGATGTGTCAGCATAGGCATTATGTCTGATAAAACACTCTGATTTCTTTTTAACCGTGTTTTAATTGGGAGGTTTTGGCTTTCAATAATCAATCTTAGCTATAATCCTCATAAATCTATCTTCAGTCTTCTGTGCCGGTGCGTTTTGTCTTTAACACTGATATTATTTGATTTGTGATTGACTCGCTGTGTTTGTTGGTATGTAGGGCTGCACAGAGATTGAATGGCATCAATGCCTTATGAACCATTGATAAAACGTGGATTTGAAACCTATGAATATTCCTTTTCATGAAACGAAGGCAGGAGGATCGTCACCCTCTGCCTCTGAATTTCCTTCAGACATAGTAGAGAAATCATTGGAACCCTGCAAAATACAAAAATGTTATGAAATCCTACATGTATAGGTTAACTGCTTCAGAAGGACATGTGGAATGAGCGTGGCCGTTGGATGGCATCATCCAACAGTCAAGATTGATTAGAGGAGGTCAAAGAAGAGCGGAGGAGGAAATTAAATTGGAATCGTTGATTGCGCAAAGATCAACGTTTGGGAGCGAGAGTGGCTAAAAAACGTGAAGGGGTCACATTTTATAGAAAAATAAAAATAAAAATGGGAAAAAGGTTTAAAACCTTTGTTTCAGTGAAAAAATGATCAAAAATCATGTTCGGGGTTCAGGACGATCGTGGGCCGTCAGATGAGATCGGCCCACGCGATCAACGGCGTAGACCAGGCACCAATAAAACTTAGAAAACATGCCCAGACATCAAACCTTTAATAAAATCCAGATGAATAAAACCCCCGGGTCCAGAAATGTTGACTAGATGAGGAATCAGAGCGATGAATTGTGGGTCGTCGATCTGCAAATCAGATCGACAGCAGAGATGCTTTTAATACCACGTCGTACCCTGAGTTATCGCACGGGCATCTTCGGAGAGCGACTATCGTCCGATGAGCAGCCCCAGATCAGACGGTGGACGTGAATATCACGCCGGGTCCATGTCCGATCTTTAACGTGTGATGAGTGGCAGTTTTTGAATAGTGCTCAAGGCCACGCGTCGGGCGGTGAATGGAATCGCTACCGAACGGGAAAAAACCGCCCTTCGCTTGAAAGAAGTGCGATGGATTCCGCCCGATTTTGCAATATTAAGTGGCTGGCGGGGACCACCGAGGTGATGGATTGTGCATCGTCGATCTGCAGATCATATCGACGGTGGAGAGTGACTAGAACTTTTCACTGGCGGAAAACTTTAGGATATAATAAAACTGACGAATTTATATACACGAAGGTTTATAATTTGCGAAGAAATATTAATATTCAGTATGGCTTGGCGCCCGTCTGCGGGGCCTTTGGGCGTATGGAAGATAATATGACCGAGGGGGATAGAATGGAGGGCTAATCGGCCTCGAGGTTTTTAATAAAGGGAAAGTCTTGCGTTCTGTGTTTTCCCCCGATTGAGATAAGCGCCCACATGGCTCAACGCCTGGTTCCAGTATCAGGGCGTATGGAAGGGAAGGGTTAAAGACTTAGCCCAAGGGGGCTTAAGTCTATAAGATATAAAAAATATGATTTTTATAGATTTTCAATGTTTTTCAAAGGTTTTGAGGGTTTCGATAAGGCAAGAAAGGGTCTTAAACCTTATCAAAGGGATTTTGATGAAGGGGAGATGGGGAAAAACATGAAAATGAGGGATTTTCATGGGAAAAATGGAGGAATAAAAATGAGGTTATTTTTGGAAGAGGGGAGAGGGGAAAAATGGTGTTTGCAGCAGTGTTTCCTTAATGAAATTAGCAGAATTTTAGAGTTTTTAAGATAGGAACATCAGTGAAGATTTGGACAGAGGCATGAGGCCTTCAAAAGTCTTCAAGAGCCAACACTTTTTAGCAACAAAATTTGTTCCTTGAAGGCTCCAAAATTTTTAGCCACCTTTTTCTATAACAAATTTTATAAGTGGCTAACAGTGGCTCCACTTGGGGATGGTGCCTTCTTTAAAGGCATCAAGAACTTGAGACTTTCATTCTCTGGGAGGCTAACTTGTGCCTCATCCATTGGGTTGCCTTTCTTTTTGTTGATGATCTTCTTATTCTTTGAAACATATTAGCATTCATGGATCAGCAATGGATATTTATCAATACAATCTTTCTACCTACCCAATCCTATTGATCTAACATTTTTTCTTCATTAGAGTGCACTTGGATTGGAAAATTCTTTCACAACATTTTATTCTTTTGAAAGCAGGAAATATAATCTATTTCTACTCCTTATTTCTCCATGGACTCAGATTAAACAGTTGAGCCCATATGATTCTCTACCTAATCTATTGTCTGTTGGGATTAAACTTTCCAACAGACTTTATTCTCTAAATTCTACAACAGAAATTTAAAAAGCATTCAAGTTAGTATTGAACAGTCTAACTTGATGCTAGTCTATGGCATAAAAACAAGCTGCACATAGACATTATTTTTCACAAAATTTTCAAAACAAATATGGAAGGCTTGAGATCTGAAATTTGAAAAAATTTCCTTCCTCTTTTCTGCAGCTCTGTTTTGACTCTTACTTGAGATATCTTTCCTTTGTTAACTGTTTCAAATTTTAAGTTGTTCAGAACCAGATTTTACATCCTTTGACTCATAATTTGAAACAGATTTGAGTCATTTTATCTTTGAAACTTAGGTTCATATTTTGAGCATGTTTGAACCTTTAACTTCTATCCTAAACTATCTACTGATAAGCCAAGATTAAATAGTTTGGAAAATCTAATTCACTGTCCTATCAGCAGAAAATTTAAAACTAATTAGTCAAGATTAGGTTGTTTGACTAACTAGAAGTGTGTTCTTCAGGAGTGGCATTTAAGCTTGCACACTTTCATATTTGTTTCTCTTTTTTGGTATGGGGCTATACCTTTATTGTTTTTTTACAATATGCCCTCTTTTCTTTCTTTCTCTATTTTTGTATTTTTGATTTTCATAACTTTGAATACAATGTTCAGACTATAATATTTACAATGAAAAAATAGAATTCTTTGAAACTTATGATTCTTGGCAGAAGTAATGCTTTAGCATTCTACCATTGACAGGACCTCCATACAGATCTTCTCCATTCAATTCTTTCAAGAAAAATGCATTGTGTCCCCTTTCAACATGAAAAACATAGGGACCTTTCCACAAGTTCTCAAACTTGCCATGTTTTCCTTTCTCTTCTCTCCTTGAATCCAATTTAAGAACAACATTTCCAACTTGGAAATTTTTTGCCTTAGTTGTCTTATCAAATAGCTTCTTCATATTTTCTTGGCTTAACTATGTTCTTTCATAGACTTCAACTCTGGTCTGTTGTAAATGGATTGTTTGGTTGATTCTTCTCTACATATCATTCTCTTCAATCTGCACTTCTTGAAGGAGTTTCATGACTATAACTCCTAATGAAGTGGGAAAAACTGCGTCCATACCATAGACTAGCTGATAGGGGGACATATTTATTAATTTCTTTGTAGTTAACCTATCAGCCCACAAGGCATGAACCAGCTTACTATGCCATGATTTTTTATTCTGTTCCAACAGTTTTTTAATGATATTGATGAGGCTCTTGTTGGAAGATTCAGCTAATCCATTTCCTTGGGGATAGTAAGAAATGGAATGGCCCAAGGTTATGTGGTATTTGTAACAGAAATCAACCATATTTTTATATTTAAAAGCACCAGCATTGTCTATTATGATTTTTCTGGGACAACCAAATCTAGATAGGATATTTGTTTCAAGGAACTTGATAATGACAGAGTCATTAGCAGTTCTGGAAGGTATATCTTCTATCCATTTGGTAAAGAAGTCAGTGGCCATGAGGATCCACTTATGTTGAGCTGAGGAGGATCGGTGAATTTCCCCAATGAAATCTAAACCCCATTGTTGAAAAGGTGCCTCGACTCTGATAGGATGTAGGGGTAAGGGAAGAATTTTTCTTTTGCCATCAAAGATTTGACACTTATGGCAAGACATGACCAACTTTTGAGTGTCTGGGAAAAGGGTAGGCCAATAGTAACCAGATCTAAGAATTTTTTTTGCTGTGGCCTTCCAGTAGAGGTGTCCTCCACATTCTCCGTCATGCAACTCATGCATGACTTTTACTGCATCATCTTCAAGTAAACATTTAAGAAAAATTTCAACAGCATTTTTCCAATATAATACCCCATCTAAGATGAAAAAACTCAAAGCCTTTTGTTTCAAAAATCTAGCTTTAGTTTTGGACAAAGAAGGAGGGGAATTTAAATATAAAAGCACATAAATAATGTCAGCATACCAAGAAGAATTCAGAAATTTTTCTTCAATAAAAGGAGCAGTAGATTCTTCTATTTCTTCGAACACATCTACCATATTCATGTCTAGTTCTTGGAAGTTAGACTCAGCCATAATTTTTGCTAATCCTTGCCCTTTAACTAGTTTGGTGGGCCTGATTTCTAAGTCATACTCAAGAATAGTTGCAATCCATTTCCCCCTTTTACCATCAGGGTCTTGACTTATAATGTCCTTGACAACAGTATGTGGAACAAAAGAAATTATGTGAGAGTGTAAAATATAGACCCTAAAGTCTTTTAATGCTTTCACTAATGCTAAGGCTTGCTTCTCCATGATGTTATATTTGAGAGGAGCATCTCTTAAGGCCCTACTAAATAAGGATATTGGTTGTTCCTGCCCCAAGTCATTCTTTTGAAGTAAAACTGTAGCTATTGTATGCTCAGATGCAAAAGAAAAGATATAAAAGTCTTTGGTGAAATCTAGACCAATTAGGACTGGTGTTTGAGTAAGAGCTTGTTTGACCAGTTCGAATGATTGTTTAGTTGGTAAAGTTCATTTTACACCTACATCTTTCTTAAGCATGGTTGTTATGTTTTTTCATAGCTCAGCAAGGTTGGGGATGAACCTCCTCAGAAAATTAATCTTTCCAATGAAAGATTGTAATTCTTTGAGGCTTCTTGGATGGCTGATCTGTAATATGCCATCTATCCTTGTAGGGTCTATTTTGATTCCCTCTTCCAAAATTATATGGCCAAGAAGTTTACCTTCTTTGAGACCAAAGAGTGTCTTCTTGGGATTCAATGACAAGCCAAATTTCCTACACTTCTCAAAAACGTTTCTCAGGTGAATCAAATGTTCCTCATCAGTTTTTGAGAAAACAGTTATGTCATCAAGGTAAATGATTATGAAATATCCAATATCTTCATAGAAGGCTATGTCCATGGCCCTTTGGAAGGTAGCCCCTGCATTCATCAATCTGAAAGGCATTTTGACATACATAAATGTGCCCCAATGTGTGGTAAAAGCAGTTTTGATTTGATCACTTGGGAGCACTAACACCTAGTTGTAACCTGAGAACCCATCTAAAAGGGATATCCTTCTTGACCCAACCACCCTTTGAAGTATATGGTCCATTTTGGGTAAGGGGTAGTTGTCTTTTAAAGAGGCTCTGTTTAAATTTCTGAAGTCACTACAAATCTTGATTTCCCCTATTTTATTTCTAGCAGAGACTAATTTTGATACCCACTCTGAATATCTAATGGGTACTATGATCCCAGCATCATGCATTCTTTCAATTTCCGCCTTAACTAAAGGTAATAAAATAGGGTTTATTCTCCTTAGTTTTTGTTTAATTGGCTTTTGATTTTCCTTCAAAGGAATTTTATGTTGGATGATACTGGTATCATACGATTTTAGGTCTTTGTATCCCCAAGAAAAAACATCTTTAAACTCTTTGAACAACTCTATGTATTGCAATTTTATGTGAGCTGGGAGAGTGCTGGACAGTTTGATCATCTTAGGTTCGACTAGATTTCCTATGCTATGTTCTTCTACATTCGTTTCCACAGGCTCCATCTTCGGTTCTTTGGCTACATCCTTAAAATAAAAAAGGTGTTCTAAAGGTGCTAGACCTCTTGGAATTTTATCATTTTTGCATTGTAAAACTTCCAAGTATTCTTGGTCTATGTTTTCAATTGTCTCTACTTCAAAAGGATTTTCATAATGATTTATATCAGCAGTATATGTCATTTTAGCTTTTGGGATTTTTTCAATATACAAACAATTTTATTTATGGCTGGTTTCTGATATTGGTATGTCGAAATTGTTTTCTAATTTTAAGAAATCATCTATGTGTTTTTCAGAATCAAACACTTGTCAATGATCTTCGTTATCAGGCACAACAGGCCTGTGTTTTACCTTCACACTAAGTTTTTCATTTATTTCAGGTATTTAGCAATTGCTGGCATTGAAAGCGAGTTCATTTGGCAGATGATTTAGTGCTCTTGGAATGAAAATAAGTTCATACTTTTCAAAGGTTTTCAATAGATCAAGGGCAACATTTTGATATTCCCTAAGCCTTGGATTTCTAGCTGAGTATTCTCCTTTGATTTATCTTATGATAAGTTCAGAATCTCCTAAGATTGATATCCTCTGGGCTTCTAATTGTTTAAGAAATTGTAAGCCTAGGAGAAGTGCTTCATACAGCAATATTGTTAGTGCATGGGAAATCTAATTTATATGAAAAACTCTGATTCATATTTTGAATCCAAACACCTTCCCCTGCACTTGTTTTATTACAGGATCCATCAAAGTTTATAGTCCACAGTATGTTTGCCTTATTTCCATTTTCTTGTTGTTGTTGATTGCCAATGTTTTGAATTTGATTCAAGGGAAGATTTGATTGTTCTAGTGAACTAATTGGGTTCATTTTTTCCTTATCTTGTTGAGTGGTTTCATCTTCATTACATAAGATAAAGGAATATAAACTTGATTGAATAGAATATAATGGAGAGTTATTTGGTTTGTCTATGTTGCTCACCATGTACTTCATGTGAGATTACCTGTATAGTCTTCTGTTTTGGTTAAAAACGGGAATGGTGGCATAAGACATGTCCATCTGAAGGCTTCCCTAAAGTTTGGCTCCCCAATATCTTGATAAGAGCATGCCATACTTAGGGGGAATGTCAGCTACAACTATGTCCATGACTAAACTCCTAGCAGGGATTTGGGCTAAGTTAACACACAAATATTTGATTAAACCCAAACATTTGACTCTGCTTGAGTCAAAGGAATATAGATCTTTGTATGGTTTAGTAATTTCTAAGCCTAAGCTTTCCATCACTACCTTGGGCATTAGATTGTTTGAAGCTCCTGAGTCTAACATGGCATTGTGTAAAATTTTCTCATGTATGTTCAGGCTAACATAAAAGGAAGGGACAGCCCCTTCTTGGTATTTTCCTTCAACTTCTGGACCAAACAACAACTCAGGTTTGTCATCTGTCAAGTTTAAGGTGTCAGTATCACTTCCTAAGTTCAAAGCTTTCAAAACTTGGTTTCTATACACTTCTTGGGTTACTAGTTCAGCTGGGGGAATGGTATTTTTTATCATGGCAATCTCTCCCTCAAGGCTGAAAGGAATAATTGACTTGTTCATATTTACATCTGCCTTTTCAATTGAATTATTTTCAGCACTTTTGATGTGCTGAACCTTGTTTGGACTGGTAATTGGGACAGTTTTATTAGGACCACTAAATGAAGTGCTAGGGGTACTCTGTTCAACATCTTGCTCGACACTTTTGTCTTTGTTTATGTCTGGTTTCTTGGTCAAAATGTTGGTTTTCTCGGCTGTCTTTTTGGGCTGAGTTTCTATGTTTTTCTTGACAGTAGAATTAATGTTTTTATCCTTTGAATTACATATATTCCCCTTGCTCCTAAGATCATATTTTTTGTGCACCTCCATTATTGCATTTTCAAACCCCAATCTATAGTCATCAGAATCTTCATAGGTGTTTGTACTTTGATCAGAAAAGAAACCTTGCTCTTCTTCCGTGAGGAAAACATCATCCCCACTGTCTGATCCAATCAATTTTACATGAGATTCTCCCAATCTTTCCAACTCCCTATCTTCCTCATATTGATATACATAGTTCTGCTGGAAGGGAGGTCTAATCTGTTGGTCACTTTCTTTTTTCTTGTCTTGATTGTTTTCTCTTCTATAATTCTGATTTCTATTTCTGTTTTGGTTATTTTGAGGTTCTCTTGGTGGCACTCTATCATTTAAGTTGATATTTTCAAGCATCCTCTCCATCACCTTCACTAGGTTGTCAATTTTTGTGTCAGAAGTTGAGATTGAGGGTAGTAGGTCATCTTTATAAGTTACCCTCTTCTCTGATCTCAACCTATTTCTTTTCTCAATTATGTTTGCTTCTATGCTCACAACTCCTTTCTGCATGTCTTCTAAGGTTAAGTAGTCTCTCTCCCTTAACTAATACATCATGTCAGCATCAAGGCCTTCGGGATATCTTACTAAGGCCATGCCTTGAGGAGGTTTCATGTGAGGTGGAAGAGAATTGTAAATGCTATTGAACCTAGTGGAGTAATCATGAACACTCTCCCCTTGATTTCTCTTGAGGCTGCTATATTCTGGTAGTATTTAGAGAGGATTCCTTTTGAGTTCCCATTTGTTGATGAATTTTTGATGCAAGGCAGGGAGATCATTTATGTTGTTAGGAGGTAAGTTTTTAAACCATTTCTTTACATCTCCTCCTAAACTTTGGGCGAAGATTCTCATCTTCATCGTTTCTTCTTCTATCTCCATGTAATAGAAAGCATCTTCCATCCTATCTACATGTTGTTGAGCTGTTGTAGACTCTATTCCAGTGAAATGAGGAATTTTAGATTGGTAATCATTTGATAGGGGAAGTAGAGGTTGTGGTAACACTAATGGGGCATACCATGTTGCCATAGCTGGAAATAAGAGTGGATTTACAAAATTGAAAGTGGGCTGAAATGGAGTGTTTTGAACAGTGGTAGTATGATTTGGAGTGGAAGAAATACTTGGGCCAGCAAACTGATTTTGAGGAGACTTGTTATGGAAAAGAATAAAGTGATGAAGAAGCTGGGAATCAGGAGGAGTGGAAGGTGAGGCTTTTCTACTGAAGCTTTGTTTCAAATCTACAATGTCAAGATCAGTTTGGTGTAAATCACCTTGAGATCTGGTTCTAAAGATGTTCTTTGTATGATGTAAATCAAAGTGTGAATCCTCTAAGACAACAATTTTTTCAGGGACGGAATTTGTTCTTAAGAGGCTCTTATTAGCAGCTGATTTTCTAGAGTTAGAAGTCTGCCACAGAATTCTCTCAGGATTTTCAACGATTAAAGGAGAATTTGGGTCTGGATGGGATCTAGTGTTGATCCTATGTGAAGCCATACTATTTTTCAAAAAATGAGAGAGGTTGAGATTTTTAGGGACTGTTTCTGGAAGCTTCACCTCTCAGGATGTCTAATCTAGTATGGGACTAGGCTTCTAAACTTCTTCAAGGCTGGTTAACACAGTCCTAAATATATTTGGGAACCTAGATGAGTAATAGGCCTACTGGGGCTTAGTGGAGTCGCCAGGTGGGAACTTTTTAGCTTTTATGAAGGTAAAATATTGGATGGTCCCACCACCATGTTTATTACGAAGCCAAACTCAAATGTTTTGGGTTTTTCTGAGTTATTTCGGTCTTACAGGTTAGTGAGAGTGTCCTAAATCTGATTTAACACTTAGCTAAGGTGTTTAACAATACAAAGTTCACTCTTATGGCTTGGTAACTGATTCCTTCAAGGTTTTATAAGGTTTGATGAGAATCCTAAGGGTTACTTAGTTTGTCACTGATTCAAAAAGTCCTATCATGATTACCACTATGCTGGGTAGTGCTTGAAGAAGGTTACTTATGTTATACTGGACAATGATTGTTTAATTTTGAATATTTTACTCAGGTCCCACTGTGATTGCCATTATGTTGGTGGTGATGAGGTGGCTGATAATCACTGTATATTCTTTGAAAATAAGGGATTTCTGGAGTCCTAAGGGCTACTTAGATTGTCACTAACTCAGAAGTGTCCCACTATGATTTCCATTATGTTGGTGTCCCGTGTTTTGATAGTTTGGAAAATCGAAAGACAAGGCAACATCAGAACCAATATTTAGAGTTGCAGGATCTAGTCCTCCTGTTCTTGGAGAGGGATCTCTCAAATGTTTGTTTGCAAAGGTTTATCTTGTGTGCTTTGAGTATTGGTTTTAGACTAGTTATTAAGTGTAGGTGTTTTTTTATTTTTTTGGTTGAATTGACACAGCAGAACATGAAAGGTCTAGGAAAGATATATAGAAAGGAGAAACATCTGGTTCATTGGGCAATGGAGTCAAGAAGAGGTCATAACATACTCATAAATGGATATGGGATATCAGAGGGAAAATCTAACTTGGCCACAGGATCCTTTGGTTTTTGGAATGAGATGGACATCAATGATTTGGAAAGAGAAGTTTAATTCTCAAACAAAGGGAATTTGAAAGCACAACTTGAACAATAAAGAGCTATTTGGTAGACAGGGCTAACCATAAATTCTAGAAATCAAAACTTTAAGAAAATAATGATTTCAAAACAACTTTTAAAATGAAATCTAAGATTCAGGGAACACCCTATTTCCTCAAATATTTTATTTCAAATGACTTAGGAAGCATAAAAGATTCACTGATAATTGCAGTCATAGAAGGGGGAACACCTAACACATCTATGATTACAATTATAAAGACCTTTAAGAAAATTTTTTAAGCAAGGACAAAGGGCAAGATCATAATAGACCTCCTTGGCTCACTATAAACAGAAATACTTCAAAGGGAGACTTCAATAACAGCCTTTAAGTGGCAACAGACAAGCAAGGAAAACCATAAGTCATGTTGAAACCAACTGTTCGAACTATTAAGGAAATAAACAAGCATGAGGACTAAAGAGAGAGATTAAAGACTCTAAAATACCTCAGCAGAAGAAAACATGAAACAGTGAAGGATGAATAGGTCTAAGGTGCTTCCAGGAGTCATTTCTTAGCCTAAAACTTTCAACCTACTGTAGTAAGAAATTATGGAATAGAATGAAAACAGGAGAAAACATTTAACAGTTTAGAATACTTCACCAACAGCCAAGCTCATGGATCCAATGATAGAGCCTTATTAGGAACAATCATGCAACAACATCATCAAGGCTTCCAAGAATTCAATTTGTTCTTCAACTTCAACAGACTATGTATTATTTCAGATAATTTCAATATTACAACTAGTGATAAACCAACCAGCACTTTCTCATCTTCTCCAGTAGTATTTATAGAAAAAATGAGGAGGTGGAATGGGATAAAATATCTTCTAAGTTCAATTAATACAGTGCACTGTCTCTCGGCCTTTGAGGGGCTTAATAGAGAAGATTTTTGGTATTTCCCTTGTATTAATTGGTTTAAATTAACTATTAGGCTTGCTGGAAAGAATTTGTTGACTTCAAGGCTCCTCATTATCCTTACAATAACTTCTACTGATAGTTTACAATAAGTTCCTTTGGTTGAAATAACTGTTCAGTTGTATTGATGCAAAATATCTCCTGGTCTGGTAATAAATTTGATCTTCTTTTGATTTCTTTGAGGTTGTAGGTGGCTCTGTGGTAGCTGGGGGATTGAATTAGCCCCTGATGTGGTAGCATAGGCGTTCTACCTGATAAAACACTCTAATTTGTTTTTAACTGTGTTTTAATTGGGAGGTTTTGGCTTTCGATAATCAATCTTAGCTATAATCCTCATAAATTTGTCTTCAGTCTTCTGTGCTGGTGCGTTTTATCCTCGACACTGATATTCTTTGATTTGTGATTGACTTGCTGTGTTTGTTGGTATTCAGGGCTGCACAGAGATTGAATGGCATCAATGCCTTATGAACCATTGATAAAACGTGGATTTGAAACCTGCGAATGATTCCTTTTGATGAAACCAAGGTAGGAGGATCATCACCCTCTGCCTCTGAATTTCCTTCACACATAGTGGAGAAATCATTGGAACCCTACAAAATACAAAAACGTTATGAAATCATGCATGTATAGGTTAACTGTTTTAGAAGGACATGTGGAATGAGCGTGGTCGTTGGATGGCATCATCCAACAGTCGAGATTGATTAGAGGAGGTCAAAGGAGAGTGGAGGAGGAAATTAAATTGGAACCGTTGATTGCGCAGAGATCAACGGTCGGGAGCGAGATTGGCTAAACAACGTGAAGGGGTCACGTTTTTTAGAAAAATAAAAATAAAATGGGAAAAAGGTTTAAAACCTTTTTTTCAGCGAAAAAATGATCAAAAATCATGTTCGTGGGTCGGGACGATCGTGGGCCGTTTGATGAGATCGGCCCACGCGATCAACGACGTAGAATAGGCACCAATAAACATTAGAAAACATGCCCAGACATCAAACCTTTAATAAAATCCAGATGAATAAAACCTCCGGGTCTAGAAATGTTGACTCGACGAGGAATCAGGGCGATGAATTGTGGGTCATCGATCTGCAGATCAGATCGACGGCGGATATGCTTTTAATAACATGCCATACCTTGAGTTATTGCATGGGCATCTTCGGAGAGTGACTACCGTCCGATGAGCAGCCCCAGATCGGACGGTGGACGTCAATATCGCGCCGGGTCCATGTCCTATCTTTAACGTGCGATGAGCGGCAGTTTTTGAACAATGCTCAAGGCCACGCGTCGGGTGGTGAATGGAATCGCTGCCGATCGGGAAAAAACCGCCCTTCGCTTGAAAGCGGTGCGATGGATTCTGCCCGGTATTGCAATAGTAAGTGGCTGGCGGGGACCACCGGGGCGATGGATTGCGCATCGTCGATCTGTAGATCATATCGATGGTGGAGAGTGACTAGAACTTTGCACCGGCGGAAAACTTTAGGATATAATAAAACCGACGAATTTATATACACGAAGGTTTATACTTTGGGTGGAAATATTAATATTCAGTATGGCTTGGCATCCGTCTGCGGGGCCTTTGGGCGTGTGGAAGATAATATGACCGAGGGGGATAGAACGGAGGGCTAATCGGCCTCGGGGTTTTTAATAAAGGGAAAGGCTTGTGTTCTTTGTTTTCCCCTGATTGAGATAAGCGCCCACATGGCTCAGTGCCTGGTTCCAGTATCAGGGCGTATGGAAGGGAAGGCTTAAAGACTTAGCCCAAGGGGGCTTAAGTCTATAAGATATAAAAAATATGATTTTTATAGATTTTCAATGTTTTTCAAAGATTTTGAGGGTTTCGATAAGGCAATAAAGGGTCTTAAACCTTATCAAAGGGATTTTGATGAAGGGGAGATGGGGAAAAACATGAAAATGAGGGATTTTCATGGGAAAAATGGAGGAATAAAAATGAGGTTAATTTTGGAAGAGGGGAGAGGTGAAAAATGGTGTTTGCAACAGCATTTCCTTAATGAAATTAGCAGAATTTCAGAGTTTTTAAGATAGGAACAATAGTGAAGATTTGGATAGAGGCATGAGGCCTTCAAAAGTCTTCAAGAGCCAACACCTTTTAGCAATAAAATTTGTTCCTTGAAGGCTCCAAAATTTTTAGCCACCTTTTGCTATAACAAATTCTATAGGTGGCTAACACCTTCTACATCAACCAAGCAGCTTGATAAAGGTAAAGAAAAGGTCATTGATGAAGAAGAAGAAGACAAAAATGAGACTGGATAAGAATTTCAACTCATTCATGTTGACAGTGATGATGAAAATGAGTCAAGGATCTCAAACATGTTGCTCCAAAGCAAGGATGCTCAGAATAGGTATTTGCAAGCCAATCTAGGTAGATCTAAGAATGTAATCCATTATTTTGAGGTTGAAAACAAGCAGCTGGAGGCACAGAAGGCAATCTATGAGATCAGAGCTATCAGAGCTCGGAAAGAGGCTGCAAAATCCAAGGCTAATCTAGATGAGGCCTTGGATAGATAAGGGAACACTGATGATGAGGAAGAACAACTTCCTAAGAGGAGGCCAAGGACAATTGGCTTAAAGAAGGCCTTAGATAAGGAGAGAGAGCAAGAGGCAGCCTTGGCAGAGCATCTCACTCCAAGTGAGTTTCTTGCCATGGAGATTGACTATGATCGAGAACCTTGAATTGAGAGGGAAAATATAAAATTAGAGGGTCTGTTTGAGAAGACCAAGAGGGACCTTGACCTCCAAAAGAAGATGCCAAGGCACTACGCCTTAAGAAACAAGATTGCAAGGGCCAAGCTCAAAAGAGACCTTGCAAAGATTCAAGACTTAAAGGAGGCAAAAGGCAAAGAAAACATTGACATCCTTCTTGATGCTTCCCTACAAGCATCCTAAAGCTAATAAGCAAGGTAAATCCAAATTTTAGCACAATTTTGAAGTTTTTGGATTTTTCACTGTTTTGAAGGGCCAAAGGCGCAGCGCCACTGGCACTGTGCTATTTTTTGGGGCACCCATTGGACGAAAAATTGACATTTTTGGGATACTTAGGCCAAGGAAATCACCCTCAGAAATGTTCAGATCATTTGGAGTAGAACGGGTACTCCAAAAGTGCCAAAAACATGCAAACAATCAACTTTCTACCCTATTTTCAGTGTTGGCGTTGCGCCCTGAGAAGTCTTGGGATATTTCTTTTTTTTTTCAGGTAAATGAATTCCAATAAGACAAATAAAGGAAGTTTTGGAAAGTATACAGGACAATATTTCCAATGAGCAATCATGGAGCTCATTTGGACACCTCAAAGGCCTCTAAATCTTGGTTCCAAAACAGGCACTTTTTCCAAGTGTTGGCACTGCACCCTTGAACCTCTGTGTTGTGCCCTTGAAAAAATGTCAACAAAACATACTTGGAGATATTTTGGAAGTTATTGAGGAGCCTCATAGTCATTTTTTTGCCAAAATTGGCTGAGGAGTTATTTTTTCACTTAATGAATTAGGATATTTGTGCCTTGGGCCTTGCATGGTCTCATAGGACAAAAATGAAATTTATGAGTAATTAATGGTTTCTAAAACTCTAGTTAGGGTTTTGGTCCTCCTTGCTAGTTAAATACTTCATTGAGGCCTCATTGTACATGTTGGTTGATTATTTAGAAGAATATCATAGACTTGAAGATTAAGGAGAAATTGGCTTTGGATTTTGTGGATGTCTTGATTTGCATGACAATGGAGCAAGCTCACTTACAAGATTCATAAACATATTTAATGGTGATGTGTTTCTTATTTAGTGCCTTTTTTCTTATTTTATTATTTTGTTTCATCTTTCTCATGCAGTAGGATAGAAATTTTAGGCTAAGAAATGATGTTTAGAGACACCTTAGCTCTGTCTTCTTTCTATTGCTTGTATGTTTTCCTCTGCTAGGTCAGATTAGAGAATTCTTAAATGCTCTCTAATTCCACTTATGCTTGTTTATCTTAAGAATGATTTAATGGAGCCAATGTCAAAGTAGTTTATGGTTATCCCTGCTCTTTAATGTAACTTAAACATTGTTTTTGAGATCTTTACTTTGAATTATTGCTAATTAGGGTTTAGCTGAAGAGGTTTATGGTTTTCCCTTCCATTTTTTTCATCTTAAATGGTTTCTTTAAAGGTATTTGTAGTTTTATTAAGGAAATTAGGAGTTCCCTACTCTTTTATTATTGCTATATGTTGTCTTAGATGTTTTCTTTGCTTGAAGGTGAAATCACTAGAAGACTTACAAGTTTCTTGCCTTCTATGGTTCATTGGATTGTTGTCTTAAGCTTTACTTGCTAGGGTTTTGTCAAAGAAGTTATTGGTATGCCTTGTCTTTGGTTATTTCTTTATGCACAGTGATCTTAAAGACCATTCTTGTTAAATTATTTTTTAAAGGATTCTTAACTTCCCTTTGCACCTACTATATTCACCAGTTAATGTTCACTTCACTCACATAAGCTTTTAGATCCATTTGGCTTTCTTAGACTTTCCCTGTGATATACCATTGACCTATTGTTGTACTTCTCAAGACCTTTTGTAGACTCCATAGCCCAATGGTTTAAACCTCTCTCACTCTATCTATTCTACTTGACAACCTACCCAAACAAACAAACCCTAATCCTTATAACTAGCCTAAGATCAAAACCCTAAAATCAAACAAGTTACATCTTCTACATAAATTTAGAGAGAGCCCTGTCTGAGTCCAGGAAGGCTAGGTCCTAGGACACCAAAGACTAGTTTGATGTTACCCCTATACATTTGGTCTTGCCAATCTGAAAAATTACGGGGACCTAACATAATGGTGACTCCGCTAGGGACTTCTGAGTCAATAACATCCTAAGCACTCCTTAAAACCTCAAACAACCCTTGTCAATAGTATCCTTTGACTCACCACCTAAATTTTTTTTATCATACTGGGGATTTGAGTAAGTAATAAGCTTAGACATTCCTTAAGAACTCAGAAATCCCCTTTCAAACCTAGAAAAATCAAGTATAAGCCAAGATTTATATCTATTTGATTCATCATACTAGCACCATGTTAACCATACCCAATAACACTCATTAAAAATCTCAATGTTACACAAAGAACTCAGAAAACCCAAAAACATCCTTATATTGGTATTTAGTTGTTGATGGTGGACAAAAAGTACATCCTTAAAACAGTAAGCATCATCCACCTGGTGACTCCACTGATCTTTAGTAGCCTTTTTTACTCCACTAATTCTCATAGACTCCCCTGGGAATGTATTAATCAATCCTAAGAGCATAAATCCCAGTCACATACTGTGTGACTTTAGTATTCTTTCAGGTAGGTCCATGTTTCAAAACTGTTATAAACTCTCAACCTTCTCTGATCTATTGGGTCCCAGTTCTGGCTTCTAATATTTCAAGTATTATCTAAGACTATTATCTGGTTGATAATGGTGGACAAAAAAATTGAAATCCTCCACCTGGAGACTCCACAACTCTCAATAGACCTAAAGACTCTACTGGTAGGAGAATCTAGATGGTTATAAAGATGCAGTAACCCGTTCCTCTAACTGATTGAAAAAGATGAATCCAAATATACAACGGAGGTATGCTCCAATGAATAGAGATCACATCCCTGGATTCCCACACAAAATGCCTTAGATAAATTGGGACAAAAACCTGCCTATGTTTCAAGATGAAAATTTTGATGACCCCTTGTTATATCTCATCAAATTTCATATACATACATGGAGGTTAAAAGTTGAATGGAATGAGGATTGCCTCATGAAAATTTTCATGGGGACATTAGAAGGTAAATAAAAGGAATGGTATGAAGGCCTAGACCCTGGTAGTTTGTTTTCCTTGAAGGATTTCCACAAGGTATTTTATGAGCATTATAAAGACAAATTTTCATCTTTATCATTAGCTAAAAAATGATGTGATCAATCTAAAGATCTCATACAATACCTTGTAAACATTGATGAATATTTTGGAAATTGGCATCCTGAGAATATATTAGAAGAAATTCATGCATTTCATACTCAAGTTGACCATCATGACAACGAAAAGGAGTTGGTTGAGGATGAAATCAATCAGAAAATAAAGAAATATCCATAAGATCTCTCTAAAGAGACAAGCGTTGATTCATCATCTCTTTTGTGTGAGGTTCAAGAAAACATTCAGCCTTATGATCAGTCACAAAGGGAAGAGAAACATGATTGCTCTATCCAAAGAAAGAGAAAAATGCTTCCCCCTTTAACTAATGAATAAATAAATCAGATCCTAAACATACAGCTAACCTCTAAACTTTTATATAAATACGATCTTTCTATTTTTTATACTTCTGAATTATCCACTGATGCACTTTCTCATGCAGAAACTATAGATCAGGTTAATATTGATGTTGTGCTACCTCCTCAAGAGGACCTATTACCAGATAATTCCCCTAACAAAGGCATGCAATAATAATCCACTCCACTTAGTTAAGGCATACCAGGCATACTAGAGAACAACTTAATAGAACATTATGAGGCTGCCAAATCAAATTATCATGAAGAAGAGGTAGAGTTTCTTTCTCAAAATAATCCCAAGCTTAACAAAGTGGAGAAAAAAATAGTCCTGGATGCAAATTACTATTTAAATTATCAAGACCAGATATTATTTAAAGATCCTTTTGATGGATTCTTAGAGACATCTAGAGAAGGAGTAAAATATGCCAAGAATAATTTGTTACAGAGTGTGAAGAATATTTTGAGCACCACTGTTCAAAAAAATGTGAGGTGGGAGTGGCCTTTTGGTTTTTTCTACATACCCAAAGGGCTAGATGAAAATCAATCATGTAGTCACTTACTTGATTGGTTTCATTGGAGAAAATAGTTCACCTACTGTATATATAATCCCCAAGTTAGACTAGGATAGATAGGTATGCCAATAAGCTCAACGCTATGAGCATATTTTAGTTTTAGTTTGTGTTGAAAAAAGGGACAAAAACAAAGAAAAGAAGAGAAAGAGGGCAGGTTTAAAGGAAAGGTACAACCCCATACAAAAAAAAATAGTATTGTTGAAAGTGTGCAAGCCTAAATGCCACTACCTTTGAGAAAAGAAAGTCTTGTTCGATCATCTAGCCTAATCATGATTGAAGATGTCTTAAATTTCTGCTGATAGGTTAGTGAAAGAAGACTTTTCAAACCATTTAAGATTGACTTCTTAGTAGGTTAGATTAGGAAAAGATGCTAGTTCCCAAAGCTTAAACCTGAACCAAAGAGAAATGAGAGGAATGCATAACAAACTTCAAATTATTAGACCTCATGTTTGATAGTTTTTTCTTGTACAAAAATAAATGCTATGTCCAGCTTGTCCAAAATGCCACAACCTATGACAAATCGGATTGCTTAAACTTGATTTGATCATTTTTTAAATTTCATGTTAGTAGGTTAGAGAATAAAATCTGTTAAATAGCTTAATCTTGACAAGATAAGTACACTAGGTAGAGAATAAAATATTTCATCGACGTAATCTGAACTCTTGGATGACATAAGGGTAGAAGTATATAGTTTAATTCTTTCAAAAGAAAATATTGTCAAGGGTTTGCCAATCCAAATGAACCCAAGTGAAGAAAAATGTTAGGAAAAATATGATGGGTAGGTAGAACTGATATTGAAACAATCATGTCTTTTCATATTTTTGAGATCATAGCTTCAAGATAACATCAACAAATGAAGGAAGAGGGATCTGCCAAGTACAAGTAAGGTACTAATATTCAAAACTCAAAGTTTGAACTATGAGGTTCTGGACACCTCCTGAAAAGGAGCTATCCTCCCCAAGTGGAGCCACTGTTAATCATCAGTATTTTTCACTATTGTTAGATGACTATAGATTGGTTCTAGATTTCTAAAAACAACATTCTTTGAACATTGTGAGTTTTATAAATCTCACTGCCTTCATTATCCTTATTGAATTTTTTTCATTATTCTATCAACCTTGCCATTTCACGGTCACCCTGCCACTCCTAAAAAAACTCCTTAATGGCTTTTGCCTCTCATCTCCATCCTTCTTTCCTACCTATGACCTCATTACTCTATTTTTCCCTTGCCCATAACTCCACTTTCCATCTAGGGTTACCTATAGCCTAACTCATTCCCATGATCCCCAAGTTCCTCAAGCATTGATGGTCTCAAAACTATCTATGTAGGCTCTTTAGATAAATCAAGTACATTGGATTTTGGATCTTCAATACAACACTTTGACAAATAATCTGTTTTTTACATGAAGCCTCCAAGCCAATTTTTAGTCAAAGACTAGGTCAAAGAATCCTCCCACTAGGTCAATTAGGGTTTCATATGTCCCAAGGTCAATCATTGGTGTTACAGACACTTTTTTTCTTTGTTAGAATCTGGTTCAGAGGTATTGAAATGTTGAGACATGGTTATTCAAGAAAAGATCTAAATGTTTTCAAAGAAGGCTACATTATCAAATTCAAGGTCTGCAAGAGGTAAATGTAAAATTTGAAAGTTCTGGAGGAGTGTTAAAAGGTTTATCAGCAGATATTTGGTGAGGTAGGAGGTTTGCTCCTGAATGAAGACATCTTGCATCAAAGAAGACAGGAAACACTTGGTCTTGAGAAGAAATAGGGTTTTTGATCTTGATGGTCCAGCAATGTGCTAAGCAGTGATCAAATGAAAAAATGACCATGGAGGAGCTACACCAAAAAAAAAAACATGAAGAGAAGTCTATCAGAGATTATTGATGAGATAGGGAAAAAGGTGAGGTGAACTGGACAGAATTGAGTGAATTTGAAAGGGCTATAGATAACTTAGAAGAAAACATTGATGATTGTCTTAACGCACTCCAGACACCTAGGGTTTTAGAAAAGTGAATAGAGAAGGTGAAATGATGATGTTAAACCCTATGGTGAAAGCAAAGGAAGGATTATGAAGATGCCATTCTTTGATCAGATCCCAAACTTGTCAAAATGAATTTTCCATGTCTAAATGAGAAAAAGAGGAGGTTCAACTCCAAGGTGGAAGTAAAGGATGTTTTTAAGGCTGTTGTTGTGTCAAAATGAACATGTCGAGGTCTCCAGGATCAAAAGGAAAGACAAATTTCATGTCTTCAGCAAACTTCCAACCAAGGTGAAAAAGTTGAGTCTCATGGTGTAAATCACACAGGATTTTGAAGATGTCACTATGCAATCATTCCAAAATTTGCCAATGTGAATGTGTCATTGCCTCAGAGAGAAAAGGTGTAAATAATATTAGTGGGAAAGGTAAGTCCAAGGTTTTCAGTCACCTTCCAAGTAAAAGATGATTTAAGCTCCAAGGTGGGGAAAAAAGTAGTTTTTGAAGATACTGCTACTGTGTAAGCATCCTAAGATTGTCAAAAGTGAATTTATCATGCTCCAAGGAATAAGATAAATCTAATTCAGTTTTTTCAGGCACCTGCAAATTAGAAGTGGCCAAAGAAGGTAGAAATCATGGTTTCAATTCCATGGTGTAGGAAAAGGAGGGTTTTTGAAGGTGTTGACATGTGAAATCATCCCAAAGGTGTTTAATGAACTGATCATACCTCAAGAAGAAAAAGGAAGGTTAACTTCAAATTTTTTTAGTCACCTGCAAAGTGAAGGTGTTAAATACCATCAATAAGACAAGAAGAGTCAACTTTATGACTTAAATCACCTGCAAAGAAAAACTGTCAAAGAGTTAGTGAGAAAGGAAAAAATAAAGTGTCTATAAAAACATTAGAAAGTGAGTTTCTAAAGATAAATAAAAATTCCTAATTCTGTAAAAGCCCCCTTCTACACTTCAAACAACTCATTATTGCCTTGAAAAATCATTGGAGCATTCAGGAGCGAAGAATTCACAAATTTTCAAGTCAAATTGGGCAAATTGTTTGTGGCGTTGCGTGCTCAGGTTGGTGTTGTGCACCTGGAATAGGGCATTGCGCCCCTAGCCTTTTTCTCCCATGAAAAACACACAGGCGATGTGCGCCTAGTAGAGCACTGCACTCTTGCCCGACAACCACCCAGTGAGGAAACTCTGGCACTGCGCACCTGGGTCTGAGCACTGCGCGTTTAAAACTGTGCACTGCGCCCTCAGACTGAGTGTTGCACTCTTAGCCAAGAGGGCCTTCAAAGCAAAACCAACATTCAAACCACCTCAAAAATACTTCAAATCATCATTAAGGGTTCTCCAATAACTAGCAAAGGTAATTATAGGTCATCCTCCCATTCTCAAGCATTTTGTCAACATTTAATGGGAAGAAATTGAAACCCTAAGAGGCTACCCTAAGACTTAAACTTTGCATCATTGTTGAACCTCATGTCATCTTCCTATGAATGGTATTAGTCAGAAAAAGGGTGGTTGCATTGGTTTAAGGTTTTTCATCCATCCAATATTGACATGACACTCAGTCCCCACATTAAAGGGCTAGCACTCTACCATCTCACTTTCATCTCAATTTCACAATTAACCCAAGTGTTCCAAAAACAGCGTTTGAACATGCCATCATAGGTTTATCATTAAGATATCAGCCTCTCACTCATTCTCATACAATTTCACCCTCCACTTATCTCACTCACTTGCAGAAGCTACTTTTTTCATCACCATTCCATTCATTCCATTTCCTTTTGTAGTCCTGGGGTCTTCTCAAGGCAAAGTTTTCAAAATGTCAAGAGAGGGAGACAGTTACAGTGGTGGAGAGCTTCAAATGCCAAGGAGGCATGAGCACAAAGGTGGAAAAATCAATAGGTTTGAACCCCCCAACACAAGGGAGCTAATGGCATCTCCCCCTATTGTTCAATGTTTGAAGCATTTAGGATAACTTCATTTTTGTGAGAAGGTACAGCAGGTGCAAAACCACCCTGAGCTAACTAGGCTCTTCATACTTAACTTGCATGAGCAACAAGTTAACCTTGTAGGGGTCAATTTTGAGCTATCTACAGATGCTATTTCCAATGCCACATGCATACCTAGTGTAGGAGAGAAATGGTTCAAGTAGGGCAATCTTGACATGAGCTACTATGGTCCATATTTAAAACCTAGGTACAAAAACCACAGTAAATGCATCTTTCCTTTCTCTCACTTTCTTGATAGATATGCACCTATGTTGAGGATCATTATGAAGTACTTTACATGTGAGGTAAGTTTCTCTTTTCTTTACTCCTATCACATTAGGATGCTTATTCATTTTACTAGGGTGAGGATGTTGCACCTACCCTATTACCTCTACAGAAGCATTGAAAAAATTTCTTATATTTTACAAAAGAGAGACTATCCTTAGCAGATGCAAAGCCTCTTTCACCACTCCCTTATAAAATGGTTGTTATGGATCAATTACAACAGAAGGGTATTCCTTGGGAAACCTTTATTTCCAATGAGGTGTTCACCAATCCACAAGCCCAACAACAGCAAGATGCCCCTTCATCTTCTCATCCTCCCATTTCTCCATCCACTCACATTCCCTCACCTCATCATCAATCTCCCATCTCACCATCCACTCACAGTCCTTCACATCATGATGAACTTCCTCCTTCCTCACCTATTCACCATCCCTCACCATCCTCTCATGGTACTAGTGCATCAAACAATGAGGGAAATGACAATGAGCAATCAAATGTAAATGAGGGAGAGGGCAATGAGAAATCAAGCAATGATTAATCAAGAAATGAAGAATAAGGAAATGAGGAGGAAGATGTTAGTGAGGCAGATATCAACAAAGAATAAAGTAGCAAGGAAAAGGGAAATGATATCAGTGAGGATGACGTCAGTGAGGCAGGAAAAATTAAAGCAAAGAGCAGTGAGGGCAATGAAGCAAATAGTGATGAGGCAGAAAGTAGCAGTGATGATGGTAGCCATGAGAGAAGTGATGATAAGAGCCATGATGATAGTGAAGATGACACTAATGATGGAAATAAGGCATATGGAACTGAGATAAGTAACATTGAACCTCTTCCTGTAACCTACCAAATGGGATATAGGCATGTGTTTGATACCCTTAAAAGGCAAGGGGCCATGCCTTCTACATCAACCAAGCAGCTTGATAAAGGTAAATAAAAGGTCATTGATGAAGAAGAAGAAGAGAAACATGAGACTGAACAAGAATTTCAACTCATTCATGTTGACAATGATGATGAAAATGAGGCAAGGATCTAAAACATGCTGATGCAAAGCAAGGATGCTTATATTAGGGATTTGCAAGCCAATATAGGTAGGGATAAGAATTTAATCCATTATTTTGAGGTTGAAAAGAAGCAGCTGGAAGCACAGAAGGAAATCTATGAGATCAGAGCTATCAGAGCTCGGAAAGAGGCCGCAAAAGCCAAGGCTAAGCTATAGGAGGCCTAGATAGATATGGGAACACTGATGATGAGGAAGAATAGCTTCCTAGGAAGAGGCCAAGGAAAATTGGCTTAAAGAAGGCTTGCCAAGGAGAGAGAGTAAGAGGAAGCCTTGGCAGAGCAGCTCACTCCAAATGAGCTTCTTGCCATGGAGATTTACTATGATCGGGAACCTTGGATTGAGAGGGAAAATATACACTTAGAGGGTTTGTTGGAGAACACCAAGAGGGATGTTGACCTCCAAAAGAAGATGGCAAGGCACTATGCCTTAAGAAACAAGATTGCAAGGGCTAAGATCAAAAGAGGCCTTGAAAATATTCAAGCCTTAAAGGAGGAAAATGGAAAAGAAAATATTGACATCCTTGTTGATGCTTCCCTACAAGTATCCTAAACCTAATTAGCAAGGTAAATCCAAATTTTGGCACAATTTTGAAGTTTTTGGATTTTTGACTATTTTGAAGGGCCAAATGCGCAGTGCCACTAGCGTTGCGCTCTTTTTTGGGGCACCCATTGGAGGAAAACTTGACATTTTTGGGATCCTTAGGCCAATGAAATACCCTCACAAAATTTCAGATCATGTGGAGCAGAATGAGTACTCTAAAAGTGCCAAAAACATGTAACAAATCAACTTTCTGCCCTATTTTCAGAGCTGGCACTGCGCCTTGAGTAGTCTTGGGATATTTATTTTTGGAGCAGTTAAATGAAGTCCAATCAGAAAAATAAAGGCATTTTTGGATATTAGACAGGACAAGATTTCCAATGAGCTATCATGGAGCTCATTTTGACACATGGAAGGCCTCCAAATCATGGTTACAAAAGAGACAATTGTTCCCAGTGCTAGCATTACACCCTTGGCCTGGCGCTGCACCCTTGAACCTCCGTGCTGTGCCCTTGCAAAAAAGTCAACAAAACACACTTGGATATATTTTGGAAGTTATTAAGGAGACTCAAAGTCAGTTTTTTGCCAAAGTTTTGTGATGAGTTATTTTTTCATTTAATGAATTAGGATATTTGTGCCTTGGGCTTTACATAGTCTCATAGGAAAAAAATGACATTTATGAGTAATTAATGGTTTCTAAAACCCTAGTTAGGGTTTTGGTCCTCCTTACTAGTTAAAAACTACATTGAGGCCTCATTGTACATATTGGTTGATTATTGAGAAGAATATCATAGATTTGAAGATTGAGGAGAAATTGGCTTTGGATTTTGTGGATGTCTTGATTTGCATGAAAATGGAGCAAGCTCACTTGCAGGATTCATGAACATAGTTAATTATGATGTATTTATTATTTAGTGCTTGCTTTCTTATATTATTATTTTGTTTCATCTTTCTCATGCAGTAGGACAGAAATTTTAGGCTAAGAAATGTTGTTTAGAGGCACCTTAGCTTTGTTTGCTTTCTATTGCTTGTATGTTTTCCTCTGCTAGGTCAGATTAGAGAATTATTAAATGCTCTCTAGTTCCACCTATTATTTTTTATCTTAAGAATGATTTAATGGAGCCAATGTCAAAGTAGTTTATGGTTATCCCTGCTCTTTAATGTAACTTAAACATTGTTTTTGAGATATTTTCTTCGAAGTATTGCTAATTAGGGTTTAGCTGAAGAGGTTTATGGTTTGCCCTGCCCCTTTGTTCATCTTAAATGGTTGCTTTGAAGTTCTTTGTAGTTTTATTAAGGAAATTAGGAGTTCCCTACTCTTTTATTATTACTATATGTTTTCTTAGATGTTTTCTTTGCCTGAAGGTGAAATCGCTAGAAGACTTACAAGTTTCTTGCCTTCTATGGTTCACTGGATTGTTTTCTTAAGTTTTGCTTGCTAGGGTTTGGTCAAAGAAGTTATTGGTATGCCCTGTCTTTGGTTATTTATTTATGCACAATGATCTTAAAGGCCATTCTTGTTAAAGTATTTGTTAAAGAATTCTTAACTGCCCTTTGCACCTACTATGTTCACGAGTTAATATTCACTTCACTCACATAAGCTTTTAGATCCATTTGGCTTTGTTAGACTTGTCCTGTGATATACCCTTGACCTATTGTTTTACGTCTCAATACCTTTTGTAGACTCCATAGCCGAATGGTTTAAACCTCTCTCACTCTATCTATTCTGCTTGAAAACCTACCCAACCAACCAAACAAACAAACAAACAAACCCTAATCCTTATAAATAGCCTAAGATCAAAACCCTAAAATCAAACAAGCTACATCTTCTACATAAATTTAGAGAGATCCCTCTCTGAGTCCAAGAAGGCTAGGTCCTAGGACTCTAAAGACTGGTTTGATGTTACCCCTATACATTTGGTCTTGCCAATCTGACAAATTATGGGGACCTAACATAATGGCGACTCCTCTAGGGACTTTTGAGTCAATAACATCCTAAGCACTCCTTAAAAGCTCACACAACCCTTGTCAATAGTATCCTTTGACTCGCCATCTAACAAATGGTGATCATACTGAGGATTTGAGTAAGTAATAAGCTTAGAAATTCCTTAACAACTCAAAAATCCCCTATCAAACATAGAAAAATCAAGTGTAAGCTAAGAGTTATATCTAGTTGATTCATCATACTAGCACCATGTTGACCATACTAGAGAACACTCATTAAAAAGCTTAGTGTTACATAAAGAACTCAGAAAACCCAAAAACATCCTTAGATTGGTATTCAGTTGTTGATGGTGGACAACAAGTACATCCTTAAAATAGTAAGCGTCATCCACCTAGTGACTCCACTGATCTTCAGTAGCCCTGTTGACTCCATTTATTCTCATAGACTCCCCTGGGAATGCTTAATCAATCCTAAGAGAATAAAGCCCAGTCACATACTGTGTGAGTTCGATATTCTTGTAGGTAGGTCTATGGGTCTCAATTGTTGCTTCTAATATTTCAAGTATTACCAAGACTGGTATCTCATTGCTGATGTTGGACAGCAAAATTTAAATCCTCCACCTGGTGACTCCACAACTCTCAATAGACCTAAAGACTCCATTGGTAGGAGAATCTAGATGGTTATAAAGATGTAGTAACCCTTTCCTCTGACTGATTGACAAAGATGAATCCAAGGATACAACCCCGGTATGCTCCAATGAACAGAGATCACATCCATGGATTCCCACACAAAATGCCTTAGATAAATTGGGACAAAAAACTGCCTATGTTTCAAGATAAAAAATTTGATGACCCCTTGTTACATCTCATCAAATTTCATATACATACATGGAGGTTAAAAGTTGAATGGCATGAGGATTTCCTCATGAAAATGTTCATGGGGACATTAGAAGGTAAAGCAAGTGAAGTGTATGAAGGCCTAGACCCTAGTAGTTTTTTTTCCTTAAAGGATTTCCACAAGGTATTTTATGAGCATTATAAATAAAATATTTCACCTTTATCATTAGCTAAAAATTGTTGTGATCAGTTTGAAGATCTCATATAACACCTTGTAAACATTGATGAAGATTTTGGAAATTGGCATCCTGTGAATCTATTAGAAGAAATTCATGCATTTCATACTCATGTTAACCATCACGACAATCAAAAGGAGTTGGCTGAGGATGAAATCCATCAGAAAATAAAGAAAGATCCATAAGATCTCTCTAAAGAGACAAGTGTTGATTAATCATCTCTTTTGTGTGAGGCTCACGAAAACATTCAACCTTATGATCAGTCACAAAGGGAAGAGAAACATCATAGCTCTATCTAAATAAAGAGAAAAATGCCTCCCCCTTTAACTAATGCATAAATCAATCAGATCCTAAACATACAGCTAGCCTCTAAAATTTTATATAAAGAGGATCTTTCTATTTGTTATACTACTGACTTATCCACTGTTGCAATTTCTCATGCAGAAACTATAGATCAAGTTAATATTGATGTTGTGCTACCTCCTCAAGAGGACCTATTACCAGAGAATTCCCCTAACAAAGGCTCACAAGAATAATCCATTCCACTCAGTCAAGGCATATCAGGCATACTAGAGAACAACATAGAAGAACATTATGAGGCTGCCAAATCAGATTATCATGAAGAAGAGGTAGAGTTTCTTTCTCAAAAGAATCCCAAGCTTAAAAAAGTGGAGCAAAAAGTAGTCCTCGATGCAAATTACTATTTAAATTCTCAAGACCAGATATTATTCAAAGATCCTTTTGCTGGCTTCTTAGAGGCATCTAGAGAAGGAATAAAATATGCCAAGAACAATTTGTTGTAGAGTGTGAAGAAGATTTTGAGCACTGTTGTTCAAAAACATGTGAGGTGGGAGTGGCATTTTGGTTTTTTCAACATACCCAAAGGGATCGATGAAAATCAATCATGTAGTCACTTACTTGATTGGTTGCATTGGAGAAAATACTTCACCTAGTGTATATATAATCTCCAAGTTAGACTAGGATAGATAGGTATGAAAATAAGTTCAGCACTATGAGCATCTTTTCATTTTATATTTTTTTGACAAAAGGGACAAAAACAAAGAAAATAAGAGAAAGAGGGTAGGTTTTGAAAGGAAAGGTATAGCCCCATACAAGAAAAAAGAGTATTGCTAAAAGTGTGCAAGCCTAAATGCCACTACCTTTGAGAAAATAAACTCTTGTTCAGTCATCTAGCCTAATCATGATTGAATATGTTTTAAATTTTTGCTGATAGGTTAGTGAAAGAAGACTTGTCAAACCATTTAAGCTTGACTTGTCTGTAGGTTAGATTAGGAAAAGATGTTGGTTCCCAAAGCTTAAACCTGAACCAAAGAGAAATGAGAGGAATTCATAACAAACTCCAAATTATTAGCCCTCATGTTTTCTAGTTTTTTCTTGTACAAAAATAAAGTTTGTGTGTAGCTTGTCCAAAATGCCACAGCCCATGACAAATCAGATTGCTTAAACTTGGTTTGATCACATTTTAAATTTCATGTTAGTAGGTTAGAGAATAAAATATGTCAAACAGCTTAATATTGACAAGATAAGTAGACTAGGTAGAGAATAAAAGAGTTCATCAGCCTAATCTAAACTCTTGGATGACATAAGGGTAGAAGTAGATAGTTTAATGCTTTCAAAAGAAAATAATGTCACGGGTTTTCCAATCCAAATGCAACCAAGTGAAGAAAAATGTTAGGAAAAATATGATGGGTAGGTAGAACTGATATTGAAGCAATCATGTGTTTGCATATTTTTGAGATCATAGCTTCAAGAGAACATCAACAAATGAAGGAAGAGGGATCTGCCAAGTACAAGTAAGGTACTAATCTTCAAAACTCATATATTTGAACTCTGAGGTTTTGAACACCTCCTGAAAAGGAGCTATACTCCCCAAGTGGAGCCACTATTAGTCATCAATATTTTTCACTATTGATAGATGACTATAGATTGGTTCTAGATTTCTAAAAATAACATTCTTCGAACATTGTGAGTTATAGAAATCTCACTGCCTTCATTATCCTTATAGAAAAAATTTCACTATTCTATCAACCTTGCCATTTCATGGTCACACTACCACTCCTAAAAAAACTCCTTAATGGCTTGTGCCTCTCATCTCCATCCTTCTTTCCTACCTATGACCTCATGACTCTATTTTTCCCTTGCCCATAACTCCACTTTCCATCTAGGGTTACCTATAGCCTAACTCATTCCCATGATCCCCAAGTTCCTCAAGCATTGATGGTCTCAAAAATATCTCTGTAGGCTCTTTAGATAAATCAAGTACATTGGATTTTGGATCTTCAATATAGCACTTTGGAAAATACTCTGTTTTTCACTTGAAGTCTCCAAGCCAATTTTTAGTCAAAGACCAGGTCAAAGAATCCTCCCACTAGGTTAATTAGGGTTTCATATGTCCCAAGGTCAATCATTGGTGTTTCAGACACTGTTTTTCTTTGTTATAATCTGGTTCAGATGTCTTTAAATGTTGATACGTGGTTATTCAAGAAAAGATCTAAACGTTTCCAAAGAAGACTACCTTATCAAATTTAAGGTCTGCAAGAGGTAAATGTAAACTTTGACACTTCTGCAGGTGTGTTAAAAGGTTTATCACCAGAAATTTGGTGAGGTAGGAGGTCTGTTCCTGAATGAAGATATATTGTAGCAAATAAGAAAGGAAACACTTTGTCTTGAGAAGAACTATGGTTTTTGAGCTTGATAGACCAGCGGTGTGCCAAGCAGTGATCAAATGCAGAAATGACCATGGAGGAGGAACACCAAAAAACCAAACATGAAGAGAAGTCTATCAGAGATTATTGATGAGATAGGGAAAAAGGTGAGGTGAATTGGACAAAAATGACTGAACCTGAAAGGGATATAGAGAACTTAGAAGACAACACTAGTGATTGTCTTAAAGCACTCCAAACACCTAGGGTTTAGAAAAGTGAACAGAGAAGGTGAAATGATGATGTTAAACCCTATGGTGAAAGAAAAGGAAGGATTATGAAGATGTCATTCTTTGATCAGATCCCAAACTTGTCAAAATGAGTTTGCCATATCTAAATGAGAAAAATATGAGGTTCAGCTCCAAGGTGGAAGTAAAGGAGGTTTTTAAGGCTGCTACTGTGTCAAAATGAACATTTCAAAGTCTGCAGGATCAAAAGGAAAGACAAATTTCATGTCTTCAGCAAACCGCCAACCAAGGTGAAAAAAATAAGTCTCATGGTGTAAATCACACATGATTTTGAAGATGTCACTATGCAATCATCCCAAAATTTTCCAAGATGAATGTGTCATTTCCTTAGAGAGAAAAGGTGTAAATAATATCAATGGGAAAGGTAAGTCCAAATTTTTCAGTCACCTACCAAGTAAAAGATGATTTAAGCTCCAAGGTGGGGACAAAAGAAGTTTTTGAAGATGTTGCTACTGTGTAAGCATCCTAATATTGTCAAAAGTGAATTTATCATGCTCCAAGGAATAAGATAAATCTAAGTCAGTTTTTTCAGGCACCTGGAAATTAGAAGTGGCCAAAGAAGGTAGAAATCATGGTTTCAATTCCATGGTGTAGGAAAAGGAGGGTTTTTGAAGGTGTTGACATGTGAAATCATCCCAAAGGTGTTTAATGAACTGATCATACCACAAGAATCAAAGGGAAGGTTAACTTCAAATTTTTTCAGTCACCTACAAAGTGAAGGTGTTAAAGACCATCGATAAGACAAGAAGAGTCAACTTTATGACTTAAATCACTTGCAAAGAAAAAATGTCAAAGAGTTAGTGAGAAAGGAAAAAATAAAGTGACTTTGAAAACATTAGAAAGTGGGTTTGTAAAGATAAATCAAAATTCCCAATTCTATAAAAACCCCCTTATACACTTCAAACAACTCATTCTTGACTTGCAAAATCATTGGAGCATTTAGGAGTGAAGAATTCAGAAATTTTCAAGTAAAATTGTGCAAATTTTTTGTGACGCTGCGTGCTCAAGTTGGCGTTGCACGCCTGGAATCGGGCGCTGTACCCCTAGCCTTTTTCTCCTGTGAAAAACACACAGGTGTTGCACACCTAGTAGATCATTGTGCTCTTGCCCGATAGCCACCCAGTGAAGAAACTGTGGCACTGTGGGCTTGGGTCTAAGTGCTGCGCGTTTAGAACTGAGGGATGTGCCCTCAGACTGAGCGTTGCACTCTTGGCCAGGAGTGCCTTCAAAGAAAAACCAATGTTAAAACCACCTCGAAACTTCTTCGAATCATCATTAATTTTTCTCCAAGAATTAGCAGGGGTAAGTATAGGTCATCCTCCCATTATTAAGCATTTTTTCATTATTTAATGGGAAGAAATTAAAACCCTAAGAGGCTACCCTAATACTTAAACTTTGCATCACTATTGAACCTCATGTCATCTGCCTACTAAGGGTATCAGTCAGAACAAGGGTGGTTGCATTGGTTTAAGGTTTGTCATCCATCCAAGCTTGACATAGCACGCAGTCCCTCCATTAAAGGGCTGCCACTCTACCATCTCACTTTCATCTCAATTTCACAATTATCCCAAGTGTTCCAAAAGCATAGTTTGAACATGCTAGCAGAGGTTTATCATTAATATATCAGTCTCTCACTCATTCTCATACACTTTCAACCTCCACTCATCTTAATCACTTGCAAAATCTACCTTTTTTTATCACCATTCCATTCATTCCATTTCATTTTTTGAAGTCCCAGGGTTTTCTCAAGGCATATTTTTCAAAATGTCAAGAGAGGGAGATAATGACAGTGGTGGAGAGCTTAAAATGCCAAGGAGGGATGAGAAAAAAGGTGGAAAAATCAATATGTTTTAACCCCCCAACGCAAGGGAGATAATGGCATCTCCCCTTACTGTTCAATGTTTCAAGCATGTAGGATGCTTTGATTTTTGTGAGAAGGTACAACAGGTGAAAAACCACCCTAAGCTAACTAGGCTCTTCATACTTAACTTGCATGAGAAACAAGTTAACCTTACAGGGGTCAATTTTGAGCTATCTACAGATGTTATTTCCAATTCCATAGGCATACCTATTGTAGGGGAGAAATGGTTCAAGCAGACCAATCTTGACATGAGCTACTATGAGCCATATTTAATACCTAGGTACAAAGACCAAAATAAATCCATCCTTCCTTTCTCTCACTTGCTTGATATATATACACCTATGATGAGGATCATTATGAAGTATTTTACATGTGAGGGAAGGTTCTCCCAACTTTACTCCTATCACATTAGGCTTCTTACGCACTTTACTAGGGTGAGGATGTTGCGCATACCCTATTACCTCCATAGAAGCATTGACAAAATATCCTATATTGTACAAAAGAGAGACTATCCTCAGTAGATGAAAATCCTCTTTCACCACTCCCTTATTAAAATGGTTGTTATGCATCAATTAGAACAGAAGGGTATTCCTTGGGAAACCTTTATTTCCAATGAGGTGTTCACCAATCCACAAGCCCAACAACAGCAATATGCCCCTTCATCTTCTCATCCTCCCATTCCTTCATCCACTCACATTCCCTCACCTCATCATCAATCTTCCATCTCACCATCCACTCACAGTCCTTCACATCATGATGAGCTTCCTCCTTCATCACCTATTCACCATCCCTCACCATCCTCTCATGGTACTAGTGCATCAAAAAATGAGGGAAATGACAATGAGCAATCAAATGTAAATGAGGGAGAGGGCAATGAGAAATAAAACAATGATGAATCAAGCAATGAAGAAGAAAGAAATGAGGAGGCAGATGTCAGTGAGGCAGATGTCAAGGAGGAAAAAAGCAGCAAGGAAAATGGCAATGATATCAGTGAGGATGATGTCAGTGAGGCAGGGAGAATTGAAGCAAAGAGCAATGAGGGAAGTGAAGCAAATAGTTATGAGGCAGAAAGCAGCAGTGATGATGGCAGCCATGAGAATAGTGATGATAACAGCCATGAGGATAGTAAAGATGATATCAATGATGGAAATAATACATATGGCACGGGGATAAGTAACATTGAACCTCTTCCTTTAACCTACCAAAGGGGAGATAGGCATGTGTTTTTTTCCCTTAAGAGTTAAGGAGCCATGCCTTCTAAATCAACCAAGCATCTTGATAAAGGTAAATAAGAGGTTATTGATGAAGAAGAAGAAGACAAACATGAGAATGAACAAGAATTTCAACTCATTCATGTTGACAGTGATGATGAAAATGAGGAAAGGATATCAAACAGGCTGCTCTAAAGCAAGGATGCTTATATTAGGGATTTTCAAGCCAATCTAGGTAGGGCTAAGAATTTAATCCATTATTTTAAGGTTGAAAACAAGTAGCTAGAGGCATAGAAGGAAATATATGAGGTCAGAGTTATTAGATCTTACAAAGAGGCTGCAAGAGCCAAGGCTAAGCTAGATGAGGCCTTGGATAGATATGGGAACTTTGATGATGAGGAAGAACAACTTTTTACAAGGAGGCCAGGACAATTGGCTTAAAGAAGGCCTTAGCCAAGGAGAGAGAGTAAGAGGTAGCCTTGGGAGAGCAGCTCACTCTAAGTGAGTTGCTTGCCATGGAGATAGACTATGATCGGTCACCTTGGATTGAGAGGGAAAATATACACTTAGAGGGTCTGTTGGAGAAGACCAAGAGGGACCTTGACCTCCAAAAGAAGATGGCAATGCATTATTCCTTAAGAAACAAGATTGCAAGGGCCAAGCTCAAAAGAGCCCTTACAAATATTCAAGCCTTAAAGGAGGAAAAAGGAAATGAAAATCTTGAAATCCTTGTTGATGCTTCCCTACAAGCATCCCAAACCTAATCAGCAAAGTAAATCCAAAGTTTTGCACAATTTTGAAGTTTTTGGATTTTTGACTGTTTTGAAGGGCCAAAGGCGCAGTGCCACTGGCATTGTGCTCTTTTTTGGGGCACCCATTGGAGGAAAACTTGAAATTTTTTGGATCCTTAGGCAAATTACATCACCCTCACAAAATTTTAGATATGGTACTCCAAAAATGCAAAAAACATGCAAAAAAACAACTTTTTGCCCTATTTTTAGAGTTGGCGTTGCACCCTGAGCAGTTAAATGAATTCCAATCAGAAAAATAAAGGTATTTTTGGAACTTAGACAAGACGAGCTTTCCAATGAGATATCATTGAGCTCATTAGGACACTTGGAAGGCCTCCAATTCTTGGTTTAAAAGCAGGCCATTTTTCCTAGTGCTAGCACTACGCCTGATCAGGAGCTCAAGTCCGAGCTATGGAAAAACGTCAAAATTGAAAGTGTTAAAAATCACTTGAAACCTAAACGACCAGATAGGCCTTGGCGATATGATCCTGACGCCGTGAACGACACTCAAATCTGACACTATATGTGAAAGTTATGCAAGTTTGAAGTTTTCAGTAAACTGTAAAAAAACTGAGTTTGACCAGGTTTGACTTTCAAATTTTGAAAAATTAAAAAAGGAATATTTCAAGGAATATTCCTAGAGTATTCCTAAAAATATTCCTTGGAATATTCCACCTCGTCCAATCATGTAGTGACAAGTGGCAGCAGTTGATTCGTGGTTGGTTTGACTTTCATATTGGCAGGCCAGTCCGAGGGTGCCACGTGGCAAGCCTAGAGGCCACCACGTGGCCCCAGGCCTGTGAAAAATTTTGTATGGAATTTTTTTTTTTTGGCACCTAACAGGGATTGAACCCGAGTCTCGGCTCTGCGAGCCGAGTGGCCCGACCAGACGGGCTACATTGGTTCTTAACATATGTTGTAATGAAATCTTATTTAAAGTTTAAACTTGTTTCGGATCGGCAGCAAAGGGGGCCAGCCCCTACATATATGTGACCCTACGCTAGATTCCAGGGGCTAACCACCCGCTCGATGGTTACGACGGCAGTTAGCACCCCACCATGTGGCCAATTCAAACAAAACTTAACTGCTATGTTTTATGCGAAGGTTTATATAATGGTTAATGACACGGTCTTCTCGGCGGTTCCAGAGGGTTCTCCACATGTGACCACCTATCCTAATGTTTAATGCCACCTCTAACCATCCACTAAATTTGGCGCCGGTTCCAATAAATTTGGATATTCCTCTAGTTTGGTGCCCTTAACTCCAGTTTCTCCACAATTGGTGGAGCTTATTTAGGGGATATTGGGCAAATATTGTTTTGGTCATAACTTCTGGAAGAATAAACCGTTTGGAGCGAATTTGTTTTTTATTTTTGGTATTCAGAGGATTATGGATCCATTGGAACAGTTTATAGAGCCATTTGAGTCGATCTTCAGCCCCTTTTGCTTCAGGGAAGCAATGAGAGCCATCAAGGCCAAGAGGGAGTTGGAGCTGTTTTGGGCTATGGTTAACCATTTGAGGTGAAAAAAAAGTAATTTTCGACTATTTTCAGCATTACAGATCCATTGGGATAGGTTATAGAGGTAGTAGAGGTGTTCTACAGCTATTTTAGCTTCAAGGAAGCTTTTTGAGCCATCAGGGTGATTGGGGAAATGGAGTTGTATTGGGTTGTACCTCTCTGTTTGAGGTGAACCAAAGATAATTTTCAGCTATTTTCCACCTTATGAACCTAATGGAAGAGTTTTAAGAAAATTTTGAAGACTTTCAGAGCCTGAAAAGCTTCAAGAGAGTTTTCAGAGCCACTAGGGCCATTGGGGAAATGGAGCTGGTTTGAGTTGTATCTCTCTGTTTGAGGTGAACCAAAGATCATTTTAAGCTAATTTATACCTTTTGAACCTAATGGAAGAGGTTTCAGAACTATTTGAGGACTTCTAGAGCCCTAAAAGCTTCAGAGGAGTTCAAAGAGCCATCAGGGCCTTGTTGAAGAAGTCGTTGTTTATGGTAATTCTTCACTGTTTAGTGAATATGGAGAGGCATTCTTAGAATTTTCATGTCTTCTGAATCTATATTTGTATTCATATTTTCCTATTGAGGAAATTTTAAACTTGTATTATCATTTGAGAGAATTATAATACAAGAGGACAAGATCATTTTGGGAGGCTTGATCCAACAGGCGTAGCCCAGGAGGGGTGAACTACTCACCAAAACTTTGTGGCATGTTATGCTGAAGTTATCTTGTTGTGTATTTCTGATTTAATATGTTAAAAAAAAAATTAAATTAACTTTCCCTCACACAAAAACTCATAAACAGTTACCAAAAACACTTTGTTTAATCAGCAAGACATGGAGGATTTTGCACACATTTAATTAAATGGAAATGGATACCTTGCACACATTTTCAAGTACTCTCATTTTCAGATCAGATGGTGTCAGAGCATAGGTTGAGCTCAGGTTGAGCATTTTCTTTTGTGAAAAAGGTGTTAAAACAGTGTAAAATATTGATTGTTTTATTGGTTGCAAAATGGTTGATTGTATGAGTTTACTAGAGTTGAAAAGATAGTTGTTGATAGCTAAGTCTTGGAAAGGAAAAAAAAGTTGTAGGCTATTTCCTTACCCCAAATTACCTCAATACTACCGTTGGAAAACAAACCCACTTGATTTGTGTTTGCTACAAAAGTTATTGGAGTTTGTGTTTTATGGTTGCTTGAATAAGAAGGGGTCTTTAAATCCATTTGGTTAAAAGCTTTTAATTTGATTGAAAGCTTTGAGAACTTTTCTTTGGAAGTACCTTTTGTTAATTTGACCATTTACATAATGTCAACTTCTTCTACAAGTGAAGTTTCCTCCTTCATGAGATTCTTCAATGATGGCATGAAGAATGAGTTCATTAAGGTGAAGGACATGGTGCAGATTCTAATTAAGGATCAAAGAGAAAGTGCTAAGCTTCATGCACAATTGTTAGCCATGAAGGAAGAGAAGGAAACAATTCTCCAAAGACTGCATGACATGGAGAAACAAATCCTTCAAGCTCAAGAATCTTTGTCCAAGAACAAGCATAAGGAAGAGGTAAACCATTCAAACTTGTCTTCAATTTCCTCAATTGAAAAGTGTGTTGGTTCTTTTGAAAAACATACAAGGGGTATAGGGTCCAAATTAATGTCTAAGATGGGCTATCAAGAATTCAAAGGTTTGGGCAAGCATGCACAAGGCATGGTTGACCCTATTTCATTTGTGGAGAAACCCAAGAATGTTGGTCTTGGATATGTGCAGTTTAATGGAAAAGACTCCAAATCCTTGAATGCATGTGATGAAAATTTAAAGATAACCTTTATTTCAAGTTCTAAAATGCATATATGTCAAAAAAAATTTAAGGATGATTGCCATTGTTTTAAGCTTTCATTGCAGAAAGTAGAGGGTAAACATTCCGCTTATGGCGAGTCTTCAAGTTCAAACAGTTTTCAAGACAAGAACTGTGATGAAATTCTGAAAAAGAAAGTTGTCTCCTCTACTAGTTCATCGTCTTTCAAAGACAAAAAGGATGGACATTCCATGCAACAAAAGAGGTATAATTATTCACATGATCAATTTTATTATGTTTCAGAAAAGAATGATAGTTTTTCTTGTTCAAATGAAAGAAAGTTTTGTTGCACATTTTATGGTGGATTTTACCATGTTGCTTCAAGATGTTGGTTGAAAAATAAAGCACACAGGAAGCAGAAGAGGCAAAGAAAACTTTCACAGAAAGTGCTTAAGAGTTGCACATTTTGTCAAAGGAAGGGACATGATGTCTCTCATTGTTGGAATTTGCATCCAACAAGTCGTCCAAAGCACATGCATCTATATGACAAAAATTTTGGCGCAAGTGGATCTATGGATTCCGTTATCGATGTGGAAATGGAAGATTCACATGTAGAAATGTTTTAGCAGGAAAAGACGCCATGGAGTTGGCTTGGTAGGAAGTGGATTAACTTCTTAATGCAATAATTCATACTCATTTTGTACATGCAAATTTCAGATCTTGTATTCATGTATTTCAGTTAAAAGTTGATGCAAGATTGCACGTAAAAGCAATTTCAGTTTGAAGGAATTTCTTTGTTGTTGCAAAATTTCGCCATGGAGGTCTAAAAGATGAGTATGATACTCACTTATATTGCAGCAATCTCTTTTGGTTCAGCTCTTAGTCACCCACATGTTTTTGGGATGATATACTTGTTGGCATTTGAAAAGAAGAGTTGAAGTTGCACATGTACATAGAGGTTGTATGTGTAAATAGCGAACTGTAAATAGTTCATTGTACACGATACATACACATGTGTTTGTCAAGATGTATCTTGTTGTTTATCGACTTGTGTCGATTGTGTCACACATGTTTCTCAACTTGTGTCGATTTTGGGCACACTTTTTACATTGATTGTTGTGTCAATTGTATAGCACATTTCATGTCAACTTGTTGTTGATGTCGTATATTTCACAAGGTGCCTTTGGTGTCGATTGGTGCAGAGAACGAAGTGTCGGTGAAAAGCGATGCAAGATTCCATGAGATGGAAAAGCATGCAAGCAAAGAGAGCACAAAGTTCAGCAGGGGTCATTGCTAGTTTCAGAATGGCAGATTGGTATGGCGAGAAAACTTGGTCGGGTTTTGGCACAAGTACATGGCTCATTCAGCAAAAAATTCACCATGTGAACAGTTGGCAAGTTAGGAATTTAGAGGCTGAAGAGAAGAGGATGTTTTTATTCTCTCATTTTCTAAACTACAGTTCAGTTTCGTCATTTCAGTGAGATTTTGGGGTCCAAAAGCTTCTCATTTGGGAGGTGTGATCAGGAGCTCAAGTCTGAGCTATGGAAAGAGCTCAAAATTGAAAGTGTTCAAAATCACTTGCAACCTAAATGACCGGATAGGCCTTGGCGATACAATCCTGACACCGTGAACGACACTCAAGTCTGACACTGTATGTGAAAGTTATGCAAGTTTGAAGTTTTCAGTAAACTGGAAAAAAACTAAGTTTGACCAGGTTTGACTTTCAAATTTTGAAAAATTAAAAAAGGAATATTCCAAGGAATATTCATGTAATATTCCTTATAATATTCCCTATAATATTCCTCAAAATATTTCCTATAATATTCCTCAGAATATTCCACCTAGGCCAATCCTGTAGTGACAAGTGGCAGGAGTTGATTCGTGGTTGGTTTGACTTTCATATTGGCAGGCCAATCTGAGGGTGCCACATGGCAAGCCCGGAGGCCACCACGTGGCCCCAGGGCTGTGAAAATTTTCGTATGGAATTTTTTTTTTTTTGCACCTAATAGGAATCGAACCTGGGTCTCGGCGCTACCAGCCGGGTGGCCCGACCAGACGGGCTATGTTGGTTCTTAACATATTTTGTAATGAAATCTTATTTAAAGTTTAAACTTGTTTCGGACGGGCGGCAAAGGGGGCCAACCCCTGCATATATGTTTACGGCAGTAGTTAGCACCCCACCATGTGGCCCATTCAAACAAAACTTAAATGCTATGTTTTATGCGACGATTTATATAACGGTTAATGCCGCAGTCTTCTCGGCGGTTCCGAAGGGTTCTCCACATGTGACCACCTATCCTAACGTTTAATGCCACCTCTAAATGTCCACTAAATTTGGCACCGGTTCCGATAAATTTTGAGAATCCTCCAGTTTGGCGCCCTTAACTCCAATTTCTCCACAATTGGTGGAGCTTGTTTAGGGGATATTGGGAAAATACTGTTTTGGTCATAACTTCTGGAAGAATAAACCTTGTGGAATGAATTTTTATTTTATTTTTGGTATTCATAGGATTATGGATCCATTGGAATAGGTTATAGAGCCATTTGAGTTGATCTTCAACCCCTTTTGCTTCAGGGAAGCAATGAGAGCCATCAGGGCCAAGAGGGAGTTGGAGCTATTTTGGGTTATGGTTAACCATTTGAGGTGAGAAAAAAAGTCATTTTCAACTATTTTCAGATTTTCAGAGCCATTGGGAGAGGTTCTAGAGGTATTAGAGGTGTTCTACAACCATTTTAGCTTCAGGGAAGGTTTTTGAGCCATCAGGGCCATTGGGGAAATGGAGTTGTATTGGGTTGTACCTCTCTTTTTTAGGTGAACCAAAGACCATTTTTAGCTATTTTATACCTTTTGAACCTAATGGAAGAGGTTTCAGAACTGTTTGAAGACTTTCAGATCCCGAAAAGCTTCGGGATATTTTTCAGAGCCACTAGGGCCATCGGGGAAATGGAGTTGTTTTGAGTTGTACCTCTTTGTTTGAGGTGAAACAAAGATAATTTTAAGCTAATTTATATCTTCTAAACCTAATGGAAGAGGTTTCTGAACTATTTGAGGACTTCTACAGCCTAAAAATCTTTAGAGGAGTTCAAAGAGCCATTAGGGCCTTGTTGAAGAAGTCACTTTTTATGGTAATTCTTCACTGTTTAGTGAATATGGAAAGGAATTCTTAGCATTTTCATGTCTTCTTAATCTGTATTTGCCTTCATATTTTCCTATTGAGGTACTTTTAAACTTGTATTAGCATTTGAGAGCATTATAATACAAGAGGACAAGCTCATTTTGGGAGGCTTGATCCAACAGACGTAGCCCAGGAGGGGTGAACTGCTCACCAAACATTTGTGTCATGTTATGCTAAAGTTATATTGCTGTGTATTTATGATTTAATATGTTAAAAAGAAAATTAAATTAACTTTCCCTCACACAAAAACTCATAAACAGTTACCAAAAACACTTTCTTTAATCAGCAAGACATGGAGGATTTTGCACACATTTAATTAAATGGAAATGGATACCTTGCACACATTTTCCAGTACTTCCATTTTCAGATTAGCGCCCTTGGCTTGGCGCTGCACCCTTGAACCTCTATGTTGCGCCCTTGTAGAAAAGTAAAAAAAACACACTTGGATATATTTTGGAAGTTATTGAGGAGCCTCAAAGTCATTTTTTTTCCAAAGTTGGTTGAGGAGTTATTTTTTCATTTAATGAATTAGGATATTTGTGCCTTGGGCCTGGCATGGTCTCATAGGACAAAAATGATATTTATGAGTAATTAATGGTTTCTAAAACCCTAGTTAGGGTTTTGGTCCTCCTTGCTAGTTAAATACTGCATTGAGGCCTTATTGTACATGTTGGTTGATTATTGAGAAGAATATCATAGACTTGAAGATTGAGGAGAAATTGGCTTTGGATTTTGTGGATTTCTTGATTTGCATGACAATGGAGCAATCTCACTTGCAGGATTCATGAACATAGTTAACGGTGATGTCTTTCTTATTTCGTGCTTGTTTTCTTATGTTATTATTTTGTTTCATCTTTCTCATGCAGTAGGACAGAAATTTTAGGCTATGAAATGTTGTTTAGAGGTACCTTAGCTCTGTCTGATTTCTATTGCTTGTATGTTTTCCTTTGCTAGGTCAGATTAGATAATTCTTAAATGCTCTCTAGTTCCACTTATGCTTGTTTATCTTAAGAATTATTTAATGGAGCCAATGTCAAAGTAGTTTATGGTTAGCCTTGCTCTTTAATGTAACTTAAACATTGTTTTTGAGATCTTTTCTTTGAATTATTGCTAATTAGGGTTTAGTTGAAGAGGTTTATGGTTTTCACTACCCTTTTGTTCATCTTAAATGGTTGCTTTGAAGGTATTTGTAGTTTGATTAAGGAAATTATGAGTTCCATACTTTTTGATTATTACTATATGTTGTCTTATATGTTTTCTTTTCCTGAAGGTGAAATCACTAGAAGACTTACAAGTTTCTTGCCTTCTATGGTTCACTAGATTGTTGTCTTCAGGTTTACTTGTTAGGGTTTGGTAAAAGAAGTTATTGGTATGCCCTATATTTGGTTAATTATTTATGCACAGTGATCTTAAAGGCCATTCTTGTTAAAGTTTTTGTTAAAGGATTCTTAACTGCCCTTTGCACCTACAATGTTCACAAGTTAATGTTCACTTCACTCACATAAGATTTTGGATCCATTTGGCTTTGTTAGACTTTCCCTGTGATATACCCTTGACATATTGTTGTATTTATAAAGACCTTTTCTATACTCCATAGCCCAATGGTTTAAACCTCTCTCACTCTATCTATTCTGCTTAACAGCCTACCCAACCAAACAAACAAACAAACAAAAAAACCCTAATCCTTATAACTAGCATAAGATCAAAACCCTAAAATCAAGCAAGTTACATCTTCTACATAAATTTAGAGAGAGCCCTCTATGAGTCTAAGAAGGCTAGGTCCTAGGACTCCAAAGGCAGGTTTGATATCACCCTTGTACATTTGGTCTTGCCAATCTAACAAATTACAGGGACCTAACAGAACCAACCATAGAAAAAGAAGAAATGAATCTGACCATATCCTATAATGCATTTGTAGGAATTACCTTCCTCAAAATTTGAAGATATAAGGACATATCAAGAAGAAAAATTTAATTTTCTTGATTGATTCGGGTAGTACCCATAATTTTATTCATTGTAAGGTAGCCAAGGAATTGAATTTCTTCCTATACCCAGCACGAGAGTGTCAAATGATTGTTGAAAATGGAGGAACTACAAATTTCTTTGGAAATTTCCATAATATCAAGCTAACCATGGGGGAATATGTATTGAATAGTCCAATGCTCTCCTTTCCCATGGGTGTAATTGATGTTGTATGAGGAGTACAATGGTTACAATCTTTGAGGATGGTATATTATAATTTTCAAGAACTTTTTTTGAAATTATTTTCAGAAGGAAAGGAAGTTGAATTACGGGGTATCGCAGGGAAGCTGAGAAAGATAATAAGCTCTAATGTCATGAAAAATATTTTTTAGAAAGAAAAACTAGGTGTAATTTCACAATTATGCTCACTAGAAGTTCCAAGATCAAAATCATCTATTTATCCAGATCCCCAAAAAGTCTTGGATAATAATTCCAAGGTTTTTGAAACTCCAAAAGGACTCCCACCTATTTGTGATCATGATAAATGCTATTAATTTGATTCCAGGAAGTGTTCCTCCAAACATCATGCCTTACATATATCCTTATGTCCAAAAGAGAAAAATTGAATGTATGATTGTAGAAATGCTAGAGGCTAGTATATTTCAACCTAGTGAAAGTTCTTTCTCTACTCCAGTAGTATTGGTACACAAGAAGAATGGATCATGGTGCATGTGTCTGGATTATAGGGAGCTCAATAAGCTCACTATTAAATATAAATTTCCCATTCCTGTGATTGATGAATAACATGGAGCAATTTATTTCACCAAGTTGGATCTCCATTCAGGATATCATCAAATTAGAATGAAGACTGAAGACATTCTGAAAACAATATTTATAACTCATGAGGGTCATTATGAATTTTTTGTCATGCCTTTTGGCCTTACCAATACACCTTCTACATTTCAAGTGTTGATGGATTCCGTTTTCAAACCCTTCCTTAGAAAATTTATGTTAGTATTTTTTGATGATATACTAATCTACAGGAGGTCTTGGAAGGATCATGTTCAACATGTTGGTAGGGTGCTAAAACTGGTAGAGGAGAAACAATTATATGCAAACACCCCCAAATGTTTCTTTGGAGTACAAGAGGTGGAATATTTGGGTCATATTGTATCTCAGGAGGGTGTTAAGGTAGACCCTAACAAAATTAAATCCATTAAGGAATGGAAAGTCCCTGCAACCATAAAGCAGTTGCGAGGTTTTCTCAGGTTAACAAGGTTTTATCGCAAGTTTGTTAAGAATTATGGGAGAATAGTAGCACCTCTAACAAAATTATTGAAGAAAGATGCATTTATGGACTCCTGAATCAACTAAGTCCTTTGAAAATCTTAAAGAGGAAATGTGCCAAGCACCGGTCTTAGCTATGCCAGATTTCGCAAAAACCTTTATTATGGAATGTGATGCCTTAGGAAATTGAATTGGTGATTTTTTAATGCAAAAAGGAAGACACATTTCTTTTGAAATTCATCCAATCAAAGGAAAGTATTTACAGAAATATATTTATGAGAAGGAAATGCTGGCAATACTACATGCACTAAAGAAATGGTGATCATACCTAATGGGAAGAAACTTCAACATAAAAAATGATCATGATAGTCATAAATACTTTTTGGAACAAATAATATCCTCAGAAGAGAAGAAAAAATGGGTCACAAAGACGTTGGGTTATAACTTTGAAATCATCTACAAAAAAGAGAAGTTAAATGTTGTTGCAGATGCACTCTCAATAAAGGATGAGGATGTGGAAGCATTTCTTTGTGCCATTTCTATTATCCAACCAAATTGGATAACCGAAGAAAGGGAGGAATTGATGAATGACAGAGAAGTGTGGACACTCATTCAAAAGTTGCAGCAAGATCCCACCACATATGATACATTTAGTTGGAAAAATGATTCCTTATGGTACAAAGATCGCTTATATCTTTGTATGACTTCCAAACAGAAACAAAAGATTCTTTTGGAATTGCACACCTCTCCCTTAGGAGGACACTCAATATTTTTAAAAACTTACCACAGGGTGAAGAAAGATTTATTTTAAGATGGAATTAAATATGATATTCAAAAATTTGTGGCTGAATTTTTGGTTTTCCAGCAAAATAAAGTTGAGACAATTAAGACGTTGGGTTTGCTACAACCTTTATCCATTCCAAGTCAATGTGGGAGGAGGTTTCAATGGATTTTATCACATGTTTACCTATGTCCGAAGGAAGGAGTGTCATCATGGTGGTAGTTGATAGAATTGCCAAGTATGCACGCTTTTGTACATTATCTCATCCATTTAAAGTGAGTACAGTTTCTACTAAATTTATGGAAATAATTCAAAAGCTACATGGAAACCCAAAGATTATTGTAAGCGACAGAGATCCCATTTTCACTAGAAATTTTAGGAAGGAATTGTTTTCTTTTTTGGATACTCAAATAGCTCATAGCTCATCCTATCATACTCAATCCAATGGAAAAATTGAGATAGTGAAAATTTTTCTGGAAGTATATCTTTGTTTATTTGAATCTGGAAAAAAAAACACAACGGGTCAAGTGGTTACCTCTAGCTGAATGATGGTATAACACTTCCTTCCATGCTGCAACAAAAATGACCCCATTTATGGCACTTTATAGATATCATCTGTCGTCCATCACATCATATTTAAGATAAAATGATAAGGTTCAAGCAATGGAAGAGCACATCGAGCATCAACAACAATTTCTCTAACTTTTAAAGGATAACCTAAATTCGGCACATAATCAAATGAAACAATAAGCAGATCAACATCGCAACGAGAGAAGTTTTGATGTAGGTGACTAGGTATTTTTACGGCTAAAACCATACAAACAAATGTCCCTCAAGTTAGCTAATAAGGATAATAAATTATCGCCAAAGTAATATGGTCCTCACAAGGTGTTGCAAAATATTGGTACTATGGCATACAAATTGGAGCTTCCTGTATCTTCCCGAGCACACCTAGTTTTCCATGTTAGGTGACAAACATCCAATTCAAACAATATTGCCAGAACTTGACGAGGAAGGAAAAATCATATTGGAACCTGAAGCAGACATGAAAAAAAGAACTCAACAACTACAAAATAGATCAATTTCAGAGTATCTCATCAAGTGGAAGAACTTACCCACTGAAGATTCCACATGGGAGGATGGAAATTTTATATAGAAACATCCAGAACTACTCAAGCATTGAGGACAACAGTTTTTTGAATGAGAGGGGCATGTTAGGTCGCTATATTACTAGTGTATTCCATTATTATTCTTAGTGTAGCCCCTTTATTGTTATTGTTGTACCACTATAGTCCCTATATTTTTATTATTGTACCCCCTAAGAGACCACTATTTTTATTTTTGTTCCCTTACATTATTATTGTTAGGTCGGTTAGCATTATATTGTGACCCCATGGACTCCTATATATAGAAAGGAGGTTTTATCATTTGAATCATCCAAGAATTTTTCATTTATGTAATGTAAATGAGGTTTCCCCCTTTAAGAGGATGATTTATAAGTCGTTGATCTCTCTTTTCTTCTATTTTGTGAGTTGATTTCATAACAGAACTTGGGAATATTATATGGTAATTTGGCGGGAATAGGCAGCCACGAGGGATCATGATGAATGGGGTCATAAGTCAATTTAGCTAAATCTAGTAAATTGAGAGAGGATAGAAATAGATTGAGAAATTTACTGAGTGGATCATAGGTAGGAGAAGCCCCTGACCAACCTTGTGTTCCCACATAAATGGATTGGATGGATGTGTTTTCTAGTGCTAAAAATGGTTTGCCTTGACGAATGATTGTTCCGGGCCATCTTAACTGGTAGATGGATGTTTCCCCCAGGGGAAAAACCTCCAGAGAGAAATGGACCCCCAAAAGCATGACTAAAAATAGGGTTGTACATAGGGTGAAAAGAAAGGCTAGAATATGCATTAGGACCAACATAAGGGGAATGACTCAGGTAGGAAATGGTACTGGTATTGGGGTTAACCCCAGGTAAACTAGCCCCTCCAGTAAAAGTTTCGGTAGGTGGCGTCCCTCCAAAGAGTGAACTATACAAATCTTGTGACATACTAGTAGCTACATTTCCCCCAGGCTTACTAGGGACAACTGGTGATCCCCCCCATGGGTTCCTGACAATAACCATGCTTAACTGAGGAACAGGAATAGTTGGGTGGGGAAATAATGGTGTGTATATTCTTAGACCTACTAGCTGACTAGGATGAGGTACTGTAGTCAGCATAGAGGATGTTGTGGGCATGAGAACATTCGAGAAAATAATGGGAGCAATAGATGGGACTGGTGGAATGCCCCAGGAAGAAATGAGAGGTGTGAACAGAGGAGCAGGAATAACCATGCTAAGAGGTGGAAACATTGTCATGGCAGCCATGATTTTTTATGCAAACGGTAATGAAGTCTCAAACTCCACCATAGAGTAAATGGTAGATAAAGGCACGTAAGTGTAAGCTAGTGTATAACTATTAGGATTTAGTTGCAGTAAGGTAGGCCATAAAGGATCAGTCAAAGGTGGATTTGCAGGAGCATTAGAGTCATCTACCAAAGTCTCAATAGAAACAAAATTACTATCAGTGGGTCTAGACACATATTCCAACACTATGTGATGGCCTAAGTCACGAGCACCGACATGCACTCTCTGTGAAGGAGAAATTAGTCCACTTCGTTCAGGAAGTAAAGCTTTGAAGATGTCATGAATGTCAACGAGAAATTTCAACCAGGGTGATAATAATAAAACATAATTAAGTTAGTCCAAATAGCCTAAGGCAAAACTACATATTCAAACTAAATATCACACTCTAGAAATGTCCTAGAAGATAGCACATGCAAGAATAATACAAATAAGTTTGTGGTGGAATAGTTGTACTAGCAACCTGCTTCCCAGCCCTTAAAGTTGTGAACTTGGCACAAGTTCCTCCACAAGTGGAAGACCCCCCGAGAGGAATGAAAGAGTATGACTAATATATGTCCCAAGTACAAATAAGACAAACCCGACCCTGCACCTGTGTATGATCCCTAGAAATAAAGGCCACTATGGTTACCATGTACAATAACACAACCTAGGGGATAGTCGCAAGAAAAACCAACACGCAAGGGCAGGAAAATTAACCCTAGAAGGATCCAAGACCGAAACCCTCTTGAGAGTTACCTCCCAATTGGTCCCCAAGTGATAAACACCAATTGTATGCGTGCCAATTCTTCTATATTACACCACCCGGAACTAAGCGAAATGGGTCATGTCACCCTGCTTAGCCCAAGTGTGACCTCGTGCTTAACACTTTTGTAAGGAGAGCTTCCCAGACTGCACTACTGTAAATGGATTTTATTCCCTATTGCAAGATTTTATGTTGATTTTGTGGTCTTGGAGTGGATAACTCACACTCCTACCTCCAAGACCCTATCCTAAGCTAGTGTTGGTGTACTACCAGTAAAAATGAAAGACGAATCGACTTGATTTTACTATCAAGTTAATTTTAATGGTTGTTGTTTACTCCAGTGGGAAGTGGCATGAAACTAAAATGGTGTGTAGGACTCTTAGTTAGTCACCCTAATGCAGCGATATGCAATTTTTTCGTTCCCAATTCGACGAATGTTATCTACGAGAGCGAAATAAATTATGTAGCACGTTAATTCCTACTAAGATGCACTTTTCACTAAATATTCCTAAATGAAAAACATCCCAATAATTTTAATGAATGACCTAAAAACACACAAAAAATAAAACTAATAAAGAGACCGAAAAAATTCTCCCAATCAAGGGCACAAAGCACTCTAAAAGCGAAACAACTAGGGAAAAAAAGGCCAATAAATAACACTTAAAGCAATCAAAATGAAAGCCAAAGTGGATAAAAAGGATGGAAATGTCATGAAAACTAGGGTTGTAGAATAATGGCTCCACCAGGGCCAATGTTCTACAAAGGACTAAACCGAACCCTAGAGGTAAAGAGGCATAAACAAGATCTTAAATAAAGCGATAACATGTGACAAAACACTCGCAAAAATAACTTGATCGGATGACATCTTCACAACTGATCACAACACCACTATTTGTGACACAAACTGTATATCATATCCAAACAAATGTTGAATACAACCAATCAAAAATGATAATGAAAGCAAGAGATAAAACTCAAAACCAATCCAAGGCCTTCGATAAAAAACTCAAGAAGAAACTCAAGAAATGATAAACAAAGAATACCTTGAACGTACTGATCTGGATAGATAATATCAGGATAATAAGATAGCTAATCAGCTATAGTAAACGATCGATCCAAGAATTTTTCCAAAATATTGATAAGCAACAATAAGCTTGATGCATAGTAAAATATATCAGGTGCTTTTAAGATAAACTTACAAAACCCAAAGAAACGAATAACCAGAATAGATTTGGACCAAATCCAATAAGTAAACAGTAAGCCCAGACTACTCATATACAGAAAAATACATCTCATACTAAAATTCTAGGGTTTTAGAAGGCTAAAAGCCTTAGCCACGGGCATATAATGGCTTGGAAGTGGTTGGTTGTGGTCATAGGTTAGGCATCTCATGATTAAGGGGTCCTTTGCCGCAGGAAGAGCCTTACACGACCGCAACTAGGGTTCCAAAAATGGAATTCACTATTTCCTCACGCAATGACCAACATAAAATAAAATTACAGAGGAAATGACCCTAAAAATAATCGAAAAAGTCACAAAAATATAAGGAAGCTCAACAATTCATGTAATACGATTCGATCAAGATCTAGAGAAAATCATACACAAAAGTAAGCGTCCTCTCATTAAAATCACTAGTTCTGATGCCATCGAAACCACAAGGATTTGTTGCTCGATCTAGTGTCTGTTAGATCACCAGAAAGAAACAAGCACGACTAAGCAGATATACAAGATCCCCGATCCCTATGAATCACAAGGAGCATGCAATTCGATCTATGTTATGATTAAGAGAAAAGTATATTTCCTCCTCGTAAATTAGGGTTGGATCTTGATTTCGAAGAAAAATTCTTGCGCTCCACACGAGTGATCTACCTGATCAACTTTTGATCTCAATACCTGCAGAGAATCACAAACATACAAGGACAACAAGAGATCTTCCTCAGAAGATTGTTAGATAAACAAAAATATAACGATAAGCCAATCACATAAACTGAAACAAAATAATATGAGGGATAGAACATAAAGCTTCATCTCAATAACTTGATACAATGCTTCTATACCTCAGATCTTGCATCTCCTCTCCGCGATCCGGCATATTTTTTCCACTAGATGTGATGGATGAGTATGAATATCACTCATGTAGTAAGACCTCACAAGCTCTCAAGGTGATGGGGAGATAACATAAAAGAATAAAGATATCAATGTGACAACAATATGGATCTCTAGGCTCTCGAGACTAGCCTGACACTCTCAAAAGATCCAATATAAATAGGTAAATGAGAGGTCCTTGGAGTATGAATGTGGATGTTCAGGATGACCATAATTTAGAGAAACGTCTAATGGATGAGTCAAGGCCAACTCAAATCAGTGACTAATCAAGGTAATTTCCTAGGGGATGAGTCATTTAGGAATTTTCCTTTGACCGTAGGCTCAAAACATAGGAATGAGAGCCTCAACCATGAGAATAAGTAGCCCTAGGCATGGTTGAGGGCCCTTAACTAGAGGGATAACAAGCCCTAGTCGTAGTTAAGGGTCAAACTAGAAACAAAATTCACCTCATGTCATGAAAATGGAAACTGATCATGAGGGCTATGGGTCAGTGATGCAGGGGTAGCAAAATATGCTGAGAGGAGATGCTAGATTGTGGAGAGGGATGTTGGATCAGAGGTATAGAAGTGTTGTCTCATTTTATTTAGATTAATGAATATTTATGTTCTCTCCCTCATATTATCGTGTTTCATTTTATGTGATTGGTTTATCATTATATCATTATTTATCTAAGGATATTCTGAGGAAGATCACTTGTCGTCCTTGTATGTTTGTGATTATGTGCAGGTATTGAGATCATAAGCAGATCGGGTAGACCGCCCTTGTGGAGCACAAACATTTTTCTTCGAACTCAAGATCCGTCCCCAATCTGTGAGGATACAATATACTTTTCTCCACTAGATGTGATGGATGAGTATGAAGAGCACTCATTTAGAAACTAAGACCTCACAAGCTCTCAAGGTGATGGAAAGCTAGCAGCAAAGAATCAAGATCTCAACATGACAACAATAGGGATCTCCAGGCTCTCCAAACTAGCCTGAACCTCTCAAACGATCCAATATAAATAGGTAAATGACAGGTACAGGGGGTGATGAATGTGGACTCTCAAGAGTTAAGACATAGAGAAGTTAGATAAACTTCTAATGGATGAGTCTTCGCCAAGTCAAATTAGTGAGTAGTCGAGGTAATCTCCTAGGGACTGAGTCATTTAGGAAAACTCCCTTGACCGTAGGCCAAAAATAGAGGAATGAAGGCCTTAAATTTTAACCGCAGACATAAGAGGCTCTAGACGCAGTTGAAAGCCCTTAACTGGGCATAAGAGGCCTTGGTCGTGGTTAAGGGTCAAACTGGGGAAAAAAATCATCTCATGTTAGGAAAAAGGCAACTGATCATGAAGGCTAAGTGTCAATGATGTAGGGGTAGAAAAACAAGCTGATAAAAATTATAGAGTTTGGTTGTAATAAACATGGGTGAGGGTGGTATTAAGAGCCTTACACGCCATACCTTGTGAGGTTTTGGGACTTATATAATCTAGTAGCCTCTTCACCACACTAAGGTTGATCAACTAGGATTCTAATATGTGATATTCATTCTGAATTGCATATTACTTATATAGAGTTTATATATTCCCTCTAATTCCTCACCTCATTGAGCTTAAGCCTTATGTGAGAGGAAGCACCTACGAAATTAGTTGCATTAGTTTAGTAGAAAATTGAATGTTGGGTGTAATGTACCCATATTGACTAAATATTAGTTGGTCAAATTTGAAGCACTCTTGAATAAGCACATAAACTCTAAAGAGATAGTAGCTACATGTAATTTTTTTTTCATGTTTTTAATTGTATGTTGTTAGTTATCTTATTTTCATGGTATAGTTGTATATCATCTACGAGATCATAATATACTTCTTTATATTTTACTCTTGTTGATATATATATATATATATATATATATATATATATATATATATAATGAAACACTCTAATGGACTACTGCAATGTAGTATCAAAATCCAACATTTTTAGAATACAAAGCCTCTCAGAAGATTTAAGGATCAATGAAACCTAATATGCCAAAATTCCGAGAAATATAATTATTTTTTTTACTACTTTAAAAACATAGTATTGGTTAAGTTTGTATTACATGCGAATTGAGTTTGTTAGTTATTTTGTCTTTAATTTCTAAATATTATTATTATTATCTTGTTGTTAGTTATTTTGTCTTTAATTATTATTATTATCTTGTTGTTAGTTAACTTAGGAAAAGGGTTAAGAATCATAATTATTTGTTTATTTTCTTTTCTTGAATTAATTAGTATATGGTTAATTTTTCTCATAAATGAATTAATTATGAGCATTCATGGGTCAAACATCACTTTCAGAATTTCAAATCGATAGATAATCATTAGTATTAGTTTAAATTCAGTTTCATTCAACCTTACATAACAATCAAATAAATTAGACAAAAATTCAAATAGAACTTCAGAACTATGACCTCGAATATAATTAGAAACCTTAGAATCATTTTTCTACATAGTGCTATAAACTGTGACTCAGCAAATAAATATCAAATCTAATTCTTTTAGTGTGAACATCTATGAAAAAAGGGTAATATATTATAGATAACCTACATAACTAAAATCATAATATTTTTGCTAAAATTCCATTATTAAAATATAAATTTAATTTTTGTGGTTTGAATAACGTTATTATTCTCATTCCAAAGGCATAATTTCATTTACCAGAAAAGAAATTCAAAATTTATCTTTATCACTCTTTGAAAAATAAGAACTACATTGATTTTCTTCTTTACAAAATAATTTTTATTTATATATATATTTTTAAATAAATAGGATTATTTTTTCACAGTGTATTTTTCAAATTATAGAAACAAATACATATAATTTTTAGATTCCAATCTAGGAGATTTATTGCAATTTATTTACAATTTTAAAATATGCAATTTGTAACCTTTGACACCATGAAAACCAGCTTGTGAGTTATAACTTTCCTTTAGATAAAAATCTTAAATCCCTAATTTCCTTGCAAATTGTCATAAGGAAATCTACATTCCTAAAACGATCAGTAGAAAGTAGTTAACCTCCATGATCCATGGTGAACCCTAGAATAGAAAAAGTGGCCCCAAAACACATTGTAAGAAAAGACAAACTATAATCAAAGATATGATGGGTGTTTACCTTTCCTTAAGTTTCTTATTTGACCCTTATAGGTGCATATTCACCTAAGAATTATAATTCCATCCTCCCACCATATGTCATAACTTTATGGGCTTGAGAAAACCTTGAATAATGGTTGTGTTGATGGACAAAAATGTCCCACCAATAGTTAGGGTGACTCCCTAGTGTGAAGTCTCAATTATACCTCACATTTTTTGGGATAGGAGCCCCATCTTGTATGTGGGTCTCGCTTCCACCATGTAAGTGTTATGCTTGGTTGTCAAATGAAGAGACGTCAACATGAGGACAAGAATGAAATGCCTGAAAATGGGAACAAAATCATCTCATTATTAATAAACTCACAAAGCGATGTACAAAAACAAGACAAAAGAATAATGAGAAGAATTATGTCTCAAATAGGAGTCAGTTAGCCAAAACCATCTGAGACATAAAATTAAGATAGAATCAAAGGTTAGTTACAAATTAGTTTGCAATAAGTTACAAGCATTAACGTGGAATGAAAAAGAAAATATTTGAAAGCAAATGCACATGCAACAACAATGAATTAGTTCATAAACACGTCACTCTCGTAAAAGAGCACATATAAACACAATGGAAATACTAGGTAGCCAATACAACCACTATGGAGATGCATTGGAATCCATGCCAAAAGTAAAGAAATTATTATCATTCATGATGCAAAGTCAAGTAAATGTGTATTAGGTCCATCAAATCCACGTAGTGAAACAAATTATTATCATTCATGATGCAAATTCAAGTAAATATGTAGTAGGTCCATAAAATCCCTATAGTGGAACATGGGATGCTCATACCATATTCAAAGAAAAACCTTAGCCTCACCACAACTCACCCTATTATCTTCCAAGAGTTGAATGCCTCTAGATCCTTAAGCACAAAAAAATTATCTAATGCTAGCCTAGCTCAAGTGCTAAAAGTCCTCCACAAATGAGACATGAGGGTGCATTTATAAAAATAAGGTGACCTTTCACCTACCATGACCTTTCAATTATCCTTGTGACTCTTGAAACTCCCCATGACTCTTTCACTTTTAATAACCTTTAAAATCATATTGATTTGTGCATGATCTTGATATTTGACATTTTATGAAAAGAAAATATTCAAAATATTACATGAGGACATGCCACAAGCTTTGATGTGGTGGCTTGTAGGAAGGATGTTGCACTTCATGAGAGATCATTTTATATATTTGTTCCCTTATATAAGATACCAGGCTTAATTGTATATTTATAACTTCATTTCTATGTTCTACGCTAGTAAAAATCTTACATACATTTGTTGTTGTGCAATTCTCTAGCATATTAGTTATCCAACAGATTTTAAGCAACATCCATTTTCTTGGCTAAAATTTGGTCCATCACCACTTTTGCTAGTGCCTCCATGGTTTTTGTGGTATCTTCCAAATGTTGGTGGAAGTTTTGATGAAAATCCCACTAGAGGGAAATAAGGAATACAAAGGGGTGAATATGTCTCAGGAAGTTGAGGTTATATTATGTGAGAAACAACTCGCACCCTCAAAATATCTAATGTATGGTGTGGATGATGGATCCATATGTAATAATTAATAAGAAAACCAATACGATGATGACAGATAAAAAAACTACCTACATTATCGAAAAATAAACAAAAATATGCATTCTAGGGAATTTCGTAAGGGTATAATTTCTTAAGGTAGAGTGCATTGCCAAGGTTGGGTTGAATCTCTCCCCGGGGATCCTCATGGATATATGCCCATTTACCAAAAAAAAATTGATAATACAAGGGCATCACCATAATGGTTCACAATTTCCATGTCTTAGAATATCATGGGCCTAATTGTAGATGAGAACTAAATCACATTCATGATAGACACACGGGTGGGCCTTGCGGTCATACTGGGATTTGATGTGATTTTTAGCCACCTTAATCACTTGAAAATAAATTTAATAGTCTTCATTAGCATGTTCCAACATAATGGGTTTCTATTCTAAGGGTGAAGTATCGAGGAGGAGTTCGATGGCAAGGTGAAGGGAGGGAATTTGGCACTCGGTCCGTAATACTACCTCCTCTCCATGTAGAATATGGAAAGGACTGAACTCTATGGTGTCCTTGTAGAAGCGTAGCCCTTCCTTAAGTCCAAAAAAATAGAACAAAAGATTCAATTAATTGGGCTCCTTAATATCTATCTTCCTCTCTCTTCTACAAAGCATTAAATTTCTTTATATACATTACATAGCTACAAAACCATGGTCCACATACCATGGGCTCGAAAAAATAGACAAATAAATCCCCAATACCTATTACAAAATGAGGGGATTCGACCCAACCTGAAGCCCCTAGAACACCACGCGGTAGATATAACTTCACGGTACCATGCACTCTACTCCCCAAAATGCAGATTCTTTTACCAAAATTGGAACAAGTTGGGCCGTGCCCAATAGGCCCAACATGCTCCCAACACTCACATGTGACTCGTCCTAAGTCACTCAGTTGCTATGCCCCAAATATTTGTTGTGATTCTCATGTAGGCATCATTATATGAATGAATTATTTGTGCTACCTTCTTTTCCTCTCGACACACTTCTTCCAGTAGTTCCTTTATTGTTGGTCTGACAATATTCTGCAACACTTATTTTTCCCTGTGTCATAGCTCGTTGAGCATATCATCTACTACCTGTGAAATATGGAGGGCCTTATCCTTCCACAACTGAGTCCTCTCTGTGAAAATTTTCTCTTTTCCGTGAAGGTATTCAATCTTCTTTTGAAGAGTCTTCCATTTAGTGATTCGTGCGAGCCTCTACAAGACTAGTAAGGTCTTCACAGTTACCCAGATTTATTCCAGCTTCTTTTGATTCATTTGGAGCTCGTCTTCAATCCTCTAAATATTTGGATCCTCCTGAAGTGAGGTTCAAATCTTCATAGTGTAATCGAGTAGTTTTCCACAATCTTCCATTCTTTTAAAGATGCCTTTTATTGAATATTTTAGATCCATCTCCCTCTACTCACATACTTCCAATGGTGTGACTTAATGTAGCCCCATCAACAAATCAATAATATTCGCTTCATACTTGAACTTCATCTCTGCGAACTTATTTTTTTGAATCGTTTATTGCGAGGCCAAGTTTCGCAACATTTTCTGATGGTGACTCTTCTGTGCAGACTTTTACGCCTGAAAATTCACTACAAGTTTTTTCGATGATTTCCTCTGGTTGTTGTTGTTTATGGCATTCTCCATCCATTTCTTTGATGAGCTAGTTGAGCTCCTTATTCAACGAAGTTATTTCCTTCTTCACCTGAATATTTAACAGCAAAGTGCATTGTTCTTGCTCCTTCAAGTCATTTCTTATATCTTCATGGAAATCGTGCAATATCTGAGTTGGCAGTGCAACGATGTTCATATTGACACGGTACTTTCATTTTTCTCTCTCTCTTTCTTTGGAGGATTCAAACTTTAATGCTCTAGCTGGTATCTGCATACTCCTTAGTCCATATTTCATTTCTATCCATCGCTCTGTTTGTAGTAGTTGAGCCACCTATTCTGATTGTCTGGATATTTGCACCAATACCTTTAATTCTACCTTATTCAACATTTGTTAAGATTTTTTTGTATAGATCATCGACTTTGTTCCATGTCTTTATTGTTACTTCCTTGGATTTTTCTCTAATTTCTTCGATGTCCCCATCAGTAAGGACAAGTGGTATTATGCCCTTGGATTTTTTCACCTTCTATTTCTTCCTTACGCTCATTGTAGTCATTGAAAGCGTCCTCTTTCTAATTATGAACATGTTGATCAATGGTTTTCATTGATGTCAACCCAAGCAGCACCAAGGGCTACCCAGATCTTGCATGGGAATTTTGACCTACCAAATTACTTTATTTTGGGTAAATAATATTTTTGATGGTTTCTACTTGTCGACATGTTTTCATTGATATATGGCACGCCATGTAATTCTTCACGGTTTGAGAGATATTCATGTTTGAAGTTTGTAAGCCCAGTTAGTGGGCTAAAACCCCATGGGGTTGTGGCATGGGTCATTGAATAGTCAATAATTAATAATTCTTAAGCTCCTAAAATCCCTCCCATGCTCACTTGTTGAAGACCCTCTCAGCCTAAGAATTTATATAAATTGATCCTCATATCCTCCTCATGCAAGGATTTCGCTACCTAAAACAGGTCATCATGGAATTTACACTATAATGTTCTGTCTATGAAGGTTCAAAAGCTGAAATTTTTATGTGGCAAAGCTGAAATCTAGAGGAAACTCCTGTAAAAAATTTAGATCAAGGTGCACAACATTTTCAGAGATATGATCTGTGGAAGTCGGTGTTTTTGCAGGCTCTTGAACTTCATCTCAAAGAAGTGACCTTGGGAAAATCATCATAACTCTTTCTCTAAGTATCGGATTGAAATTCTATAAGAAGTGACGAATAGTGCACGAACTATATATTTCATTGTTTCAAGTTCATAACCCAATGAAGAAATATTGATATGTGGCACACCATACAATTTTTCTCTACTGAATGAGTCCATAATTAGGGCATTGTGAGAGATTGGGCATAACTCTCTCTTGAACAATCCAAATTGAGTCAAACATGTGGCATTGGAAGGAAGGCTTAGAGGACTACTACATGACCTAAGATCACATATTGGGGATTTGAAATAACAAAGATACACCAGATTCAATATCGAGATCCTAGAAGGCAAGAAAAAGCTAGATCATGTGTTGTCAAGGGTTGCAAAGGACCAGACTTGCTAGGACAATAAAGCAAAGCAAGGTGTAGCATAGGGTAGCATGACAAGAGCAGCAATCAAGGTGTAGAAAAACAACAAGAATTTCACCACATGAAGTCTTCAAGTGGCCAGCATTGTATACAATCATTATTAAGGTATCATTGTACTAAGTCATTGTAAATGCATCATTGTAAAAATTGTATGTGTCTATCTGCCAAGAGTTGAAGAGGCAGTGTCGGGAGGTTTAGGATCATCATTAGGTGGTTGTGTCATAGTTGGGGTTATGGTATAGTGTGTATTCTTCTTCTACATCGTTCTATATCATTGTAAAGTGGACCATTTTCCTTGGTACGAGAGTCCATTCTTCTTTTATTATTCTATAGGGTGGTAGGGTGGTGCTAGGCTGGTGCATGAAGTCACTAACAGGTTCAAGCCTGTGAAAATTTCAGGGTGGTAGGGTGGCGCTAGGGTGAGTTGTAGCTCATTGGGTGTTGGGGCATCCGTTCAGTTGACTACTGAAGAATATCAAGCGTTGGAGTGTCCATCTAGTGGGAGCTGGAGAAGAATTCTTTTCTAGATTCTAGGAAGTTGGAGATTTATTTTCAATTGGAATTGAATATTAAATAATTATTAGAAAAACATTTAGGTGGTTGTTATCCTAGAGAGGGTTTCCACCTTAAAAATTGTGTGTAGTTGTGTTCCTTTTGTTTATTGTTATCATTTTACAAACATTGATAATAATTGAAGATTAATTAATGCTTTGAAAGATTAATAATAATACTAATTGAAAGGAATACTGATTCACCCCCCCCCCTCAGTATTTCCAACTATTGGTATTGGAGCTTAGTTCCTTCAATAGCATCTTAACAGCTCGAAGGAGGTCATGGAGCATACCAAGAGTGGTGTACCTTTGTTCAATGAAAATAATTATGCACTCTGGAAAGGAAGAATGGAGGTCTATCTCTTGGCACAAGGTTACGAAGTATGAGACACTATTCAAAATGGATTTACTTCAACCGCAGATGAAAAAGGTAAGAAGGATTTGGTAAATGATGCAAAATCAAAGAATATTATTATCAGTGGACTTATTGAATCTACTTATCATAAGGTGTTTGGTTGTAAAACCACCAAAAATGTATGGGACAAGCTTGAGAATATATATGCAGGTGACTCAAATTTCAAAGAAGAAAAGCTTCAAATCTACATAGAAAAATTTGAGCAACTCAGAATGAAAGAAGATAACAACATTGCTACATACTTCCAACATGTTGATGAAATAACCAACACTATGGAAGGATTGGGAGAGCATGTTGACGAGAAGGCTATTATACGAAAGATTCTTAGAATGTTACCAGGGAGATTCAACCCAAAGGTATTGGTCTTAGAATATAGTGAAAATCTGGGAAAAATCAGCAAAGAAGAATTACATGGAGTTCTTATAGCATATGAAATGAGATTTGATGAAGAATAGGATACTTTGTATCTATAAACTACGTTCATTTCATCTAAGAAAAAAATAAGGAGAAACAACCTTCGAAGGCACAGAATTGCACCTGCAAGTGTGAAGAAAAGGAAGATGATGAAGAAGGTCTTTCTCATGGAGAATATGCTTACTTTACGAGAAAACTAAAAATTGGTAAGGGAAAATTCAAGGGTAAAATTCCATTGATATGTTTCGGCTGTGGTGAGGTTGGGAATTTCACAACAAAATGTATGAACAAAAGTGATGGCAACTCAAAAGAAAAGAAAGACTTTAAGAAATTCAACAAGAAAATAAAAAAAGGAAGGATTCAAAAGGAAATTTCTCTCTAAATAAGATAGCTCATCATCCGATGAAGAAAATGACATCAAAGAATAAGCCAATGAGAGAGTATTTTTTATGGCCAAGCACATTAAACAAGAGGTATCAAACAACGAAGAAGAAGGGTTGACCATAGAAGAATTTTCTAAGGAGGCAATCAAGATTATAAAAGAGCTCAAGGCTGAGAATATCTGTTCCAATACTCTTGAAGAACAAGTTCAAGGTCTCAAAATTAAAGTTGAAAAACATAAATGTATTGAAGAGTCACTTCAAAAGAAGTTGGAAGAAAGCAACCAAGAAAGGGAAGCATTAGAATCTGAAGTAGTCTCGCTACGTAAGGAAGTGAAGAAGGGAAAAACTATCCAAAACTATGCCAAAAACTCAAGGGAATTGGAAGAACTCATCAACAATCAATGATATTACAATGACAGAACTAGTCTCAATTACAAAGAAGAAGAAGCAGGACCTTCTACAACAAAATACAATGAACCTATGAGATCTGGCATGCATGTAGAATTAATTGGACAACATTCACAAGAAAAACCTTGGAAGACAATTTCTCGACGAATATTTCCATCCTCGTACCAACATATTTTTTATGGCTATTGTTATTCATGTGGAAAATTTGGTCATAAAGCTATAGAATTTTGCAGGTACCCTAGGAACCAATAATATTCCAGGAGATATGTCAAATATGAACCTCCCAGGGCTCAAAAAAACATCAATAGATTTGAACATTTAATAAATAATATTGAATGTTACAAATGTCGAAACATTGGACACATAGCCAGAGACTGCAGACTTGAAAATCATCTAGAATAATATTCGAAGCCACGGGAAGAAGAAGAATATTGATAATTGTGCTCTCGCTCTCAAGGCTCAAAACAACAAAGATGTGTGGTATGTTGATAGTGGTTGCTCAACGGATATGACTAGAGATAGAAAGAAATTTGTATCTCTAAAAGAGAAGAAGGATGGAACTGTGTCCTTTGGAAATTATGGATCTTCAAATGTTATAGGATTAGGTACCATCACTCTCGGAAGTAAATATGCTCTAGCCAAGAATGTTCTATTGGTTGAAAACATGAATCACAATCTTCTCAATGTTGGAAAAATGTGTGATCAAGGACACACAATACTATTCAACTCCACAAAATGTGAAATCAGGAAAGGTAGGTGTTGGCTCAAGGGGTCCTAACCTAGGTTCAGAGGTTAAGGTTTTCCAACAAAGCCCTATACTATTGGCCCTTTCGGCAGTGACCTACTTGCGCAGGTCGAAGTCTAACCCAAAATAGTATGGGTGGGTGCTGGAACCAGGTTTCCGCACCCTAAGAAAGGATAGGTAGGGAAAGCAGAGTTGCATCTGGCTTTGTAATGACCAAATCACCTATTTTAGAGTCAGATCTATAGGCCTTATTTACATCTACGTGCGCAAGGTCAGCTCTACTATGGTGCTCAACAAATTATATACTTATATGACAGTAGCGCAGTATTGCATAAAACATAACAGACAGATCCAGATGTAGTAAAACCACTTACACAGTATTATCACAGCTTAACACAAAATATGCATAACACAGCAGTCACCATAGATTCACATAAACAGTGCACATAGATTCAGTACTCAAAACAACCTTTATTATTCATCAATCCGTCAATTCCCTCTTACAATACCCAAGCCTGACCTGCGCACACATCAGCAGGGCCCGTACACAGCACGACTTGGGATCTCCGCGCACACAACCAACTAGAGTCCCTTCCCAAAAACCCAAATAGATCTATTAAGCCACAATTCGCATCAAGAGCTCATCATCTTCCTGCCTTACAATTCAAAATGTTCCTCTATTTATAACAATCTAGCCTAATCTTTCCTATGGTCCACAAACCATGGTTTGCAGATTCCAGATCTACCCTTTAACCCATTACAATGGTTTCAGGGCTTTATCCCACCCCAAACCCCTGCGCTAGAATAAATATAATCAAAATTATACAAAATAGGACCAATTTCGCAGCTTGTAGGAGACTATATTCCAATAGTCCCCTAACACAATCTTGTGACTCGTCCTGAGTCACAGTGGTTGCAGGTCCATCAATTGTCCCGAGAGTTGTGTGCTTATCTCGTTCATGCCTCAGCGCCCCCTCCGTGGTGGCCTGAGTCTTCCTGAGACAATTATTCCGTCCATAGAGTCATTTAGCCGTGTATGGCTTGAGCCGACTGCGTAGGGTAGCTAACCTGACTGTGCCTCCATTCGTGATTTCCTGAATGGTGTAGGGACCAAGCCAGTGTTGTTGAAATTTCCCTCGGTGTTTCGCAAACTGGCTATCGTATAAGAGGACTAGGTCTCCTTCTACAAATTCCTTTTGGCAAATATGTCCATCATGCCAAGCTTTATCGCAAGCCTTCTGAACCTGCTGATGAAATTTAGTAATGAACCGATCTTCTTCCAATGCCAAAAGCTACGCAAGGTGTTCTTCCATTATGTTAGGTTCTGCCATATTTGTAAATGTTGTGATACGTAGGCTAGGAATAATTTGTTCTCTTGGCATAATGGCCTCCTTGTCGTAGACCATCCGAAAGGGGGTCCTTCCTGTTAGCTTCTTGCAGGTTGTCCGATAGGCCCACAAAATAGAGGGGATGTGTACGTCCCAATCACTATGATCGACATTGCAGACCTTGGTTAATGCCTTCTCTAAGATTTTTTTTGAAAGCCTCGACTGCATAATTTTCCTGTGGATGATACAGTGTACTTTTTGCATGATGGATATTGAATTCCCCATTCAGGGCTTGTATCGTTTCATTAACGAAGTGAGTGCCTCTGTCGCTCATTAGGATCTTTGGGCATCCAAGTATAGTCAGGATTTGCTCAAAGATAAAGTGAGTAGTAGTATCTACAGTACAATCCTTCACTTTTTGTGCTTGAGCCCATCGAGTGACATAGTCAGTAGTAGTAATAATGTAGCGCGCACCTGTCTTCCTGCCTGGGGGATTGATTGGTCCTACAAAATCAATGGCCCATTTTTCAAAGGATTGCAAAGCTATTTGAGGTTGTAGTGGCATTTCATCTCTTCATGAGGGTTTTCCTGTCCACTGGCACGTATTGCATGATTTACAATAGTCGTGAGAATCATGGTGTAGGGTAGGCCACCATAATGCAGCTCTCAAAATATTTTGTGCCATTTCCTTTCCTGCATAGTGTCCTCTTGCGACGCCTTTGTGTGCCTTTTCCAAGACGGCATGTCATTCATGCTCCAGGACATATCTGCGCAGTACTTCATCAGCACCTAATTTGTATAATTGGTTGGATATGATAGTAAATTCCGCCACCTGAGTAACCAACTCCTTCTTTTGCTGAACCAAATATTTTGCGGGGGCTACGCCTATAGTCAAGAACTGAATGATATCAGTGAAGTGTGCATCCACGACCTTAATGGTGAACAGCTGTGCATCCGGTAATCCTTCCTCCAAGCTAGTAGGTTCTTCATCCGTCTCAATGCAGAACAGATGATCTAGACCCACATTCATCCTTCTGGGCTTGACGATAATTTCAAAATCATATTCCTTAAATAGCAACAACCATCGAAAAATCTTCCCCCCCAACATAGGCTTGTTCACAAGGTATTTTAAGGCTGAATGATCAGTAAACATCTTAAAGTGTTCTCCCAACAGATAGTGCCGATATTTCTGTAACGCATATACCATAGCCAGTACTTCTCATTCGGTGGTGCAGTAGTTGTGCTCCATGCCAGAGAGTCTGCGACTAGAAAAGGCAACTGGGTGATCAATATCTCCCTCTCCAAGCTAAGTTAGGACAGTGCCCAAGGCGATTCCTGATGCATCCACGTGTATGTGAAATTCCTTCGACCAATCAGGAAATATTAGTATGGGTGCAGAGACCATCTTCTCTTTGAGTAGCTCAAAAATCTTTTGACATTCATCATTCCAAAAGAAGGATACATCCTTTTCAAGCATTTTTTCCATGGGTGTTGTGATAAGTGCGTATCCCTGAATGAATTTTTTGTAATAGCTCGTGTGTCCAAGAATCGAACACAGTTGTTTCTCTGTTGTGGGAACTGTAAGGTTTATAATTACTGCCACCTTCATCGAATCAACCATCAACCCTTGTTGGCATACTATGTGTCTAAGAAAAATTCCAAAAGGCACACAGAAAACACACTTCTTGATATCCAAGGAAATATGGTGCTTTCGACAGGCATCCAACATCATGCGCAGGTTAGAGATATGCTCCTTTACCAAGATGAATATTGTCCAGTCTTCGAAATAAACTTCTAGAATCTTATGGATGAACTCCTTGAATACGACAAATACTACTCTCGAGAAGATAGCAGGTGCATTCTTGAGGCGAAAGGGCATGACTGTGTACTGAAAGGAGCCCCATTATGTTGTGAACGTAGTCTTACTGCGATCTTCAGGTGCGATTCGGATCTGGTGATATCCTGAGAACCCATCAGTGAAGGAATATGCTTCTTTTCCACCCATGCTATCAAGGATTTCGTCTGAGAAAGGCATAGGGAAGGGGTCATGTACACAAGCATCGTTTAAATTGCGTAGGTCTACGCAAATTCATATCTCCCCCTTTGTTTTCTTCTCCTGGATAACCATCGGGCTTACCCAATCCGACTGTTCAACCGGTTCAATGATACCTACAACAAGCATTTTTTCCAGTTCTTCCCTAACCTTTTGCTTATACTTAGGGTTTAGATAGTAAGGCCACTGCTTTACAGGTCGTGCCTCTGGTTTCAGAGTGATGTGCATAACGCCTAGGTCCCCCATGATTCCTTTGAGCTCAAAAAACTTTGTGGGGAATAAGTCCTGATACTCCGTAAGAAGATCTGCAATTTTTCCTATGGTTCCTTCATCCCAATAGTCCCCAATTGTGGCCAACTTCGGGCATTCTTCCATCCCGATACTGATTTCGTGTACCTTGAGAGGATGGGTAACATCAACATTCTGCGACAGGGGCCTAGTAACTGTTCGTTCTCCCTCGGATTCTGGGACATAGACGTTCTGAGCATTATCTTCCTCTTCCTCTATCACCAAGATCCGAAAGTTGACTATGTCTTGCATATGTGCTTCCCATGTCAAGAATTTCGGTGCATCGTGATGGTGCGAGTTATTAAATACAAAAGCATCGATGTCCTGCAGAGCTTCGTCGAGCGCCTCTGTTCCCCCAGTTAGCCCGAACATTCCTATAAAGTCATATTTTAGTGTTTCCCAGTGACAGGTGCACTGATGGAACTCCGCATCTAAAAACCATGCAACGGGGATAGGCCCCAAGGCAAGAATAAATAGATGCACCCACTCTTTTGTAGTCTGTTCAGACCATTTGTCCATCCAGGTGAGCAGATGCTCACGGGGATCTCCTGGTCCGAGGAATGTCTTGGTGCATATATCAGCTGGGGGTGCGAACCATAGGATCATCATATTCCAGAATTCCTCCCAATCCTGGAATTCTTCCTGGTGGGTGTCCTACCATCGCGTAGGTGTTCCTCGCATAGCTAGATTAAGGTCCCATAGCCTTCTGTAATATTCCCATTTTAGCAAATAGCTAAATGAAATTTTAAAATTTTTCTTTTATCACCTTACAGGTAAATAAATGGGTAAAGGAACACATTCTTATTGAAGACATGAATAAAATCCCTCATAATGTGAAAGGGATCATCATAATAGCTTCATTTTTCACCCTCAAGTGTGAAGAGGGGCAAATGCATGAAGACAAGGTCATGTTTGACCAAGTCAACAATGCTGCCATAGGAGGGGTGGATCACTTTATGAGACAGTGCAGTGTGAACGAGGAAGAGGATTTTTGGTGAAGGAAACCCTAATGGATGGGGCCCATGGAGAGAGAGATTTCACTTGTTTAAAATGAGGGCAAGACAACCATTGTTATTCATGCTTGTATTATTCATCTCATTTTCTATTCAAACATTGTGCATTCTCTGTTGTTTAGAAAGAGTTGCCAGGGGAATTTCTGTTTAGGATTCCTTCTCCTTCTTGAGAGGCCTCTTAATGGATTTCACTAACTTTCCTCACATCTAGGCTTGAGTCCAAGCATCCTCCATCAAGACAACATTATTTCTACAGCAAGAAAATGTTGTGTTGCTGGGTGTTGCAATGAGGGTTCACTACACCACCTCCATCATCTATTTTTTAGAGGGAGAGTCTTTATTTCCTTTGGAGGATCAGATTGGAGGCATTCTGGAGCTTATTGCAGACTTTGGCATCGAGGCCAACTCATTCCCTAGCCCTACAATGCAGTTTCATCCAGTGACTGCGTTATTTTAGTGAAGCATTTGCAGTGGGGCTTTACAGACATCTTTGGAGGGTGAGATCTTAGGTGAGAGGATCAGTATTTCATTCTAGAGATCCATTGGAGGAGGTATTTTCATCGAATGTAGCATCTTTAGCCTTCGCTTCTTATTTCTAGTTCTTGAGTTGCTGCTGCTACCCAACAAATCCGACATTTCGACAGATTTTCCATTTTGTACTTATTCCAGCCAATCCTTTCAAGGATTGTGTATTGTATGTTTCCAGGGGTTGAGATCTTGCTCCCCCTTCTCTATTTGAGCTATACATTGTCCTATCCATGTATTAACATCTATTTGCAGTAGTTCTCCTTCATATACTGCGCAGTCATAGCTTGGCTTATCATATGTAGCAGTGCATTTCATGACTATTGTACTTCTATCTTTGATGAGGGATCTGTCTAAGCTTGAGTGATCATTTCCTCAAGATATTTTACACTTCTTGCTACCATATTATTAATAATATGGCTATGAGATCTTATTGCATTTTCTGAAGTTGATGTTATTCACTACTATTTCCAGTTATGTTGATGTATTGATGGATCTCCACATTGGTAATATCTTGAGATATTCCCAATAGTGTAGTTGTTCCTAATTTGGAATATTACAGTGGTATTAAAGCATGATATCTGGCTCAGCCTGTGAGTCTTAGAAAAAGAATATCAAGATGATAAATAAGATGAGTTTACTCTCATCTATTTTCAGATCCAGAGGAGACCTCTCCAAGAAGGTCAAGAAGATGGAAGAAGGAGAAGAGGAAGGACCATGCACTTCCTACTCTCACAAAGAAGAAGACCAGAGGCATGAAGAACACTTGGAATTCGAAATTCTAAGTGATTACCTTGCTAAATACCGCGTAAAACCTAGAGCCTTCCAAGAGACTCTAACTTTTCCACAATTTATTCACTAGAAGGAAGAAAGAAGACCCCACAGGTACGGAATGACGAGAGGCAATAGATTTCTATTATCCACATTTGATGGATCACTCACATGTGCAGTATAGGTTTGGGAGAAGAAACTAGAGGCTTTCTTCAAGCTACATCCTGTAGTAGATAGAGAGGCTGTAGAAGTTGCAGCGCTGCACCTTGAAGTTGAAGTAAAGGATTGGTGGATTATCCATCTAAACCATGCAAGGGTTTCTACTCTTGTTGAGTTCTCTCTGAGATTAATCGGGAGGTTTGGAAAAAGGAGGGAGGAGCCCTCACCACCAGCTAATGAGGCATGTACCAGCACTGTTGAGACCATGGAGGAGCAACCTTCATCTTCAGTAGTTTGGGAGGCCAACACTTATGAGGAGGAAACTCTTGCAGCCCTGCAAAGAGCTTCCAAATTTCACCAAGGTATGATTGAAAATCCATTTCTTGTCATTTCAGCAAACAGTTTGGATGGGTCTATATCATTTCATGCAATTTATTTAGAGCAACAGAATAGCATTGCGCTGAGAAATGATGGAGGAAGGAGGAAAAATTCCTCATGTGAGAACTCAAAGAATAGCTTCATTTAGGAAGCCATGAAGGAATTAGTGAGAAGGAGTACACATCTGGAGATAAGAAACTCTTTCTTTTCTCTAGACGACACTCTCTCAATGAGCATGCCACAGCTCAAAGAGAGACTTCCATTGGCAGCAGATCTAAGGCCTCTTCGGTTTTGGAGGACCATGCATGAGGAGGAGATCTCTGGGAGAGATTTCAGTAGAGGTGCACTCCCACACATCATGGAGTGCAAGATTATTCAACAGTTTGAAGAGGTTCTTCCCTTCTCACAGGAGAAAATAGAAGATGGAGGAAATCTTCGGATGGATAACGTCTCTCATGACTGTGTTGGAAATTCCTTGAGCCATGCACATCATGGTGGGAGGTTTTTTCCTACCACCTATTTGGATCCTCACAGGGTCAAATTGATCCTCGGGAAGATTGCATTTCAAGGTCCCATGAAATGCAGGAGTCTGATTTTGGATGATGGTAGCCCTCATGGGAGGAGTACCAAGATGAAGAGTGGAGGAAGGCATCCATAATTAGTTGAATGGATGTGGATGGTGAGCAAGGAGCGGGTGAGCTACTTGCAGATTTTTGATACCGGGTAGTAGGAGGCTTGGTTGCGCTGGTTACTCTTGAAGGATTTTGGCCATCACATGGCATACACTCTTCCTAAGAGTACGAGGATGGAGGAGAGATGGCAGGATTCTTGCATCATTGAGCAGCATAGAGTATGGATGCATGGTGTTGGTATGATCTCCATATCATTCATTTTGTTTTCATCACATGATTTGTATGATGAAAGTATGGGGAGGCAGCGAAATCTTTTGTTGCTTTGCTTTTTCTTGGGAGAGCAAGAGAAAATTTTCGCTCACACTTTGCATGATGTTGCAGGAGGAGGGGATGGCATTATCTCCTTGAATTTTGATGATAGAAGGGTACTTCCACCTTGGGGGGAACTTCTTATGTATTGCAGCATTATGAGAGATATCTTTGACAAGGAGCATGTCAAAGAATGGAGCTATGAGTTGGCCAGAGATTATTTGCAGAGGCCAACACCGTTGTAATTTGAGAGCTTGGGGTTATTGATGGAGTTTCCCCAAGATCACTTCACACTTGATTCACTTGGAGGCAAAAGAGGAGATGACATTGATGGAGTAGTGGATGGAGACATCTATTACAGTGGTATCACCTCACTTGCTATGATATTCTTGACTTGGATTTACAAGTATAAGGAGGGTGATATTTATGAAAAATATGGTAAGAATATTGTTTTTATGCCCATGGATTATCTAACACAACATTTTTATGCTCTTACCATTCATATTCAGTGCATTGCTCCACAAAAGGGAAAGTTTTTCATTGGGCTCCATGGACAAAATTGGGCCAATTTGTATGATGGAGACAACCATATTTTATATGGCCTTGGGCAAGTGTTTTATTTCATGTATGATCAGTTGATATAATCAACCATTTTCTATATATCAGTAGATATCATGACATACATAACCACCCATGTAATACAAAACAACTTTCCATGTAATTTTCTGAAGCAGCAGTTTGGAAAACTACATTGTCACTATTGGGGAAGTTGTTGGTACCTCCTTGCACCACATGAAACCTTCATAATTTTCTTCATTTTTTTGTTGATCATGACTTAATTTTCTGATATAGATCTGATTTTTATTGGAGGCATGATTATGAGGAAGACACATGAGTTGGATGTGTCCTTGAGGAAAGAGAATTCCCATATTTTCTGCACTACATGTTTTAATGGGAGCATGGGAAGAGATATGGCCACCACGACCACCTATTTGTTTCCTTTTCAGGTGAGCCATGAGTTTGATAGCCATCCATTGTACAGCCATGGGAAAGTATTTGATCATGTATTGTTAACACATTTAGCCATTTACTATTCATTAGTAGATGTGATGATTTTTGTATGTTACTTGCCATACTATTTTCTGAAGTTGCAATGGATGAGACTGCGCTGTGTCCTTTTGAGAATGTGTTTTTATCATGTAACATCATGTAAAAACTTCAGCAAAATTATCATTAGGATGTTCTATGATGATCATGTCCTATTCATCATGGATGGATTGTGTTGGGCCAGCATTTTTTTCAATGTTGGAGGAGAAATTTTTGGAGGATTTTTCTTCACTTTGCCATGTGAGGGAAATACTTTTGCAGCCCAGGATAAGCACATACTCTACACTTATCATAAGTGGAGAGAACGAAATCTTGGGTTAGGCTATGATTCTTACCATATTCATATTTTCAGCCCACCTTCATTTCCGAAGCTTGAGGTGGAAGGAGATGTTCAGGAGTTGCCTTGTTGGGAGGTGGCTCATTTGGTTTGGATGATTGCTTGGGGAAGATATTTACCCAATACTTTTCAGTCTCCATGTGTTTGGTGGAGATTCTTCAGTTCTATCCTTACAGTTTCTTGAGGACAAGCAACATTTGGGAGGGGACGACTATAATATTCCCATTTTAGCACATGGCTAAATGGAATATTAAAATTTTTCTTTTATCACCTTGTAGCAAAATAAATGGGTAAAGGAACCCATTATTATTGAATATATGAATAAAATACTTCATAATGTGAAAGGGATCATCATAATAGCTTCATTTTGCACCCTCAAGTGTGAAAAGGGGCAAATGCATGAAGACAAGGTCATGTTTGACCAAGTCAACAACGATGCCATAGGAGGGGTGGATCACTTTATGAGATAACGCAGTGTGAATGAGGAAGAGGATATTTGGTGAAGGAAACCCTAATGGATGGGGCCCATGGAGAGAGAGCTTTCAATTGTTCAAAAGGAGGGCAAGGCAGCCATTGTTATTCATGCTTGTATTATTCATCTCATTGTCTATTCAAACATTGTGCATTCTCTGCTGTTTAGAAAGAGTTGCCGGGGGAATTCTTGTTTAGGATTCCTTCTCCTTCTTGAGAGGCCTCTTGAGGGATTGCAATGATCATCCTCACATCTAGGCTTGAGGCCAAGCATCCTCCATCAAGACAATGTTATTTCTGCAGCAGGATAATGTTGTGTTGCTGGGTTGCAGTGAGGGTTCACTACACCACCTCCATCAGCTATTTTTCAGAGGGAGAGTCTTTATTTCCTTTGGAGGATCAGATTGGAGGAATTCTAGGGCTTATTGCAGACTTTGGCATCAAGGCCAACTCATTCCCTAGCCCTACAGGGTAGTTTCATCCAGTGACTGCATTATTTTAGTGAAGCATTTGCAGTGGGGCTTTGCAGACATATTTGGAGGGTGAGATCTTAGGTGAGAGGATGAGACTTTCATTCTAGAGATCCATTGGAGGAGGTATTTTCATCAGATGCAACATCTTCAGACTTCTCCTCTTATTTCTAGTTCTTGAGTTGTTGTTGCTACCCAACAACTCTGGCATTTCTGCAGATTTTCCATTTTGTAATTATTCCAGCCAATCCTTTCAAGGATTGTGTATTGTATGTTTCCATGGGTTGAGATCTTGATGCCCCTTCTCTATTTGAGCTATACATTGTCCTATCCATGTATTGACATCTATTTGCAGCATTTCTCCTTCATAGAATACGCAGTCATATCTTGGCTTATCATATGTAGCATTGCATTTCATGACTATTGTACTTGTGTCTTTGATGAGGGATTTGTCTAAGCTTGAGTGATAATTTCCTCAAGATATTGTACACTTCTTTCTACCATATTATTAATAAGATGGCTATGAGATCTTATTGCATTTTCTGAAGTTGATGTTATTCACTGCTATTTCCAGTCATGTTGATGTATTGCTGGATCTCCACATTGGTAATATCTTGAGATATTCCCAATAGTGTATTTGTTCCTAATTTGGAATATTACACCTGCGTTCTCTCGGAACCGTAGCTTCCATTTTCCTTAGGAACACCGTGAGGCTACCGGATTAGTCTTTGATTAGCTTCCCATACTGACTCAGTTGTTCCTTTCTTGAAGTCTTTCACATCGGCTACGATCTGTGAGTAGGACTTAGGCTTTCGGAATTGTTGTTTCAGAGCATCCTTAATATCTTGAATAGACGTGCTTCCGTTTTGAGATAGATATCGCATGCACTAGTCCAAAGCTCTCTCCTCGAAAGCCAGTGATAGCTGCGCAATTTTCACAGTATCGCTTGCCACACCTTGCGTAGTCCATATTGAGTTTGCAACAACCCAAAATCGGTCCATGTCCTCATCCCCCACACCCTTGAAGGTAGGTAATTTCAAGTGCGCTGCCATATCCTCTTCTGGTGGGGTTTCGGGCGAGGTTTCCTTCTTACGTGGCTCTGAAGGCGGTGTAGCTGACAGACTTTGCACAAAATCTCCTCTTAGTAGGCTATAGATATATCTATCCCCTTCTTGATTGGCTCGATAGTACTTACCTCTCCGCGTTGTACTTTTGTCTAAACTAGAGATCATTTAATCGTACCTGCTCTCAGGCCTTCACTTCTTTTCTTGACATTACCCGATCCCTCTCAAAATGCTCCCGGTCTCGGCAATGGAACCATTTTTTGGCTCAAGGGGTCCTGACCCAAGTTCAAAGGTTAAGGTTTGTCAACAAACCCCTATACTACTGGCCCTTTCGGCAGTGACCCACTTGCGCAGGTCAAATTCTCACCCGAAGTAGTATTGATGGGTGCTGGAACCAGGTTTCCGCACCCTGAGAAAGGATAGGTAAGGAAATAAGAGTTGCGTCCGGCTTTATAATGACCAGATCACCTATTTCAGAGTCATATCTATAGGCCTTCTTCGCATCTATGTGTGGAAGGTCAGCTATGCTACGGTTCTCAACAAATTATATACTTACACGACAATAGCGCAGTAATGCATATAACATAACAGACAGATCCAGATGTAGTAAAACCACTTACACAATATTATCGCAGCTTAACACAAAATATGCATAACATAATAGTTATTACATATTCACATAAATAGTGCACATATATTCGGTACTCAAAACAACCTTTCTTATTCATCAATCTGTCAATTCCCTCTTACAATACCCAAGCCCGACCTATGCACACAACAACAGAGTCCACACACAACAGGAATTGGGATCTCCGCACACACAGCCAGCCGAATTCCCTTCCCAAAAACCAAAAAATATCTATGAAGCCGCAATTCACATCAAGAGCTCATCATCTTCCTGCCTTACAATTCAAAATGTTCCTCTATTTATAACAATATAGCCTAATATTTCGTATGGTCTGCAAACCGTGGTTTGCAGATTCTAGATCTACCCTTTAACCCATTACAATTCTTTCAGGGCTTTGTCCCACCCCAAACCCCTGTGCTAGACTAAATATAATCAAAATTATACAAAATCGAACCAGTTATGCAGCTTGTAGGATACCCTGTTCCAACAGCAGGTATGGTGAAATTGTGGCTACATTAGGTCGAGCTCGAAATGACATATATGTTTTGGATGAAGCAACTAAAGCACGTCTAATAGCTAAAGAGGATGATATAATATTTGGTAGGAATCATGATCGACTAAGTAAGAACTTTGATACAAAGATGAAAAGTGAGTTTGAGATGTCTCTACTTGGTGAGCTGACATAATTCTTAGGGCTTCAAAAATATCATCAAAAGAAAGGAATATTTATATGTCAAGCCATGTACATCAAGGAAATTCTCAAGCAATTCAAAATGGAAGATTGCAAACCCATCCTTACTCCGATGGTAACAGATTGCAAATTGAGCATAGGTGAGTCATCTAAGGATGTGGATTAGAGGTTGTACAGATCTATGATTGGTAGTCTTCTATATGTAACAACCTCCTGTCAAGATGTTATGCAAGCAGTTGGACAAGTAGCAAGATTCCAAGCAACACCAAAAGAACCACATATTATTGCCGTCAAAATAATTCTTCGATATCTAAAGGGAAAAACAAAATATGGCTTGTGGTATCCCAAGGGTAACAATCTCATTATTCAAGCCTTTACAGATGCAGATTGGGTAGGAAGCATTGATGATCGTAAGAGTACTTGTGAAGCATTTGAATATCTTCACCAGAAGCTTGGAATTCTCCTAAGTTCTCATTAAATTTTCCTTATTCAGAAAATAAAGGGGGAGTGGAAGTGTGTACAGGTCCACAGGATGGTTGTGTGTTAGGGGGATTTACCCCTTTCCATTGATGTCAAAGGGATAGAGAATGTTGTAGGAAGAGGTGTCATGATCACAAGGGGAGTACTTGTGTTGCCATCAATGCCAAAGGGGGAGATTTTTTATCAGTGGTTATCATTGATGTCAACCCAACATCACCAGGGGTTACCCTCATCTTGCATAGGAATTTTGACCTACCAAATTACTATATTTTGGGTCAAGAATATTTTTTATGGTTTCTACTTGTCGAGATTTTTCCGTTGATATATGGCATGCCATGTAATTCTTCATGGTTTGAGAGATATTCATGTTTGAAGTTTGTAACCCCAGTTAGTGGGCCAATACCCCATGGGGTTGTGGCATGGGTCATTGAAAAGTAAATAATTAATAATTTCTAAGCTCCTAAAATCCCTCCCACGTTCACTTGTTGAAGACCCTCTCAACCTAAGAATTTATATAAATTGTGATCCTCATATCCTCCTCATGCAAGGATTTCACTACCTGAAACAAGTCATTGTGGAATTTGCACTATAATTTTTTTCCTACAAAGGTTTAGAAGCTGAAATATTTATGTGGCGAAGAAAAGATCCTGAGGAAGCTCCTGTAAAAATTTCAGATCAAGGTGTACAATATTTTTGGAGATATGATATGTTCAAGTCACTATTTTTGCAGGCTTCTCAACTTCATCTCAAAGAAGTGACATTAGGAAAAGCATCATAACTCTCTCTCTCAGTATCAGATTGTAATTCTCTAAAAAGTGATAGATATTTCATGAACTGCAGCTTGTTTTGTATCAATTTTAGAGCCGAATGAAGAAACAGTGGTACGTGGCACACCATACAAGTTCTCTTTACTGAATGAGTCCATTATGAGGGCATTGTGAGAGATTGGGCATAACACTCCCTTGAAGAATCCAAATTGGGTTAGACCTATGGCATTGAAAAGAAGACTTAGAGGACTACTATAGGACCAAAAATCACATATTGGGGATCTGAAATAACAGAGACACACAAGATTCAATATCAATCTCCTAGAAGGCAAGATAAAGCTAGATCATGTGTTGTCAAAGGTTGCAAAGGACTAGAGTTTATTGGGAAGAAAATAAAAGCAAGGTGCAACATAGGGTAGCATGAAAAGAGAAGCAATCAAGGTGCAGAACAATAGCAAGAAGTTCACCACATGAAGTCTTCAAGTGGGCAGCACTGCATACAGTCATTATAAAGATATCATTGTACTAAGTCATTGTAAATGCATTATTGTAAAAATTGTAAAAGTGTCTATCTACCAAGAGTTGAAGAGGCAGTGTTGGGAGGTATTGGATAATCATTAGGTGGTTGTGTCATAGTTGGGGTTATGGTCTAGTGCGTCTTCTTCTTCTACATTGTAATATTCCCAATTAGCCATGAGCTAGTTGGAATATTAATTTTTTTTTTGCTTTCTGATTTGATGAATAAAAGGATGTGGAGATCCATAAATCTCCTTATATAAGAATAAAACCAATGCCAATGTGAAAGGAGGACATATTCGCAGCTTAATTAAGCACCCTTGTGTGTGAAAAGGGGATGGAACAACTTGACTCAGTCAACTTTGACCAAATCAACAACGTTGTCATGGAGTAGTGGCATTCATTGTGGGACAACGCAGTTTTAGATGGAGACACCTTGTATGGAAGTAGTGTCATAAATGAATGCGGCTTAGGGTTTGGAAGCTCATTACTTATATAAGGAAGAGGATGGCAGCCATATGCTTCAGTTTATGATATGTTTATGTTTTGATATATGGTCTATTTAGACATATAGCTTTCTTGGGTTGTTTAGCTAAGATTGCAGTGTTGTTTAGCATAGGGTGTTCTTGATCAGGAATCCCATCTCTTTCCTTGAGAAGCCTCTTAGAAGATCATTTTACCTCACTTCCACATTCAGGCTTTAGGCCAAGCTTCATCTTTCATCTACAGCGCATACCCTATTGAGGGTTGTGTTGTGTTGCAGGTTGCATAAGTGGAGAACATATTTGGGTCACTTTAGTGCTTGTTTTCAGTGGAGAATGGTTCCTTTCCATTGGGAGGATATTAAGGAAGGTCCTTGAGCTAATTTTCAGCATCTAGCATTAGGCCACTTATTTATTTTCCCCTACAATGCAGTTTCTGTCTTAGACTGCATTATTTTGAGGGAGGAGTTGCAGGGTGGTTTCAATACACCATTCGGGGAGGAGTTTTTCTAGAGAAGGGATCAACCTTTCATCTAGAGGATCTATTGGAGGAGGCTGCATTATTTTTTATATAAGATTAGCCCCATATTTCCAATTTATTTATTGCAGTGAGTCTTCAGCTCTAGGGCTTTGATTCCCATCTTGTACATTGGTGTATTTCTGAAAATCCTTTGGGGGTTCTTTTCTAAAGGTTGTATAGAGCCTAGATCTACATTTGTTGTATATTTGAGGCATATAACAGCCATAGATCTTTGTATGTTCATTTTTTATAGAAGTGCACTTTATGACTGCATTGTAGCAGTCTTCCAACATTTTAATACATAGTAGCAACACCTCTATTGAAGGTTTTATCTATTGGAGGCTTGTTATATCTTGTTGTATGTTTTGTGGCCCATTATTTTAAATATATTTGTTGTTTTTATGATGAATGGAAGGTATCCATATTGGCCTCTTATTTTGATCTAATGTTTACCTTGCTATTTCAATGATTTTGCACTATATTCTCGCTTTTCCCATTTGGGAATATTACAGTGGTATTAGAGCATAATATTGGCTCGGCCTATGGATCTCAACCATTATGTCATATAAGGAGGCTTCTCATAGAAAGGAGAAGACCTGAAGAATAGATGGAGGCCATACTCCATTATCAGGAGAAATGAAAGGGAAGGAGTTCTCAAGGCTTCTTCTTCAAACTATGCATGGCATTAACAGAGACATCAAAGAGATGAGGATGGAGAGATATAGAGATTCTCCAAGTGGGCTTGTACATGAATAAAGCTCCATATTTTCACATTATGGGTGTGAGAATTCATCTACACCATCAGATCTACAACGTGGTACCATGCCTACATTCTTGGCAAGAGAAGAAGAGGAAGGAGAAACACCAAAGGAGGAGACTCTTGGTGACTATCTCCAAGAATATGAATCTCAGTCTAGAAGATTCAAGGAGCATCTAAAATTTCAAGGGTTTTTTCAAATAAAAGAAGATAGAAGACCCAATAACCACAATAGAAGAAGAGGGTGCATGCAACACACTTTGGGTAGATTATTTCTACTTACTTTTGATGGGTCACCCAAGAGCATAGCTAAGGCTTGGGTAAAGAAGCTAGACACATATTTCCAGCTACATCAAGTTTCAGAAGAGGAAGCCATTAGAGTAGCAATGTTGCATCTTGAAGGTAAGGCTTATGCCTGGTGGTTTTATGAATCTTCATCATTAAATAATGCAAATATATATACTTATGTAAATTTCACTAAGATGTTAGTGAAAATATTTGATCTAAAACATTATGAAACTTCCTTGGGTGAGCTAACCAAGCCTAAGAAATCATAACCTTTGCATGAGTTGGAAGTATCCATGAAACAAACTCCATTTCGAAACATTGTTGAGAGGGTTAAATATTTGGAAACTACTTTGCCAAGGGAAAAATCCCCACTTCAGCAAGAAGTTTCTTGTCAAGAAGAAGATATGAAGATTCCTCCTTCAAGAGGGGATCAAGCCAAAGGATCTCTTAATGATGAGGTATTCTCCCATGATGAGGAGAAGGAGGATGAAGAGCTAGAAAGAGCCTCTAGCATTGTGACAACAGGAGGATATCCACCACTATTTGGAGATGGAGATGAAGCAATTGCTTCAACTAGAGGAGCTATTGTATCATTGCAAGAAGTTCCAAAGGATATTACATATGAAGATCATGAACATCATGTGTCTATGTTGATAGGAAATGAGAAAAAACAATGGAGGATGTATGTTCCAACACTGACCACAACTTTGGGGACATACACCATGATAGATCATTGCTTTTTGATTGAGGCTCTTGACACCAATATAAAATTGGGTGTGCATGGGTTGATTACATTGGAGAAAGACACCTTAGACTATGAGATCTTGCAGAAGGTAGGAGGAGATGAGAAGGAGGGCCAACATCAAGTGATTGGGAACATATACACCCATCCTTTTGAGGAGGTTTATGCACAGAAGCATGAGGATGATTTGCGCAGTGAGGGTAGGGACAAATCATTCCACTCACATATATAACCTACTCTAGGCCTTGATGTTTCATTACATGGTGGCATTCCACTAGGGAGACCCCCTGATTGGAATATGATCAAAGAGTTCTCTAAACATGGTGCATCATTGATAGACTTGGCTAACGAAGGAGCCTTGGGAGAAGCTAGCACAACACAAAGAACCTTTGATAGGTTCAAAGGAAGGGTGAGAAATTTTCTGATATGGACATTGCCATCTCCCACTCAACTATTTGTGCTGAAAAAAGATCATTCAAAAATATATGATGGCATGAGCATGGTGTTAAAGGACTACTCCATAGCCTTGGAGCAGCAAATGATACTTCCACACATGAGGAAGATTTCTAAATATGACAAGATTTTATTGACACTCTTGTATGCATTGGCCAAACTATGGAAGTTTTGAATGTGCAATACCTTTCAAGAGTAGGTTGACCTCCATGTACTTCAATATTTTCTTTGGAAATATCAGGTACAAGGGAGGCAGCAAAAGTGGGGTAGCAGTACTCTGACATGTGGCTTTGGCACTAGGCATGTCAAAGAGGAGAGATATGATGATATAGATGCTTCATTTAAGATTTCTACAACGCTGTCATTGTTGGGAATGATGGATCCATATTGGGAGTCCCAACTATTGGTGCAATATTCCAAGAACCTCTTCACATGTAAGGTTCTTTATGGGAAAGTGATAGATGGGGGGTATAGAGTGGTTGATGGAGTTATTTATTTCAATGATAAGATTTACTTGACTAAAGAATCCAAGCTCAAGGAGGGGATTCTACATGCAACATATGAGGCACTCTTTTCAGGGCATGAGGATTCCATTGAGTCCTATCTCACCATCATGGAGAGATTCTATTGGGAGGATCTCAAAGAAGATGTGCACCAACATATCAAGAGATATGTATCTTATTTGATGTATGAGGAGGAAATCAACCACCTTGCAAGGTTGTTTTAGTCACTTCCCCTTTTGATGAAGAGATGGGAAGGTTCATCCAAGGACCTCTTCACCAACTTGCCTACTATATATGGTAAATATTGTGTTTTGATGCTTATTGATCAACTAACAATGTATGTACATTATTTTACCATACAATTGCAACACATTGCTCCACAAGAGAGCAAGCCTCTTTGTGGATTTCATGGTCCTTTTGGGACTACATTCAGTGATGGGGATGACCATTTTATAGAGGATTTTGGGCAAGACATGTTTTTATTGGCTCATATTTAGTTAAAAACTAATGTCCTTCACTATTATCAATGTTTTGAGAAGCTTATGGCAGCAAGCAAGTGGTTGGATTGCCACTTATTATATGATGTTTTGAGACAGCTAGAGGCAGGACAATGTTGGTCTCAATTGAGGGGCTATTGTCACCATCTCGCATGTTATATGACACATATTCCGTCTTTATTTTGGAGCCCTTGTGGTGATGACATTATATTCACTATATGTGAGATGGATTGGGCAAGAGAGGTTCCTACAACCAAAGAGTGGGAACATGAGGTTCCAAGTATCTTTTGGCTTCATGAGGACTATATTTTTTCAGCCCAAGATCAACAACTCCAAGTTTATCATAAATGGAGATAGAGAATGCGTAAGTTGAACAATTTGATCTGTCATTTTCATCCATGCAACCCTACACATTGCAAAAGTAGGGGATTGGTGAGTTTTTATATGAGCTACCAAGGATGGGTCACTTTGTTTGGATGATAGCATGGAGATTGGAGTTTCTCATTGGGATTGAGGCACCCAACATTTACCATCTCTCATGCCTTGAGGAGGCCAAAGGACAACATATAACTCTTTCCATATATCTCGCATTTCTTCGTGATGAGAGCTATTTGGTTTTTCTACCAAAGGCTAATTTTTATTCTTGGGAGGAGACATATCCATTGGAGATTTTGCAGTATCCTTGCAGTTGGTTGAGGACAAACAACATTTGGGAGGGGAGGACTGTAATATTCCCAATTAGCCATGAGCCAAATGGAATATTAATTTTTTTTTTTGCTTTCTTGTTTGATGAATAAAAGGATATGGAGATCCATAAATCTCCTTAAATAAGAATAAAACCAATGCTAATGTGAAAGGAGGACATCTTGGCAGCTTAATTAAGCACCCTTGTGTGTGAAAAGGGGATGGAACACCTTGAATAGGTTAACTTTGACCAAATCAAAAACGATGTCATGGAGTAGTGGAATTCATTGTGGGACAATGTGGTTTTAGATGGGGACACCTTGCATGGAATTAGTGTCATAAATGAATGGGGATTAGGGTTAGGAAACTCATTTCTTATATAAGCAAGAGGATGGCAGCCATATGCTTCATTTTATGATATGTTTATGGTTTGATATATGGTCTATTTAGACATATAGCTTTCTTGGGCTGTTTAGCTAAGATTGCAGTGTTGTTTAGCATAGGGTGTTCTTAATCGGGAATCCCGCCTCTTTCCTTGAGAATCCTCTTGGAAGAGAATTTTACTTCACTTCCACATTCAGGCTTTAGGCCAAGCTTCCTCTTTCATCTGCAACACAGATCCTGTTGAGGGTTTTGTTTTGTTGCAGGTCACAGTAGTGGAGAATATATTTGGGTCATTTCAGTGCTTATTTTTAGTGGAGAAGGGTTCATTTCCATTGGGAGGATAGTAAGGAAGGACCTTGAGCTTATTTGTAGCATCTGGCATCAAGCCACATATTTATTTTCCCCTACAACTCAGTTTCTCTCTTGGACTGTATAATTTTGAGGGAGGAGTTGCAGGGTGGTTTCAGTACACCATTTGGGGAGGAGGTTTTCTAGAGAAGGGATCATCCTTTCACCTAGAGGATCTATTGGAGGAGGCTACATTACTTATTATATAAGATCAGACCCATCTTTCTAGTTTATTTGTTGCAGTGAATCTTCAACCCTAGGGCTTTGATTCCCATATTTTACATTGGTGTATTTATGAAAACCCTTTGGGGGTTCTTTTCTGAAGGTTGTATAGAGCCTAGATCTACACTTGTTGTATCTTTTGAGGCATCTAATAGCCATAGATCTTTGTATGTTAATTTTCTATAGTAGTTCACTTTATGACTGCGTTGTAGCAGTCTTCCGGCATTTTAATACATAGTAGCAACACCTCTATTGAAGGTTTTATATATTGGAGGCTTGTTATATCTTGATGTATCTTTTGTGGCCCATTATTTTAAACATATTTTCTGTTGTTATGATGAATGGAAGGTCTCCATATTGGCCTCTTGTTTTGATCTCATTTTTACCCTACTATTTCAACGATTTTTCACTATATTCCTACTTTTCCCATTTGAAAATATTACATACATCATTATTTATCATTGTAAAGTGGACCATTTTCCCTGGTACGAGAATCCATTATTATTTTATTCTTCTATAGGGTGGTAGGGTGGTGATAGGTTGGTGCATGAAGTCACCAATAGGTTCAAGCCTGTGAAAAATTCAGGGTGGTAGGGTGGTGCTACGGTGAGTTGTAGCTCATTGGGTTTTGGGGCATCCATTCAGTTGACTACTGAAGAGTCTCATGTGTTGGAGTTTCCATCTAGTGGGAGCTGGAGAAGAATTATTTTCTAGATTCTAGGAATTTGGAGCTTTATGTAATGTTACTTTTTCAGGAATATTGCCAAGCTGCTCAATATGGATGTTGTATAAGGAAAAATGGACAAATAAAATGCAAAAAAAAGCTTGGTTCCTGTTGCATATGCTGTGTGGGACTTAAACATGTATTTTCATCATAAACAAATCAACTTAGATATGCTAAACAGATCTCCCACAAACTGGTATTAGTGAGATATATCCTCTTAAGATATTAAAAATCAACAATCTGATCTAAACCAGAGATTGAATGAAGGGGAATTTACTGGATATGTCACCTTTACAAGAAAGGATGAGATCCAAAGGCTAACTAGTCCTTTTCAGACTCTATCTATAGACTCTTGTTGAGAGATAATATCCCAAAAGGGTTTACTCAACAAATCATGCCTGAAAAATGCATTCTTCAGGTATGATGGCTTTTTATACCATATAATATGTCTGAGAACGCTCAAAAACCAATATAAAGAATAGCAGCACTCTTTACTCAGCTTTAATCATCAGAAATATGAAGAAAAGCAACATTTTATGCACTAAAATAGGTGTATAAGAAAATCTGCGTAAAATGAAGGTTCAAGGTTCTGAAATATGTTAGATTAGGTAAAGAGGGATTAAAATGCCAAATTTAAGAAAAAAAAATGCGTTTTTCTAAGTTAAACAGTTCCTCCTTCCCGACTAGTCAAGAAAAACCCTGATTTCCCATGACCTAAATTATGCAGAAAAGTGTTGAAGCATGGGTAGCGTAATTTCTGAAGGGCTTGGCTGATTTTATGCAGAAATTTCAGTATGCAAGTTCAGAATAAGATTCATGTGGCTTATGCAAGGAAAAACATACATTTCTATGAAGGAAAACCTCCAAAATGAGTTGTTGCAATGCATAGAAAAAGGCTGCAGACTATGATAGTGTTATTTTCCTAAAGATTCAGATTATGCAAGTTAAAACTCAGATCTATGACAGATATATGGCTGAAACATCGGATCCATACCAGATCTAGAAACTACTCAGCCTTATCCACAAGATCCCCTTGGGGTTTCATCAAAATAATACATGTACAAGTGTAGATCTGACTTTGAAAGCTACAGGACTGCAGAATACTCAGAATTTCTGAAGATGAATTTTATTATAACATGAATCAAATATTAAATAGCATAAGAGAGTAGCTACTTTATAGATTTACAAAGTGAGAGGCAAGCCTTAATCACTAGATAGCAGATTTGCACAGAAACTGAATTTACATTAAACCCCAATGCAGAAAACGCAGTTCATGAGAGGGACTACACGGTAGCTCTATAGAAATGAAGCAAATGCTATAAAATATAGATATGAATACAAAATAAGAGATAGATCCTCTTTTTGGTGGTCACAAGACACCCTCCTTGAGAGAGAACTCCTCCAAAAACACTAGATCTCTGCAGATCTAGGATACCACTTGCTGCAACTCACGCAGCTGTAAAACCCTCAATAGTATCAGCACCGCTAATAGAGATGGAGCTTGGTCTTCAACCTGATAGTGGCTCATTTCAGTACATTCTCCTCCAAGAGCTACTCAAGGAAGGAGGGAGGATTCCTAAACAGGAAATCCTCTTTCCTTAGACTAAATAGCCAAGAGAGCTAGAGTTGCTCAAGCAACCTCTATTTCGAAAATCCTTCAACAAACTTTACATGAGCCCTCTCCTCCTTTTTATAACTTGAAGGTGTGAACTGTTAGCCACCAATAAAATTTGTCATATCAAATGGTGGCTAAAACATTTTTGGAGCCTTCAAGGAACAAGTTTTATTGCAAAAAATGTTATCTCTTGAAGACTCATGAAGACTTCTTTCCCTTTGTCCAAATCTTCACTGTTGTTTCCTTTTTCAAAATCAGAAATTCTGCTGATTTCATAAGAGAAAATACTGCTGCAAAATCCATTTTTCCCTTCCATCCACTTCAAAACTAACCTTCATTGTATTCCATTTTTCCCCATCATTTTCCTCTATTTTTCATCCATTCCCCTTTTTCCTTCATAAAATCCACCTTACAGAGTTTAAAACTCCTTTTTAAACTCTGCCAAAACTCCCAAATCCATTAAAAACTTGGAAAATTTTCATAAAAAATATGTTTTTGTATTATATACTTAAGCCCCTTTGGTCTAAGTCTTAAACCACTTCCCCACATGTGCTTGTGCCCTAGCACCAAGTGCTAAGCCCTTTCGTAGCTTATCGCATCGGAAAAATCAGAGTATGTAAGTCTGTTGGCCATGTTAAAACCTCCGATTGTGATTAGCCCTTATTACACAACCCCCAATCATATTATTTGTTTCATATAACCCTTGTGCCCGCAATCGAGCGCTAAAAGATTGTATATTTTCATCTCTGATTGATATTTTCTTCTGTAAAGTTCATAAACCCACTTTTTCCTAAGTTTGGTCTAAACGCACCCAAAAAATGTTTTTAATGTAAAATGGGTAGATTGAAAAGCCCCGCATCAAAAGTTCCAATGCGATAGATCCCCATTTGTATAAACCCCGCTCTCCGCTATACTCCATATAACTTACGTCCGGGACCAAGAGTTTAAGTCCTGAAGCATTAATCGCATCGGAGAAAATCAGAATGGTTAGATTGAAAGACCAAGCCCGAAGTTCCGATGCGATTGGCCCTTTCCATGTATAAGCCCAGGGCCTATCACATTCCATATAGACCAAAGGCCCTGCAGTCGGGCGCCAGACCATATCATATATATATCTCGCCCGATGCATAAAACCTTTGTATTTCATAAAATTTTGGGTTTTTTATAAGTATTAAAGGGTTTCTGCCGTTGCAAGTTTTGAAACAATATCTGTCGTTGATCTTGAGCCAATCAAATGGCCTGCGCATTATCACATCGCAATTCTTGTTGGGTGCATTTGTTTCTCCCCTCCGATTGGCGATTCCCCGATTAGTCGTCAGCCGTTGATCTCCTCTCTGCTTTCCTTTAATCTGACGGCCCTCATTCGCTCTGATCGCAAATCTTTCCTCCGCCTTTCGAACCCCTTCGATTCATTTCCCACCGTTGATTTGATCTGCAGATCGACAATCAGTGCTCAATCGCATCGGCACCATTCAAAGTTCCTCCCCCGCCGATATCCTCCCTCCAATTGCATCTGGGCCATCCACGTGTCCAGATCGGACAATCCATATCACATCTCCCGCCTTTGGTTAAAAACATATGCCCCACTTCATAATGTTTTTTTGGCCAATCGTAGCCGTTGATCTCTGCAGATCAACAGCCCAGATAAAAACTGCTCCCCCCGCTTCCATCCACGCATCTATCTCATATCGTGTTAACTTCCCCACTGTTAGATCTGAGGACCCAGATCTGACTTTCCACGTTCTATATCACGTAACTTTCAGCACGAAAAATAATTACCCAAGGGCCGCGTGATATAGGTGGCTTTGAAAGGCCGTGTGTCAGGCGGGAACGCATATCGCGTTCAAAAAGGAAAAACCGTCTCCCCACCTTTTTCTCACGCGAAAGCAGTGGTTTTACCTCCCAAAACCACCTTCCCCATTTTTATTGTGTTTTATTGCGTGCGACTCCCACCGTTGATCTCTGCAGATCAACGGCCCAAATTTAATCTGGCCTTACACTATCACCCTCCACCCCTTCCAAAGGGTTTTTAACAGGAAAATCTATGTCGTTGATCTCGTGGGCCGATCTTATCCGATGACCCACGATCGTCCCGAACCTCCATCTCTATTTTTTACCATATTTCCTCCGAAACAAAGGTTTTTACCCCATTTCTTCGCATTTCTTCTATTTTCCAAACAATGTGACTCCTTCACATTGTTAAGTCACAACCAATCCTGACCGTTGATCTCTGCACAATCAACGGCTCTGACTTAATTGACACCATTGTTCTTTCCGAATGATCTCCACATCAGATCTCCACCATTGGATGGTGCCATCCAACGGCCACACTCATCCCCTCAACCTCCTAAGTAGTTTTACCATCTGAACACAGGATTTATTTATGTTTATTATTTTATGCAGGCTTCTATGGTTTTTTCCATTATATTAAAGGAAAACCAAAGGCTAGAGATGACGATCCCTCAGGCCTTTGTGCATACAGAAAGATCATTCCATGGGGTTCAAACTCCACGTCTCGTCAATGCTTCATGGGCATTGATGCCATACGGACCCTTTGCAGAACCTGCACATCAACAAGACACAGTGAATTAAATTCAGCAAAGGAGTATCAGTGTTGAAGATTTAAACATAGCAGAATAGAGGATTGAAGATTTGTTTTCACAGTTTTGAGGATTACGACTAATATTAATTATCAAAAGCCTAACCCTCCAAATTAAAACACAATTAAAGAAAATCAAACATTCATCAGACAGAAAGGCCTCCACCGCCACAACAGAGGCCAATTGATTCCTCTCAGCTACCACAAAGCCACTTGTTGCCTCAAAGCATTCAAATAGAGGCCGAAGTTATTGATCAGAAAGAAGATATTTTCCTCACAACAGCCAAATAGTTAATTTTTCCAAACAAACTTAATGCAAAATATCAGCAAAGTTATTATATCATGAAATAGAGCCTTAAAAGTCAACAAAAGCTCCCACCGAGCTTAATTATTAAATGTAAACAATTAATACAGACAAAATATTTGTACTCTTCTCCATTAAGCCCCTCAAAGGCCGAGAAGCATTAATCTGTATTAATTGAACCCACGATATCTTTTACCAAATCCCACCTCCTCATTCCTTCTATAAATAATTCTGTAGAAGATGAGAAAATGTTGGTTGCAAAACTTTGAAATATACTTGTGCTCGAAACTTCTGATTGTAAATAGTGTTCAAAGGCTCTTAAAGCTCTGCTTGTGATAGAATAGTTAGGCTGAGAAGTGAAGATGATTGCTAACCTGAAACACTGGACTTAAAGCTGTAACTGGTTTGAAGCATCAATACAAGTTGATTTATGGGATCCTGGTCTATGTCGACAGTGATGTTTTTCTTATTGTAAATCGGTATTTTATTTTTGTTTTCACTTTGTCCATTTTCTCTTATAAAGAACAGCAAGCATAGAATTAGGATTTACTGTATATCAGTACCCTTCTCTGACTGATAAGATTTATCTATATTTTTTCTTCCAAATTGTGTTGTTTAGGAATGATTTAATTTAGTTTAAGTAGTTAGTAATGCTGGCGTTCCCTCGTCCTACTGTCTTAGCTAAATATTGTTCTTAAAAGTGATTTTCAGTTTATGTTAAGTAGAGATGAACTAAGGAAGATATGGTGAGCCCTGGTCCTAGTTTTATCCCCAAATACTATCTGAAAATTTCCCTTGGAATGTGTTGAAAGTTGGCTAGTTTCAAAGTACTTACCAGATATTATACCATTCTTTGTTATCTTATGTGTTTGTCTTGAAAGTTTACCAAGTATAGTAGAGCTAGGAGAGGTTTGTGGTGAGCCCTGCCCGCTAGTTTCTGCTCCAACAGTTGCTTTTAAAGTTTCCCTTTGTTTTTATATGTTTTCTATTGAAAGTGTATCAAATTCTGGCTAGTTTCAAAGTACTTACCAGATCCTAGGTTACTTTTATGTTTTTCTTAAGTGTATGTCAAAAGCTGGCTAGTTTCAAAGTACTTACCAGATCTTGGGCTGCTCTTTGTTCTTCATTTTTTTAATTCTCCTTTCTTGTTGTATAATTTCATTCCATAAATCAACTTTAAAGAGATCCTTAGACATAGATGACTTTCCCCATGGACCACTCTTGATCCTGGTTGTTTCAATTAAACCCTATTATGACTCCATAGCACAATGGACTAAAACCAACATTACATCCATCTTTTTGGCCAAAGCTTGTTCTATTGCTTGCAACTTCTCACCTTTGAAACTATTTCCATTTAGGACTTTCCACTCAAATAATAATCATGCTCAACCATCCAAAAAAAACAAAAACCCTCGGACTTCATAACTAGCCTAATATCATTACCCAAAACCTTTAAAGATAAATCCATCTTTGCACTTATTGGAGAGATCCCTCTTCGGATTCAGGAGGGCTAGATCCTAGAATCCCAAAGTGGTTGAAACACTATTCTCCTTACTATCGGACTTTACCAATCTTGCTAATTACAAGGAGCTAACATGCACAAACCCTAAACCACCTCAAATTAATTGCCCCTTTTCACACTGATGTCCTCCTTCTAGAACTGCGCAGTCTGTCTAGGAGGTTCAATGAATTTGGACAGAACTGAGATTTGGTCTTGTTGACCCAATCAAATGTCTCAATCCTATTTCACACACAAGTGGATTTTATTACAAAGGCCCATATTTATCCCTTTTCACATTGGGCATGTATTTAATCTTTGATTTAAGGAGTTTTTCATGTCCTCCTTTACATTTTATTCAACAATTGACAAAATTAAAATGAAAGTGAATATTCCTATTAGCTTGGGCTAATTATGAATATTACATTCCTCCCCTTTTAAAATTTTGCTTGTCCTCAAGCAACTGCAAGGAAGAACTAGACTTCTCCTTCCCCTTCTGTGGCCTCATCAATGGATCCCACCATGGCTGAAAATGGTAAGCAATAAATCTTCCCTCCAATGACCTTCTCCAAATGCAAGATAGCAAGTGTACATCATGAGAAATGGGAGGTAAAAGTGGTGATCTTCTTATTGCTCCATGGCCTCATCAGGTAGGAGTGATGAAGAGCATGGGGAAAACTTTTCCTAATGAGTGTCTCCCACACCCATGCTATCATCCAAATAAAAGGAGCCATTCTTGATAGCTCATAGAAATAGTTATTAATCCCCATGATGTGCATTGAGTAGAGGCTACAAGGCTGGAAATGAGGGATGAATATACCCAACTCACACTGTCCCTCTTCCCACTGTTGATGGATGTGGAGCTGTGGATCTTGGGTTGAAAAAATGTGGTCACCATGAAGCCAAAAGGAATTTGAAACTTCATGATCTCCTTCATTGATTCCAGTGAGCCTCCTTGCCCACCCTCTTAGGCATATAGTGAACAATTTACCTTCACCATATGTGCTCCAAAATACATGTGGACTAAGTGCCATATGATGTGATGGATGGTGACAATAGTCCCTCCCTTGAGACCAGCGTTGTCCATCATCTTGCTACCTCAAGTCATGATACCATAAGTGGCCAAACCACCACTTGCTTGCTGAAATAAGCTTCTTCAAAGCTTTGAAATGATAGAGGAAAATAAGTGTTGGCTTAATGGAGATCAAGAAAAATATGTTTTGCTCTAATTCCTCCCATGTGAGAGGCTCCCATTCATGATACAAGCTCAATGCATGATCCTTTGTAGAAGATGATACAATGTACCATGCAGCAGCCACAAAAATTTCCCTCCTCTTCTTGAAATTCAATTGAATATGGGAGAGTGCATTCCCAAAGGATACATTCATCCGATGTATCATTCCTCCTCTCCCACATATGCTTCTCATAAAAATAGAAATATCAGCAACATAGGGAGCAAGAATAGAATTCATGTTGGTTTCCATATGCAACAAATGTGAAGGGCAATGATCCCTCATATGCGACCAACGCAGTTTGGACCTCAACTGCAATAGAGAATGCTGAAAAATGTGGTCTTCCAACAACTTGCATGCTGCCACAATCTCTTAATAAGCTTGGAGGAAGGGTATGATGGATGAGGCAATGTAAGAATGTCCTCCAAAAAATAATTCCTCCCCAAGTCCTCCTAGGGAGTAGTTATCAACATTGGTCATGGTATCAAGTAGACCATGCAACCTCAAAATAAGAATGCTCCTCCTTGGAGCAACATTCTGCACATATGTGGTTAAGGGATGCATGTATACTTGAGATAAATCAAGATAATCAACACCCTTACCACAAGTTTTGCTCATGCAATGAAAGCAACTCATAGATGAGCCTCCTTCCATTCTCAAAGAGAAGAGAGAAGATTGTAATAACTCTTCCCAAGAGTTATGTGCATGCATAGCTCCCATGCCAAATGTAGATGTGGGAAGGTTGCTATCCTTCCCTTGCTTTTCCTGACACAACATAGAAACTGAAATGAGAGTGGGTGTGGATGATGTTGAGAGACTGCTTCTCTCCTCCTTGAGCCTACCCAAGACTCTCAGCGCTGCATCAAGACCTCCCAAGGTCTCCACTTCTCTGAAATCAATGGGAAATGCCTCACCATGTGAAGCATTCACCTCTTCTAGCTGATCAAGTGGCCTTCTTGGTGCAATGTCTCCAGGAAATGAGACATCATCTAGTGGTGACTGAATACATGAATGAAGAAAACCCTCCATGCTTCCACTATGCAATCCAATCACCTCTTTAGGTGCATCAACCTTCCGCAATAGATAGGAATGAGATTGGCCCTCTTCCCCATCTTCTCTTGGTATCCTCATGCTTTTGCACCTTCTCCATCTCAAGGGATTGTGAAATGCAGCCCCTTTGATATCTCCAAGGGAAGATCTTATTCCTCCCTTACTGCTCTTGCATAGTGCAGTGAAACTATGTTATTCTAGATCAGCAACACATAGAAATGTAGATCTCTCCATGCAATGGGCTGAAATGGAAACAGATGAATTCTTTACCATACCTTGGTGAAATGTAGAAGCAAGAACTTCTTCTGCAACTGTGTAGTCTTCCTCCATTGAACATGAAGGATGATCCTCCAAGGTTGTGCCAGCGCTGGTACAAGTCTCTACCCCCTCAACCTCATTGAGATTTTCTTGAATATCCTTCAAGGTCTGGAAAAAGAGTGGGGGAATCTCTTTTTCTATCATTCCTTCTTCTTCTCCTCTTTCTCTCAGCGAGAAAGTGGGGATGTGACAAAATTGTAAATCAGATTGTGTGGCTGAATTCTCACACACATCATAAGAAGTACTGGGTACTCCTTCATCTTCCTAAAATTCTCTAGGAATTTCACTATAGCTTCTTCTGCTTTGAAACCCTCTTGGAGTTTCACTACACCCTTCTTCTTCCATTGGTTGAACCTCCTTGGAGAGGCCATTTTCTGATCTGAAAATGGATGAAAGTAGTCTCATCCTCTCCATCATTTTTCTCTTTCTTTCTTGGGCTTTGAGAGCCACAGAATGAGCCAAGAAAGGAGCTCTGATACCATTGTAATGTTCCTTTTTCAGGAATATTGCCAAGCTGCTCAATATGGACACTGTATAAGGAAAAATGGAAAAATAAAATGGAGAAAAAATCTTGGTTCCTATTGAATATGCTATGTTGGACTTAAATATGGATTTTCATTAGAAACAAATCAACTTAGATATGCTAAACAGATCTCCCACAAACTGGTATCAGTGAGATATTTCCTCTTAAGATATTAACAATCAAAAATCTGATCTAAACCAGAGATTGACTGCAGGGTAATTTACTGGATATGTCACCTTTACAAGAAAGGATGAGATCCAGAGGATATTTGGACCTTTTCAGACTCTGTCTATAGACTCTTGTCGAGAGGTAATATCCCAAAAGGGTTTACTAAGAAAATCATGACTGAAAAATGCATTCTTCAGGTATGATGGATTCATATATCATAGAATATGTCTGAGAACACTTAGAAACCAATAGAAATAACATCTTCACTCTTTACTCAGCTTTAAACATCAGAAGGATGGGGAAAAGCAACATTTTATGCACTAAAATAGGTGTATAAGAAAATATGAATAAAATTAAGGGTCAAGGTTTTGGAATATGTTAGATTAGGTAAATAGGGATTCACATGCAAAATTTCAGAAAAAAAAAAAAAAAAAAAGTGTTTTTCTAAGTTAAACAGTTCCTCCTTCCCGACTAGTCAAGAAAAACCCTGATTTCCCATGACCTAAATTATGCAGAAAAGTGATGAAGGATGGGTAGCATAATTTCTGAAGGAATTGCATGATTTTATGTAGAAATTTCAATATGAAGGTTTATAATAAGATTCATGTGGCTTATGCAAGGAAAAACAGACACTTCTATGAAGGAAAACTGAAAATGAGTTTAACATAATGCATGAAAAAAAATTTCTTGGAACATAGTATTTTCCTGAGGTCCAGAATCTTACATAGAGATTCAACGTAAGATCTCGCAAGCAGATATTTGGCTGAAACATCAGATCCATACCAGATCTGGAAACTATAAATGTCTCACAAAGATCCAACTTGGATTTCATCAAAATAAAACATGTGCAGAGTGTAAAATCCCGACATAGCTACAAAAATGTGAGAATGCTAAAATTTACAGTGAATTTTATTAGAAAATGAATCAGATATGAAATAGCATAAAACAATAGCTACTTTATAGATTTACAAAGTGAGAGGCAAGCCTTAATCACTAGATAACATATTTGCACAGAAACCGAATTTACATTAAACCCCAATGCAAAAAACACAGTTCATGAGAGGGACTACGCAGTAGCTCTATAGAAATGAATAAAATACTATAAAATACAGATCTTAATACAAAATAAGAGATATTTCCTCTTCTGTGTTGTCACAAGATACCTTCCTTGAGAGAGAACTCCTCCAAAAACACTAAATCTCTGCAGATCTAGGATACCACTTGCTGCAACTCAAGCAGCTACAAAACCCTCAACAGGATCAACGTTGCTAATAGAGATGGAGCTTGGTCTTCAACCTAATAGTGGCTCATTTAAGTACATTCTCCACCAAGAGCTACTCAAGGAAGGAGGGAGGATTCCTAAACAGGAAATCCTCTTCCCTTAAGCTAAGCAGCCAAGAGAGCTAGAGTTGCTCAAGCAACCTTTATTTCGAAAATCCTTCAACAACCTTTACATGAGCCCTCTACTCCTTTTTATAACTTGAAGGTGTGCACAAAACCTAAACCACCTCAAATTAATTGCCCCTTTTCACACTGATGTCCTCCTTCTAGAACTATGCAGTTTGTCTAGGAGGTTCAATGAATCTGGACAGAATTGAGATTTGGTCCTATTGACCCAATCAAATGTCTCAATCCTGTTTCACACACAAGTGGATTTTATTACAAAGGCCCAGATTTATCCCTTTTCACATTGGGCATGTATTTATTCTTTGATTTAAGGAGTTTTTCATGTCCTCCTTTACATTTTATTCAAAAATTGACAAAATTAAAATGAAAGTGAATATTCCTATTAGCTTGGGCTAATTAGGAATATTACACTTTATTTTCAATTCAATTTTTATATTAAATAATTATTAGAAAATCATTTAGGTGGTTTTTTTCCCGGAGAGGGTTTCCACCTTAAAAACTGTGTGCAGTTGTGTTCCTTTTTTTTACTGCTACCATTGTACAAACACTGATAATAATTGAAGATTAACTAATGCTTTGAAAGATTACTAATAATACTAACTGAAAGGAATACTGATTCACCCCCCCTCTTAGTATTTCCAATAGAACAATGATTCCTCTATTGGCTCTATGTCACTGAGAGGGTCCTAGGTACCCTATTCCTACTTTCGCTCTATCTCTTCTACGTCTTTTCCTTTGTCCTTTCCACTTTGACCCACATGTTGCGAGGTGTCCTCCTTGACTTCACTATCTTCTATGGCAGGAGTCATCCACTTTGCTGACCCATGTTGTACTATCCGATAAGGTCATCTCCAGTGACCAAATATGGCAGAGGATGACATGTCTCCATCAAATCCTTTCGAGCCTTCATATATATCCTATCAAAGTCTGCTATATTGAGATACTAATCAAACAAGCTTGGTGACAGCTTGGGATGCTTTTTCACTACCATGTGCAAGTATACTTACAATATTACAAAGAAACTCTTTTTCTCATGTGCGCACGATGGCTCCTTGGTATGCCAGAGTGAGGCATATCACGCAAATTTGCATACATCTGCTTCAACTGGGGGAAAATGTGAGTCCTCCAGCTCCTTCCATGCTAACAATGCAATGATCAAGATCAACCATGCATAATTAAATGTCTTACCCTCTTCTTGTACCTCGCAGCATTCCTCCAAAAACTCTTTGCATAAATATCTAGCCTAGTTGAAGTAAATTGTGATGTTGCACTACACGGCTAAGGAAACCATGGCCGTGGGGACTTCGTCTTATTTACACTTTCTCATTATATTTTTGGCTAAGATGTGTGCGACGAAGCACACCGCTTTGTCGTTGATGGAATAAATATCATAGCCTCGCCACTTCTTCATTATCTCAAACTTGTCCTTCTTAGTTTGTGCTATTGCCTTGTCTTGGGTTTTTTCGATGAACTCTTTGGTAGGGTCTCTTCCTTGGTACAGTAGCCCGGTAATACTCTGTATCAACATTTCATCAATCAGGATCATCTTCCCCAGCCATATGCATTCGTCCTTCACTAGTACCATTAATAGTCGAACATAGGTTTTGCTAGATGTGCTTCTACCAAATTTTGGCACAGTTAACATGTTCTGTTAGCCATCAGTAAATTTTGTCACAAAAAATGATGGCTAAAACAGGTCTCGAGCCTTCAAGAGATTATTTTCACGGAAAATTTCTCTTTCTTGAAGCCTTTTGGTGCTTTCTAACTTAAGAGTAATCTTCACTATTGTCCCTTCAAAAAATACTCAAGAAACCCTAATGTATAAAGGAGACTATTTTTCAGCCATTTTCTTTGTCTTTTCATCTTCATAATTTCTTCCATCATCCCCCCATATCATTCATTTTTCCATTTTATTCTATCCTTCATTTTCCTCTAAAAAACCTTAAAAAACCAATTTTAAACTTATAAAAAATCCTTTTTTATGGTTTAAATCGGCCTTGTTTTCCTATCGGAACCCCTGGAAAAGGTAAAAAAACTCACTTTTTGAGCCTGTTTCCGACCTTTTTTACATATAGGTTTTAAGCCCCCTTGGCTTAAACCCCTTGTCCTTTTTTTTCCATAAAACCGAGGCCTGAAACCTTGCACTAAAGCCTTAAGCCCTTAAGCAATCGCATATTAGCGTTTTTAAAATTCTTCATGCCTTGCCTATCTTTTCTGCCGATTTGTGATATGCCGATGCATTCATCGCAACGGCATTATCCATCGCATCGGCATTCTCCATCGCATTGCTAAATCTTCATCACATCGGCACATCGAAAATTCCCATTCCCTTGTTCCCAGACCCTTTCTCCATCGATATGTCAATCTCCCGATGAAAATCTCCACCGTCGATCTTCCTTAAGATCTGAAGGCCATCGCTCCATCGCTCCATCACCCATCGGCACTTGTTCTTCTGCATTCCTTTCCTCCACCAATTCGAAGTTCCGAGCACATATCCGCCTTCGATCTCAATCTCGATCCGATGGTCCTTTGCCCATCTCTCTTGTCTCTCCCATCGGCCATCGGCCATTGCAACATTCCAATCCCTCCTTCCTAGACTCTTACCTCTGCCGATCGCCAATCCATCGAGGAAATCACCACTGTCTAATCTTGATCCTGGTCCAACGACTCAGGATCACTATGGAGGCATCCGGCCTCAAGATTTGTCTGTACCTCTATTACCCCTGCAATACACTTTTTTCTTTTAATTTTCCCTATATTCTAGCTGGTCCCACTCGACCGCGCGGGGCCTTCTCATTATCTTTTCCTGTGATCTCCACCGTTGATCTGTTTCCCCTCCCCAAATCTAACGGCCCAGATGAATTTTCACGTATGTTCCTCCATAACATTCTAAAGCCCATTTTCAATGTCAAAAAGGCAGTTTTTTCCCCCAAAGCACGCTTTAGCCTAGCCCCACCATCTCCTCCCGTCATGATATTTTCATGCCCTCGCGTTCATCCTCAGCCATAGATCTACACCCCTTAGATCCAATGGCCCATATTCCATTTCATGTTCATTTTACTCCCCCTCCCCCTCCGTGCACTTTGAACGCGAAATAGGTGGTTTTTGAGGGACACGCATCGACCTCTAAACTATATCACGTTCCCACTGCTCATTACCACTGACCACCTAATCCCTATGCGAAAACCACTTCCGGTTTTGCAAAACCGCTTTTCAAACTTCTATGCCCGTGTAAATTTTAGACCCCCGCCTACATTTCACCTCCTCTGCATTCCTCCTCTGCCTTCGTCGAGCCCTCCAAAGTAGTTTTATCCACATAACGCAGGATTTTATAATAATTTGGGTTTTGTTGTAGGTTTCATGGAGGTTTCGTGGGAAGGATTTATACCACGAAACCGCCATGAAACCTGCAACAAAACCCAAATTATTATAAAATCCTACGTTATGTTGATAAAACTGCTTCGGAGGGCTTGACGAAGGCAGAGGAGTAGTGCAGAGGAGGTGAAATGCAGGTGGGGGTCTAAAATTTACATGGGCGCAGAACTTTGAAAAGTGGTTTTGCAAAACCAAAAGTGGTTTTTTCATAGGGATTAGGTGGTAAGTAGTAATGAGCAAGGGGAATGCAATATAGTTTAGAAGTTGACGCGTGTCCCTCAAAAACCACCTATTTCACATTCAAAGTGCATGGAGGGGGAGGGGGAGTAAAATGAACATGAAATGGAATCTAGGTTGTTGGATCTAGGGGGTGTAGATCTATGGCTAAGGATGAACGCGGGGGATGAGAATAGCACGGCAGGAGGAGATGGTGGGGTCGGGATAAAGCGTGCTCTGGGGGAAAAACTGCCTTTTTGACGTTGAAAAAGGGCTTTAGAATGTTATGGAGGAATGGATGTGAAAATGCATCTGGGACATTAGATTTGGGGAGGGGAAATAGATCAATGGTTGAGATCACATGAAAACATAATGAGAAGGCCCCGTGTGGTCGAGTGGGATTAGCCGAAATGTAGGGAAAATTGAAAGAAAAAAGTGTATTGTGGGGGTACTAGAGGTACGGAAAAATCTTTAGGCTGGGTGCCTCCGCAGTGATCCTAAGCCGTTGTATTGGGATAAAGATTGGATGGTGGATATTTCCTCGGTGGATCGGCGATCGGTAGAGGTAAGAGTCCGGGAAGGAGGGATTGGAATGTTGTGATGGCTGATGGCTGATGAGAGAGACAAGAGCGATGTGCGGGGAACTGTCGGATCGGGATTGAGATCGAAGGAAGAGATGTGGTTGGAACTTCGCATCGGCGGAGGAAAGGAATGCGGAAGAACAAGTGCCAATGAGCGATGGAGGGATGGCCGTCAGATCTTGAGGAAGATCGACAGTGGAGATTTTCATCGAGAGATCGGCATATCGATGGAGAAAGGGTCTGGGAAAAAGGGAACGATAATTTCCAATTCGCCGATCCAATGAAGAGTTAGTGATGTGATGGATAATGCTGATGCGATGAACGCATCGGCATATCGCAAATCGGCAGAACAAATAGGCAAGGCATGAAGAATTTTAAAAATGCCGATATGCGATTGCCATAAGGGATTAAGGCTTTACAGCGAGGTTTCAGGCCTCAGTTTTATGGAAAAAAAAGGAGAAGGGGTTTAAGCCAAGGGGACTTAAAACTTATATGTAAAAAAGTTTGGAAACAGGCTCAAAAAGTGAGTTTTTTGACCTTTTTCGGGGTTTCCGATCGGAAAACAAGGACGATTTAAACCATAAAAAAAGGATTTTTTATAAGTTTAAAAGGGGGTTTTTAAGGTTTTTTAGAGGAAAATGAAGGATATAATAAAATGGAAAAATGAGTGATATGGGGGGATTATGGAGGAAATTATGAAGGTGAAAAGACGGAGAAAATGGCTGAAAAATAGTCTCCTTTATACAGTAGGGTTTCTTGAGGATTTTTTGAAGGGACAACAATGAAGATTACTCTTAAGTTAGAAAGCACCAAAAGGCTTCAATAAAGAGAAATTTTCTGTGAAAATAATCTCTTGAAGGCTCGATACCTGTTTCAGCCATCATTTGCTATGATACTATTTACTGATGGCTAACAGAGGCTCCACTTGGGGATGGCAGCTCCTTAGGGGTGTCAAGAACTTCATATTTTTATCTTTGGGATGCACAGACTTGTGCCTTTATCCATGAAATCCTCTTCTTCATTGATCATGTTGCTTTGAAAAATATGATTAGTCTCTGATGCTTAGCAAACAAATTGCCTCCCAAACAACTACCTACACAGCCTACTCCCTAACATTTTTTCTTCAGAAGGTGCATTTGGACTTGCAGACCTTAAACATCAACATTTTATTCTTTTGAAAGCAGGAATAAATAATCTAAATCTACCCTTATTTCTTCCATGAGTTCAGATTAGACTGTTGAACTCATAAATTCTCTACCTAAGCTACTATCTTCTAGGATTAAACTGTCTGGCAGATTTTATTCTCTATTTTCTAAAACAGAAATTTAAACATAGTCAAATCAGGATTAGGCTATCTGATTTTCCATGAGGTCTATGGCTATATGTACAATTTTCACATAGAACTTATTTGCAAAAATTTAAAACAAAACTATGAAGGCTTGAAATCTGAAAATTTAAACATCCTTCATCCTTTTGCAGCTCTGGTTTTGACCTTTTTGAGTTGTCCTTTTCTTCCTTTGGTTCAAATTTTTGAGAAGATTAGAACCAATTCTTTCTTTTCTTTGGCTCAGATTTTGGTATGATTAGAGCCATTCTTTCTATCCTAATCTAATCTACTGATAAACCAATATTGAACATTTTGGCAAATCTTTCTCACTAACCTATCAATATAAAATCGAAATCTATTTTATTCATGATTAGGCTGTATGACTAAAATAACAGTTTTTTCTTAAGTAGTGGCATTCAAGCTTGCACACTTTCAGATTTCTTCTCTTTTTTGGTATGGGGTTGTACCTTTCTTGTTTTATTTCTGCCCTCTTTTCTTTTTTCAATTGTTTTTGTATTTTCTCTTTTTCGAATTCAAAAACAGTAAACAAACTAAATGCTAACAGGCTGAGCTTTATTGCTTTCCTATCTACCCTATTCTAATTCTGAAATATTTACAAGTTTAGCTGAAAAAATCTCTTTTTCAGTACATCCAGTCAATCAGATGGTTCCATGACTGGTCTTTGCTCATCTCTTTGAGCATGCTGGATAAACAAAAGGACCACTTCCATCTCACTTGTTTCTTGGTAGCAGTGTTTAAAAATTTTCTTGCCTTTGGTAATACACTACTCTTAACAATATTCATACCCTCTTCAAATGTCTTCAAAAAATTAGCATAGGGATCCTGAAATAATATCTGGTTGTGAGCATTTGAAAGATAATTTTCAACCAGGATTACTTTTTCCTCCACTAGATCAGGATTAAGATTCTTTTGAGAAAGAACTTCTTCCTCATCTTCATTATCATCTAAACTGGATGACTCATCATATTTGACAACGCTGTCCTCTTTTATTCCTGGTATGTTCTGATTTGATGGAATGAACTCAGTGAAGAGGTCATTACATTCTTGAGCAAGGGTCTCTTTGATTACCTCAACCTTTTCAGGAGAAGGTTCCTCATATTCATCATGCTCAAGAAATTCTTCATTGTTTTCATCCTCAACCTTTGAGCTGAAAGGCTGCTAATTCCCTATCACACAGAAACTGTTACTGATGAGTTGTAATGAAGCAGAGCAAAGATTTAGAGATTCTTCACCCTCTTCTGCATTCTTGGAGCTTTCTTCATCAATATCATAAATAGTCTGCTTTGGCTCATTACTTTCTTGGAATTGGTGGAACTGATCTTCCTCCCACAAATCTACTAATGATGGTCCTGCAAGATAAACTTTTTTTTGGAGAACATCATCATCAGAAAGATCAAAATTAGGAAAATCATCAATGTAAGTAATGTCACCAATCAAACATACTGGATTATCAGCAGGTCCTTCTTTATTCTGATCTACAAGGGAAATTTCTAGATTTTTACAACAGAGTTCATCACGTGAATGGGAAAGAGTGTTTTCTTTGCAAAAAATTTCAGAGACTAGCTGTTTGTTTAATATCTGATCTATTTCTTCTTCTGTCAAAGGAGGGGATATTTCTGTTTTTCTTTGAGTAGAAGTACAACAGTTCTCTATCTCTTGTGAAGACTGAATTTGAGGCTGTATGTCTTCTTGAGCCTCAGTTAAAAGGGATGATGAATACTTTTTTGTGCTTGTAGGGATATCTTGAGGGATTCCTCCTGTTTCTTGATTGATTTCTTCCTCAATTGATTCATCTAGGTTTTTATGATATTTTTCTTGGATATGAAATTCATGAATGGCTGCTACGATATCCTCAGGCTACCAATTTCCTAAATCTTCATAAATGCCTGTAAGGTATTCTATGAGGCCCTCAGATTGATTACAACAACTTCCCTCTAAAAATAGATATGGGGATTTTTCCTTGTAATGATCATAAAATACTATGTGGAGGTCTCTTAGAGAAAAAAAACTACCAATTCTTAACCATTCATACCATTCCCTTGCTTTTTCTTCTAATGTCAACATGAACATTTTCATAAGGCAGTCTTCATGCCATTCCATCTTTAACCTCCATACATGTATGTGAAATTTGATGAGATGTAACAAAGGGTCATCAAACTTTTCACCTTGAAAAATAGGCATTTTTTCATCCCAATTCACCTGGGACATATTATATGGGAACCCAGGGATACGATCTCTACTCACTGGGGTGTGTCTTTGTTGTATTCTCAGAATCATATTTGTAAATCAGAAAAGAGGTCACTGTGTCTATTCAACCAGTTCAGAGTCTTCTACCAGTGGAGTCATTTGGTCTTTTGGGAGTTGTGGATTTTCTAGGTGGATGATTAAAATTTTGTTTTCCACCAATAGTATGATTGGGTTTGCTCAATGCATTCCCAAAGGAGTCTATAAAGGCTGGAGAGGTAATAGGCCTACTAGAGGCCAATGGAGTCACCAGGTAGAAATTTTTAGCTCTTTTGGAGGTAAAATGTTTTATGGTCCACCACCATTGATTGATTTACATACCAATCTAAAATGTTTTGGGTCTTCCGAGGTATTAAGGATTTATAAGATGTAATTTACTCAGAATTCCCCAGTATGGTTGCCAGTATGTTAGGACTCCATATTTTTCAAGATTGGCAAGTACAAACGCTGCAGAGCCTACATAAAAACCACTTTGGAATCTGAGGACCTAGCCATCCTAGATTCAGAGAGGGATCTCTCTATGTATGTGTTTAAAGATATGATCTTTAAGACTTGAAGTATAATTTTAGGCTAGTTATGAAGAACAAGGTTGTTTGTTTTTGTTTGGTTGGGTAGGATAACATGAATAAGAAGGAAGTCTATATGAAGGGTGAAGGTGTAAGTAAATAAAAGAATGGTTCAGCTGATAAGATAGGCAGGGAGCAACATCAATCCATTGGGCCATGGAGTCATAAGAAGATTTAATTGCACAGCAAGGTTCAAGAGTGGTCCATGGGGCAAGTCATCTATGTCAAAGGATCTCTTTAAGTTTATTTTATGTAATGAAATAGTAAGAAATGAAGTGAAGGAAATAAAACAAATGAGGGAACAAAGGACAACCTAAGATCAGGTAAGTACTTTGAAACTAGCCCGCTTTTGGCATGCACTTAAGGGAAAAACACAAAAGTAATATAAGATCAGGTAAGTACTTTGAAACTAGCCTACTTTTGATGTACTTTTAAGAGAAAACATTTAAAAACATAGAATAGCTTAAGATCAAGTAAATAATTTTAACTTAGTCTGCTTTCATCATATTCAAAGGGGAAACATTCATGATAAACATAAAAGGCAGTCTAAGATCAGGTAAGTACTTTGAAACTAGCCTGCTTTCAACATACTCTTAAGGGAACTTTTCAAAGCAACTGTTGGAGAAAGGAACTAGAGGACAGGGCTAACCATAGAATTCTCTAGCTCAATCTTTAATTAGTAGACTTTTCAAGAACATTCAAAGACAATATCTCAAGTTGTACTCAGGAAACATGGGCTTACCAACACTTCACTGGTTATAATCTATTGAATTACCTTCAAAACACATTTAGAAGAAAATATAAAGGATAAATATTTATCAGTGAGATTTAGGGTACTTCAGAAGTAAATCCTAATATATGTTTGTTGTTCTTTATCAGAGAAAAGTGGACAAAATGAAAACATAAATAAAAATGACAATTACAGTGAGAAACACATCACCATTGACATAGACCAGGATCCCATAAATCAGTTATTTGTATTTTATGTTCAAACTAGTTACAATCTTCAAGTCCAAAGGGCCTCTACAACTTCAAACTTCTCATCTCAGCTTATGTGTCTTCAATTACAAACAGAGCTACAGCAGCTTCAAAAGCTATTTACATGCAACAGATATCCAGAGACCAACCAACAATAATACTATCTTCTAGAGAAGTATTTATAGACGAATGAGGAGGTGGAGTGAAAGGAAGAGTTATTTGTTCAATTAATACAGAGTAAGTGCTTCTTGACATTTGAAGGTCCAAATGGAGAAGTTATATGATGTTTTTAACTCTGTTAATTGAATTTTGCATTAAGTTTCATCAAATTTAGTCACTTTTGTTGACTTTGAGGCTTTTTTGGTAGCTGGAAATTAATTCTAAGCTGTCTTTTGGAAAATATCTCTGACTGTGCATTAACTGTGTATTCTTTTGAGGCAAATTAGCTGGTAGGTGGCATTTTGAGGATTAAAGGCCTAACTAGTGTAGCATTTGAGGTGATATTTTGTGTGATCTATTTGTCTTTGTTGCTTTAAACATTGATTTGTCTTTAATTTGTGCTTTAAGGCCTTTGTAATCATCTTCAGGCTTTAAACCTTTTTTGCTGACTGTTTGTCCTTTAAACATTTTTCTGCTTTATTCACTATGTCTTTAATTCCTAATACTCTTTACTGATCTTCATTAACATCATTTGTTCAATAATAGGCGCTTTCTTTGTGTGCTAGAGAGCTTTTGCTGAGCAAACCAATGCTCATGAAACACTGGAAGAAACAGGAAAATTGACCCTTTTTATCCCTTTTTTTCTTTCAATTCAGCCATAGAGGATCTTCATCCTTGGCCTTGTCCCTTTATTGGACTGTGGGAAGGCTTTATACCATGAAACTGCCATGAAACTTGAAACAAAACCCAAATTATAAAATCTTGCGTTATGTGGATAAAACTTCTTTGGAGGGCTCGACGAAGGTGGAGGAGCAGTGAAAAGGAGGTGAAATGCAGGCGGGGGTCTAAAATTTACACAGGCACAGAAGTTTGAAAAGCGGTTTTGCAAAACTGGAAGTGGTTTTCGCATAGGGATTAGGTGGTACGTGGTAATGAGCAGGGGGAATGCGATATAGTTTAGAGGTTGACGCGTGTCCCTCAAAAACCACCTATTTCACACTCAAAGTGCATGGAGGGGGAGGGGGAGTAAAATGAACGTGAAATGGAATCTGGGCCATTGGATCTAGGGGGTGTAGATCTATGGCTGAGGATGAACGCGGGGGGATGAAAATAGCACGGTGAGAGGAGATGGTGGGGCCGGGATAAAGCATGACCTGGGTGACAAAACTTCCTTTTTGATGTTGAAAATGGGCTTTAGAATGTTATGGAGGAACGGATGTGAAAATGCATCTAGGTCGTTAGATTTGGGGAGGGGAAACAGATCAACAGTGGGGATCACGGGAAAAAATAATGAGAAGGCCCCGCGTGGTCGAGTGGGACCAGGTGGAATATAGGGAAAATTGAAAGAAAAAAGTGTATTGCAGGGGTACTGGAGGTACGGACAAATCTTGAGGCCAGATGCCTTCGCAGTGATCCTGAGCCGTTGGATTGGGATCAAGATTGGACGGTGGAGATTTCCTCAGCGGATCGGCGATCGGAAGAGGTAAGAGTCTGAGAAGGAGGGATTGGAATGTTGCGATGGCCGATGGGTGATGGGAGAGACAAGAGCGATGGGCGGAGGACCGCCGTATCGGGATTAAGATCGAAGGTGAAGATGTGCTCGGAACTTCGCATCGGCAGAGGAAAGGAATGCGGAAGAACGAGTGTCGATGAGCGATGGAGCGATGGAGCGATGGCCGTCAGATCTTGAGGAAGATCGATGGTGGAGATTTTCATCGGGAGATCGGCATATCGACAGAGAAAGCGTCTGGGAACAAGGGAATAGGAATTGTTGATGCACACAGAATTCTGATGTGATGAATGCATCGGCATATCGAAAATCGGCGGAACAAACAGGCAAGGCATGAAGAATTTTAAAAACGCTGATATGTGATTGCCATAAGGGCTTAATGCATTAGCGCGAGGTTTCAGGCCTCGGTTTTATGGCGAAAAAATGAGAAGGGGTTTAAGCCAAGGGGGCTTGAAACCTATATGTAAAAAAGGTTGGAAACAGGCTCAAAAGTGAGTTTTTTGACCTTTTTCAGGGGTTCTAATAGGAAAACAAGGACGATTTAAACCATAAAAAATGAATTTTTATAAGTTTAAAAGGGGTTTTTTAAGGTTTTTAAGAGGAAAATGAAGGATAGAATAAAAGGGAAAAATGAGTGATATGGGGGGATGATGGAGGAAATTATGAAGGTGAAAAGATAGAGAAAATGGCTGAAAAATAGTCTCCTTTATACAATAGGGCTTCTTGAGGATTTTTTGAAGGGACAGCAGTGAAGATTACTCTTAAGTTAGAAAACACCAGAAGGCTTTAAGAAAAAGAAATTTTCTGTGAAAATAATTTCTTGAAGGCTCGAGACCTGCTTTAGCCATCATTTGCTATGACAAAATTTACTGATGGCTAACATGTTCAACAAGCCCGATCTTTGCAATCCCTTAGCCCACTGGTATGGATCCAACCTTGTAACTTCTCTCTCTAGAGAGTATACCTCCTATAGGTACCTGCTCTACTCGAACTGGTGGGTACTTACTCCGTTCATTGAAGTCTGAATCCTCCATCTTCAATTGCGGGATTTTCCCAAGTAGTTCTCCTCCAAATGACACTTTTTCGGGTAGTGGCGGTGTGAAAGTGCCATATTTCACATATTTTTGGTCTTTAATTGGTTTGGCTCATAATTTCCATGGTGGAAAGTATGGTGGCAGCACAAAGGTAATTGTTTTTCCCTTTGTCTCCATCTATTGTATCTCAGCTTCCTCCTCATTATCACGGATTTGTTCTGGTTCTTTCTGTTTTACTGGTTTCTTCACCTCTCCACAGGTTTCTTATCCTTCTTGTTCTTCATTTGATTTTCTTTCGTTGCATTCTTTATTTGGGATTCCTTAGCTCTACTCCAAAGGCTTAAAATGGTCTCTTTTATCATCTTATTTTCGACTACTCTTCCGTGGCTACTTGTTTTCGTGGTGACCTCGTGCGCCTTGGGGACACATGTATACTTGGTGCTGCAGATTTACCAGTCTGGGATTCCATGATTCCTGCTAGACCTTTATCTACAAACTCTCTGGAAATATCTTCGAAACCTTTCTTAGACATACACCAACACTCTTGTCGCACACTTGGTTGCAAATTCTCAAACTGAATTCTCTAGATAGCAAAGTATAAAATGTAGAGTGGGACAGAGATTTTGAATTTCAAATCTCATGATAGCCTACATATTGTTCATTTAATATATATATATATATATATGGTGCTAGATATGACCATATGTGCTTCATAAATGTGTTCCTTTCGTGCCTCTTAACGATAACCTTATATTAATGACAAATATTTCCTTCCAACGGTCATATTTTTGGTTAACTTTGATGCATACCTTTTTCTGTCGCACTATTCCTTCCATTGTCATGGTTCTTTTAGAATTTGACATATTCCTAAATATCGCGCAGTAATATTCCTTTGGTGAAGTTCCAATTTTGTAGAGTAGTTTATAATCCAGTGCCCACTTTCAACTGAAGGTGGCACTAAGGCTCGTCTCCTTTCGTCTTTCAATGTGAATCTCCAGGGACAGTGTCGTCCCTATTTACCTTCAATCTGATACCATTCATTTGTCCTGGAATTAGCTGGCCATTTAACTTCACAAGTTGAACTGCAACACCATGAGAGATGTGCTTGATGTTATACAATCCTAACCAATGTGTTTTATAATTTCCTAGGAACTTCGTGAATTTTATATCATATAAAAGTACAAGATCTCCTTCCTGAAATGTCTTCTGCTTGATGTGCCTATCATACCAGGATTTATCCCTTTATTTTTGCACTTGTTGATGAAAACCAGCTAAAAAATTATATTCTTCCAGAGCAAGTAATTTTTTTCCTCCATTAAATTCGAGTGTGCCATATCTCTGAAGGCTGTAGTTCTCATACTTGGCACAATGTACTCCAGAGGAATGATTGCTTCTTGTCTATATACCAACCTAAAAGGTGTCTGGCATGTTAGTTTCTTGCATTTTTTCCTATATTACCACAAGACTGATGGAATACTTAGATCCCAATCATTTATGTCCACATTACACACTCTTTTGAGTGCATTTTCCATAATTTTATTGAAGGCTTCGACTGTCCCATTTGCTTGAGGATGATAAGGGGTACTTTTCTAATGGTATACTTGGAACTCTTCATTCAGTGCCTCAATAGTGTTATGCAAGAAATGTGAACCCCAGTCACTCATTAATACCTTTGGACACCCAAATATGGACAAAATATATTCAAATATGAAATTTGTAGTAGTGTTCATGTTGCAATCCTTCAGTCGCTATGCCTCAACCCACCTTGACAAATAATTAGTTGCAGTGATTATGTATCTTGCGTCGATCTTCTTTCTTGGTGGGTTAATAGGTCCAACAAATTCAATAGCCCATTTATCAAATGCTTACAACATCACATGTGGAATTAATGGAATTTCGTCTCTTGTGAATGAATTTTTTATTCTTTGGCATACATCACATGCTTGACAAAACTATTTTGCATCCTTATATACTGTGGTCCACCATAACCCAACTCTAAATATTTTATGTGCAGCGTCCTTTCGTACATAATTTCCACCTGTGAATCCTCCATGGGCTTCTACCAAAATACTCTACCTTTCATGTTCAGGTACATATCCGAGAAATATTTTATTTGGTCTCATTGGGACTCCTGCAATCAACGAGAAATGAGTTATTTTGACTACCAACTCCTTCTTTTGCTGCGTAGTGTACTCCACAAGCGCCATTCTTGCAGAAAAAAATTGGATAATATGCACAAAGTGATCATCCGCAACCCTGATTGTGAATAACTATGTGTTGGGCAGGTTATCCTCAATACTTTTGGGTTCTTCTCTAATCTCCAACATTGACAAATGATCAGGTTGGATATTCAATCTTCCTGTTATGACTAAAACTCGAAGTCATACTCCTGAAACACCAACAACCATCGAAAAAAAATTTCTCCTAAAATGGGCTTATTCAACAAATATTTCAGTGCGGATTCATCAATGAACATAAATGTTACATAATGAAATGCACTCCCAATAACTAGCTCCTTTACTTTTGTAATGCATATACCATACATAACACTTCTCTTTTTGTTTTCGTATAGTTCTTTTCTGCCTTGGACAATTTTCTTCCTGCAAAAGCTATGGAGTGATCAATTTATGTTTCTCTTAGTTGTACCAGTACTATACCCAACGCTATGAAAGATGCATCGACATGTACATAAAATTCCTTATTCCATTATGGGAATGTTGACGATGATGGGCCCACCAAAATTTAGGGGATCTCCCCGATATGAAGTACCAATTATACCTCACATTGTTTGGTGTAGGAGTCCCATCTGAAATAAATGTCTGGTTTCCATATTCTTAAATATCTTCCTTGGCTCTCACTATAAGCAAGAGAGAGGGGTGTAGATGTACTTTCAAAAATCAAGGGGAGTGTGCATGGTGAATATCAAATTGCAAGTGTGTCAAGGTTCTTCTACTGCGAGGGAGAGCGAGAAGTGAGCCTCTAAGAGAGAGATAATAGTACCACCGAGGAAGAGACACTCATGAAACGAAGGATACTTATAACATCCAGTGGAATATTCCACAAGGGATGCGATGATAATTACAGCTAATAATGGAGAAAGGTCTGCCTAGTATCCTACGGAATAGTCCACAAGGATGGGACAATAATAAAAACCATTGCACCAAATTCTCAATAATATAAGTACTAAAATAACAGAAATAGTTCAAGTATGTTAGCACATGTGTAAGAAAAAATGAAATACAAACATCTACACAATAGTATTACAAACATTCATATTCCATGCATGAAGAAAATTCTGCCCTCGGAATGATTCTTTTATTAAGTAAAATTTCCAAGACACATATGTACAAAGAACATCAGTAGCTCTAATAGTGGAGCGTTGGAGCCACTCCTTACTCCACAAAAGAACTAGCTTATCTCTCTAATGCTTTGCTCATGAAGCCAAGGTGAAAATTCATTGCTCATACAATGAGGGAGTATATATAACCAAGGGGTCACTCTTTGACTACCTTCATGAGTTTTTGCTTCCTATGAATTTTCATCTTACATGACTCTTTACATTCCATGTGTTTCCTTTTGTCTTCCATTTTCCAATACATTTTGAATAAAATATACATGGTCCACAATAGTGATGTGGCTTATGAACACTCATGACATGACGCTGCTGACATGGACTTCTTGATGGCATGGTAATTTCAAGCCACTGTTGCTACTGATATTTGAGTGTCTTCACGAAAGAGTTTTCCTTTTCACCTCTACATGCCTTGGTGATAACGAGCCTTCATCTCAAGTCTTGGATAGTGGTCGCAAACTAGTGTCCGTTCACTTTCTCCTAATCAATCAAATTGTGATTTCAGCTATAAGAGTGTCTTTGAACATTATTCCCTCCTTCTTCCACCTCTTCATAATCTCTCCATGGCATGATAGAGTACTTGTTCATGCAATTCACTCATTACGAAACGACATCAATCCGGAAACCCCTAGACTAAGATGATGCATTTTGATCCATAAACTGAGCACAAAATAAGTTAGAATATGGATAGGGAGGCTTAGTGACTACACAATTGTGTAGTTCAGGAAGGAAAGGGGAAGCCTTGAACCTTAAGACTGCACAATGTGCATTTCAAGCTAGGTTGACGGACATGACTGCACAGTGTCTGGAGCCAATCGGACATGATGAAGGGATGGGCACTGGGAGATCCCACTGTATAGTTTTGGGAATCAAGGAAGATTGTGTGACTGCATAGTTATGCATTTCAAGGTATTAGGGGATGAGCTTGAGGCTTTTGGTTGCTAGGTTCATAGTTCAAGCTTAGTTGGAGGTAATGACTACGCAATTTCGAAGGTTAGGGTCAAGGCTTGGTCACAAAAAAATGTGTAGTGCAGCAGTTGCAGGAGGCAGGTACTTTTCAGTATGCATTTCCAAGTAGCGAGGTCATAGCTATAGGACTAATACTAAGAATTGCACATCTCATGGGAGGTTAGGTGAATCTAAGTTGCTCGGTCAAGAAGTTTTCTGAAAAATGACTAAGTGCGAGACTAGTGAGATCGGTGTGAATGGTGATGAACATTGACTGTGATTAGAAACTTATCATATTTGATGACTCAAAAAACATATATCATCCATGAGATAAAAATAAATCATTTCCCTATGTGTGACAGCTTTATGGCCAATTATGAAAATTGTGACACCAAAGATAAACTTTACGACGACCATAATGACACTTGTTTGATAGTGCTCAAAACTTTGCAAATGAGTGCAACATGTACTTATAAGGTTAGAACAACTAATTTTAACAAAGGTGACCTCTTGGAACCACTAGAAAATTCTCATACATACAATGCAACAACCAACATGCAAAAATAAGACACTTTTCTTATCTTGCAAAAGGGATTAGAACATTCTAAGAAAAAAAATAAAATGAACTTCAAAGTTTGCAACAATAATGAACTAGACCAAGGAAGGCTCTGAAATTTGGTATAGTCCAAAATTTTGGAGGGGTTGTAGTAGCTAAAACACAAGTGCTCAAAATTATTTATCATTACGATTAATTCATCAATTTTCATTAGTTCAACACTTTGTATCAAAGGTACTATCAATTGGTATTTATAATCATTAAAATCTTTGTCATAGTATGGATTTCATATTTTCAATATGATATTGTAAGTCCAAGTGTTGGTAAATGAGTCTCGATTTATATGACTAGTTCTTGATGATTCAAATGTATCATGGTGACTCTACTGTCATTAGAAGTATTCCAAGTGAAATACAAGTGATTTTTTATGCATGCATTGATGAGATTCCCTCTATGTTTTTCAAGTAAGAACTTATAAGGGTTATACTTGTTGTTCATCAGTTGAAGATGATGATGATGATGATGATGGTTAATGTCCAATGAGACCAAATTTGGTCTATTGGACCTATAATTTTCTTAGTTCTTAATTGTATGGCTTCTCATCTTTCTTGGGGAGATTGGTGTTGTAGCTTTCTTTCTTCTTCTCTACGGTCTTCCAACTTCCTTTATCTTGCCCCTCCTTCATCTATTCTAATTCTTGGGAAACTGGTGTCTTATTTTCGGGATATGGGAGATCTTCTTTGCTGCAGAATGAAGATTTATTTTGCGCGGTATTCGAATTCTCATAATTTTTTATGCTTGAGGGGTTGTCGAGTTTGTTTTTTCTTTGTTGGGCGGGGCCTTCCCCCTGCTTGTCTTGAGGGTTGTTTCTTTATTTCCTGATTTCTTGCGATTCAGAGTTTTCTGGAGAGTATTCTTCATTGATGATAGTGTAATGTTCCTTTTGTGCTCCTTCCCACCATGTAGATCTATGGTGACTCTTTCTAACAGATATTTTCTGGGAGACTTTTGGGAAATTTTTGGCTAGATGGCATGTCTCAAAGAAGGATCAACATCTGAAGAGGACACTTTCATAGTCAATTTTCTGGTTCCATACATAGTCTTTGCTTGTTAGGATTATTTTAGCTAGGAATCTGGCACTAAATTAAATTTCTACACATATGCGTGCATAGGTGGTTCTGAAATATTCCTCTGTTTCTGGGCACCTGCAGTAAAATTTCCCAATTTCATTTCCAATGGCTTTTAGCGAGGAGAGATTCCAGATATGAAAAGGTAGGTTTGGAAATCTGACCCAAACTGGTGCTAAGGTTATGACTGTTGTTGAGGGATCGAATGATGGGTTCCATGGCTTGATGAATAGGCCCGAGTTTTCCCAAAACCAAGGGCCAAAATCTAAAATGCATTGTCTGCTTTCTGAGTTTTCAAAATCTACTATAAAGAAACCCTTAGCACAAGGGTAGATATTAATGTCATCAGAAATGAGAGGCTTCCATACCTACAAGATCCAACTGTGGAGAGTTGTTAGTCGCGACCAAAATCCATTAAACCGATAGATTAAGGCACTTTCAGAGAACTTCAAGGCTTCATCTAGTAAGGCCTTGACCACCTTCATAGTGGGAGTTGGGGCTTCACTAACAATATGGGCAGGAGCTTGACTCTCAGAGGTGATTGGGCTGACAATTATATTCACAAAGCTGGGAGCCATACTAGACCCAAAATCAGAGATCTCACATAGCAGACCCAAACATTTTTAAATAATTTTCACCGCAAACCCGAGAGATGAATCAATATAGATGAAGTAGATACCTCGCACAACAGATAAAGTGAGGTCAACGGAAACATTGACTTATTTTTTACACAAGAGATAGCTCGAGATTTTACACAGCAGACACGCAATATTTTAGACCTCACACCGCAGATACAAACCCAGCTAATAGCATATAAAAATTACTTTTTACACAACAGATACTTCGAGATTTTACACAGCAGACACGCGATATTTTACACCTCACACCACAGATACAATGTAGTAATAATCTCAGACTGCACTGCAGACTCTGTAAACGTTGACTTGTTTTTCTCGCACCACACCGCAAACTATGTAATCTCACACCGCACCGCAGATGCAGACTCTATAAACATTGACTTGTTTTTCTCGCACCGCACCGCAGACTCTGTAATCTCGCATTACACCGCAAACCAGAAAATTAGTGGTGTCATGCACAGGAAAGGTTGTTCCTTTTGTTAGAAGCTAGGTGTATGTGTCTAGGTATGCACTGTTATGAATGTAATCCTAGCTGATACTCAGACAACATGAATCATTTTATCATGACTCGGTTGCACAAGCATGTGTTGTTTCAACAAGGGATACCACTTGCCTACTTGAGGTAGATATTGGGAGTACATATTATTTTCCCTTCAAATAAATCTTCTTCATAGGATAGAGATGAAGCTACTTGGATCAGAACAAATTTACCTGAGGTTTTCAACATAATAAGAAGCATTTGACAGGTCATCAGGATCAGAAGACAGAGGAAGATTGTTGATACGGGGTGAATGCTAGTATCTTTTTCATTGATGTCAAAATGGGATAAGTATTGGTGATCGAGCACAATATTGTAAATGATCATTGGAAAAGGACAAGGAGAAGTATAAAATAAAAGTAATGACCATTCGTAATGATGCTTTTTTTATCTTGGTGTTGCCATCAATGCCAAAGTGGGAGATTGTTGGAAATATGTTGTCATTGATGGAAAAGGAAATGGAAAATATTGGAAAAGAAAACTGCATTGGTACATATGTTGCTGTTGGTGGAAAATGAAAATATTGATCGAAAATGAAATAGAAAAGGTGGCACAAGAAAGAGCAAAGGAAATGGAAAAGGTGGCACAGGAAAAGCAAAGTCAAATATCAAAAGCATTGAAATTGTCAAAGGCAATGGAAAAAGGTGGAAAAGGAAATTAAATCGCGCAAATACTTTGGAGCCAGTACTCTATTATTAGATCATATCATATGCAAGTGAAAAACAATTAGATGGATATAGATCTGAAATATCTTTCCAGTGATATGCGGAAGTTTGAAAATGGCCTCCCAGATCGAAAGTTAGAGCCAGTAAAAATTTGGAGATCCCCAAGTCAAAATAACAGAGTTAAAAGGTGAATGGGTGAACCTTTGGCACATAGATAAAGTTGGATTAAGGGCCAAACCCAATGGAAATGTTGGTAGAGCCTCTAAGAAAAATCATTGGGGTAGAAATGGTAGATGTGGTAGACACACTAGTAGCGGGAAGCATTTTCATTGGCTAGAGGTGGAGTGGGATGATGCCATTCCAATGGTGGTACCCTGACAAGTGAACTCTATAGGCCCTCAAATATGATGCAAGAAGTAAAGTGACATGAGTGAAAAGAGCATGTGGATCCCACCCAGTTGTGCTAGCCTGGAGGTACAACAAAATATTTAGTGCAAACGAGAGTCGTCCCCACAATAAAAAAGGAATGGCTTGAACCCAATCATTCTTAATAAAAAGTATTAATAAAGAAAATGTTGCAAAACACTAGGCCCGAGACCCTTTCTCTCTCCTCTATGATAGAGGACAAGTCAAAAGATATGAGTGGCCTAGACGGTGAAGGATAATGACATCATAATAGGCCAATCATAGTAGGATACATGGTAATATTTTTGATGTTTTTGGGCACCCGAATGGCCCATATTTGAGTGACACATGTCACCACTCAGAGGAAGACACGTGGTAGGTGTGACGTCATCCCACTAGCAGGATTATGAAAACTTTTGGTGCACCACAATATAGAATTAGCGGGATGGCTAGGCACCGGGATGATGAGGAGCTGACTCAGGCCTCAGATATTTTCCATTGGCTCTTGGTTACGATGGTTGACCCCATAGGACGACTCATCCCATAGGAATCACTCTGGCTGTATGGACTAGAAATATGGTAAATAAATAAAAAAACTTTTAGGTGAAATTTTATTTAGGTGAAGCCTATGGGCCAAATACCATGGAACAAACTATTATTAATACCATGGGCTAAATACTATGGGCCAAATACTTTATTTATAAAAGAGGTATGGTAAATAAATAAATATAAAAGAGGTATACAAAGGTATGGTAAGTACATAAAAATAAATCAAATATGAATAGAAATCAAAATCTAAGTATATACCAAGCCTATGGGCCAAATACCATTGTAAATAAAAGAGGTATGGTAAATAAATATAAATATAAATAAACCAATGTTATGGTAAAAAATAAAACCTCTTTTTATATTTACTTCATACTCATTATATTTATGAACACTCAGAAAATATGTCTTATTTAGGTGAAGCCTAAGGGCCAAATACCCTAATATTAATATTAAAATATTAATACTAATATTATTATTAATTATAATATTCATATTAATATATTATAGTATTAATATTAATTTGGATCCTGAAGGATTGTATTTGAGTACACTACTTGCATTGAGTATCTCAGGTAAACACGTAAACTTAAATGAAAATGTAAAAGTATTGTTTAACATTTAATATTTAATATTTAATCTAATTAATATAATGTCGGCCCTAATGAAAAATCACCTCTCTCCCTAAATATATAAATTTAACACAAATAAAGGGTCAAATTGTATTTGTGAGGAATGATCTCTATGACAGTGCGAAGAGTAAAGTAATATCTATGAGAAAGGATTTTAGGAGCTATGCGGAGTGGAAAATAATATTTGTGGGAAAGGATTTCATAGTATGAATTGTGATAGATTTTTAGGTTTGATTTTGTTTGCTCCATTTTTTTTTTCTTCTACCTTTTTGTTTTTACCTTTTCATATACTTCGACTCCATGGATGCGATCATGTGTAATGAATCACTCTTACCACCAAATTAGAATGATTTAACTTCTTACTTGGGTGAAACACAACCAAATTAGAATGATTTAATTTCTTCCCTGCCTGAAACCTTGACTGGCTCTGAAACAAAGTGATTTCAAGAATCTATTTCTCAATGTGTAAAAATCCAGCCAAGATCCATTATAACTCCGGATCTATCAAGCCTTGAGAGGGATCAAATATTTCGAGGTGAAAAACTTTTCTCAAGTTTTGCACTCAAAAAATAGGTTTGCACCTTTAGATATTTGATCCTTCTCGAAGCTTGATAGATCCGGAGTTAAGATGGATTTAGGATTAGGGGATGAGCTTGAGGCTTTTGGTTGCTAAGTCCATAGTTCAAGCTGAGCTAGAGGTAATGAATACGCAATTTTGGAGGTCAGGGTCAAGGCTTGGTCACAAAAAAATGTGTAGTGCAGCAGTCCTGGGAGGCAGGTACTTTGTACTACGTAGTTCCAAGTATCAAGGTCACAACTACAGGACTAATACTGAGCAGTGGACATCTCAGGGGAGGTCAGGTGAATCTAAGTTGCTTGGTCGGGAAGTTTTCTGAAAAATGACTAAGTGCGAGATCAGTGAGATCAGTGTGAACGGTGATGAAATTCGACTGTGATCACACACTTATCGTATTTGATGACTCAAACAACATATATAATCCATGAGATAAAAACAAATCATTTCACTATGTGTGACATCTTTACAACCAATTATGACAATTGTGACACCAAAGATAAACTTTACGATGACCAAAACGACACTTGTTCGATAGTGCTCAAAACTTTGCAAATGAGTGCGAAGGGTACTTGTAAGGTTAGAACAAATAATTTTCACAAAGCTGACCTCTTAGAACCACTAGAAAAAGCTCATACATACAATGCAACAACCAACATGTGAAAATGCGACACTTTTCTTATCTCGTGAAAAGGATTAAAACATTCTAAGAAAATAAAATAGAATGAACTTCAAAGTTTGCAACAATAATGAACTAGACCAAGGAAGTCTCTCAAATTTGGTATAGGATAAAATTTTGGAGGGGGTTGTAGCAGCTAAAAATAAAGTGCTCAACATTTTTTATCATTGGCATTAATTCATCAACTTGCATCAGTTCAACACTTTGTATCAAAGGTACTATCAATTGGTATTTATAATCATTAGACTCTTTGTCATAGTATGATTTTAATGTTGTCAATATGAGATTGTATGTCCAAGTGTTGGTAAATGGGTCCTGATTTATATGACTAGTTATTGATGAGTCAAATGTATCATGGTGAGTCTACTATCATTAGAGTTAGTCCTAGTGAAATAAAATCGAGTTTTTAGGCATGCATTGATGAGAGTCCCTCTATTTTTTTCAAGTAAGAACTTTTAAGTGTTATACTTGTTGTTCATCAGTTTAAAATTAGTGGTGTCATGAATACGAAAGGTTGTTACCTTTGTTAGAGGTTATTTGTATGTGTCTAGCTAGACACTGTTATGAATGTAATCCTAGCTGAGACTCAGACAACATGAATAATTTTATCATGACTCAGTTGCACAAACATGTGTTGTTTCAACAAGAGATACCTCTTACCTACTTGAGGTAGATATTAGGAGTACATATTCTTTTCCCTTGAACTCTATCTTCTTCATAGTATATAGAGGAAGTTACTTGGATCAAAACAAAGGTACTTGAGGTTTTAAACATAAGGAGAAGCAGTTGATAGGTCATCAGGATTAGCAGACAGAGGGAGATTGTTGACAGGGGGTGAATTTTAGTATCTTTTTCATTGATGTCAAAGTGGGATAAGTATTGGTGATCAAACACAATATTGTAAATGATCATTGGAAAAGGACGAGGAGAAGTATACAAGAAAATTAATGACCATTGGTAATGATGTGTTGTTTGATATTGGTGTTGCCATCAATGCCAAAGTGGGAGATTGTTGGAAATATGTTGTCATTGATGGAAAAGGAAATGGAAAATATTGGAAAAGGCAACTGCATTGGTACATATGTTGTTGTTCGTGGCAAAGGAAAATATTGATGGAAAATTCAATAGAAAAGGTGGCACAGGAAAGAGAAAAGGAAATGGAAAAGGTGGCATAGGAAAAGCAAAGTCAAAGACCAAAAGAATTGAAACTGTCAAAGGCAATGGAAAAAGTTGGAAAAGGAAATTAAATGGTGCAAAGACTTTGGAGCCAGTTTTGTATCATTAGATAATATGATATTCAAGTGAAAACCACTCAGATAGATATATATCTGAAATATATTTCCAGTGGTATGTGAAAGTTTGAAAATGGCCTCCCGGATAAAACGTTAGAGCCAGTAAAAGTTTGGTGACTCCCAATTCAAACTAATAGAGTTAAAAGGTGAATGGATGAAACTTTGGTGCATAGAAAGATGGATTAAGGGCCAAACCCAATGGAAAGGTTGTTAGATCCTCTAAGAGAAAGCATCGGGGTATACTTGGTAGACACACTAGTAGCGGGAAGCATTTTCATTGGCCAAAGGTGGAGAGGGATGACGCCATTCCGACGGTGGTACCCTGACAAGTGAACTCTACAGGACCTCAAATATGACGCAAGAAGTAAATAAGAATGAGTAAAAATAACATGTGGAGCCCACCCAGTTGTGTTAGCCTAGAGGTGTAACAAAATATTTAGTGCAAAGGAGAGTCTTCCCCACGAAAAAAAAGGAATGGCTTGAACCCAATCATTTTTAATAAAAAGGATTAATAAAGAAAATGGTCGCAAAACGCTAGGCCCGAGGCCCTTTCTCTCTCCTCTCTGATAGAGGAGAAGTCACAACATATGAGTGGCTCAGACGGTGAAGGATGATGACGTCAGAATAGGCCAATCAGAGTAGGACACATGGCAATATTTTTTGATGTTTTTGAACACCCAAATGGCCCATATTTGAGTGACACATGTCAGCACTCAGAGGTTGAGATGTTTTAGGTGTGATGTCATCCCACTAGCGGGATCCTGAAAATTTTTGGTGCATGAAAATATAGAATCAGCAGGATGGTTAAGCACTGGGATGATGAAGAGCTGACTCAAGCATGAGATATTTTCCATTGTCTCTTGGTTATGATGGTTGACCCCATAGGATGACTCATCCCGTAGGAGTTACCTTGGAGGGATTGTGAACAGATCTTAGCAGAAACTCCAAGGATAAAACTTCGAGATATGAAGGCATAGCGGCAATTATAAATGGCGTTGGGTAGTCCCCATGGGGCACGTTGACCCAGTTGCATGACTCCGGTGGGTGAATAAAGGCACAAACAAATAAAATGTTGAAAAGGAGAGGGATGTGGGCTAAGCACCCGTGCAAGGGGCCTATGCATAGGTAAAAATCTGTGGAATAGAGGCTATAAATATATCAGAGCCACAGAGGCTCTTGGAGCAGCTAAGTGTAAGCTCTTTGGTCTCTTCGTGTAGAAGCAGGACAAATGACATGAAGCCGTTAATAAAGGAAATCAACTTGCGAAGGAAGTTAACAACACTAAGCACCCAAAGCCTTAAGTTGTGGTCATGGAGACCTAGTTATATGGTGGAAAACAAGTAAAGGGGCCATGGAAAAAGGAGCATAAGATTAGAAAAGAAGAACTATAAATTTTGGAAGTAAATTTGGTAGTTAAGCCAAAGTTAACTGCAGGTAAAAATAGAACAAACACTATTAGAACCTGTCAAATTTCAAAATTGCTAAAATCAGTGAAAGAAATCAGTTTAATTTCATAAAAAATTGTTTATGGTTGATAACCTAGTGAAAACTTCCAGAGGACTGAAATGAATAGGACCAAAGAAAAAAATAAGAATGCATGCAACAAACAAATGAAAAAGAAGACAAAATTATCCAGCCCAAAAATTCTTTATAAACAATCTTGAGAAAATATTTTACAACGATAAAAAGAGAAGAGGTGTGAGATATGGTATGATTGAGTTATTGGTGTTTTTGAGTGATCAAAGATCGCTGAAGGTAAGGATGATTGAGGAATATGGTTATTTTTAAAGTAGAGAAGACATATTTATCTGAGTTTGAAAATGGATGAAATATGGATTAGCGGGGTTGGAAAGTGGTAGGTTGGAGATCAAAGATAGTATCTCCTTCTAGTTGGTGCTAATAAATGAGCAGGGGAAATGGTCCCTTCTAGTGGGTGCTAGTAAATGAGCATGGGGAAAGTCCCTTCTAGTGGGTGTTAGTATACTAGTAGGGAAAAATCCCCTTTTAGTAGTAACAGATAAATGAGCAGGGATATAAGTTCCTTTCAATAGAAGTTGATAAAACTAAAAGTAGTAGCTTGTGGGGAAATTATGTAATCAAGTTGAAGCTTGTAATAAAAAGAATATTTGTGTCTTTTGTATATGTTTCTCATGTGCTTGATTTTTATGATGTTATGTTCTACATGATTGATTTTTGTTGTTGATCCATGAATAACTGTTGAAGTGACTGAAAAGTGTAATTTGTGAAGAATTATATAAGTTGGCCACACAAATAATTCAACCCCCAACCCCCCCCGCCCCCCCCGCCCCTCTCAGTAGTGTCCTAATTTCCATTTTTTCTAACAGAATGATCGGGGATACATTAACGCCCTCCTTCAATGGATCTCTTCTCATCAATGTCAATGCCTTATCTAAGTTATAGATCTAGAAATAGTCTACTACATTAAAGCTTGTATCCATCAGTGGTAGTTTTTTTTTTGCAGTTGACAGTGAGTTTTCCTCATTGGCTAATATCGACCAATTGTGTGAAGTGTTCAACATCAACTCATTCATTTTCACTCTATATATTGTTCTTTGTATGTTGGAAACACTTTTCATTATTGGTAGTCTCCCTATTATTTATTAACAGGATACCTCAATTCCAGGTAATTAGAAAATATCCCTACATGCTCGAAATCAACTCATCAGTGTTCAAATTTTCACCTGTCCCAAGGGTTCTGGCCCATCCCATAAGTATCAACAAAAAAAATACTAGATTAATTTTTTTTTTTCAAAATAAAGGTAATTTTTGTTAGCCACCTCAATATTATTTTTTTAAATTAATCCTAACATCCATTTTTTCCAACTAAATCCCTCATGATTCTCGGTCCAAAATAAATATTCAGTTTTATCCATTTATGGATGAGAAGAGATCAATTAATCATTTTATTTTTACTGTGTGTATTAAATTTTTAATTTAATTGGTTTTCTTTAGTATTATCGTGTTTGATTTTTTGAGGAAAAGATTTGGTTTAAATCTAATAATAAAGTCATTAAAAAAAACCTTTTAGATTTTAAAGGTTGGAATTTTTTTAATTTAATATTTAATATTAAAAAAAATTGTAATATATATATATATATATATATATATATATATATATATTTATTTATTTATTTATTGACTAATATTGACCAATTGTGTGAAGTGTTCAACATCAACTCATTCATTTTCACTCTATATATTGTTCTTTGTATGTTGGAAACACTTTTCATTATTGGTAGTCTCCCTATTATTTATTAACAGGATACCTCAATTCCAGGTAATTAGAAAATATCCCTACATGCTCGAAATCAACTCATCAGTGTTCAAATTTTCACCTGTCCCAAGGGTTCTGGCCCATCCCATAAGTATCAACAAAAAAAATACTAGATTAATTTTTTTTTTTCAAAATAAAGGTAATTTTTGTTAGCCACGTCAATATTATTTTTTTAAATTAATCCTAACATCCATTTTTTCCAACTAAATCCCTCATGATTCTCGGTCCAAAATAAATATTCAGTTTTATCCATTTATGGATGAGAAGAGATCAATTAATCATTTTATTTTTACTGTGTGTATTAAATTTTTAATTTAATTGGTTTTCTTTAGTATTATCGTGTTTGATTTTTTGAGGAAAGGATTTGGTTTAAATCTAATAATAAAGTCATTAAAAAAAACCTTTTAGATTTTAAAGGTTGGAATTTTTTTAATTTAATATTTAATATTAAAAAAAATTGTAATATATATATATATATATATATATATATATATATATATATATATATATATTATAGAAAGATATTATTAATTTAATTGAATAATATTATAAAAGAGAATTGTAATAATATGAAAAAAATAAAAAATAAAATAATGTAATATTAAAAAATAAAAAGTAAATATATTTTCTTCACAATGTTTTCGTCCAAAGGCACCCAACTCAATATGGTAGAGATTTTCATTTAAAAATATTTGATCCTTCTCGGGTCTTGATAGATCTGGAGTTAAGATGGATCTAGGTTGGATTTTTACACGTTTAAAAATAGATTCTGCAAGGCAGAAATTAAATCATTTTAATTTGGTGGTATTTCGAAGAAATTAAATCATTCTAATTTGCTAATAAGAGTGATTCATTACACATGATCACATCCATGGAGTCGAAGTAGATGAAAAGGTCAAAACAAAAAGGTAGAAGAAAAATATAATGTAGGAGAAAACAAAATCAAACCTAAAAATCTTTCCCACAAATATTATTTTCCACTTCACACAGCTCCTGAAATCCTTTCTCACAAATATTATTTCACTCTTCGCAGTGTAAATACAATTTGACACTTTAATTGGATTAAATATTAAATATTAAATGTTAAATGATACTTTTACATTTGCATTTAAGTTTACGTGTTTACCTGAGATAGTCAATGCATGTAGTGTAGTCAAATACAAACCTCCAGGATCCAAATTAGCATTAATATTATAATATATTAATATGAATATTATAATTAATAATAATATTAGTATTAATATTTTAATATTAATATTTGGGTATTTGGACCTTAGATTTCACCTAAATAGAACATATTTTCTGAGTGTTCATAAGCATAAGGAGTATCAAGTAAATATAAAAAAGAGGTTTTATTTTTTACCATATCTTTGGTTTATTTATATTTATATTTATTTATCATACCTCTTTTATTTACCATGGTATTTGGCCCATATACTTAGTATATACTTAGATGTTGATTTCTATTCATATTTGATATATTTTTATGTATTTACCATACCTCTGTATACCTCTTTTACATTTATTTATTTACCATACCTCTTTTATAATAGAGTATTTGGCCCATAATATTTAACCCATGGCATTAATAATAGTTTGTTCCATGGTATTTGGCTATGGTATTTCGCCCATAGGCTTCACCTAAATAAAACCTCACTTAAATGTTTTCTTAAATATAAGAAGGTTTATGGAGTAAATATAAAAAGAGGTTTTATTTATTTACCATACCTCTAGTATATTTTTATTTTTATTTATTTACCATACGTTAATTTATTTAAATTTTTATTTATTTACCATACCTCAAATTTATTTATATATATTTTTTATTTCCCATACCTCTGCTTTATTTATATTTTTATTTATTTACCATACCTCTTTTTTGAGTGTATACTCCGGCATTTCGAATGTTTACTTACATTACAGTTCTTACCTTACATTTCTCACATTACATCTACATATGTACCCTATACTGGCCTCTCGGCGCAATTAATTATTTTAAACTTGACTTAGTTAAGTTATTAGTGGTTTTTGAACTCTAGGTTTATAAGAACTCGTGGTATTCATGTGGAATATAGCCTTACGCCTATTTAAAAGAGCAAATTAAACCAAAAATATCCATGATCATGTGTAGATCTTGTCGTTTGATTGGGGAATTCCATAAAAATCTCTAGTTAAGACTTGGTTTTTCTAGTGTGTGAAGAAAAAAATATAGGAGATTGGAGTAGGGAATTTGGTATTTCCAATAATATTTTTATGTTGTGCATTTATGCTAGAAACTGTGTTGTTGTAAATGATTTTTTATGTTTATGATATATTTTTTCTTTTTTGTAATTTCAATGGTATTGCTTTTATATATTTCTAAAATTATTCCTTTGAAAGAATTATGATATTGTTTCTATGTATTTATGTATTGTTTTTTATGTTTATAAAACTTGCATCCTATAACAACTCTTTCACAAATTTGAAGAATAAATTGGGGAAAACTAGTTTTGTCATTAGGGAGGTAGGTTTTTTTACCTGAATTTCATGACTTTTGAATATTATAATATGATATTGTTTTTATGTTGAATTCAGGAATAGTCTAGATTACCACTTCTCATTTCCTATGATAAGAAACAAAAGGGCTAAATACAGTAGTAGTCTGTGACTTTTTCAATAAACTACTAAAGACTACTTTTATGCATATATATATATATATAATGAAAAATATATGTATTTTTCTCTCGATGATGTGGTTAATTAAATTTGTTTTGTTTTTTTGTTTTCATTTAAATTTTGAATGAAAAATATTTGTAGTTTTCTCTCTCAATGATGTGGCTAATTAAATTTTGTTTTCCTATTGGTGATTTTATTTTTATTTTTTTAAATTATAGTTTTTATTTTTTTAATTATATATATAACACATTATATATATATTGAATCTTTAAGTTTGGAGATGTTAGGTCCCCGTAATTTGTTAGATTGGCAAGAACAAATATACAAGGGTAACATCAGATAGTCTTTGGAGTCCTAGGACCTAGTCTTCCTATACTGAGAGAGGGCTCTCTCTATACTTGTGTGAAAGATGTAATCTTTGTATGATTTTAGGGTTTTGATTTTATGCTAGTTATAAGGATTAGGGTTTGTTTGTTTGTTTGGTTGGTTGGATAGGTTTTCAAGCAGATCAGATAGAGTAAGAGAGGTTTAGACCATTCGGAAATGGAGTCTACAAAGGTCTTGAAAAGTTTAACAATAGGTCAAGGGTGTATCACAGGGCAAGTCTAACAAGGTCAAATGGATCTAAAAGCTTATGTGAGTGGAATGAACATTAAATTGTGAACATAGTAGGTGCAAAGGGCAGTTAAGAATTCGTTGAAAAATACTTTAACAAGAATGACCTTTCAAATCACTATGCATGAAGAAATAACCAAAGACAGGGCATACTAATAACTTCTTTGACTAAACCCTAGAAAGTAAATATCAAGGCAACAATTCAGTGAACCATAGATAGCAAAAAACATGTAAGTCCTCTAGTGATTTCACCTTGAGGCAAAGAAAAACATTTAAGATAACATATAGTAAAGATTAAAGAGTAGGGAAATCCTAATTTCCTTAATCAGACTATAGAGACCTTCAAAGAAACCATTAAGATGAGAAAAAGGGCATGGTAGATCATAAACCTATTTAACTAAACCTAGTCAGCAATGCTTCAAAGTAAAAGACCTCAAAAACAATGATTAAGTTATATCAAAGAGCAGGGCTAACAATGAAAATACTTTGAAATTCGATTTATCAAATCATCTTTAAGATAAACAAGCATAAGTGGGATTAGAGAGAAAATAAGAATTCTCTAAACTGACCTAGCAGAGGAAAACATACAAGCAATAGAGAGCAAAGAGAGCTAAGGTGCCTCTAAACAACATTTCTTAGCCTAAAATTTATGTCCTACTGCATGAGAAAGATGAGACAAAATGATAACATAAGAAAACAAGTATTGAATAAGGAACACATCACCATTAACTATGCTCATGAATCCTTCAAGTGAGCCTGCTCCATTGTCAAGCAAGTCAAGCCATCCACAAAAACTAGAGCCAATTTCTCTTCAATCTCCAAGTCTATGTATTAAGTATAACAATCAACGAACATGTACAATGAGGCCTCAATGATGTATTTAACTAGCAAGGAGGACCAAAACCCTAACTAGGGTTTCCAAAATGTCATAAATACATCATAAATGCCATTTTTGTCCATTAAGACCATGCAAGGCCCAAGGCACAAAATATCTAATGTAATAAATGAAAAATAACTTCTAACACCTAAATTTGGAAAAAAATGACTTTAAGGCTCCTCAATAACTCCAAAATATCTTCAAGTGTGTTTTTTTGACTTTGCAGGCAAGGGCGTAGCATTGAGGTCCAAGGGCGGAGCGCCTCCACCAAAAAAATAGGTCACCTTGCAGCTGAGTTTTGAAGGCCTTCCTGGTGTCCGAATGAGCTCCATGATAGCTCATTGGAAAGCTTGTCAAGTATACTTTCCAAAACTACATTTTTTTTTTCATTTTTTGTCCATTTTCTTGCTCAAAAAGTAAATCACCCAAGTCTGCTCAGGGCATAGCACCAGCTCTGAAAATAGGGTTGAAAGGTGGGCTTTTTTGGTGTTTTTGGTACTTCTAGAGGGCCAAATCTGCTCCAAATGATCTGAAATTTTGTGTGCATGATGCACTTAGACTAAGGATTCCAAAAATGTAAGCCACTCCTTAAAAAGGTGCCCCAAAAGAGAGTGCAACGCCAAGGGCTCTGGGTCCTTGGCACTTTAAATCAGTCAAAAACCAAAATTTCCATAAACTTGCCAAAATTTGAAATCATCTTGCTCATGGTGTTTGGGATGCCTGTAGGGAAGCATCAGCAAGGATTTAAAGGTTTTACTTGCCGTTTGCCTCCTTGAGGGCTTGAATCTTTTCAAGGGCTCTTTTGAGCTTGGCCCTTGCAATCTTGTTTCTGAAGGCATAGTGCCTTGCCATCTTCTTTTGGAGGTCAATATCCCTCTTAGTCTTCTCCAACAGACCCTCTAAGTGCATTTTTTCCCTCTCAATCCAAGGCTCTCGATCATAGTAAATATCCATGGCAAGCAGCTCACTTGGAGTGAGCTACTTTGCCAAGGCTGCCCCTTGCTCTCTCTCCTTGGCTAAGGCCTTCTTTAAGCTAATTATTCTTGGCCCCCTCCTAGGAAGTTGTTCTTACTATTCATTAGTGTATCCATATCTATCCAAGGCCTCATCTAGCTTGGCCTTGGCTTTTACAGCCTCTTTCTGAGCTTTGATAGATCTGACCTCATAGATTGCCTTATGTGCCTCTAGTTGCTTGTTTTCAATCTCATAATAGTGAATGACATTCCTAGCCCTACCTAAATTGGCTTCTAAATATTTAATTTTGGCATCTTTGTTTTTTAGCAACATGCTTGAGATCCTTACCTCATTTTCATCATCACTGTCAACATGAATGAGTTCAAATTCTTGCTCAGCCTCATGTTGGTCTTCTTCTTTTTCATCCATGACCTTTTCTTTGCCTTTGTCAAGCTTCTTAGTTGATGTAGAAGGCATGGCCCTTTGACTCTTGAGGGCAGCAAACACATTCCTATTTCCCCTCTGGTAGGTCAAATAAAAGGGTTCAATTTTGATCATTTAAGTGCTTTCACCACTGCTTCCATCATGACTGTTATAAGCATTGGTATGCTCACTGTCCTCATGGATTTTATTAGCACTAATCCTTTCTGTATCTTTTTCCTCATTTGATCCACTGATTTGTTGGCTTTCTGACCTATTGCCATCATCATCATTCTTTCTTTCATGGCTGCTCTCATGGCTGCTCTCATCATTACTATCTTCTGTTTCCATGCTCTCTGCCTTATCACTGATATCTTGTTGTCATTATCACTGTCAAAATCATCATTTCCTTTTGCTTCAATTATCTTTGCCTCATTCACATCCTCCATGCTGACATCGTTGCTCCTTTCTTTGCTACTTTCTCTTGTATTGATATCTTTTGTCTCACGGATATTGGCTTCATTGACATCAACCTCTCTTTCATTATCTTGATTGTTGTTTGCCTTACTGCTTTCTTCATGGCTCTTTTCCTCACTATTTTCTACATTGCCTTCATCATTGTCATGAGCTTCACTGTTTTCTAACTCATGGACATCTTCTTCATTTTCCTTATCCTCACCGTTAGGTGTTTCATCACTATTTGTCCCACTGCCTTCACTGTCATCATGGATCTTTGTTTCACTGCCATGTTCTTCACAGACTTCTGCATTCTCATTATTTTTTATATTGCCCTCATCTTCTTCACTGATTGATTTTTCATTGTTTGACTCCTCACTGTTTTCCTCTTCATTTTTTTCCTCATTGACATATGCCTCTTCATTTCCTTCTTCTTCATTGTCTGACTCATTATTTACCTCTCCCTCATTGTAATTTTATTGTTCATTGTCACTTCCCTCATTTTCTGATGCATTGTGAGAGGGTGATGAAGGAGGGTTGTCCTGAGGTGAAGGAATATGTGTAAATGGTGAAACATGTTCAATAGGAGATGATGGAGGAGTACAGACAGGAGGATGAGATGATGGAGGAATATTTTGTTGAGGATGGGCTTGTGGATTGGTGAACACTTCATGGGCAATGAAAACCTCCCATGGAATTCCCTTTTGTTGTAATTGGTGCAACACAACCATCTTAATCAAAGAGTGATGAAACAAGCTTTGCATCTGCTGAGAGAAATCTCTCTTCTGTACAATATAGGACATCTTGTCAATTCTTCTCTAGAGGTAATAGGGTAGGTGCAACATCCTAACCCTAGTAAAGTGCATGAGTAGCCTAATGTGAAAGGAGTAAAGCCCGGAGAACCTTTCCTCACATGTAAAATATTTCATGATAATTCTCATCAAAGGTGCATATCTCTCCAGCAAATGTGAGAAAGGAAAAATGGATTTGCAGTTGTCTTTGTATCTAGGCTTTAGGAAGGGTTCATAGTAGCTCATGTCAATATTGGTCTGCTTGAACCATTCCTCCCCTACACTAGGTATCCCAGTGGCACTGGCAATAGCATTAGAAGACAACTCAAATTTTACTCCTGCAAGGTTAACTTGTTTCTCATGCAAGTTAAGTATGAAGAGCCTAGTTAACTCAGGGTGGTTTTTCACCTATTGTACCCTTTCACAAAAATCATAACATCCCACATGCTGGAAACATGACACGGTCATGGGAGATGCCATCAGCTCTAAGGTGTTGAGGGGTTCAAACCTATTGATTTTTCCACCTTTGTGTTGATGCCTCCTTGGCACTTGGCCTTCTCCTCCACCACCATTGTCCCCTTTTCTTGACATTTTAACAATTCTGCCTTTGAAACCCTAGTACTAACGAAAATTTGAGATGAAGGAGGGAATGTAATGTTAATTTTTTTGCAGTGTAAGGGAAAAAGCTTATGAAGGAATTGGGTGAGTGTTGGCACAGCCTTAGGTGAATGAAAAAATTTCAACAATGTACCCTTCTGGATATCACTGGTCTTCTTGGCATGCAGATGGAGAAATGTTTTAAATAGTGATGTTTGAGCATGGAATTTAGATTATATTCTTAGGGTTCCATTAATTTAATCAAATGATAACAAAAATCTTAAAGAGGAGTTGACATCCTGTACTTACCCTCAACAGCGTTTGAAGAAAACTTGGAGGCAACTTGAACAGATTTTGAGTTGATTTGAGGGTCTGCAGGGTGTAGGATGCCCTCTTGGCCAAGCACGCAATGCCCAGGCAAACGGTGGGTCGGTTCGGGCAAAGGCGCAAGGCCTTGTGCCAAGTGCGTAACGCCAAGGTCCTTTTGCTGGACCTATCAGGCAAGATCAGGAAAGTGCGCAATGCCACACTCCAGGTATACAACCCTAAAGAAATTTTCAAAAGAGTTTTTGCCAAGGGTGCAGTGCCAAAAAATCTTGCCCGAAACTGACCTGAAACTTGAACTTTCTCTTCTTCTGAATGCTCTCAACTTTTTTCAAGGAAAGAATAACTTGGTTGAAGTGTAAGGTGACCATTTATAGGCTCAAATGATTTAATTTTTAGCTTCACAAATCCACCCTCTAATGTTTTGAAAGTGACTTCCTTTTTTTCCTTTCTCATCACCCCTTTTGACATTTTGCTTGCAGGTTTACCTAAGTCATAGGTTGACTCCTTTTGGCTCTTTTTAATTTCTTTTAACACTTTTCTTTGCAGGTGAATAAAAACCTTGAATTGGCTTCTTTTTTCTCCTCGAGAGTTTACATATTCATTTGATGTCTTTTTGGATGGCTGCATACAGTAGCATCTTCAAAGCTATCTCTATTTTTCATCACAGTATTTAACTTGTCTTTCTTACCTTTTCTCACTAAAAACCTTACATTGTTTGTATGTAGGTTTGCTAAAAGGAGGAATTTGACTCCCCTTTGCTCATTTTGTCATGATAAGCTCATTAAAACACCTTTGGGAGGATTTCCTGTGGCAGTACCCTCAAATCCCTTTCTTGCTTGCATTATGAAGTTTTGATCATGTTTTTACCCTTTTTGACTCTTCTGATTGTAGGTGACTTGAAAACATTGATTTTCCCTTTCTCACTTTTCTTAAGGCATGAGAGGTTGAGCTTGGAAAATTTTTAGGATGCTTCCACACACTGGAACCTTCACAATCCTTTTACCTGCACCATGGAGCTTTAACTATCTTTTGATCATTTTTGGCATGACAAACTTCTTTAGACAAGTTTGGAATATTCACAAAAAGTGATATCTTCATAATCCCTTTACTGTCATCATCGAGTTCAACTTATCATTTCACCTTCTTTGGCCACTTTCCCCAAACCCTGGGTGTCTAGAGTGCTTGAAAAAAATTATCAGTGTTGTCTTCTAAGTTCTCTATAGCCTTTTCAATTTCATTTATTTATGTCTAGTTTACCTCACCTTTTTCCCTATTTCATCTATAATTTCTGAAAAAATTCTCCTCATGTTTGGTTTCTAGGTGTACCTCCTCCATGGTCATTTCTACGTTTAATCCCTGCTTGGCACAATGTTGGCCCAATCAAGCTCAAAAACCCTAATTGACCTAGTGGGAGGATCCTTTGACCTGGTCTTTGACTGAAAATTAGCTTGGAGTCTTCAAGTGTAAAAACAGAGTATTGACAAAGTGGTGTATTGAAAATCCAAAATCCAATGTACTTGATTTATCTAAAGAGCCTATAGAGATAGTTTGAGACCATCAATGCTTGAGGAACTTGGTCAACATGGGAAGGAATAGGCTGATTGGTAACCCTAGATGGAAAGTGGAGTAATGGGCAAAGGAAAAACAAAGTAAAGAGGTTATAGGTGGGAAAAAAGGATGGAGATGAGTGGCACAAGCCCATAAGGAGTCCTTTAGGAGTGGCAAGGTGACCATAGAATGGCAAAATGGTAGAATAGTGAAAATTTTCCATAAGGATAATGAAGGCAGTGAGATTTCTAAAACTCACAATATTCAGGGAATTTTGTTTTTTAGAAATATATAACCAATATTTAGTTATCTACAGATGGTAAATTTATTGATGACTAAAAAGAGATATATATAATGAATCTTTATGTTTATAGAGTATGATTATATATTTAGGATTTAGACTTATATAAACAAATGAAGCTTCAGAGGACGCTCTGCCAATTAGGATATTGAAATTGAACATCCTAAATAGAATAACAGAGTCATGCATAACAAAGTCTATAATATCTTGGGGATGGGGGACATACAAGCACATGAACCAAATATAAGTAAATTTATGAAATCATATGAAATTATAGTGTTTTATTTGTTATATACTTGAAATATATATCTATATATATATATATATATATATATAGAGAGAGAGAGAGAGAGAGAGAGAGAGAGAGAATGAAGTGCATAATTAAGTTATTTATAATCCTCGTTATGGGTGTAAAATCATAGGGACAAGTGGGCAGTGGACAGTTAAGGCTGGACCGACCCTCAGACATGCGCGCGCCGACTCACCACCCTCCCATGCTCGAGTGGTAACGGGCCTCGAGGCATATGATCCTACGATAGTGGTGATTACAGTTAAGGGCGCATTGGACGTGAGCCAGCCCATTCGGTATCCGCGGGAGATGGTGAAGGTTGATGCTTTGGATTTCGTAGAAGAGCAGGAGTTTGCTCTTAATCCTTGGTTTGAGCTTCGCTGGAAGGAGACGAGGTGGGTACAAGTTTATTCGGGTAGCAGTGGCAGGAGTTTGGCAGTAGAGGAATCCTAGCGATGGAAAGATCACACTACACCAGGAGACGAGCGAAGGAGTTTAGGGGTAATTATCAGTGGAGGCCACGTCTCTGGATGAGTGGTTTTGGTGTTCATCCCAGGCGCAAGAATATAGGTCGCGGACGGCGCAGGAAGGGTCCTTCACTGTACAAGCCACAAGGTGGTTCTACCTTAGGCTTATGGAGAACTTAGGCTTTCCTGTGATTAGCATCTGCTAGTGGTGGTGATTTTGAACCTCCTCTAAGGGAATTATTGTAGCCGGTGGTGGTATTGTGTCTCTCCTCCATGGCACTCAGGATGTGGTCAGTGATAATCTCAACCGAGGGTGCAGGGATGGTGTGTGGGTTTGAGGGGTTGTTGGACCTAGAGTGAATTGGAACTATAACCCAAAAAAGGGTGAGGGAGTGGTAGACAGCTGCATGCCACATGAGCGAGGTCGAGCATGGCCTGGAGGTCTTGGACGCAACATGGAAAATTTCCAGGTATCCAGGGACTCGAGTTCTCACTCGGAATCTACTGAGATTAAGCATTCAGGGGAAACCATGGTAGTTTCTCCAGCTCAATGACCGAGCTAGGTTGAGGCTCTAACCACCCTTGAAGAAATTTCCCCCCAACTCTAGCATATCCAGCTCAACCTGGACACTTTGCGTTAACAAAGGTGTGATGATCGTAATAAACTTTTGGCTTACATTAATGTTGTTCAAAACCTGCAGAATGAGACCCTTGAAGCTCTAGAGAGTCTGTGTCATCTTCTGAGGCGCTCTCACGACCACCTCAGAGCTCTAGAGGCCCAAGTGGACCATATCAGCTGCCATGTGCATAATCAGGGATGTCTCTTCACGGCTCCACCGATAGGTCCTTGCACCTTCCTACATGATGCAAATTTTGTTTTGGTTTTTTTGTAATTTTGTGCTGCTAATAACTAAGAGCATCGAATGCCTTGGTAAGCACCCAAGTCTTTCTAGGCACTACATGCCTTCTGGGTTTCCTGAATATAATACAGATATGATGGCTTCTACTGTAAATTTTGATTTTGATATGATAATATAAACTCGACTTTGACTGACAAAAAAAAAATTATAAATTAAAAAAATGTTGTTTAAAAATTATTTTATCAATTTTTGTTTTTATTTTAAAATCTAATCAATCAATTAAATTAGTATCCACTCACTTTGGAATTAATATGAAAAATATCATGTACTTTTTTTTCTCTTATGTCTATTCATTTTGGAATTATTATGAAAAGGAAAGCTAAATTAAATTTTGGTATTTCATTATGGTATCATGTATAGATAATATCTTATAGCCTTTCTCAGAATTCATTTAACCTAAAGCATTGTGGAAATTAAGCTAATTTCAATTATAATGTTGAATTCAATGGTGAATTTAATTCTCAAGTATTGATTTAAAAATTTCACTAACACATTTAGATTCCCTTTTTCCTTGTTATATTTTTGAATAAATAAACACAAATTTATTGATATTTTTTTACCAATGTTTTATGATACTGTGGAAAATCCAGATTCTGCAATTAACAACAACCATAGAAGTTTCAGAACCATAGATATTTCAACATTTTTTCAAGAATTATCTTTGTATAATTTGGACATTATTGTGAATTTGAATACAAATGTTGGAATCACTTCTCAATGGTTTAATTTTCTAAAAAACGAGAATGCTTTTGGTATACAATTTTATATATGTAAATATTTACGAGACTATAATATGTATATATGTATATAGTATGATTTATTTATTTGTGATTAAATATTTTGCTGCTTTTTACTTTATGTATTTACTTATTTTATTGTTTCTATTTATTTATTAGGTGTGAATCTTTAAAAGTATCACCTTGGTCACCCTAATAAAAAATGAAAGTTTTCAGAATGTTGTGGAACTTGAACAACTGTGTAGATATCGTCGTTCTGAATCTGGCGTAACTCATTTCGAGGAAAATTGAAACTGTATGCTCCCCAAAATGCAATCTGTCCACTTTGTCAAACAAGAACTCAAGACAACCTAGTCAACAATTTGTACAACTGACTGGGCATGCCTGCATGGCAAGGTGACTATGAAGGTTTAGTTTTTCAATGGCTTTCCTCATCGAATTTTGTGGTGCCAAGTTTCATGATGACATTGGTTTTATTTGGCATGTTCTGATTGGTTGGGCATGTGGCCAACCACATGTTTCCATGTGGCCCAACCGGAGGCTGCCACATGGAAACACGGGATGCCACAAAATTTTGGGTCAAGTTCGAGCAGCAGTAGCGAGGGTCGAACACGCGACCTCCAAATACCAAGCACAATTCTTCACCATTTTATGTTGCTCTTTGTTCCTTATTATACAATGTATTATGTTTGGTTTTAATGTAATATGTATTGTGCAAAGCGGGGAGGCGACTGAGGTCTAGCCCCAGCCCTGGTCACCACCGAAGGTGGGACAATGGGTGGGGGGCTTACCTTGTGCCTCCCCCACCCCCCCCCCCCCCCTCCACAACAGTAATAAACCATAACCGTTAACTCTGCCAATCTCCACATGTAACCATAGTTAATGCCAAGTCTAACAGTTAGCGGAAAAACCGTGACATTAATTTTTATATAAAAAAATGTTTTATTAACCATATGATATGGTTAGAAATTCGACATTAAGGCATTATTGGGAAAAATAGTGCGACAACGATTTCACGTGATTTTTTGGAAAATTGGTGCTCAGTTAACTGGATTCCGAGTGGATTTGTAGGATGGTGTTGTATTTTGGGGAAACTGTGGAGCTAATAGTGCAGAAACTTGGGGAAGTCATAACTGGGTAATTTTTGACCAAATTGAAGGCATAAAGAAGCTACACAATATTTTTTTGGAATTCTAGAGTTGATGGAATAGGTCTCAAACATGTTTGATCATTGAAAACATATGTAATCAATCTATTGAACATAATAGAAGAGTGACAAACCATTGAGAGTTGGACCAAGGAGACATAGCCCCAGCGGGGTGAACTCCTTCATCATGTGTTGTTGTGTTACTATTTATGGTGATGTTCATGTCTTTTAGATGTTGTTCATTTTTTTTTATGTAAATTTCTCAAGAAATTCACATAAAAACACAAAAAAAATCATGAAAAACTTTCAATTACCTCATAATCCTCAAGCACCTTCTTTATATTATGAACTGGATCTTAGCACAACAAACACTAATATTCCCATTTATATCAAGTTGGTATCAGAGCACTAGGCTTACTTGTGCAAGGAGGATTTAATTGTTTTCATTATTTAAATTCTTGAAAGGTTGAAGCTCAAGAGAGGAGAAGGCAAGCTTGTGGGTGCAGGTTCTCTAGTTGGAGCAAGGAGAAGGAGGGCAAAATTTCCACAATATCCACCACAATATTCACCTCCAATTACAGTAGAAGCTTCAGTAAGCATGTCTCACGAAGGAGGAAATGATAACATGTCAGAGGATGAGAATGATTTTTGGAAGGATTTCTTTGACATGACAGAGATGGTGAAGGTCCTCTATGAAGAGAGGAACACAAGGTTGCAAGGTGAAAGATCTAGGCCACCAAGAGGAGAGGGTTTGCTAGGAGGAGGAGGTAATGGAAATGGTGATAAACCAACATCTACTCCATCATCATCCTCACCACCATCTTCATCCTCTTCTACTACTAAAACCTTTACTCATGCTCATCATCCTACCTCAAAAGTAATTTGTAAACAACCATTGTTAAAACTTGATATTAAATTTGAGATGTCTATGTATAATACTGAAGTGAATGCAGAGAAGCTTGACAATTGGATTCATTAGTTGGAGGTTTACTGTATGATTTAAAACCTTTAAGATGATGACACAAATATTCAGCTAGATTCCTTGAGATTGGAGGGTGCAGCACTAGTATGGTGGGAAGCCAAGACACAAGAAGATGAAAAAACATGGTAAGATCTCACTCTCTTGGTCTAATTTCATGGTCGCAATTAAAATAAAATTTTACCCTATAACATATATGCAAAAATCCATCATGAATTGGCAGAATTTTAGACAACTTAAAGGTCAAAGTGTGCAAGATTTCACCCGAGAATTTAGGAAAAGAGCTCTTATGTTAGGTGTTGATTTGAATTCACAAGACACATTGCTAAAGTATATAGGGGGTTTACATAGCTACCTAAGGCATACTATCCTTATGCTCAATCCAACTAGCTAGATGAGGTTTGTCTATAAGCCACTCACCTTGAGGCAAAAGGGAAAAATATTGTAGAAGAGGGTAAAAAGAAGCCATTTAAAGGTGGAGAGAAAGGAAATTTCAAAGGAAAGGGAAAACAAAAAATAACTGCAACAACTCAACAAGATTTGGGATCTGACTCGGGTGATGAAACTAAAATTACAACCATGGGAATGAAAGTAAAATAAAATATTGCTGGCACTAGTTCATCAAATTGTCACACTAGTACTCCAAATGAAGAAATAAGGAATGAATTATTTCATGTAAGGGTTATTTCTAAACATGAAAAAATCGATACACTATTTGATAGTGGGTCTCAAACCAATTTGATATCTGAAGACTTAGTTAAGAAACTTAATCTTCAAACCATTCCTCATCACAAACCATATCCATTGGGTCGGATATGCAAGAACACAAATTTACATTTTACAAGAAAGTGTATTCTTCAGTTTGCAATCACAACAAACTTCATTGATGAAGTTGAATTAGATGTTGTATCGCTTGGTATTTTAGGAATTGTTTTGGAATTCCTTGCCCTTATGATAGAAAATACATCTTCTATTGCCATGAAAACAAGTACCACTTGTTCAAAAATGGTGTGGATTATATTGTGAGAGCTCATCACAAGAAACTGTTAGATCCCTATATTACTAGTGTAGTCCCTTATTGTTGTTAGTGTAGCCCCCTTATTGTTATTTTTGTACCCCTGTAGCCCCCATGTTGTTATTATTGTGCCCCATAAAAAACCACTATTATTATTTTTGTGCCCTTACATTATTATTGTTAGGTCGGCTAGGATTATATTATGACCCCATAGACTCCTATATATAGAAAGGAGGTGTTGTCATTCGTATCATCCAAGAATTTTTCATTTATGTAATTTAAAAGAGGTTTCCCCCTCAAATTGGCTGATTTATAAGGCGTTCATCTCTATTTTCTTCTATTTTGGGAGCTAGTTTCACAACATTTGGTATCAGAGTTTTGGATTCTAGGGTTTTGTTGATTCAAACAGGATATCGTGGAATTTTCGCTATAACGTTTTTTTCTACAAAGGTTCAGCCACTAAAATGAAAAACCAATTTGAGAAAAATATTGAGGAAGTTATTTATCTTGGTTCACAATATTTTCGGAGATATGATCTATGAAATTTAGGGTTTTTGCAGGCTCCCGAATTTCACCTCAAAGCGGTGACCTTGGGAGAATTTCGTAACTCTCTCTCTCTCTGAGCATCGGATTTGAATTCTGTAAAAAGTGGATGAAACAAAATGGAATATAGTTTTCTTTGTATCAATTTCATATCTTAAGGAGGAAACACTGACAAATGGCACGTCGTACAATTTATCTCTACGGAACTAGTCCATAATTAGGTCATTGTGGGAGATTGGGCATAACTTTGCCTTGAAGAATCCAAATCAGGTCAGCCCTATGGAATTGGAAAGAAGACTCACAGGGATATTACAGGGCCAAAGCTTAAATCTTGGGGATCAAAAATTACATAGATATATCAATTTCAATATCGAGCTTCTCAAAAGAGAGAAAAAAGTGTGTATTTTTTTCAAATTCCATAAGTCTTGTTTGAAAAATCAGTTTGAAGTGATTCCAAGGGCATATTGAAAAATAAATATTATTATTGGGTTCTAAATCCCCCCTAAAAATAATTCAACATCCATTAAGCCTTCAGAAGGCTCTACTATGACTCATGAAGATGAAGAATTGCAGCATGACATATCAAAATTACAAGAGCAAGTGCACCAAATTTCGCTCTCACAAATAGAAACAAAAAAATGAAATGGAAGTTTTGGAGAAAGGAGTTGAAGCTAATATGGATGGTTTGAATAAAGGCGTGGAAGCTAATATGGATGGTTACAATCTTTAAGGACGGTAGCTTTAAATTTTCAAGAACTTTTCTTGATTTTTTTTTTCAGAAGGAAAGAAAGTTGAATTACAAGGTATCGCAGGGAAGCCATGAAATATAATAATCTCTAATGTCATGAAAAATCATCTGAAGAAAGAAAAATGAGGCGTAATTTCAAAATTACGCTCACCAGAAGTTCCAACATCAAAATCATATATTTCTCTAGATCTCAAAAAAGAATTGGAAAATCATTCCAAGGTGTTTGAAACTCCCAAAGGACTGCCACCTATTCGTGATCATGATCATGCTGTTCATTTTATTCCAATAATTTTTCCTCCAAACATCAGGCCTTATAGATATCCTTATGTCCAAAAGAGAAAAGCTGAACATATGACTGCAGAAATGTTAGAGGCTGGTATAATTCATCCTAGTCAAAGTTATTTCACTGCTCCAGGTATTGGTACACAAGAAGGATGGATCATGGCGCATGTGTCCATATTATAGGGAGCTCAATAAGATGACTATTAAAGACAAATTTCCCATTCCTGTAACTGATGAATTATTGGATGAATTACATGGAGCAATTTATTTTACCAAGTTGGATCTTCGTTCAGGATATCATCAAATTAGAATGAAGACTGAAGATATTCTGAAAACATCATTTCGAACTCATGAGGGTCATTATGAAATTTTTGTTATGCCTTTGGGCCTTACCAATGCACCTTCTACATTTCAAGGGTTGATGAATTCCATTTTCAAAACCTTCCTTAGAAAATTTTTGTTAGTATTTTTGGATGATATACTAATCTACAACAAGTCTTGGAAGGATCATTAGTTCAACATGTTGACAGGGTGCTCAAACTATTGGAGGAGAAACATTTATATGAAAAAACCTCCAAATTTTTCTTTGGAGTACAAGAGGTGGAATATATGGGTCATATTGTATCTCATGAGGGTGTTAAGGTAGAACCTAACAAAATTAAATCCATTAAGGAATGGAAATTCCCCAAAACCATAAACCAGTTGAGAGGATTTCTCTGGTTAATAGGGTATTATCACAAGTTTTTTAAGAATTATGGGAGAATAGCAGTACCTCTAGCAACATTATTTAAGAAATATGCATTTTCATGGACTCCTAAATCAACTAAGGCCTTTGAACATCTTAAAGAGGAAATGTGCCTAGCACCGCTCTTAGCTACTCCAGACTTCAAAAAACCATTATTGTGGAATGTGATGCCTTAGGAAATGGAATTGGTGCTATTTTAATGCAAGAAGGAAGACCCATTGCTTTTGGAATTCAACCAATCAAAGGAAAGTATTTACCGAAATATATTTTTGAGAAGGAAATGTTGGCAATACTACATGCACTAAATAAATGGCGACCTTACCTAATGGGAAGAAACTTCAAGGTAAAAATTGAGCATGATAGTCTTAAATACCTTTTGGAACAAAGACTGTCTTTAGAAGAGCAGCAAAAATGGGTCACAAAGATGTAATATTCCAAAATTAATTGGAATATTAAAAGTTGTATTATGTCACTTAGGTAGGTGAATAAGTGGGAAGGGAGACACATAAATCTCTTTATGAAGAATAAAACCACTTCTCATGTGAAAGTGGATCGTCATTTTAGCTTAATAAATCACCGTAAGGTGCGAATAGGGGCTAGAGCATGTGGACTAGGTCAATGTTGACCTGATCATCTGCACTGTTATGGAGATCATGGAGGATTAATGGAGGACAACGCAGTCATTTAGGAGTAGTGTGTGCATGAGAGTAGCTCCTTTATTGAGTGGGGTCCGAGGTGAGGAAGCTCACCAAGCATAAAAGGAAGAGGATGGCAGCATTAGAAGGGACAGATTTGTATTATTGATTTAAATATTTTTAGATTAGATTTTTCATGTGACATTTATGTGCATGCTTTTGCTATTTAGCAGGGTCTACAGTGATATTTAGCACAAGGGTGTTTTCGAGTGTAAATACAACACTCATCCTCGGGGGACTTCAAGTGCCTACTATTAGGGTCCCATGATTTGGCAGATTGGCAAGCCAAGTGACAGGGTAACATCAAACCAACTTTGGAGCCCTAGGACCTAGCCTTCCTGGACTCAGAGAGGGCTCTCTCTATTATGCAAAGGATGTAAACTTGTTTGCTTTTTTATGTATTTGATTTTAGGCTAGTTGTTAAGTATGTTTTGGTTTGTTTTAGGTTTTTTGAGGGAGAACTGATCAAAGGATAAATAGATAAAAATATTGTCAGATCAACTGGGCTATGGGGTCGAAAAGGTCGAGACTATCTCAAATGGTGGACAAGGTATATTGTAGGGCCGATTTGGTCAAGATAAATGGATTCTTTGGGTGTAAGTGAAATGAGATGGACACTAAGTTTGTGAGAGACAAAGGGGTTTTAAGCATAAATAGTTTTACAACAAACATCCATGTGGTAGGGCTAACCATTAATCACTATAAATGAAACTCAAAATGATAGATGCATAAAATAAACATTCAGGTGATACATAGAAGTATAAGACCCTCTAACTTTCAGAAAATCACCTTTAGAATTTTGGGAAAACAAATACGAAAAACAAAAAACTCAACCTATGAAGTGGGAACTCCTAAACATCATATTTTTAGCTATTGGGAACTTTGAAATAAGACTGCAGAGCATGGGCAAAGGGCAAGATCGAAACAAGACCTCTTTGGCTTAACTAGACAACCGATACTTCAAAGAGAGATTTCAGAGATGGAGTTTTGGTTAGCTATGAGTAAGAAGGGCATACCGTGAATCATACTAGATAGCATACATAATAACCATTAATGAAATTGATAACAAGTTCTTAGGGTATCAAATAACAGTTAAAAATTCTTTGACATAACTAAGAAAGAAGAAAAACATAGAAGCTATAATGAATCAGGTAAATTGAGGTGCCTCCACGGGCATGTCTCAAATATATTCTTTACTAACCTACAACAAGAAATAAGCATGAAAACATGTATGATAAACTAAGGAAACATAACAGATAAGGAACACAATACCATTCACCAAGCCATGGAATCCTACAAACAGTCTTTCTCCACCATCCAAGTCAAACAAGAAATCATCCACTTCATGAGACAAAGTATTTCTTCAAAGCTTGTAATACTATGTATTGCTCTATAACATCAATTTCAGCCTCTAAAACCTCCAACAATTTACAATGATTCTTCATAATTTATATAGGAAATGAGTAGATAAGCTCACAAGAGCATCTAGAAGCTCATTGGTCTAATACAAATATCTGATTTTGTCCTTGAGGCTTTGAAAATCCCAAGTCACAAAATATCTTCAAAAATATCTATTTAAGCTAATAATAGAAAGAAAATTAAATTTTTACTACTGACAAGAGCTAAAAGCATCTAAACGCACATTTGGATGGCCACCTTTAGAAAACTGCCTTTTCACCCAAAATGCTACAGGAGCGTAGCGCCAGAAAAAAGCATGTTTTGCAGATAACTTTTGAGGGATTTCCTGATGTCAAAATGAGGCTTGTGATAGCTTGTTGGAAAGCCCTAGATGTCTAGTTTCTGGAACTACTTTATTTTTCTCAAACTGATCCTTGGAATTCTTTCAAAGAGTGGACTGAGTGGAAAAATCCAGGAGGGTCTCAACTGCTGATATTTGAGGCAAAAAGGTAAAATCTGACTATTTTTTGCCTCTTTGGGGGACAAAAACACCTTATTTTGATCTAAAAATTTGTGAGTAGATTCCCCCAAATTAAATACATTCAACAAGATGACTTTCATGAGCTGAGGATTCTCCTATCAAATATCGCAACACCTAGAAAAAGGTGCAATTAGGGCCAAAAAAACACAAAAAACAAGATCATGTCAAAATTTGCTCAATTTTGGTGAGCAGACCCCTTATGGGTTTCTAGAATCATGCATGGAAGCTTGAGCTAGGATTTGAAGCCGAGATTTGCCTTTTCCTCTTTTTTCCACCAGGCACCTCCTTGGGCAGTTTTGAGTTTGGCTCACTGTTTTGTGCTTATTTGTCATCACTATGACTGCCTTCATCTGCTTTTTGTATGTTGCCACTATCTTCATTGTTTTCCTCACTTTTCACTTGGGGATTGTCTCCTCCTTTATCTATGCTTTTGCCATCCTTTTTTGAATCATCTTTACCATCATCAGTTTGTTCAGCTCCTTTATGAAGATTGCCCTTATCTTCATTATCATTGTTTTCATCTTGTTTCTTGGTTGTTGGCTTTACTATCACGTTCTATTATTTCTTATCACTGCTTTGATTAGACTCTTTATTTCCACTTTCAAATCAAAATAGGTCTTTAAACTGTAAATAGGACTCCTTTCTCAACAACCACTATCTTTTTGTCTCTTTCATCTGGGCTTCCCTGTTCACTACTTTAGGAGTAAGAAAAAAATCTTGATATGCAATGTGGACCTACTCTCAATCTAATCTCCGGGCAAATAAATAAGTTTAGGATAAGGCAGTTATTAACCTCTTGGATTTTGTTGCAAATTAGAGCCAACTCACTTCTTGAAAATAGGACAAGGTTGAGAGGGATGTAGTGACCTCTTCGATAGTAGTGGGTTCAAACCTATTGTGTTGGCCTGCCTCCTTAGCCCTTTCCTTGGAGGCATATTTGTTTTTTATTCCTTTCACTGACTTACCAAAACAAGTTTTTCTTTTTTATCATAAACCACTACTTTCCTCCTTGTAGGACTGTGTTTCACTTTAACCACTCCAACCCAGCAAGTTTTAACTGAAAAAATGCCTTGCTACTTCAGACACTGGCTTTTGGTAAAATGTTATATTTTGAAAACAAAATTATGTTTGATCCTTGAACTCACTGTATTTTATATCACTGATCAAAACAAGTCCTTTTGAATGAAAATGAGTATTCTTCCCTAAAACAGTATTTGTACCTTATCACTGAGCAAATAGGCTTTTTTGCCAAATGAAAATAAGCCTTCCTGCTTTATAACACACTGTTTCCTATTTTAAACTTAGTTTTCAAGATATTCTTAATTAAAATAGGATTTTCAACAGATAACAATCCCTTTCTCCTCAAACACTGTTTTTTCCCTTTTGAAATCACTATTTTTTCCTTTTGAAATCACTATTTTTCTTCCTTAAAAAAATTGATTCTTAACCCTTTCAAGATCAACAACTTAGGCGAGGAAAAAAGTAAAATACCTCTTAAAAATGTATGGGCTACATTGGAGATAAGTTTACTGTGCCACAAATATGCTTTGTGGTGAAATGAAGGTGTGTTGAGTGGTGCTACGCTCCTGTGCACAGGTGCATAGCACCTGCTTGCCGAGTTGGTGCTGTCGGGTCGAGCACTAGGCGCCCGCTGAATGCCGGGGGGGTCGGTCAGTTGACATGCACAGGCGCGTCACATGCCGCTACAGGCACGTCAAGCTGCGTGCATAACCCTTGTAAAAGCGCTTATAGGTGCGTTGCGCTAACTTACAGGTGCATCACATCTTTAATTTTCCGCAAAATGCTCGCCTAAGGTTCGAAAAAAACGTTTTTTCTTCGTCCCCTTGCACAATAGAAAATGATATTTTAATTTTGAGAGCTTTTGTAGCTCCTTTTAAATTTTTTTGAACGCCCTTTCCCTCCTTGTGGTGATTTTGAAATTGTTCCTTTGCCTTTTTATTGAAATAAAATAAATTTTCCCTTTTCAAACAGCATTGTTTTTGAAAACTCCATTTGAGATGAAAAAAGAAGGCTCTCACTGTGTATTAATGACACTTTTTCTCAACCACAGAATTAACATTGGGCAACCTGACCATCTGCTCATTTTGAAGGAGGTCATATGCAACTATGGGAAGTGGGCTCTCGGCTTGTTATGAAGGAGGCCTTGTTTGACAAACTGCATGGGCGCTTTATGGATACATTATGCTTTCAACCTCTTACAGTTTTCTAAGGGCCTGTCTCTATTTTGTAAATGAGGAATGTTTTTAAATGAACTAGCCTTGGTTTGTTTGTGAATTCACTCGTTAAAACACTATCTCTCAAACTACACATTACTAACAAATGTTTCCAAACATTGTCAATATTTGATGAATTTTGACCCTCTGCTTATTTGAAGGAGGTCCTCTTAAACATAGAAACTTCATCCATCTCAAAACTGCTACATCATTTGAAGATTTCTCTATTGAACCATTTTTCTGTAGGCCCTCTGCTTATCATGAAGGAGGCCATTTGAAAACAGAAATGCTCATTCCATTTTCTCTATTACTAAAGGAGGCATCTCAAGCTGAGTGGGTACTCTTCTTATGATTGAAGGAGACCTTTGAATCTAGGTCTTTTTCTTTCTCTGTTCATTATTTAAAAGCCTTCTGCTTACAGTTGAAAGAGGCCCTTGTAAACTGTATTGTTTACTTTTATCTCTGTTTTAATCTTGAATTTTAGCCTTTAAACAAATTTTAGATCCTGTTGCATAATCAACTTCTTGATGAAAAGCTAGAACACCTCATACATTAGCATGTTCAGTTTTTTTGTGTAAAAGCAAACTTTTCCTTTTGAAACCTAAGAAGGTGATTTTCATTTTTCTTTGTAGGGACAACTTCTTGAAAACTGTGTTGGTTGCATAAGACTGATTTTCAGAGCTGGCCCACCTATTTGGAAATAAATGCAAAAATTCCATTTTGAGTTGCTGGAGGCAGTGATTTTCTGATCTTTGTATCTTTATTCCATGATGGGGGAATTTTTGACCTTTTTGGTGCTTTGACTTTGCAGGGATTTAGTCCAGTGAGTTTCCTTTCTTTGCAAACTGCATTCTCTTTTGATTTCCAACAGTGAACTGCTACAGTTTGAAGTATTTTCCTGAATTTTATCTTGCCCAACACTGATTTGAGCCATTCATACTAGCACCCTTCGAGAGATGCATTGTTAAAATAGCTTTGATCATTAGAGTTCCTTCTTGTAGTGTCATGATGATAATTCCTGAAATTTCAATTGATCATCTTTCTTTGGACATAAGACCTAAAAACTCTGCTTTTTCCTGAATTGAAAATTTTTGATCTTTGCTGAAACAAAACATAACAACCACTTTGTTGGTGTATGACCTATAGATAGACAAAGGGTTGTTTTTCCAGATAATAATAAATGATGGCTAACTGATATTGAAGATAGGGGTTTTGACTAGAGATAGCTTTTCTCAAGGTATTTTCCCTAAACACCACCACCTAGACCTAGAGACTTTGTCATAATTTCTGAGGGATTTCTGAGATATTTTTAGGTCATTATATGGAAAAATAAACGGTGAGAGATGAGTAAACAACTTAATTTGCACTGGACAGTGAGCTGTGTGAAAGCAGGGGAAAACTGATATCAGAGGTACAAGGCTTGTGACAGTCATGTACAAGGAAGGTTTGCTGATTTAGGACAGGATTGAAACTTGAAGACCACTTCCACCTTAGTATGCAAGAGAGGGGTAAGAAGAAAAAAAATTGTTTGAGGTGTTTTCTAGATGACAAATTTACAGATTGAGATTAGCTTCTAGAAAACCTAGACAAGGTATCTAGTCATCAAAACAAGAAAAAATACTGATGACTAATAGTGGCTCCGTTTGGGGAGGGCAGCTCCTTTTCAGGAAGTGTTCAGAACTGCAGATCTCTGGCTTGTGAAGACCTGTGCTTTATCCATTGGTGCAAATTTCTCTCATTCTTGATGCTATTTCTGAAAATTTACAGCATGATTAGCATCAAAGTCATCTCTACCTATCCAACTATATGTCCTAGCATTTATTCTTCTTTGGGTGCACTTGGACTGGCAAACCCTTTGACATGATATTTTTGAAAAAGTCAAAACTATCTAATTCTACACTTATATCTTCCGGGAGTTTAGATTAAACTGATGAACTCCTTTGATTCTCTACCTATGCTAGATCGACTGTCAAGATTAAGTTGTTTGACAGGATTTCATTCACTAAACTAAAACATGAAATTGAAAAATGACCAAATTAGGATTAGATAGTTTGATTTGTCATATGTTTGTGGCATAAAAGAAAAGATGCACACAAACATTATTTTTGCACAAAAATGAGATTTAGAGAAATCAAGGCTAGGATACATAGTTTGTTTTTCATCCCTGTTTTTGTCTTTGGTTCTGTTTTGAGCGTGTGGAACCAATATCTTTTCCTAATCTACTTTTATTAACAATTCAAGCTTACATATTTTGACTATCATTCTTTTTTACTAACTTACCAGCAATCAATTTAAAACATGCTCAGTTATGATTAGGCTAGATAACTAAACAAGACATCTTTTGAGCACTAGTAGTGGCATTTAGACTTGCGCACTTTCAGCATGACTATTTTTTGGGTATGGGGTTGTACCATTGCTTTATAAACTGCCCTCTTTTTCTGCTTTTCTACTGTTTTTGTATTTTCTGTATTTTTACTTTTTCTTCAAACAATTTAGAACTGAAAAGATGCTCACAAGGCTGAGCTTATTTTTCACACCTATCTATCTATCCTAATATAACCTATACACAAAATACATTCATTTAGTGAAATATCTTTTCCAACAAAGCCAATCAAGAAGATGATTCCATGAGGGATTTAGTTTCAGTTTTTTTAGAGTGATGAAGAAATGAAAAGGCCACTTCCACTTTGCTTGTTTTCGAACAGTAGTGCCTGAAATTTTTCTCACTCTTTGCAACAGACTATTCTGGGCAGAACACACTACTCCTTCAGATTTCTCAAGGAAAACAAAAAATGGATCTTGGAATAATACCTAATCTAGAGGATTCGATATATAGGCTTCATTCAGGACTACTCTTTCTTCCACTTGACTATATTTGGGACTCTCTTGGGAAAGAAACTCTTCCCCTTGCTCATGATCACTTGAACTTTCAGACTCATCATATATTGCAGTGTAGTCTTCTTTCCAAGTTGATGTGTTCTGATTAAGTGGACTGAAAAATGTGTGAAGTTCATCATGTTGACGAGAAGGGATACACTTTGGCAGTAAATCCTCTTGAGAGGATAGTGTGACCACCCTTATGTGATTATCAACCTTTATTTCTTCATCTGCAATTTGTAACTCAATGGAACTTGGTGGCTGCAAATCTGGAGTTAAGGAGGATTCCATGTCCAAAATTATTTCCTCAACCATTTCAAGAAAAGGCTTCTCATTTATAACATGCTCAAGAATTTCATCATCCTCCTCAACCTCATCATCAAAGCTGAAATACTGCTAATTTCCAATTATGTGAACGTTATTTTTGATGGACTAAAGTGAATTAGAGCAAAGAGTCAGAGACTCTTCACTTACTTCTAAACTCTCAAGGCTCTCCTCATCAGTGTCATAGGTGATCTGTATTGGCTGCTTACTTTTTTCAACCTAATGATAATGAATTTTGTCCCACAAATCAACCGTTGATTGCTCTGCAAGGTTAGTTTCTATTTGGATATCGTAATAATCAACATATTGATCAAACCTTGGAGAATCATTAATATAAGTAATGTCACCAGCCATGCATATTGGACTATCAGATTTCTTCTCTTCAAATTGATTTACAAATCTATTTTTTGACTCATGGTATGCAAGATTAACAGGAGAAAGATCACAAAAGTTTTGGTCATATGAATTTTTAGAGGTTGTCTGCATGTTTATAAGTTGATCTATTTCCTCTTCAATTAGAAAGGGAGGCATTTTCATCTCTCTTTGGATATAACTATAATAATCCTCTTTCTCTTGGGAAAGCTGATTTGGAGAATGAATGTCTTTTTGGGCTTCACCTATGAGAGATGATGAATCATCACTTATGCCTTTAGAGATATCCTGTGGGTTCTCTTTCATTTCTTGATTGTTTTCATCTTCAACCAATTCTTTGTGATGTTGAAAATAGTTAGCATGTAATTCATGAGTTGCTTCTGACAGATTTTCAGAAGGCCAATTTGCTCGTATGAACTCAAATGACTCAAAGCATAAAGGTAGAGATCCTACAGGTTTTGATTTTTCTTCTATTTCAGATTTGAATTCATCCTCAATCAACTCTTCTTGATGTTTGGGATAATAAGCATGGGATTCATGAGTTGCCTCTGATAGATTCTTAGGAGGCCAATTTGCTTGTATGAACTGAAATGACTCAAAGCATAAAGGTATAGATCCTACAGGTTTTGATTTTTCTTCCATTTCAGACTCTGTGATTTCAATATGGCTGATAGATTCTTTAGAGCATTCCTATGTGTTCTTATTTGCAACTTTCTCATTAGGCACATTTTGTCTGTTACTCTTGTCTTGTAATGTTTGAGTGTGTTCTTCCCAAGGAAAAAGTGTAGGTTGGTTTGAATAAGCAGTGTTAACCTTAATTTTGTGTCTTTTACTTTTCTTGTCAAGTAGAAGCATCAGTTTGCTAAATGTATACATCAAATTTTCCAACTTTGCCTCTGAAGAGATTAGTCTCTCCTGATTTGCTTTGTCTTTCTCTATTATTCTTAGTTGTGCCTCCCTATTTAGTATGTTGAATTCCACATCAACTTCTATCCTTTTCATTTCTTCCAGGGTCAAAGGATCTCTTTCTCTTATCCAGAAAACCATATCTGGGTCAAAATAACTTGGGTAGTGCAAGAGAGCCCATCCGAGGGGTGGCTTTATGTTAGCAGGCATTGCATGGTATACTTTATTGAACCTAGTTGAAAAGTATTCTGTTGTCTCTCCTGATTGTATTTTTAAATGATTGTATTCCTTTATGATGAGAACTTTATTACCCACAACCACCCACCTATCTAGGAATATTTGAGTGAACTGATGAAAATTGGTAATGCTTGTAGCTGGAAGGTCCTTAAACCAACTCTTAATTTTTCCTTGTAATGGTAAGGCAAACATTCTAATACGCACATCATATTCTTCTATTTCAAAAAGTTCAAGTAAATTCTCAAGATTTTGGATGTGTTCTTCAGCGGTGACTTTTGAGTTTTCTCCATCAAATCTAGGTAATTTATTTTGAATATTTGCAGGGAGGGCTTGGAAGATGGGAGGTAAAACCAGGGGCTTGTATCTTTCTGGGACCTTTGTGGATATAGGTAGTGTAAAAAGAGATTTATGACTGTTTTAGGTTTCAGCCAGAGTGGGAAAGGTAGCATGAGGCTCATGTTTCACCAGGTTTTCCGTAGGTGAATCTGGGGTAAGCACAGGTGTATAAGTCTGCTCATGGTCTGAAATTTGAGGCTTAGCTTTTAGAGGTTTGAGATCTTTCCAATGATCAATGTATATCTCATCAGTCTATTCTTGATCAGGCTCAAAGTAGGATAGAACATAGTTATAGATAAAAACAATAGTTTCTTGAATCCAACTAAGGCCTAAGTGATTTTTCTTTCTAGGATGACTGGTCATGTTTGAATTTCTTCCTCTAGTAGAGCCTTTAGGTCTATTAAGAGTTGTGGAGTCACCAGGTGGATGTTTTTGTTGTTTTTAGAGATATGTGTTTATGGTCCACCACCAATAACTGATAAAAAACCAATCTAGGGATTTTTTTTGGGTTTTATGAGTTCCTATACGTAGCCCTAAGCTTTGTAAGAGTGTTCTACAGTTGAATCATCATTTTGCTAAGATGGTGAAAAAGCTAGTTTCTACTCTTCAGACAACACTTAAGTTTTCTAAGTTTGACTGAGACTTTGAGAGTTCCTAAGGGATACCTAGGATGTTTTGACTCAAGGTTCCACCATGATCACCATTATGTTAGAGAGCGGTGGGATGGATCAATAGGATAGCATGCTCAGTTTGATAGGGGTTTTCCATGAGTCTTGAAAGATATTCAGATTAATATGAACTCAGAAAATTCCCACCGTGATTACCATTATGTTAGGGTCCCGTGATTTGGCAGATTGGCAAGCCAAGTGATAGGGTAACATCAAACCAACTTTGGAGCCCTAGGACCTAGCCTTCCTGGACTCAGAGAGGGCTCTCTTTATTATGCAAAGGATGTAAACTTGTTTGATTTTTTATGTATTTGATTTTAAGCTAGTTGTTAAGTATGTTTTGGTTTGTTTTAGGTTTTTTGAGGGAGAACTGATCAAAGGATAAATAGATAAAAATATTGTCAGATCAACTGGGCTATGGGGTCGAAAAGGTCGAGACTGTCTCAAATGGTGGACAAGGTATATTGTAGGGCCGATTTGGTCGAGATAAATGGATGTGTAAGTGAAATGAGATGGACACTAAGTTTGTGAGAGACAAAGGGGTTTTAAGCATAAATAGTTTTACAGCAAACATCCATGTGGTAGGGCTAACCATTAATCACTATAAATGAAACTCAAATTGATAGATTCATAAAATAAACATTCAGGTGATACATAGAAGTATAATACCCTCTAACTTTGGGAAAATCACCTTCAGACTTTTGGGAAAACAAACAAGAAAAACAAACAACTCAACCTATGAAGAGGGAACTCCTAAACATCATACTTTGAGCTATTGCGAACTTTGAAATAAGACTGCAGAGCATGGGAAAAGGGCAAGATCAAAACAAGACTTCTTTGTCTTAACTAGACAACCAATACTTCAAAGAGAGATTTCAGAGATGGAGTTTTGGTTAGCTATGAGTAAGCACGGCATACCGTGAATCATACTAGATAGCATACATAATAACCATTAATGAAATTAATAACAAGTTCTTAGGGTATCAAAGAGCAATTAAGAATTATTTGACATAACCAAGAAAGAAGAAAAACATAGAAGTTGTAATGAATCAGGAAACTTGAGGTGCCTCCATGGGCATGTCTCAAATCTATTCTTTACTGACCTACAACAAGAAATAAGCATGAAAAAATGTATGATAAACTAAGGAAACATAACAGATAAGGAACACACTACCATTCACCAAGCCATGGAATCCTACAAACAGTCTTTCTCCACCATCCAAGTCAAACAAGAAATCATCCACTTCATGAGACAAAGTATTTCTTCAAAGCTTCTAATACTATGTATTTCTCTATAACATCAATTTCAACCTCTAAAACCTCCAAAAATTTACAATGAGTCTTCATAAGTTATATAGGAAATGAGTAGATAAGCTCACAACAGAATCTAGAAGCTCATTGGTCTAATACAAATATCTGATTTTGTACTTGAGGCTTTGCAAAGCCCATGGCACAAAATATCTTCAAAAATATCTATTTAAGCTAATAATAGAAAGAAAATTGAATTTTTACTACTGACAAGAGCTAAAAATAGCTAAACGCACATTTGGATGGCCACCTTCAGAAAACTGCCTTTTCAGCCAAAATGCTACAGGAGCGTAGCGCCAGAAAAAAGATTGTTTTAAGGATAACTTTTGAGGGACTTCCCAATGTCGAAATGAGGCCCATGATAGCTCGTTGGAAAACCCTAGATGTCGAGTTTCTGGAACTACTTGATTTTTCTCAAAGTGACCCCTAGAAGTTAGTAAAATAATGGACTAAGTGAAAAACCCAGGAGGGTCTCAACTGTTGATATTTGAGGCAGAAAGGTAAAATCTGACTATTTTTTGCCTCTTTGGGGGACCAAAACACCTTATTTCGATCTAAGAATTTGTGAGTAGATAACCCAAAATTAAATACATAAAAAAATATGACTTTCATGAGCTGAGGATGCTCCTAGAAAATATGGCAGAACCTAGAAAAATGTGCAATTAGGGCCAAAAAAACACAAAAAACAAGATCATGTCAAAATTTTCTCAATTTTGGTGAGTAGGCCCCTTATGGGTTTCTAGAATCATGCACGGAAGCTTGAGCTAGGATTTGAAGCCGAGATTGGCCTTTTCCTCTTTTTTCCGCCGGGCGACTCCTTGGGTAGTTTTGAGTTTGGCTCACTGTTTTGTGCTTGTTTGTCATCACTGTGACTGCCTTCATCTACTTTTTTCATGTTTCCACTATATTCATTATTTTCCTCACTTTTCCCTTGGGGATTTTCTCCTCCTTTATATATGCTTTTTCCATCCTTTTGTGAATCATGTTTACCATCATCAGTTTGTTCAACTCCTTTATGAAGATTGCCCTTATATTCATTATCATTTTTTTCATCTTGTTTCTTGGCTGTTGGCTTTACTATTACCTTATGTTATTTCTTATCAGTGCTTTGATTAGACTCTTTCTTTCCACTTTAAAATCAAAATAGGTCTTTAAACTGTAAATAGGCCTCCTTTCTCAAAAACCACTATATTTTTGTCTCTTTCATCTGGGCTACCCTATTCATTGCTTTAGGAGTAAGAACAAAATCTTGATCTACAATGTGGACTTGCTCTCCATCTAATCTATGGGAAAATAACTCAGTTTAGGAGAGGGAAGTTAGTAACCTCTTGGATTTTGTTCCAAAAGTATAGGCAGCTCACTTCTTGAAAATAGGACAAGGTTGAGAGGGATGTAGTTACCTCTTCGATAGTAGTGAGTTCAAACCTATTGTGTTGGCCTGCCTCCTTAGCCCTTTCCTTGGAGGCATGTTTGTTTTTTATTCCTTTCACTGACTTACCAAAACAATTTTTTCTTTTTTAGCATAAACTGTTGCTTTCCTCCTTGTAGAATTGTGTTTCACTTTAACCACTCCAACCCAACAAGTTTTAACTGACAAAATACCTTGCTACTTCAAACACTGGCTTTTGGTAAAAGGTTATATTTTGAAAACAAACTTATGTTTGATCCTTGAACTCACTATCTTTTATATCACTGATCAAAACAAGTCCTTTTGAATGAAAATGAGTATTTTTCCCTAAAACTGTGTTTTTACCTTATCACTGAGAAAATAGGCTTTTTTGCCAAATGAAAATAAGCCTTCCTGCTTTATAACACACTGTTTCCTCTTTTAAACTTAGTTTTCAAGATATTCTTAATTAAAACGGGCTTTTCAACAGATAAAAATCCCTTTCTCCTCAAACATTGTTTTTCCCTTTTGGAATCACTATTTTTCTTCCTTAACAAAATTTATTCTTAACCCTTTCAAGATCAACAACTTAGGCGAGGAAAACAGTAAAATACCTCTTAAAAATGTATGGGTTGCATTGTAGATAATTTTATTGTGCCACAAATATGCTTTGAGGTGAAATGAAGGTGTGTTGAGAGGTGCTATGCTCCTGTGCACAGGCGCGTAGCACCTGCTTGCCGAGTTGGTGCTGTCGGGTCAGGCACTGCGCACTCGCTGAACGCCGGGCAGGCCGGTCGGTTGATATGCACAGATGCGTCCCACGCCGCTACAGGCGCATCGCGCTGTGTGCAGAAGCCCTTGTAAAGGTGCTTACAGGTGCTTCACGCTAACTTACAGGCGTGTCACGTCTTCAATTTTCTACAAACCGCTCACCCAAGGTTCGAAAAAAACGTTTTTTCTTTGTCCCCTTGCAAAATAGAAAATGATCTTTTAATTTTGAGAGATTTTGTAGCTCCTTTTAAATGTTTTTGAATGCCCTTTCCCTCCTGGTGGTGATTTTGAAATTGTGCCTTTTCCTTCGTATTGAAATAAAATAACTTTGCCCTTTTCAAACAACATTTTTTTTGAAAACTCCATTTGACATGAAAAAAAAAAGGCTCTCACTGTGTATTAATGACACTTTTTCTCAACCACAGAATTAACATTGGGCAACTTGACCATCTGCTCATTTTGAAGGAGGTCATTTGCAACTGTGTGAAATTGGCCCTCTACTTGTTATGAAGGAGGCCTTGTTTGACAAACTGCATGGGCGCTTTATGTATACATTAGGCTTTCAACCTCTTACAGTTTTCTAAGGGCATGTCTCTGTTTTGTAAATGAGGAATGTTTTTAAACAAACTAGCCTTGATTTTTTTGTGAATGCACTCTTTCAAACACTATCTCTGAAACTGCCCATTACTGACAAATGTTTCCAAACACTGTCAATATTTGATGAATTTTGACCCTCTGCTTATTTGAAGGAGGTCCTCTTAAACATAGAAACTTCATCCATCTCAAAATTGCTACATCATTTGAAGATTTTTCTATTGAACCAATTTTCTATAGGCCCTCTGCTTATCATGAAGGAGGCCATTTGAAACCAGAAATGCTCATGCCCTTTTCTCTATTACTGAAGGAGGCATCTCAAGCTGAGTGGGTACTCTGCTTATGATTGAAGGAGACCTTTGAATCTAGGTCTTTTTCTTTCTCTGTTCATTATTGAAAAGCCTTCTACTTACAATTGAAAGAGGCCTTTGTAAGTTGTATTGTTTACTTTTATCTCTGTTTTAACCTTGAATTTCATCCTTTAAACAAATTTTAGATTATGTTGCATAATCAAATTCTTGATGAAAAGCTAGAACACCTCCTACATTAGCATGTTGAGTTTTTTTGTGTAAAAGAAAACTTTTCCTTTTGCAACCTAAGAAGGTGATTTTCATTTTTCTTTGTGGGGACAGCTTCTTGAAATCTGTGTTGGTTGCATAAGACTGATTTTCAGAGCTGGCCCACCTGTTTGGAAATAAATGAAAAATTCCATTTTGAGTTGCTGGAGGCAGTGATTTTATGGTCTTTGTATATTTTTGCCATGATGGGGGACTTTTTGACCTTTTTGGTGCTTTGACTTTGCAGGGATTTCGTCCAGTGAGTTTCCTTTCTTTGCAAACTGCATTCTCTTTTTATTTCCAATAGTGAACTGCTACAGTTTGAAGTCTTTTCCTAAAGTTTATCTTGCCCAACACTGATTTGAGCCATTCATACTAGCACCCCTCCAGAGATGCATTGTTAAAATAGCTTTGATCATCGGAGTTCCTTCTTGTAGTGTCATGATGATAATGCATGAAATTTCAATTGATCTTCTTTCTTTGGACATATGACCTAAAAACTCTGCTTTTTCCTGAATTGATCATTTTTGATCTTTTCTGAAACAAAACATAGCAACCACTTTGATGGTGTATGACCTACATATAGACAAAGGGTTGTTTTTCCATATAATAATAAATGATGGCTGACTGATATTGAAGACAAGGGTTTTGACTAGAGATAGCTTTTCTCAAGGTATTTGCCCTAAACACCACCACCTAGAGTTAGATACTTTGTCATAATTTCTAAGGGATTTCTGAGATATTTTTAGGTCATTATATGGAAAAAGAAATGGTGAGAGAGGAGTAAACAACTTGATTTATGCTGGACAGTGAGCTGTGTGAAAGTAGGGGAAAACTGATTTCAGAGGTACAAGGCTTGTGACAGTCATGTACAAGGAAGGTTTGCTGATTTAGGACAGGACTGAAACCTGAAGACCACTTCCACCTTAGTATGCAAGAGAGGGGTAAGAAGACAAAAATTTGTTTGAGGTGTTTTCTAGATAACAAATTTACAGATTGAGATTAGTTTCTAGAAAACCTAGACAAGGGATCTAGTCATCAAAACAGGAAAAAATACTGATGACTAACACCTAATCAGGAGAGGTTATCTTGAGCTGCATTACCACTGTCTAGAATTTTTCCAAGCTTCATACTTATATACAATGCAATTTCTATTCAGAGTTGTGTTATGTTGTAGGGTGTAGTAGTGGAGGGTTGTAAAACACAATTTTCTGAGCTAGTTTTACGTTGGAGGGATCATCCTTTCATCCAGGAGACTTGTGAGGAAGTCCTTGGAGCATAATTTCCATATTTGAAAGGAGGCCAAGTAGTTACCGTCATCTACAACACATTTTCCCTCAAGAACTACATTATTTTAGAGAGCATCTGCAATAGTGGGTTTATTGCCCTAGTTGGAGGAGTTATGTTTCCTTTGAGGGGATAAACCCTTAATTTAGGAGATCTATTGGAGGAGGATAATCAATTTCATATTTCATATCAGCCACCTCCTATCAGTGATTCAGTATGCAGAGATTATTTAGCCTTAGGGCCAAATCTGCTATTTTTGTATAGTGTGTATTTCCAGAAACATTTTATGGGCTGTCTTGGAAATATATTTTGGAGCATAGATCTCTACTCCCTATACTTTTGGAGCATTGTATCAGAAAAAATATATATTTCTATATTTCAGCTTCTATTCTCTAATAGACAATGCAGTTATAACATTCATACATTTTCTTGTATTAGCAGAATTTCAGATCTAGGTGTATAATTTCATGGGAGGCTTGTTTGCCCAACTTGAGTGATATTTTCCTCAATTATTTGTACCTATTTTTGTTGTTATAATCATAATGGAATGGATCTATGGTTGTCTCATGTCTTGATCTATTTATATTTCTGCATAATTCTAGTTTTATGTGTTATATTGTTGCTTCTCCCAATTTTGGGATATTACAGTAGTATTAGAGCATAATCTTAGCTAAGCCTATGTACTTTAGCCATTATGTCATCTAAAGAGGCCTCTCATAGAAAGGAGAAGATCTGTAGAAGAGATGTAGGCAAGACTCCACTATCAGGAGAAATGAAAGGGAAGGAGTTCTCAAGAATTCTTCTTCAAACTATGCAGGGAATTAACAGAGACATCAAAGAGATGAGGATGTAGAGATATCGAGATTCTCCAAGAGGGCTTATACATGAAGACATCTCCAGTTTTTCACATTATGCGTGTGAGCATTCAACTACACCATCAGATTTACAACGTGGTACCATGCTTACATTATTGGCAAGAGAAGAAGAGGAGAGAGATACACCAAAGGAGGAGACTCTTGGTGATTATATCGAAGAATATGAATCTTAGTCTAGAAGATTCAAGGAGCATATAAACTTCCAAGGGTTTTTTCAAATCAAAGAAAATAGAAGACCGAGTAACCATAATAGAAGAAGAGGGTGCATTCAACACACTTTGGGTAGATTCTTTCTACCTGCTTTTGATAGGTCACCCAAGTGCACAACTAAGGCTTGGGTAAAGAAGTTAGACACATATTTGCAGCTGCATCAAGTTTCAGAAAAGGAGGCCCTTAAGGTAGTAGTGCTTCATCTTGAAGGTAAGGATTATGCCTAGTGGTTTTATGAATCTTCTTCATTAAATAATGCAAATATATCTACTTATGCAAAGTTCACTAGGAGGTTAGTGAAAATATTTGATTAAAGATATTCTGAAATTTCCTAGGGTGAGCTAGCCAAAGCCAAGAAATCAGAACCTTTGCATGAGTTGGAAGGATCCATGAAACCAAATCCATTTCAGAATATTGTTGAGGGGGTTAAATATCTGCAACATGTTTTTCCAAGGGTAAAAGCCTCACTTTACCAATAAATTTCTTCTCAAGAAGAAGATATTAGGATTCCTCCTTTAAGAGGGGATCAAGACAAAGGATCTCTTAATGATGAGGTATTATCCAATGATAAGGATAAGGGAGAATAAGAGCGGGAAAGAGCCTCCATCATTGTAGCAGCAGGAGGAGATCTACCACTATTTGGAGATGGAGATGAAGCAATTGCTTCAAATAGAGGAGCTCTTGTATATTTGCAAGAAGTTCCAAAGGATATCACATATGAAGATCATGAGAAGCATGTGTCTATGTTGATAGGGAATGAGACAAAACAATGGAGGAAGTGTGTTCCAACATTGACCACAGTTTTGGGGACATACACCATGATAGATCATTTCTTTGTGATTAAGACTCTTGCCACCAATATGACCTTGGGCGTGCATGGGTGGATTACATTGGAGAAGAACACCTTAAACTATGAGATATTGTAAAAGGTAGGAGAAGATGAGAAGGAGGGCTAGCATCAAGTGATTGGGAACATACGCACCCATCCTTTTTAGGAGGTTTATGCACATAAACAAGAGGATGATTTGTGCAATGAGTGTAGGGAAAAATCAGTACACTCACATATACATCCTGCTATAGGACTTGATGTTTCATTACATGGAGGAATTCCACCAGGGGGACCCCCTGATTGGAAGATGATCAAAGAGTTCTCTCAACGTGGTGCAACATTGATATATTTTGCCAAGGAAGGAGCCTTGGGAGAAGCTAGCATAGGGCAGAGAACCATTTATGGGTTCAAAGGAGGGATGATAAATCCTTTGATATGGACATTTTCATCTCCCACTTAGCTATTTGCATTGGAAGATGATGATTCAGGAATCTGTGATGGCATAAGCATGGTGTCAGAGGGCTACTCCATAGCCTTGGAGTAGCAAATTATACTTCCACACATGAGTAAGATTTCTAAATATGACAAGAGGTTATTGAAACTCTTGCATGCATTGGCCAAAATATGGAAGTTTTGGATGGGAAATACCTTCCAAGAGGAGATTGACCTCCATTTACTTCAATCTTGTCTTGGGCAAGATCAGCTGCAAGGGAGGCAACAAAAGTGGGGTAGCAATACTCCAGCATGTGGCTTTGGCATTGAGCATGTCAAAGATGAGAGCTATGATATGAAAGGTGCTTCATTTTAGAATTCAACAATGCTGTCATTGTTGGGAAGCATAGATCCATATTGGGAGTCCCGACTATTGGTGGAATATTCCAAGAACCTCTTCACATGTAAGGTTCTTGTCCTTGATGGAAAAGTTATAGATGAGAAGTATAGAGTGGTTGATGGAGTCATTTATTTCCATGATCAAATCTACTTGACTAGAGACTCCAAGCTCAAGGAGTAGATTCTACATGTAGCATATGAGGCACTCTTTTTAGGACATGTAGACTTCATTGAATCTTATCACACCATCATGAAGGGATTCTATTGGGAGAATCTCAAAGAAGATGTGCACCAACATATCAAGAGATATGTAGCTTGTTTGATGTATGAGAAGGAAAGAAACCACCTTACAAGGTTGTTACAACCACTTTCCCTTTTGATTGAGATATGGGAAGGCTCATCTATGGACCTCTTCACCAACTTGCATAAAATATACGGTAAGGATTGTGTCTTTATTTTTATTGATAAACTAACCATGAATGATCATTCCCTTGCCATACATTTGCAACACATTGCTCCACAAGAGAGCAAGCCTCTCTTTGCATTCCATGGTCCTTTTAGGACTACATTCATTGATGGGATTGTCCACTTTACAGAGGACTTTGGCAAAGACTTGTTTTTCTTGGTTCATATTCAGCCACCACCTAATGTCCTCTACTATCACCAAGCTTTTGAGAAGCTTAAGGTAGCAGGCAAGTGGTTGGATGGCCACTTATCATATCATGTTTGCAGACAACAAGAAGAAAAATAACACTGGTCTAACTTGAGGGACTATTTTCACCATCCAGTATGTTATGTGACATATTCCATGTTTCTTTTGGAGCCCATATAGTGATGACACTCTATTCACTGCATGTGGGATGGATTGGGCAAGAGAGATTCCTAGAACCAGGGAGTGGGATAATGAGATTTCAAGTAAATTTTGGCTTCATGAGGACTATATTATTGCAGCCCAATATCAATAGCTCCAATTGTCTCATAAATGGAGAGAGAGACAACGTAATTTGAACAACTGTATCTCTCATTTTCAACCATGAAACCCCTACACATTACAGAAGTAGGGGATTGGTGATTGTTTCTATGAGCTAACAAAGATGTCTCACTTTGTTTGGATGATAGCATGGACATTGGAGTTTCTCATTGGGATTGAGGCACCCAACATTTACCATATCTCATGCCTTGAGGAGGCCAATGGACAACATATGACTTTTTCCATATATATCCCACTTCTTCATGATGAGAGCTACTTGTATACTCGGGAGGAGACATATCCATTGGAGGTTTTGCAATATCCTTGCAGTTGCTTGAGGACAAACAACATTTTGGAGGGGAGGATTGTAATATTCCAAAATTAATTGGAATATTAAAAGTTTTGTTATGTCACTTAGGTAGGTGAATAAGTGGGTAGGGAGACACATAAATCTCTTTATGAAGAATAAAACCACTCCTCATGTGAAAGTGGATCATCATTTTAACTTAATAAAGCACCCTAATGTGTGAAAAGAGGATAGAGCATGTGGACTAGGTCAATTTTGACCTAATCAATAGTGTTGTTATGGAGATCATGGAGGATTAATGGAGGACAATGCAGTCATTTAGGAGGAGTGCGTGCATGAGAGTAGCTCCTTTATTGAGTGGGGCCCAAGGTGAGGAAGCTCACCAATAATAAAAGGAAGAGGATGGAAGCATTATAAGGGAGGGATTTTTACTATTGATTTTGATCTTTTTAGATCTAGATTTGTCATGTGACATTTCTATGCATGATTTTGCTGTTTAGTAGGGTCTGCGGTGTTGTTTAGCACAAGGGTGTTTTCGAGCGGAGATCCCACCCTCATCCTCAGGGGACTTTGGGTGCCTACTCAGGAGAGGTTATCTTGATCTGCATTACCACTATCTGGCATTTTTCCAAGCTTCATTATTATATACAACGTAGTTTATGTTCAGAGTTGTGTTGTGTTGTAGGGTGTAGTAGTGGAGGGTTGTAAAACCTCATTTCTGAGTTAGTTTTCCATTGGAGGGATCATAATTTCATCTTGGAGGCTTGTGAGGAAATATTTTGAGTATCATTTCCATATTTTTCAAGAGGCCAAGTAGCTACCATCGACTATAGTGCAGTTTCCCTCAAGAATTGTGTTATTTTAGAGAGAAGTTACAACAGTGGGTTTATTTCCCTAGTTGGAGGAGTTGTGTTTCCTTTTAGGGGATCAACCATTCACTTAGGATATATATTGGAGGAGGATAAACCATTTCATATTTCCTATTAGCCACCTCCTATCAGTATTTTAGTATGCAAAGATTATTCAACCCTAGGGCCAAATCTACTATTTTTGTATAGTGTGTATTTCCAGAAACCTTTTCTGGGTTGTCCTGGAAATATATTTTGGAGCATAGATCTCTACTCCCTATAATTTTGGAGCATTTAATCAGAAAAAATATATATTTCTATCTTTCAGCTGCTATTTTCTCATAGACAGTGCATTTATAGCATTCTGACATTTTGTTGTATTAGCAGCATTTCAAGTCTAGGTGTATACTTTGATGGGAGGCTTGTTTTCCCAACTTGAGTGATATTTTCCTCAAGTATTTGTACTTATTTTTTATGTTATAATCATAATGGAATGGATCTATGGTTGTGTCATGTCTTGATATATTTATATTTCTGCATAATTCTAGTTTTATGTGCTATATTACTCCTTCTCCCAATTTTGGGATATTACAAAAGATGTTGGGTTATGACTTTGAAATCGCCTACAAAAAAAGGGAAGTTAAATGTTGTTTCAGATGCACTCTCAAGAAAGGATGAATAGGTGGAAGCATTGCTTTGTCCCATTTATATTATCCAACCAAATTGGTTAACCAAAGTAAGGGATGAATGGAAGAATGACGAAGAAATGTGGATACTCATTCAAAATTTGCGGCAAGATCCTAGTACATCTAATACATTTAGTTGGAAAAATGATTCCTTATGGTACAAATATTGCTTATATCTTTGTAATAATTCCCAGATAAAACAAAAAATTCTTTTGGAATTGCACACCTCTCCCTTAGGAGGACACTCATGATTTTTTAAAACTTACCACAGGGTGAAGAAATAATTTTTTTGGGATGGAATTAAATCTGATATTCAAACGTTTATGGCAGAATGCTTGGTTTTCCAGCAAAATAAAGTTGATACAATTAAGACCCCAGGTCTTCTACAACCTTTATCCATTCCAAGTCAACATTGGGAGGAGGTTTCAATGGATTTTATCACAGGTTTACCTAAGTTCGAAGGAAAGAGTGTCACCATGGTGTTAGTTGATAGAATTACCAAGTATACACACTTTTTTGTATTATCTCATCCATTTAAAGTAGGTACATTTTAAACTGCATTTATGGAAACAATTCAAAAGCTACATGGAAACCCAAACATTATTGTAAGTGACAAAGATCCATTTTTACTAGAAATTTTTGGACGGAATTATTTTCTTGTTTGGGTACTCAGCTAGGTCATAGCTCATCTTATCATCCTCAATCTGATGGGAAAACTAAGATAGTGGAAATTTTTTTGGAAGGACATCTTTGTTGTTTTTTATATGATAAAAAAACACAATGGGTCAAGTGGTTACCTATGGCTAAATGGTGGTATTGTTAGTGTCCCGTAATTTGGCAGATTGGTAAACCAAATGACAGGGTAACATCAGACCAATCTTTGGAGTCCTAGGACCTAGCCTTCTTGGACTCAAAGAGGGCTCTCTCTATTATGTGAAGGATGTGAACTTGTTTGCTTTGTATGTTTGATTTTAGGCTAGCTGTTAAGTATATTTTGGGTTGTTTTGAGTTTTTGAGGTAAACTGATAAAAAAGGACAAATAGAAAGAGAGTTCATCAAATCAACAGGGCTATGGGGTCAGATAAACTCAAGGTTGTCTAAATGATGCACAAGGTGTACTGCAGGGCCAATTTAGTCAAGGTAAATGGATTCTTTGGGTGAAAGTGAAGTGAAATGAACATTAAGTTTGTGAAAGACGAATAGATATTAAACATATACAGTTTTAAAGAAGATACTCATGAGTTAGGGAAAACCATAAATCTCTATGAAGAAAACTCAAACTGATACATATGAAAGATAAACAATCCAACGATACATAGAAGCATAAGAACTCCTAACCCTGGAAAATCACCTTCAGTTGTTGGGAAAACAAATAAGATAAACAAAAAACTCAATATATAGAGAGGGAACTCCTAAAAAATATATTTTGAGCTATTGGGAACTCTAAAATAAGTTTGCAAGCATGGAAAAAGGGCAAGATCGAACGAGACCTCTTTGACTTAACTAAAACAACCAATATTTCATAGAAAAGATTTCAGAAATGGAGTTTTGAGAAACTATAAGTAAGCAGGGCGTACCTTAAATCATACAAGATAGAAAAAAATACTGACCATAAATGAAACAAATAACAATTTCTTGATGGACCTAAGGGGTAGTTAAGAATCCTTTACAAATGATCAAGAAGAGGAAAACATCAAAGCTGTAATATGTAGTATGTTTGAGGTGCTTCCATGAGCATGTATCAACGTATACTTTTTTGATCTACAGCAAATAAGAAGTATGGAACATAAATGAAAAAAATAAAACATGAACAAATCAGAGAAACATCACCATTCACCAAGCCATGGAATCTTGCACATATTGCTCCTCCACCATTAAGCCAAGCAAGACATCATCCACTTCATAAAACAAGTATTTCTTCCAAGCTCATAATGCTATGTATTGATCTCAATATATCAAGTTCTGCCTCTTTTCTACAATGAATCCTCTTCGTTTATATAAGCCAAAGAGGAGGAAACCAACCTAGAGCAACTAGAAGGCCATTGGCCAAAAATAAATATCTAAAACTGTCCTTGAGGCCTAACAAGGTCCAAGGCACAAAATATCCTTCAAAAATATCTTTTCAGACCAAAATAGAAAAAGAGAATCACTTTTAAGGCCTAAAACATAAGATAAACTTGTTTAACACACATTTGGCCCAGTCATCACTCAGAAAACTACTTTTCAGCAAAATCTACAGGAGCGTAACACCAAAAAAAAGTCTGTATTGCAGTGCATTTTTGGCGGACTTATCGATGTCAAAATGAGTCCCGTGATGGCTCGTTGGAAATATACAGATGTCTATTTTCCAAAAATTCTTGATTTTTTCCAATCAGATGCTCAAAATTTAGTAAAAAAGTAGAAATAGTGAAAAAACCCAGAAGTGTAGCACCTGCTGATATTAGGCACAAAAAGGTAAAAATGGGTTGTTTTGGGCCTTTTTGAGGGACCAAAACAACTTCATTTGATCTGAAAATTTTAGAGCATGTTCCTGTGATGTCAAGGAATCAAAAAATATAATTTTCTTTGGCTGACGATGCTTCAAGAAAAAGTTGAAGCGCCCATAGTATTATGCTCTTTAGGCCTAAAATTCACAAAAAACGAGAATGTGTCCAAAACTGCCAAAATTTGGTGAGTATATCTCTCAAGGGATTTCAGAAACTTGCAAAAAATATTGGGCCAAAATATTAATCCTAGATTGGTCTTTTCCATGTTTTTCCACCGGGCACCTCCTTTTGGCAGCTTTGAGTTTCCTTCGAGCAAACTGATTCAATTTCTTTTAGTGCTCGGTCATTTTCCTTTGTAGGCCAAAATCCTTGTTAGCTTTCTCCAATTTGGTTTCCAAATGCTGATTCGCCCTCTCAAGCCAAGACTCTTTATCATTCTCAATTTCTAGAGCAAGTAGCTCCGTAAGAGGGTATTGCTGTGCATGGGCTGATTCCTCTTCTTTTTTCTTTTCCAATGCTTTTCTAAAACCAATGGTCCTAGGCCTCTTTCTTGTTGGCCCTTCTTCTTCATCATCTTCTGCATACTCACCCATGTATTCTTCTAGCCTTACTTGCGAATTTTGAGCTTCTCTTCTGTATTTGAGTGCCCGGGCCTCATATATTTCCATCTGTCCACTCATCTGTCTATTTAGCATTTGCAAAAAGTGGATAATGTTTTTTTACCTTTCTAGGTCATTTTCCAAGTCTTTAATTTGAGCCTCTCAGTTTTGCAAAAGAGATCTAAGAATTCTGGCCTCATCATCTTCAGCATCACTGTCTATTTGTATTATTTCAAAATCCTTCTCATGCTCATGGCTGCTCTCTTGCTGTTCAATCTTCTCTTTGCCCTTGCCTTTAATGATTTTCTTTCCTCTGGTTTTCTTGGGAAATTCTATATTGCTCTTCTTTGGAAATTTTCCTCTATTCCTTAGTGCCCTAGTGATATTTCTAGTCACTGTCTGAGTGGTTTTATTTTTTGTTGTTTTGGTGTTTTTACCCTTTTCCACTTTTGATGAAGGAAGCATGGCCCCTTGCCTTGGAGAGGCAGTAAGCACATGTTCTTGATTATGTTGAGGAGAAGTGAGAGGAGGGGTCAACACTAGCACCTGTTTAGTTTGATCCTTTATATTGTTACCTCCTTCATTACCAAATTTGTTGCCTTTTTCACTGTCACTGTTTTCACTTTCTTCCTATGGGATGCTTTCATAATGATCACTGTTTTCATTTTCTTGTGGACTATTTATTTCATTATCATTATTTTTGTCCTCCTCTTGGGGACTACCCTTATTATTATCATTGTTTTTACTTTCCCCTTGTGGACTGCCTTCATCACTGTTTTGAGTTTCTTGTGGATGGGTGCCTCTTTCTTTATCAAATTTGCTGCTTCCACTGAGCTGTGGACTGCTTGCCTCATCATTCTTACCTTTCCCTCTACTGCTGCTCTCATCACTTTCTTGTTCTTTGTCACCATCACTTCCTTGTTCTCCGTCACCAACACTTCCTTGTTTACTTTTACTGCGTTCTTCTTTTTCACTATTCCTCTCTTCTTCTTCATTTTTTTATTTTTCATCATCATTTTCCTCATAACTATTTTCTTTGGTATCAGTAGTGCTTTTCTCGGGCTCAGCATTAATTTGAGGGCCACTATTGCTTTCTTCTTGTCCAGCTTTGTTTTCTTCATGATCACCTTTACCAGAGGAAACTATCTTAAGAATGTTTTCTTGTGAGGGTGACTCATGGGAGCAAAGTGGAACATGATCATTGGAGGACGAAGCAAGGGGTTTGAGGACTAATTGGCACTTTTATGACTTAAAAAATGATGAGGGGATGTCAATTGATGAATAAGACCTTTTAAAACTGATTCTCATAGAAAAATGCAGCCTCTGGGTAAAATTTGGCTAATTCTATCCCTTTCTACAGCTTTCTGGATGGTGTTGCACTTTTCCTACAAGCGTGTAGCATCCATCTATAGGCACGTAGCGTCTTTAAGCAAATAACACAAGAGCAAACTGTAGGAGCTTAGCGTCCATCTACGGGCGCATAGCGCAGAAATAGGCCTTTTTGCAGCAATGTTTTAGAGGCCTTCCCGATGTCAGAATTGGGCCCGGGATGGCTCGTTGGAAAGCTATGGATGTATAATTTCCAAATATATTTGATTTTTTTAATTTGGTGTCCATTTTTCTGTCCAAAAACGGATTCTTCCAACACTGCTCAAAAGTGGTGAATGCTGGTGTAGAAATGCAGTTTACCTTCACCTTATGGCTTATCTGATAGATTTTTTTGTCCCTTTTTTGTTTCCCTTCACCACTACCTTTAGCATTTGAACACGTGATTAGGCTTATGATGGCATTTTGTCATTTGCAAGGCGAATTTAACAATTATTTTTTCCTCCACATTCTCTAAGTCAAGTCTATGACTGCCTTTTGTGTAACACCTTATCTTTATTGAAGGAGGCCTTTTCAAACTTAAGTGTTTGTCCTCTACTTGTCATGAAGGAGGCCCTTTAAAATTACTATGTTTATCTTTGAAGGAGGCTTATTAAACACAAACTGTCTGGGCCCTCTGCTTATCTTTTGGATGAGGCCCCTCTTGAAAACTAAACTTTGTGCCCTGTGTCTACTTATTACTGAAGGAGGTAATGCAAATAGAACTGTTTACGCCCTCAACTTATCATCATTTAAGGAGGCTTTTAAAACAAAATATGTATTACCTTTTTTCATTTTGATGCCTAAATACTTCTAGGAGTCTACAAACCATAAAATGTGCTCTATATTTCTCCTTGTAGGGGTAACTCACAGAAATCGGTGCCCTCTGCTTATAAATTGAAGGAGGTCTCTTTAACACTGTGTCTTTGCCCTATCTTTGTTTTTCATTTAAGTTTCAGCCCTTTAATAAAGTTTAGGCCCGGTCTCTGTTTATCAAATGAAGCTTTAGCCTTCTAAACAAACTGTTTGTGTTATCATCATTGAAGGAGCTAATTCAAACCAAAATCTGTGCCCTCCACTTTATAATTGAAGGAGGAAATTCAAGCCAGAATCTGTGCCTTATCCTTTACCCAATCTGTATGAGACATGTCTCTTTGTAGAAATTCACTGTGAGGCTAATGAATTGGTAGTTTATTTTAAAAAATCACAACTATCTACTGTGTCTCTCTTAGGTTTGGACACTCTTTTGCAGTAGCTTTATCTTCAATGGTGATGGTAGTGCCTTTGATGATTTTCAGCCTAGGTTGCAGGGGTATGAAAAGACATTTGTTTCCCTTTTCATGCTTTTCACTTTGATGTCTAAAAACTACTGAGGATCCTTTTCCCTGAAACTTGTGGAGTGACATGGAGTGCTTGGTGAATTATCTTTTAGCCCTCTGTGCTTATTTTCCATGATGGATGATTTCTTGACATTCTTAGGTATCTTTGATTTGCAGAGATAAAATAGTTTGTCCCTCTTCCTTTCAGACCTGTATTTCCTTTATTCTCCAAACAGTAAACTGTCTTTTGACTTGAAGCCCTTCTTTGAAATGTTCCTTTGCCCAGTTTTTATTTATGCCATTCATCCTGGCACCCCTGCAGAGATGCACTGATAAAATTACTTTGATAATTGGAGACCTTTTCTGATGTATCATGATGATAATGCTTGAAAATTTCACTTGATCACTTTTCTTCGGACATGGGACCTTCTTAATCTGTTTCTTCCTGAATTGAACATTATAAGCTTTATTGAAAAAAAACACAGCAAAAATATTGATGGTGCATGACCTAGGGATAACAAGAGGATTTTTTTTTCCAGACAGAAGGACATGATACTTTGACTGATAGTAAAAACTGAGTTCCTAACAAGACACAGGTCTTCTAAGATACTCATCCCAAGAACCATCACCTAACCTGGACACTTTTTTATGACCTTTTAAAAAACTTTCCTAGATATACTCAAGTCATCAAACAATAACTGCAGTCAGTGAGAAGGTAACAAGGACAACTTGACTTATGTTTGGACAGACTGTTTTGTGAAATAGGAGGATTTTGGATATCAGAGATAAGAGGATTGTGACAGTTGTGGATAGGGTAAGGCCTATTGATCTAGGATAAGATTTTAAGTTGGATGACCACTTCAATCACAGTATGCAAGAGAGAGGGGGAAAAAAGATAAAAAATTTCTCTAACTGGTTTTCTAGAGGACAAATTGATTGTTCGAAATTGGTTTCTAGAAAACATAGGCTAGGCATATAGTCATCACAACAGGAAAAAATACTGATGACTAACAATGGCTCCATTTGGGGAGGGAAGCTCCTTTTCGGGAGGTGTTCATAATTGCAGATCTCTGGCTTGTGAAGACCAGTACCTCATCCATTGGCATAATTTTCTCTTTTTTATTGCTTCTTTTCCTGAAATGGTGTTTTGAAAATCTAAAAGCATGATTAGCTCAACTTCACCTCTACTTACCCAAATACTTTGCCTAACATTTTTTCTTCTTTTGGTGCACTTGAACTGGAAAACCCTTGACATGATATTTTTGAAAGAGAAAACACTATCTACTTCTACACTTATATCTTCCAGGAGTTCAGATTAAAATGATGAACTCCTTTATTTCTCTACCTATACTAAATCAATTTTTAAGATTAAGCTGTTTGACAGGATTTCATTCGCTAGAATAAGACATGAAATTGAAAAATGATCAAATCAAGATTGGACAGTCTGATTTTTCATGTGTTTGTGGCATAAAGACAAGTTGCACACAAATGTTATTTTTGTACAAAATGAGAATTAGAAAAATCAGGGCTAGGATACATAATTTTCTTTTCATCCCTATTTTTCTCTTTGGTTCTGTTTTGAGCGTGTGGAACCAGCATCTTTGTTTCTTAATCTACTTTCTTTGATAAGTCAAGCTTTCATATTTTGACTATCATTCCTTTTCACTAACTTATCAGCAATCAATTTAAAACATGCTCAGTTATGATTAGGCTATATAACTGAACAAGACATATTTTGAGCACTATCAGTGACATTTAGACTTGCGCACTTTCAGCATGACTATTTTTTGGGTATGGGGTTGTACTGTTTCTTTAGAATCTTCCCTCTTTTTCTACTTTTCTTGTTGTTTTTGTGTTTTATGTTTTTCTCAAAACATACTGAAAGAAATATGCTCATGGGGCTAAGCTTATTTTGCATGCCTATCTATTCTACTCTAACCTATATATGATAAACATTTATCTGGAGAACTCTTCTTTCCAATATAACCAGCCAAGTAGATGATAGCATGGTTGATCTTGGTTCAGCTCTTTGATGATGCTGAAGAAATCAAAAGGCCACTTCCACCTCACTTGTTTTTGGACAGTAGTGCTTAAGTTTTTTCTCACACTTTGCAACAAACTGTTCATGGTATAACACACTCCTCCCTCATATTTCTGAAGGAAAACAACAAATGGATCTTCGAATAATACCCAATCTAGAGGATTTGAGACATAAGCTCCATTCAGGACTACTCCTTCTTTCACTTGGCTATGTTTGGGACTCTCTTGGGAAAGAAAATCTTCCCCTTGCTCACGGTCAATTGAACTGTCAAACTCATCATATATTGCAGTGTAGTCCTCTTTCCAAGCTGATGTGTTCTGATTAAGTGGACTGAAAACTGTGTGAAGTTCATCATGTTGATGAGTAGGGATATTATTTGGCAACAAATCTTCTCGAGAAAGAAGAGCAGCAACTTTCTTGTGATAATCAATCTTCAAGCCTTCATTTGCTTCCAAATTTTCTAAGCTTTCCTCATCACTGTCATAGCTGCTATGCATTGGTTGTTTACCTTTCCCAAGTTGGTGAAACTGAGCTTCCTCCCAAAATCCAAATGTTGAATACTCTACAAAATTAGCTTCTATTTGGAAAGCATCATCATTATCAACATATTGATCAAACTTTGGATAATCATCAATATAATTAATGTCACCAACCATACATATTCAGACTATCAGATTGTTTATCTTTGAATTGATCAATAAATGCATTTTCTGCTATGTGATAGTTAAGATTAGGAGGAAAATAAATAGAGGCTGACTGCATGTTTATGAGTTGATCTATCTCCTCTTTAGTTAAAAATGGAGGCATTTTTATCTTTCTTTGGATATAACTACAATAATCCTCTTTCTCCTCGGAAAACTGATTTAGAGGATGAATGTATTTTTGGGCCTTACCTAAGAGAGATGATGAATCATCACTTGTGCCTTTAGAGAGATCATGTGGTTCTCTTTCATTTCTTGACTGGTTTCATCCTCAACCAACTCTTCTTGATGTTCGGGACAATCAGCATGGGATTCATGAGTTGCCTCTGATAGATTCTCAGGACGCCAATTTTCTTGTATAATTCGAAAAGAATCAAAGCACAAAGGTAGAGATCCTAAAGGTTTTGATTTTTCTTCCATTTCAAATTTGATTTCATCCTCAACCAACTCTTCTTGATGTTTGGGACAATTAGCATGGGATTCATGAGTTGCCTATGATAGATTCTCAGGAGGCCAATTTCCTTGTATAATCTGAAATGAATCAAAGCACAAAGGTAGAGATCCTAAAGGTTTTGATTTTTCTTCCATTTCAGATTTGATTTCATCCTCAACCAACTCTTCTTGATGTTAGGGACAATAAGCATGGGATTCATGAGTTTCCTCTGATAGATTCTCAGGAGGCCAATTTGCTTGTACAATCTGAAATGAATCAAAGCACAAAGGTAGCGATCCTAAAGGTTTTGATTTTTCTTCCATTTCAAATTTGATTTCATATTCAACCAACTCTTCTTGATGTTTGGGACAATAAGCATGGGATTCATGAGTTGCCTATGATAGATTCTCAGGAGGCCAATTTTCTTTTATAATCTAAAATGAATCAAAGCACAAATGTAGAGATCCTAAAGGTTGTGATTTTTCTTTCATTTCAGATTTGATTTCATCCTCAACCAAATTTTCTTGATTTATGTGAGAGTTAACTTGAGCAAGAGTTTCCTGAATAACTGCTAAGAGATCTTCATGATGCAAATTTCCTTTCAAGATCTGGAATGAATTAAAGCATAAGGGTATAGATGTTAAAGGTTTTTACTCTTTATCTATTTCAGATTCTGTGATTTCATGATGGCTGATTGATTCTTTACAACACTCCTCTATGTTTCTATTTCAAACTTTCTCATTAGGCACTTTTTGTTTGTTACTCTTGTCTTGTAATGGTTGAGTATGTTATTCCAGAGGAAAAAGTGTAGGTTGGTTTGAATAAGAAAAATTAAACTTAACTTTGTGTCTTTCTCTTTTCCTATCAAGTAGATGCATCAGTTTTCTAAATGTATCTATCAATATTTCCAACTTTTCCTCTCTGTTCACACTTGGATCCATCTTTGTTTACTAGAAAGAGTCACTGTGTCCTTTCAACCAGTTTAGAGTTCTCTACCAGTGGAGTCTTTTGGTCTATTGAGGGTTGTGGATTTTCCAGGTGGAAGATTCGAACTTTTTTGTCCACCATCAGCATGATTGGGATTGCTCAATGCATTCCCAGGAGATTTTATAAGGACTAGTGTAGTAATAGGCCTATTAGAGGCTAGTGGAGTCGTCAGGTGGATGTTTTTATTTGTTTTGAGGGTATATGTGTATGGTCCACCACCAATACTGAAAAAAAACCAACCTAAGGATGTTTTGGGGTTTTTCTGAGTTTATTATATGTATCCCTAGGGTTTGTGACAATGTCCTATAGCTGAGTCATCATTTTGCTAGAATGGTGAAACAACCAAATTATACTCTTTTGACAATACTTTAGTCTTCTAAGTTTGACTGAGACTTTGAGAGTTCCTAAGGGATAACTAGGATGTTTCGACTCAAGGTCCCACCATGATTGCCATTATGTTAGTGAGTGGTGGGATGGATCAATAGGATAGCATGCTCAATTCGACAAGGGTTTTCCGTGAGTCTTGAAAGATATTCAAATTAATATGAACTCAGAAAGGTCCCACCGTGATCGCCATTATGTTAGTGTCCCGTAATTTGGCAGATTGGTAAACCAAATGACAGGGTAACATCAGACCAATCTTTGGAGTCCTAGGACAGAACCTTCCTGGACTCAGAGAGGGCTCTCTCTATTATGCGAAGGATGTGAACTTGTTCTCTTTGTATGTTTGATTTTAGGCTAGCTGTTAAGTATATTTTGGTTTGTTTTGGGATTTTGAGGTAAACAGATCAAAAAGGAAAAATAGAAAGAGATTTCATCAAATCAATATGGCTATGGGGTCAGATAAAGTCAAGGCTATCTAAATGATCGACAAGGTGTACTGCAGGGCCGATTTAGTCAAGGTAAATGGATTCTTTGGGTGAAAGTGAAGTGAAATGAACATCAAGTTTGTGAAAGACAAAGAGATATTAAACGTATATAGTTTTAAAGAAGATACTCATGAGGTAGGGCAAACCATAAATCTCTATGAATAAAACTCAAAATGATACATATGAAAGATAAACAATATGGCGATACATAGAAGCATAAGAACTCCTAACCCTAGAAAATCACCTTCAGCTGTTGGGAAAAAAAATAAGATAAACAAAAAACTCAATATATAGAGAGGGAACTCCTAAAAAATATATTTTGAGCTATTGGGAACTCTGAAATAAGTTTGCAAGCATGGAAAAAGGGCAAGATTGAACGAGACCTCTTTAACTTAACTAAAACAACCAATATTTCATAGAAAAGATTTCAGAAATGGAGTTTTGAGAAACTATAAGTAAACATGGCGTACCTTAAATCATACAAGATAGCAAAAAATACTGACCATAAATGAAATAAATAGAAATTTCTTGATGTACCTAAGGGGCTATTAAGAATCCTTTAGAAATGATCAAGAAGAGGAAAACATCAAAGTTGTAATATGCAGGATATTTGAGGTGCTTCCATGAGCATGTCTCAACATATACCTTTCTGATCTACAAAAAATAAGAAGTATGGAACATAAATGAAAATAAGAAAACATGAAAAAATCAGAGAAACATCACCATTCACCAAGCCATGAAATCATGCACACAATGCTCCTCCACCATCAAGCCAAGCAAGACATCATCCACTTCATAAAACAAGTATTTCTTCCAAGCTCATAATGTTATGTATTGCTCTCAATATATCAAGTTCAACCTCTTTGTTACAATGAATCCTCTTGGTTTATATAAGCCAAAGAGGAGGAAACCCACCTAGAGCAACTAGAAGGCCATTGGCCAAAAATAAATATCTAAAACTGTCCTTGAGGCCTAACAAGGTCCAAGGCACAAAATATCCTTCAAAAATATCTTTTCGGACCAAAATAGCAAAAAATAATCATTTTTAAGGCTTGACACATAAGATAAAATTTCTCAACGCATATTTGGACCAGTCATCACTCAGAAAATTTCTTTTCAGCAAAATCTACAGGAGCGTAGCACCAGAAAAAAATATTTTTTTGCAGTGCAGTTTTTGCGGACTTCCCGATGTCGAAATGAGTCCCGTGATGGCTTGTTGGAAAGATACAGATGTCTAATTTCCAAAAATACTTGAATTTTTCCAATATGATTCTTGTAAGTCATAAAAAAAGTAGAAACAATGGAAAAACCCAGGAGTGTAGCACCTACTGATATTAGGGGCAGAAAGGTAAAAAATGGTTGTTTTTGGCCTTTTTGAGGGACCAAAACAGCTTCATTTGATCTAAAAATTTCTGAGCATGTTCCTTTGATGTCAAGGAATCCAAAAATATAATTTTCTTCAGTTGAGGATGCTCCAAGAAAAAGTTGAAGCACCCATACTTTTATGCTCTTTAGGCCTAAAATTCACAAAAAACAAGAATGTGTCCAAAATTGTCCAAATTTGGTGAGTATATCCCTCAAGGGTTTTTAGAAACCTGCAAAAAATATTGGGCCAAAATATTAAGCCTAGATTGGTATTTTCCATGTTTTTCCTCCGGGTGCCTCCTTCGGGCATCTTTGATTTTCCTTCGAGCAAACTGATTCAATTTCTTGTAGTGCTCGGTCATTTTCCTTTGTAGGCCAAAATCCTTGTTAGCTTTCTCCAATTTGGTTTCCAAATGTTGATTTGCCCTCTCAAGCCAAGACTCTTTATCATTCTCAATTTCCAGAGCAAGTAGCTCCGTAAGAGGGTATTACTGTCCACGGGCTGGTTCCTCTTCTTTTTGCTTTTCCAATGCTTTTCTAAGACTAATGGTCCTAGGCCTCTTTCTTGCTGGCCCTTATTCTTCATCATCTTCCGCATACTCACCCATGTATTCTTCTACCCTTACTTGTGACTTTTGAGATTCTCTTCTGTATTTGAGTGACCGAGCCCCATATATTTCCATCTGTCCACTCATCTGTCTGTTTAGCATTTGCAAAAAGTGGATAATGTTTTTTTACCTTTCTAGGTCATTTTCCAAGTCTTTAATCTGAGCCTCCCGGTTTTGCAAAAGAGATCTAAGAATTTTGGCCTCATCATCTTCAGCATCACTGTCTATTTGTATTATGTCAAATTCCTTCTCATGCTCATGGCTTCTCTCTTGCTGTTCAATCTTCTCTTTTCCCTTGCCTTTAATTATTTTCTTTCCTCTGGTTTTCTTGGGCAATTCTACATTGCTCTTCTTTGGAAATTTTCCTCTACTCCTTAGTGCCCTACTAATATTTCTAGTCACTGTCTGAGTGGTTTTCTTCTTTGTTGTTTTCGTGTTTTTAGCCTTTGCCACTTTTGATGAAGGAAGCATGGCCCCTTTCCTTGGAGAGGTAGTAAGCACATGTTCTTGACTATGTTGAGGAGAAGTGAGAGGAGGGGTCAACACTAGCACCTGTTTAGTTTGATCCTTTATATTGCTGCCTCCTTCATTACCAAATTTGCTGCCTTTTTCACTGTCACTATTTTTAGTTTCTTCCTGTGGGTTGCTTTCATCATGATCATTGTTTTCATTTTCTTGTGGACTGTTTCTTTCATTATCACTATTTTTGTCCTCCTCTTGGGGACTACCCTTATTATTATCACTATTTTTACTTTCCCCTTGTGGACTGCCTTCATCACTGTTTTGAGTTTTTCATGGATGGGTGCCTCTTTCTTTATCAAATTTGTTGCTTCCACTGAGCTGTGGACTACTTTCCTCATCATTCTTACCTTTCCCTCTACTGCTGCTCTCATCACTTTCTTGTTCTTTGTCACTATCACTTCCTTGTTCTTCGTCACCAACACTTCCTTGTTTACTTTTACTGCATTCTTCTTTTTCACTGTTCCTCTCTTCTTCTTTGGTTTGTTATTTGTCATCATCATTTCCTCCTGACTGTTTTCTTTGGTATCAGTAGTGCTTTTCTCGGGCTCAACATTAATTTCAGGGCCACTATTGCTTTCTTCTGGTCCAGCTTTGTTTTCTTCATGATCACCTTTACCAGAGGAAACTGTCTTAAGAATGTTTTCTTGCGAGTGTGACTCATGGGAGGAAAGTGGAACATGATCAGTGGAGGGAAAAACAAGGGGTGTGAGGACTAATTGGCACTTTTATGACTTAAAAAATGATGAGGGGATGTTAATTGATGAATAATACCTCTTAAAACTGATTCTCATAGAAAAATGCAGCCTCTAGGTAAAATTTGGCTAATTATATCCCTTTCTACAGCTTTCTAGACGGTGCTGTACTTTTCCTACAGGCGTGTAGCATCCATCTACAGGTGCATAGCGTCTTTAATAAAATAACACAGGAGCAGACTGTAGGCGCGTAGCGCAGAAATAGGCCTTTTTGCAGCAGTGTTTTGGAGGCCTTCCAGATGTCGGAATTGGGCCCGGGATGGCTCGTTGGAAAGCTATGGATGTATACTTTCCAAATATATTTGAGTTTTTTCATTTGGTGTTCATTTGTTTATCCAAAAACTGATTCTTCCAACACTGGTCAAAAGTGGTGAATGCTGGTGCAGAAATGCAGTTTACCTTCACCTTATGGCTTATCTGATAGATTTTTTTGTCCCTTTTTTGTTTCCATTCACCACTACCTTTAGAATTTGAACACATGATTAGGCTTATGATGGCATTTTATCATTTTCAAGGAAAATTTAACAACTATGTTTGCCTCCACATTCTTTAAGTCAAGTCTGTGACTGCGCTTTGTGTAACACCTTATCTTTATTGAAGGAGGCTTTTTCAAACTTAAGTGTTTGTCCTTTACTCGTCATGAAGGAGGCCCTTTAAAATTACTGTGTTTATCTTTGAATGAGGCTTGTTAAACAAAAACTGTCTAGGCCCTCTGCTTATCTTTTGAATGAGGCCCCTCTTGAAAACTGAACTTTGTGCCCTGTGTCTACTTATTACTGAAGGGGGTAATGCAAACAAAACTGTTTATGCCCTCTACTTATCATCATTTAAGGAGGCTTTTAAAACATAATTTGTATTACCTTTTGTCCAATTTTCTTATGAGACATATTCATATAGAGTCTCACTGTGAAACCCATGGGTAGGTAATGTATTTCGAAATGACAAATGTCTGTTGTGTCTATCTTAGGAATAACTCTTCTTTGCAGCAACTATAGCTTCATTGAGGATAGTAGTTCTTTTGATGATTTTGATTCTAGGCTATAGGTGTATAAAAGGATAGTTGTTTCTTTTTATGCTTTTCATTTTGATGCCTAAATACTTCTGGGAGTCTGCAAACCATAAAATTTTCTCTTTATTTCTCCCTGTAGGGGTAACTCACAGAAATTTGTGCCCTCTTCTTATAAATTGAAGGAGGCCTCTTTAACACTGTGTCTTTGCCCTATCTCTATTTTTCATTTAAGTTTCAACCCTTTAATAAATTTTAGGCCCGTTCTCTATTTATCAAATTAAGCTTTAGCCTTATAAACAAACTGTTTGTGTTATCATCATTGAAGGAGGCAATTCAAACCAGAATCTGTGCCCTCCACTTTATAATTGAAGGAGGCAATTCAAGCCAGAATCTCTTCCTTATCCTTTACCCAATCTGTATGAGACATGTCTCTTTGTAGAAATTCACTGTGAGGCTAATGAACAGGTAACGTACTTTAAAAAATCACAACTATCTGCTGTGTCTCTCTTAGGTGTGGACACTCTTTTGCAGTAGCCTTATCTTCATTGGTGATGGTATCGCCTTTGATGATTTTCAGCCTGGGTTGCAGGGTTATGAAAAGACATTTGTTTCCCTTTTCATGCTTTTCACTTTGATGTCTAAAAACTGCTGAAGGTCCTTTTGCCTAAAACTTGTGGAGTGACATGGAGCGCTTGGTGGATTGTCTTTTAGCCCTTTGTGCTTATTTTCCATGATGGATGATTTCTTGACATTCTCAGGTATCTTTGATTTGCAGAGATAAACCAGTTTGTCCCTCTTCCTTTCAGACTTGTATTTCCTTTAGTCTCCAAACAGTCAACTATCTTTTGACTTGAAGCCCTTCTTTGAAATGTTCCTTAGCCCAATTTTTATTTATGCCATTCATCCTGGCACCCCTGCAAAGATGCATTGATAAAATGACTTTGATCATTGGAGACCTATTTTGATGTATCATGATGATAATGCTTGAAAATTTCACTTGATCACTTTTCTTCAGACATGGGACCTTATTACTTTGTTTCTTCTTGAATTGAACTTTATAAGCTTTGTTGAAACAAAACACAACGACAATCTTGATGGTGCACGACCTAGGGATAACAAAAGGAATTTTTTTTTTCCAGATAGAAGGACATGATACTTTGAATGATAGTAAAAATAGAGTTCCTAACAAGACACAGGTCTTCTAAGATACTCATCCTAAGCACCATCACCTAACCTGGACACTTTTTTATGACCTTTTAAAAGGGTTTCCTAGACATACTCAAGTCATCAAACAATAACTTTAGTTAGTGAGACGGTAACAAGGACAACTTGACTTATGTTTGGACAGACTGTTTTGTGAAATAGGAGGATTTTGGATATCACAGATAAGAGGTTTGTGACAATTTTGGATAGGGTAAGGCCTACTGATCTAGGATAAGATTTTACTTTAGATGACCACTTCAATCACAATATGCAAGAGAGAGGGGGGAGGGGAAGATAAAAATTTTCTCTGACGGGTTTTCTAGAGGACAAATTGACTGTTCGAAATTGGTTTCTAGAAAACCTAGGTAAGGCATATAGTCATCACAACAGGCAAAAATAATGATGACTAATAGGTATAACACTTCCTTCCATACTGCAACAAAAATGACCCCATTTATGGCACTTTATGGATATCATCCACTATCCATCACATCATCTTTAAGAGGAGATTTTAAGGTTCAAGTAGTGGAAGATCACATCGAGCATCAACAACAAGTTCTCTAAATATTAAAGGATAACCTAAATTTGGCACAAAATTGAAAGAAATAACGGGAATATCATCATCATAGCGAGAGAAGTTTTGATGTAGGAGACTGGGTATTTTTACGACTATAACTACAAAAGAAAATGTCCCTCAAGCAAGCTAAGAAGGATAATAAATTATCACCAAAGTACTATGGTCCTTAAAAGGTGTTGCAAAAGTTTTGTACTATGGCATACAAATTGGAGCTTCTTGCTTCATCTCGAGTACACCTAGTTTTCCATGTTTCATGCTTAAATAAGTTCATAGGTGACAAACTTCGAGTTCAAACAATATTTCTAGAACTTGACGAGGAAGGAAAAAACATATTGGAACTTGAAGAAGTCACTGTAAAATGAACTTTCCAACTACGAAATCGATCAATTTAAGAGTATCTCAGCAAGTGGAAGAGCTTACCCACTGAATATTCCATATGGGAGGATGACAATTTTATACAGAAGCATCTAGAGATACTCAAATGTTGACAAAAAATCTTTTTTGAAGGAGAGGGGCATGTTAGATCCCTATATTACTAGTGTAGTCCCTTATTGTTGTTAGTGTAGCCCTCTTATTGTTATTTTTCTACCCCTGTAGCCCCCATATTTTTATTATTGTGCCCCATAAAAAACCACTATTATTATTGTTGTGCCCTTACGTTATTATTGTTAGGTCAGCTAGGACTATATTGTGAACCCATGGACTCCTATATATAGAAAGGAGGTTTTGTCATTTGTATCATCCAAGAATTGTTCATTTATGTAATGTAAAGGAGGTTTTCCCCTCAAAGTGGTTGGTTTCTAAGGCGGTGATCTCTATTTTCTTCTATTTTGGGAGCTGGTTTCATAGCAAAAACTAAATATTTCATTAGTTAATGTAGGGAAAATGAAAATACTAGTGAATTCAAGAAATAATTTTGCGTTTCTTATGATTATACCAAATAATGATGTTTATTATGAAGCATTTCAGGGTTGTGATCAAAATTTGAAATCTGATTTGATTGAAGTGGTTAATCAAAATAATGAGATGTTTTAGGAGCCAAAGGGGCTACCTCCCAAGAGGGGAATCCAACATGAAATACATTTGCAACAAGATTTTCTTCTTCCTAACATTGGCATGTATAAGATCTCGGTGATGGAGAATGTTGAAATAAAAAAGAAAATTCAAGAGTTGTTGGACAAAGGGATCGTCTAGCGAAGTACTTCACCATGCGGGTCACGTATTGTTTTGGTGCCAAATAAGGATGGAACATGGAACATGTGTGTATGTTTCCATGCATTAAACAATATTATGGTAAAGAACCGCTATCCACTCCCTAGAATAGATAATTTACTTGATCAATTGAAAAATGCAAAGAATTTTACTAAATTGGACTTAAGGAGTGGCTACCATCAAATTAGAATTGTTGAAGGTGACATTTGGAAAACAACATTCAAAACAAAGAAAGGTCTATTTGAATGGCTTGTTATTCCTTTTGGTTTATGTAATGCTCCTGCTACCTTCATGCATGTGAAGAATGATGTTTTGAGGCCATTTATTGATGAGTTTTTCATTGTCTACTTAGATGATATCATAATTTTCAGTAAATCACTTGATGAACATGTCATGCATGTAATAAAATTACCTGTTGTCTTAAGGAAAGAACAATTTTTTTTGAAGATGTCAAAATGTGAGTTTGTTAAAAATTATTTTATGTACTTGGGGCATATTGTTGGAATAGGTGAGTTGAGGATAGACACCTCTAAGGTTGAGGTCATTGTGAACTGGCCAACACCCAAGACAATCAATGACATAAGAAGTTTTTTCGGAGCAACCCAATATTGGAGGAAGTTTATTGCTAACTTCTCTTTTATCACAGCTCCTCTGCATGCATTGACTAGTGTGAAAAAATTCTTCAAGTGGGGAGGAAAGTAGTGAAAATAATTCAATGCTTTGAAAGAGAAGATCAGTTCAACCCCAGTACTTTCACTACCGGACTTGAGACAACCCTTTGAGGTTCAAACTGATGCAAGCGACTATGCCATGGGCGTAGTCCTTATGCAACATGGTAAGCCCATTTCATTTCATTCAGAAAATTTCAATGGTGCAATGATTAACTATCCTACTTATGACAAGGATATTTATTTTCTGGTTCAAAGTGTGAAAAAGTGGAAACACTACTTGATGGGAAATGAAACCATCATACACACCAATCACCAACCATTTCAATACTTGTAATCGAAAAAAAAAAATTAGCAATCAAGGCACTTTCGATGGATGGGTTTCTTACAAAAATTCCACTTGGTCATCAGGTATAAGAAAGGTATTTATAACAAGGATTTTGATATGCTTTCTAGGACTATTGTTAGTGCAACTACTTTACTCAAGTATAATTTTGTTTTGCATGAAAGTTATGTTGATCAATATGCATTTGATAATGACTTTCAATATTTTTATGCAAACTTGAGTCAAGGAAACCAAGTAGAGGAATTGGATTACCATGTACATAATAACTTGTTGTATCATTTGGGAAAGATTTGTTTTCCATAGGGGAGAGAGTGAATTTCATAAGGGAAGAACACACTTCTCTTATTGTTGGACATTTTAGTGTAAGAAAAACAGTGGCACATCTTCAGAGGTATTGTTGTTGGCCTCGTATGCTTGGAAGTGTGTCACGTTTCGTTAAAGGTTTTTCTTTATGTGCGGCCAATAAGCCTAGCAATAGGAAGTTAGGATTGTACACACCACTTCATGTATGTTCACATCCATGGGAGAGTGTTTCTATGGATTTTGTAGGAGGTATTCCATTGTCAAAAAGAGGTCACAATTATTTGTATGTATTTGTGGATAGGTTCAACAATATTTGTATATTAATTCCATGTAAAAACAAATCATGATTGAACAAACAACTCACTTATTCTTTCAGCGTGTTTGCGTTCATTTTGGTTTTCCCACATCCATTTTTAGTGATTGAGATTCTCGATTTGTTGGGAATTTTCGGTGAAATTTGTGGGACTTGATGGATACCAAATTGAAGAAGAGTATATCCTTTCATCCAAAAACAGATGATCAAACCAAGGTGGTCAATCAAACAGTCATACATCTACTTCATGGATACTGCAACAAGCATCCTAAGTTGTGGGATGAAAACTTGCACTATATTCAACATTCTTACAACTATGCAAAACACTCCTCTGCACAAACAACACCATTGGAGGAATGTCTTGGATACTTTCCTAGATCGCCATTGGATTTAATTTTTGGGAAAGATGTTGCTATTGATGGTAATAACTAAATAGACAAAGCCAAGAATTTCATAGAACAAATCCAATTGATACATAAAATAGTTCAAGATCAACTTGAAAAGATCCAAAGAAAGTACAAAGCAAGGCATGACAAGTATCGTATGGATCACGAGTTGCAAGTTGGTGACGAAGTTTGGCTTCACATTAGTAAAGAGAGGCTTCCAGGGGAAGGTAAAAAATTGAAACCAATCCGTTATGGTCCTTTTAGAATTTTGGAAAAGATTAGTGAAAATGCCTTCAAGTTAGAATTGCCTTCATACATGAAAATTTACTATGTTGTTAATGTTTAGAACTTGAGCATGTATGAGCCTGCATTGATTGAATATCAAGGAGAACAGGTTCAGATTCATTCCATTGATAATTTTCTCCTAAATAACTTGATGAGCTTCAACAAGGCACCATTCCTGACAGAAGAACAAGGACATCAAAACGATGGAGTGCAGACTAACTTCGTGTGGGGTTCAAAGGCACAAATCCAAGCAAGGAAAAATGGAACGATATTGGAAATCTGAGGTAATTATACCCTCATTTGCTGAATAACTGAAAGTGATATTTTGGGGTCCAAAAGATTCCAATGGGGAGGAGTGATAAGGTGCTCAAAATTATGCTCAAAAATGAAATTTATCAAAATGGTCTGTAATCTAAACGATCACGTAGATCTCATATTTCTAAATTTGGCACAACTCATTTCATAGAAAACCGACGCCGTATGCTCCCATAAACGAGTTGTGTCATCTTTGTCAAACAGAAAATTAAAAAAAAAAATGCATGAAAACCTAGTCAGCAGTCTGCACAGCTGACTGGGCATGCATACATGGCAGGGTTACTGTGCAGGTTGACTTGGTCAATGGTTTTCCTCGTCAAATCATGTGGTTCCAAGTGGCATGATGACATTTGTTTGATTTGGTGCATTTTGATTAGTTGCGCATGTGGCCAACCACATGCTGCCAAATGGCCCAACTAGAGGCCGCCACGTGTGGTGCAAGTGGCATGATGACATTGGTTTGATTTGGTGCATTATGATTGGTCGAGCATATGGTCAACCACATGCTATCATGTGGCCCAGCTGAAGACCGCCACATCGTATCACGGGAGGCCACAAAATTTTGGGTCAAATCTGAGTAGCAACGACGGGGGTCGAACCCACAACCTCCAAGTACCAAGCACAAGTATTCATCATTGCGCCCAGCACTTTGTTCCATACCATACATTGTATTCCATTTGGTTTTATTGTAATGTGTATTCTGTAATGGGGGGAGGGGGCTAGGGTCTAGCCCCAACCCTGGTCACCACCACAGACGGGACCATGGGTGGGAGACTAGCCCCCCCCCCCAAATGGTCATAAATGATAATCGTTAACTCTACCAACTGCCACATGTAACCAAAGTTAATGCCAAGTCCGAAAATTAGCGGAAAAACTGCGACATTAATTTTTATATTAAAAAATGTTTTATTAACCATATGGTATGGTTAGAAATTCGACATTAAGGCCTTATTGGGAAAATTAGCACAATGACAATTTCACCCATTTTGGGGAAAATTGGTGCCCAATTAGCTGGATTTTGGACGGATTTGTAGGATGCTGCTAGATTTTGGGGAAAATGTGGAGTGAATAGTGAAAAAACTTGGGGAAGTCATAACTAAGTCATTTTTGACCAAATTGGAGGCAGAAAGAGGCTACACAACCATTGTTGGGCATTATAGAGCTGATGGAGTAGTTTTCAGAGCTATTTGAGCATTGTAACCATATATAATCACACTGTTATCACTAAATTGATACTAATGGGCTACTTCAATAGTCAACTTAGAGTAACTATTTCAAACCTAATTTTAGCTTAAACGTAGCCTTTCCAGCCTCAGAGGGCTCTCTCAAGGATAAAGATGATATTAGGTAAATGAAGATCAACATATGGCTAACTTTGAAATTGGTTTTAAATTTAATTTTGTGCAGGTGAAATATGTAAAGAAATAACTACCATTGGGCATATTGAATCAGTATAAAAACTTAGTTGACATGTGATACTTCTCTCATGGAAGTTGGGGCATGTGTATTCAGATGAAACATAACATATATAGAAGACTAGATGTTTGAAGGAAGTTAGAGCATGTTGACCATGAATTCTAAGTAATCAGACAACTAGGATACTAAATATAGAATAAAAGAACAAAAGACAAACACTCATAAGAATACCAATGAATCTCAGGTAAAAAGAAGTATGATGCCATTGTATATTACTGATTAAAAATTTACAATGGTAGTCTACAATATAACATCAAACAAACCTTTCTAACTCTAAAAATCTCTCATTTATAGAGTGAGGACTCATACAAAATATTTTCCAGCTTGCTAGCTTCGAATTCCAACCTAAGAGACCTATTTAAAATAGGATTACATCAATTGGATACTTCTTAGGGATATTTTTGTTTTGCAGAGTTTGAATACAAAAAGGACTCTTATTTCATTAAATAACTCAACAAATGCATTTAAATAACCATTATCAAATGAAACCAACTAATTTTATGAGTTTAATGGAGTGCTGATGTGTCATTATGCCACGTGGATGATGAGCTGGACCTCCTCCAAGTCAAATTTTACATTTTTTCATAATCCTGGTTAGTGAAAATTCTGTAAAATAGGCCTCAAAGCCTTGAGTGCATAATTTCAAAACCTTGATGGATTTTGCAAAAAATGAGAGAGGTTTTCCTAGAAGGGCGCGTGCTAAAGAAAACCCTCTTTCATATTTCCAAAATTATTTTTCATGTGGTCAGAAATGAAACTTGAAGTTGAGTGCTTAAATAGTCATGTACGGGAAATTTCAAGAGAGATCGTCGCGTTTTCCATTTGGGAATTTATGCAACCATTTTGACTTCTCTGACTATTTGAGGGTATTTCTCGGGTCTATTAATATAAATAAATGGCTTTAGAACCCTATTACATGTATTTATTGAAGGATTTTTAGCTTAAGGAAACCTACAACAAGTTCATAGTGAAAACTCAGCCTCGAGCTTGGGGCAAGCTACAAACTCACCTATTTTGGTATAGTTTTTGTAATTTCTTATTATTTCCACCTCAAAAACACTAGTAAATCTTGTACATTCCTGGTATTATATTAATAGGCATAATATGGTCCAAATATGTGTTTCCTTACCATATTTCAACATCGTCATCTTGCATAATCATTTTAAGACCAATTTCTTCAATTCTTCTTGTGCCATCTCAGTCGAACAAAACTAATCATGTTGAGGTGTTAGCCAACTGATACACTAGAATTAAGACTTTGTAAACTTGAATTTAGATGGCGAGCTATCCAATGGTGAGATGGAAAAAGTGATGTATTTTTATGCTTGATGATGTGTCTACCATGATGAGCTGGCAGCCTAATGTTCCTCTATGATGAGTGTTCTCCTTAACCAAAGACTCCATTGATAATATTTCACCATCCCAGCTGAATGATGCGCTTCAAGAAGACATTTAATGCTTGAAATTTTTTGAAATTCTCTCTCGCTACAGAAACAAAGTTTTTAGGCAAGTTCGTAATGAATTTTGACTGTTTTACACTGATTTCGCTACGAACTTTGGTATTCTTTGTCAAATTCACTATGATGACCAGATTTGCTCATGCATGAGATATTTTTGATTTTTCTTATGACAATACTTTAATTACATGGCATAGGAACACTTTGAACGTCAGGACTATAGGAAAATTCATGAAATTTTATCTATTCTCATGAATTTATTTGATAAACACACGAGACCTAATGAAAAATGAATGATAACACACACTTTTGAGCATAATAGAATAGGGCCAAGCCATTGGAAGTTGGACCAAGGAGACATAACCCAGGTAGGGTGAACTCCTTCATCATGTGTTGTTGTGTTACTATTTATGGTGATGTTCATGTTTTTTAGTTGTTGTTGTTCAATGCTTTTTTATGTTAATTTTCTCAATAAATTCACATAAAAACACACAAAAACTCATGAAAAACATGCAATTTACCTCATAATCCTCATGCACTTTGTTTATATTCTGAATTGGATCTTAGCATAGCAAACACTAATATTCCCATTCAGATAGATTTGATATCCCACAAAGTTCCAATTAACCATCTAATTATCAAAACAAATTTAATGCTCATCTACTTAAAGATGATGAACCAAATATTGTGGAGCATGTTGAAAGGGAACAACCATCAAATAAATGCAAAAGAATGTTCAAATCCAAATTGAAGACAAGGTTTCCATGGGCTTGTTTTGTAAAATATTGTAAAGGAAATGAAAGGATAAAATTTTCTTGGTGTGTTAAATTTAAGAGAGACACTCCATTTTCTAAAGAGAGAACTACCCACTCTTCAAGTTGTTAGTTTGGTTTTCCATGAAAAATCAGAAGCTCATAAATTTTCTTTACAAATTTTGGAGGGAGAAAGAAAATGAAGTAATCTTCCAATCACTAAACACATAGAACTAATGGTAGATATTGAGAAGGAGAGAATTATATGAATGATTGAAAACATGTATTTTGTTTCTATATATGATTTATCTTTAGAAATGTATAAGTCAATATGTGACTTGAACATGTATAAATGCACTCCAAACATCCCTTTATCAGACGAATATTTTTCATATACAAATACAACATCAGGAAAATGATTTCTTCGAGTTGCTCGAGAGGTGTATTGGAAAAAATTAAAAGATGAGATATTACATAGCCCACTTTACTCAATTCTAGTTGATGAAAGCACTAATCGAACTATGGAACACAATTTGATTTTTTATTTCATATATTTTACAAATTGAGGTAGAGGTAAACGCGTAACAAATTTTAGATTTTTTCCTCATATAAAGGATTGAATAACTCAGCGCATGTATGATTATTTGAAAACTAATTTAGCAGAGATGGATCTATCATTGCAGAAGTTAGTTGGGTTTGGCTCAGATGGTGCATCTACTATGATGGGTATTCATGAAATTTTATCTTATAAGCTTCATTGAGATGCTCCTCCTTTTTTACATATCTATTGCATATCTCATAGAGAATAATTAGCTACAAATGATGCATCATCTCATTTTCCATAGTTGCAATATTTTGAAAATTTTCCAAACAAGGTTATTCATGGCTTGTGAAATTGACAAAAATACATGGAGAATTGAAAGAGATAATGGAATCATTTCACACCAAAATGCCAGAGGTATTACAAATTCATCAAATTAGATGGCTTTCTAGAGGAAAATTCATGGAAAGAATTGTTACACTCATGTATGTTTGTTAAAATATTGGGAGTTAGGGGAGAAAAACAGTTATGAGTTGGAAACAATATTTCAAATGCAATTTTTCATCCATCTACTTGTAGATGTGCTTGTTGAGTACCAGTTTTTCTCAATTTTGATAGCCTTCTAAGACCTTGCTTCCCCATTTTTGAACTCTTTTTGACCCCTAATTACACCTATTTCAATTATATTACCTAATTTTTGACCAAGAGGGTGCTATGTGCTTAATGTATGCAAAGTATCCTAAAAGGTGTCATTTTATCTTGTTCTTAAGTATTCCTTAAGATGATTGTTTTCTAATTGAATTATCAAGTTGAATGATAGAATTCTTATGTACATTAGTCATGATTTGAAGAAGCTCTGAGATTTCCTATAGACGGCTCATAGTCACCAATTTCTTGCATACACTCCACGATTTCATGTAGATGTGGATTTCTTGTAACCACCCAGATTTCTTGCAACAGAATCGACGGTTGGATATGTTCCACTTAGTCTCAAAACGAACAAGAACATGGGTTTTGTGGGGAAATCCACCTACATGGACATTGTCCTATTGGTTGTTTCAGATTCATCATTGAAACCACCCAGATCCTCAATTTTCTTCTCAATGGCTACATTAGGGAAAGCTCCAACAATGTAACGAAATTAGTTTGATCCACGCTTTCAGTCATGGATCAGACTCAACAAAGCTATTTTTGACAATATGTTCTAGTATTGAGATTAAATAGTTCAGCATAGTAATTTTCCTAATTCAGGCAAAGAATATGCCTTTGAACTTGTATAAATTTAACAATGTTTCATTTGCAAGGGGGTTGGTTGGCTGATCAAACATATTAGATTGTACATGACTGTAATCTTTTCCAGATTAATATAAAGTTACATGTTATGTTCATTTGGCTGAGTAAAAATTTTCAATAGTGAAGGGGTTGTGAGTAAGGGAGGTCCCCCTTTTCTCACAACTCCATTAGTTACAGTAGTGTGTTCTTTTGATTATTTTTTAAGCAGTGATAAACTTATTGGCATAGCTAGTGTTTCTCTTTTCTGAGTTTTAGCAGAATATGTCAAATGGTTGAATGATGAATTTTATGTGATAATGTGTTTAATTTCATTTAATCATATTTTAATTTCTAAATGTTAAATTGATTTTCTTATGGTTGTGTGCTTTGTTAGTGTCAATTTTTGCATCCTGCCACTAGTGATCAAAATATCTCTTTTTTACATCATATTAGGATTCCATTCTGAAATTTTTTATCATTCCACTAGGTCATGCAAAAATTTGGTCACTAATTAGGATATTGAGATCATTACTACTCCTTTCACTTCCATGGTCAATGGACATCATAATTATTGTCAGGGCATTCATTATTGAAAGAGTCCCATAGTCATCATAGTCATCATTCAACTTATTCTTCCATGTTGTGCCATCATTAGGTCATAGGGTAAAAATCCTGAAAATTAGTCATTTCACCATCAAATTAATCTTTTTAAGGAGCAGTAATATTCATAGGTATTCAAAAATTTCAGGTTCCAAACTATCATTTCCAAAAAACTGGTTTTTTGTTTACCATATTTGTCTCTCTATTGTGCTTAGAAAGCTCATTTCCCTCTCCTAGGGTTTTGAGGGAATTTTTCTTGGTTCCATGCCTTCCATGGTTAAATAATCAACAAGAATTGTATCTTGATGATCTTACACCTTTCCCTATCCTTAAAATACCTTCCTAAACACTTCCCATCACTCTTATCCCTCAAAATCATCATTTTTCCACAAACCCTAGCCTATTGCTACAATTTGACACTATTCTAGACCAGCGCTGTGTTTTACCCTTTTGGACCTCTTCCCCTCACTCAATCCTTGAAATTTCACTTTACCCTACTTCCTAACATCCCTCCATACCTCCAAAAAATTTCCTAAGAATTTAGAAGCCCCTATCCCATTTATTTCCCTTCATTCTTATAAATTTCCCAAATCCCCTGTTTTGCCTACACTAAACCCTAATCTCCTCTCCCATTGAGCTAGGGTTTGCTACGGAATCATAGACATCTGAGAAGAGGAATAATAAGGGAGGCCATATCATCAATTATGAGGCCATTATAGCTCATAAACATCATGTCTCCATCATTTTTGAAGAAGTCATTCCAAGGGACAAATCATTTGCTACACATAGGGCCATTTTTTCTTCAAAGTATGTTTCTGACCAAATGGATATGAATTTTAAAAAAATGAAATAGGTTTTTTTAATCATAGAAAAAGGAACAAAAACCTTCTTCATTTTTTACACAGTTCTTATGGTTTTGGAGGAATTCTAAAAATATAGTTGCTACAGGAGAGTTGTTGCACTTTTGGAGTAGTCTTGGGAAAATCAGTGTTTCTCCCTGATGGATTGTCAAAATGACTTGTTTAATAAGTAAAATTATAAATATACATAGAGATATTTCCAATGAGCTATCATGAGCTCAATTTCTAATTGAGGAAGGCCTCCAAATGTTTCCTATAAGAGCACATTGCATTTTTTCACCCCCATTTTGCACTTTTTGACCAGTCTTGGGAGAATTGATTTTTGAGGGGCTATACTTGATAATTTTTTGTACTTGATAGGTACATTGTGTAGAAAACAGAGATATATTTCCACTGAGATATCATGAGCTCAATTTGGATTTCATAAATGCCTCCAAAAGTGGCCTTGAATTTGGTGTTGCATTTCTGTAGGGTGGCATTGCGCTTTTGCCTCAATGGCGCTGCACTTTTGCCTAGGGCGCTACGCTTTTTCTAGGGACCTCCAATGGAAAAATTAAAGTCACCATTAGATTCATAAGGCAAAATATAGTCACCCTAGCAACTTTTCTAAGCTTTTTTGGGCCAACTGGTCAGCCAAAAAGTAAAAAAAACACCTCAAAAAACATGTTTATGCCTTGTTTTTTAGGTCGGCGCTGCGCTTTTGACAAGTCTTGGTAGAATGAAGTTTTGGAGGGTCAAATAAACATGATTTTGTAAAATAAGGATAGATATGGAAACTATACTAGACAATATTTCCAATGATCTATCCTGACCTCAATTTGGACACTTGGAACCCCCTCAAAAGTGGGGTTGACTTTGGCGCTATGCTTTTGACAAATTTTCTGAGTTTGCTGATATTTAAAAAATTTCTCATTTTTTTCATTTTCACCTTGGAAAATGTTGTTTTTACCAATTTAATTCATGATTTAAATGTAATTATGATGTTGTTGAGTTACTTAGGGTAAATACATTAGGTCAAAACTCTTGATGAGATCTAATGAATCAGTTTCCAAAAAGTGAGGGATGAGTCAATTTGACCTCCCTACACTCTAGGTTTCATTACAGTTTTTGGTGGAAAATATCCTTAGCTCATGGATTCGACCCCTGAGTTTAGGAGAATCTGTTTTGAAGTCTATATCTTGTAATTTTTGACTCATTTTAGAGGTTGGTTGTTGTTGCATTGATAATAGACTCTAGTGTAATCAGTGTTTGGTAGGAAATTAATGAAAGAGTTGCAGCTATTTCTTTGGGACACTAGTGGTATGGAAATTTAGCATAGTTTCTTCTTATGTCACATATGTATGAATGCTTTGTCTTCATGATCCATTTCATCTCTATTATATGTTGATTTTCAAGTTGATAAGAAGAATACATCTATCATGCTATGTTTTGGGAAAATATTCATAATTTGTTCATTTTCTTCAGTTTAGAAAGAATACATACTTTGCCTTGCTCTTTCAAGCTCCTCACTAGTGTGATCTATCTCACCCTGAAACCCTAAAGTGTTAACCTTACTACCTACCTTGCCCCATTGAATGGATTTTAATATTAATCTTATTTTCCCTGACCTAACCTCTTTGACCTAATTCACCCATCCAACAAACCAATTCAAACAAAAAATCCATGTACTCATACCTAGCCTAAAACCCTAATTCATATAGCCCTCTTGGCTGTGACGTTGTGGAGAGAGCCCTCTCCAATTTGGTAGGGCTAGGTACCAAGCTAAAATATTGGTCCGTGGTTACCTTTTTTTGGACTCTCTCTCAGCCTCAGAGATCCGATGGAGTGATAACATGCTTTATATTTTATATTTTCTAATCAACATTGGAAATACCAAGAGCTATAGAGGGATGATTGAATCCACTCCATAGCCTTTTCTACCAAGTGTGGATGCATCAAGAGACATTAGTGTTGTGTATGCGTGAATGATTTAATTAGTAAGCACATGAGGTATTAATCCTACATATACTTTTCACAACATCTCGCAAGCTTACCTACCCTTGGTTGATATTTTTTGTTGTCAAATTATAAGTCTATAATTTAACTCAAAATTTTTGGTGCTGTTGTCGGGGAGGTACTAAGGGATGATACTAAAAAGTGTTTTAGTATGATTTATTTTTTTTGAGATTTTTTGTGATTGAGGGAGTTGAAGTGGTAAGATGTAGGGTAAGGCCTACACCTGCAGAGATTAGAATTAGCCAAAGCCATGTCCTGATTATTTGGTAAGTAGAATTTTTTTTTAATTTGTTTGCATAATAGATGAGTAGGTTCCAATATTTTAAAATATTTTTGGTGGTGGTGTGAGCACTAATTTATTTACTAATAAATTGGCAAGAACAAGGAAGTCTGCAAGAAACAAGGTAGAAAAGGAATAAGAATATGAACAGGAGGTTTGTAGTCCTCAAAAGAGCTTGGTGGTTGACCCCAAGCAGATCAATACTTCTACAGGAGAATATTCTATTGGTAAATCCTCTGTTGTTGCCCATTTAGAACCTCCTCTTGCAAGGAAGTCAACATCTCTTTTTAGTGGTCAGCCTGAAGAGGAGTTCCTCATCAATCTTATTCAAGAACTAGAGTCCCAGACCATTGACTATGAAGAATATCTATTTTACAAAGTTCCTACTTTCTCTTGGTTTGATATGGCCCATCTATAGGGTACCGGTAACATAGATGGGGAATATGATGAGAAGGAAGGGGAACTGGTCACATTTGAGTTTCCTATCAAGGATAATGGTGGAGCTACTCAGATGAGAAACATTCCTCCTTCGACCTTGCCTAATTTTTGTGGTGTCTTTAGTGAAGATCTTGATGCATTCTTATTTGAATTAGATGTGTTATGAAGAAGCTATGACTATTCTTCCAATGCTAAGAAGCTGAAATTGTTTCCTGCTACATTGAAGGATGTAGCCCTCAGATGCTTCTAGGTCTAGGTTCAAACTTCATTTCCACTTGGGATGAAATGAAAAAGGCATTCCTGAAGAAGTATCAAGATTATTGTAAGACTAGAGACCTTAGAGAATAATTTTTTGACATGAATCAGAAGGAAGGGGAGAGCCTTGAAACTTGGTGGATATATTTCAATACAATATGCAGAGATCCAAGATGAATCAACTGAGCAAAGAAACCAAGAGGACAATTTTGCTTAGGGAAATATGGCCGAAATTTTTGGATATTTTGAACTTAATAGGAGTAAGTGATGTATCAAATATGTGTTATGATGATTTGTGTGAGATGTGTCGAAGATATTCAATGGGAAATTATTAAGTTGTAGGAGGATCAAGAGACACTTCTTCCAGGCTTGTCAAATTATTTGCCAGAGCTAGAGTAGCCAAACCTGAAATTGGTAATTTATTTGAAAATTTTAAGACTAATATTCTCAGCACCTTGTCTTCACGATTGGATGTTTTACAGGCTAAGAACAAACAATAGGAATTGGATAAATCTCTGGCTGTGTTCTGCACCAAATGTAGGAAGAAACATGCTCTAAGGGAATTCCTTGCAGATAACATAGAGGTATACCTAATTTATGAACCTGAGCATTCTATTGATCAATTTCCTTCTCTTCCTGAGATTAAAGCAGCATATATAGTATATCAGGGACCTTGCAATTCACTCTATGCAATAGCACCTCAAATACCATGGCAACCACGTCCTACAGGTATTTCACAATCACATTTTCAAATTTCTTATGCTCAGGTTCAGATGCACAATAGTCCAATACCCTGGCAGCTCTGGCCTCCACAACAACCTTGGCAGGGGAAATTTTCTTACCTTGTTTCACAGAATTTTCCATCTCAAAATTTTTATCCACCACATGTCATACCGCAACAAATGGTACAACCACAATAGCGGCAACTTTAGTTGCCTACACCATCAAATTACCCTCGTCCCACACAACTTCCTATTTTCATTATGATGTAATATGTTGTCCTTGATGGCAACCTACTCAGCAATTTTCCTTTTGATAGTGTTATCACTCCACTGGATCTCTAAGGCTAAAAAAGTGTCCAAACAGAGGTAACCACTGATAAATCTCTTAACTTGGTAGCTAGCCCTACCAAACCGGAGAGGGCCCTCTCCAAAAAATCACAACCAAGAGGGTTGGATGAATTAGGGTTTTAGGCTAAGTATGAGTACAGGGGTTTGTTTGTTTTGGTTTCTTGAATGGGTATTCGAATTAGGTCAAAGAGGCAAGGTCATAACAAATAAGATTAATATTTCGGTCCATTCAATGGGGAAAGGTAGGTAGGAAGGATAACACTTTAGGGTTACAAGGTGAAATGGATCAAACTGATGAGGAGCTTGAAAGAGAAATTCAAAGCATGTATTATTTCTAAACTGAAGAAAATGAACAAATTATGAAGATTTTCCCAAAACAGAGCATGAGAGATGTATTCTTCTTATTAACTTGAAAACCAACATATAATAGAAATGAAATGGATCATGAAAAAAAAAATTTATACATATGTGACATAAGAAGAACAATGCTAAATTTCCATACCATAGGTATCCCAAAGAAATAACAGCAACTCTTTCATTAATTTCCTACCAAATACTGATTACCGTATATTCTTTGATCGATGCAACAACATCCAACCTTCTCTAATGAGTCAAGAGTTGAAATATATAGGCAAGAAACAAATTATACCAACCTCAGGGGTCGAATCCCTAAGTGGAGGAGCAGTTCCACCAAAAATTGAACTGATACCTAGACTGTACGGAGGTCAAATAGACTCATCCCTCACTTTTTGGAAACTGATTCATTGCATCATCATAAAAAATTTTCATGTAATGTATTTACTCTAGGTAAGTGTAAAAACACTAAAATTACATTTAAATCATGAATCAAATTTTTAAAAACACCATTTTCCAATATGAAAATGGAAAAAATGAGAAAATTTGGAAATATCAGCAAACTTAGAAAATTTGTCAAAAGCGCAGTGCCAAGGTCAAAAGCGTTGCACCAACGTAAGCTCCACTTTTGAGGGGGTTCCAGGTGTCCAAATTGAGATCATGATAGCTCATTGGAAATCCTGTCTAGTCTAGTTTCTAGATCTATGTTTTTCTTCCAAAATGGTGTTGATTTGACCCTCCAAAAATGGATTCTCCCAAGACTGGTCAAAAGCGCAGTGCTAGCCTCCAAAACAGGGCAGAAATGTGATTTTTTGAGTGTTTTTTTACCTTTTTACTACTCCTTTGACACAAAAAAGTTTTGTAATTTTTTTTTCTTGACTTTAAATTGCCTAATGAATCCAATGGTACCTTCATTTTTTCCATTGGAGGTCCCTAGAAAAATCACAACGCCTAGGGCGTTGCACTTTTGACAATCAAACTGTGTAAAAATTCTGAATTTTCTGGAAAAATTGGACTCCGAGATGGAGAGATATCTCACTAAGCATCAAGTTTTTTGAAAACCTGAGAGAGATATTTTTTCTTTGGCATTTCTTGAACAAAACCTCCTCCAGTTTCTCAAAATGCATTTTTTTGTGGCCAAATTATTCTCTACCAAAAGGTGTCACCAACATGATTTTGCCCAGGTAGAAACATAGGCTATGAATATGTGAATGGACATCTTATTCTGTAATACCTGTGTAAACAGTGAGATAGGTTTTTTTACTTTTATATCTTAGGAAAAAAACCCTCCTCCAGTTTCCAAAAATACATTTTTTGTTGGTCACAATATTTTCTTCAAAAAGGTGACAAAACATGACATTTCTAGAAAATGTGCCTTCGAAGAGTTTTTTCAAATTTTTTGAATTTTCTTCAAATTTCATCAAAATTGCTTCAGAATTATGCCATGGATACCTGATATAGTATGCTATGCTATCATGGATGCATCAACTAGAAATTCCAACTTACCCTTTTCTTTCTTCTTGATCAGTGTATTCAAAGCAGCTCACATGTTTGAAGCAAGTGACTGCCATGGGTGAGTCCATTAATTATCTGGTGTGGGTAGGTACAAACATCAGAATTATTCCTCCCTTGTGTGGCCTTCTTTCTTCTCTGTCTTACTCCTCCATGAAATCTCTATCTTCCTCCTCCATGATGTTCTTAGTCTTGAAACCTTAAGGTGAGGTAGATGGGAATGGGGAATGGAAATAGGTCTAGGGAATAGGGATAAATTTAGAGAAATTTAGGTATATGGGGGAAGGGATTATGGAACTTTGGGAGGTAATAGGAGGTTCAAATTTCAAGGGAGTGGGAAATGGTAGTTAAATTACAAGTTTGGGGAAGTGGCTGCCTAGGAATTTAGAAGCCTATGACTTAGGGTTTTAAGGGAAAGGGATTTAGGGACTAGGAAATGGTAGTGTAAGGGTAGGGATAGGAATTTTTAGATATGTGGCAATTAAATGTAGGGTATTAGGGCCTCAAATTCAGGAATTAGGAATAAAACTAGGGTTTTCTCACTATACCAAATGCCAATTTCACTTAGAAACAAAAACACTATGAATTCAATGTTTAGGAGTGCAAGGAGGAAAATAATTTGTTGTACTTACTTGAAAGAGTGTGTAAGAGGCATTTTCTAAAATTTTGGGAGAGTTTGGAGGTGATTTGGTGCCTCTTTTACTTGATGGACAAAAGCACAACACCTTTTCAGAAGTCCAGCGCCCATGGGAGAAAAGCGCAACGCTACCTATTGTAAGCGCAATGCCACTTATGAAAGCACATTGCCACTCTCTGAAAATGCATCTCCACTAAAAAACTTGGCCTATGACCCTGCAATTCAATTTTTCCAGCTAAGGGAGTGCAAGATCGAATTTTGGGAGTGAAAATGAGTTTGATTTTGATGTCTTGGTGGTCTTTATACTTCTTCATTTGAATGAATTAGGCCTTGGGACCCAGTTTATCCTTTCTTCACTTCACTTTACACTTTGAATTTTTACCTTTTCACTTGACATTTTCCTTGACAATTTGATCACTTGATGACTTTGAGAATTATTTGATTTGACATTTTTATGCTTTAGCATGTTTAAAATCTGAGTTCGCAGCTTAGGAATCATTAAATTATTACATTTTGAATGACATAAAATTACAAAATTAAAATTAAAAATTACATCTTAAAACCAAAATTACATGCTGAAACAAGAATTTATTCTTTACAAATCATCTTCATATGGTGAAGAGATGTTATTTGATCACCCTTTACTTGCTGGTCTTATGCAATGGAAATGAAGTTTTATTGGACCTTGGAAACCCTAATGACCTAATAAATCCTTGAAAAACCCTAAAAGACCTAATGAGACCTTCAAAGACCGAATTTCATGATGACATGACTTATGTGATGACATGATGATATTAACTTTATGGATGATGTATAATCAGCAAGGTATGAAACTATGCTAGCAAGTAATAAAATTTGAGGAAGAGTGATGTTTTTGGACTACGGCTACCATGAGTGACTACATTTTTATATGACCTAGTGGAATGATACAAATTTTCTGAGTGGGACCCTTAAAATGATATGAAAAGAGGATTTTTGATCACTAATGGAAGGATGCAAATATTGACATTACGATATAGCAACCTATATGTTGAAGACGTAAACTTGATGTATCTATAGGTCAATTCAGATGTGACAAAGAAAGGAATACCACTCAGTGACAGAGGAATGATGAAGGTAATGTTTCAAGAAATATACACAGGTTTGATGAAAGGAAGGCGTGTATACTCGCAGTTTAAATGAAGCAAGGTGTGTATATATCCAGAATTTGTGTATACGCAGTTTTTGTGAATAAAAGTCACATGTACACTCAAGTACAAAGAAGAAAAGTCGTGTATGAGTTGGTGCACTAATTTTAACAATACCAAGGGTATTTACCATGGTAATAGCCCAAAATATTAAGTGCAGTAACGACTATTTGATCCTGTCCAAGGATACCACCAACACTTGTGTGGTTTTGGCTCATGGTATTGGCTAAGGCTCAAACTATATAAGGAGGACAACATCATAGTGCAAGGGGATGCATGTGAGTGAGAATTGAATGAATAATTCAGCCTGAACTAAATCTGCATGGATTGAGCTATATTCAATAGATAGATCTGATATTTTGATGCAATCATGAATACAATAATGGATCAAGATCTCTAGACCTGAAATGAATATGTATTTATATGATCTGTTTATGAGTTGTTTAGATCTGTGGTTTGGTGCATAAATTGTTGAAGTGAATAATATGATCTGAGCAATTTTTCTGCTCTGGAGTGTTGCGTAGTCCTATAATATTTACAAATATATACGTTGCTTCTTCATGGTGAAAGTGAGAATACTTGCAGGCTCGTTTCAGCAAAAGTGCGTATGGAAGTTAGGGTTTTTCTGAAGATTGTTGAAGAAAATGTCTGATCATTTTTGTTGTGTTTCTTCTGTCCGTTAATGAAGTCTTCAATTAGATCTGGATTATTTGAATACTATTTATGCTGCTAATTGATTATGTATAAATAAGATCAATGCCTGGGTGATTGAATATTATGGACATTGCTGATTGAATAAAGGTTCTGCAAATATGACAAAGTGTGTATGAATGTCTATGATCTATTCTAAGTCTAGTCAGATCTCTAATTTCAGTATATAAAGACATATACAAAGATTTCTCCATAGAAAAATGCGTATACATGTAGGTTATTATAAGTGAAGTAGCATATACAATTTTTTTTATGAATGATCAGGGTTGAAGTTGATTTTGCATGTTAATACAGAAGTTTAGGTTTAATGATGTGATCTGGATACAGTGATATAACCGTTCTATTAGAAGATTCGTTGAAGGTTATTAGTGTTTATCTATAAATTTTCTTGTGTTGAAGCTATTAGATCCAGTGTGAAAATTTATGAAACGTGGTCTGTAGTGGTTATGAGGGTTGAAGCCTTCAGTGTGGAAGTCGAAGCTTCCTACCAGTAGAAGCTACTAATCAGTTCAGGGGGTTGAAGCTCCCTTCTAGCAGTGGATAGTAAATGTGATCATGGGTTTGGAGCTCCCTTCTAGTAGCAACTGTAGAATGAGAGAAGGTTGCGGCCTTCTATAGGTGGGTGCCTGCATATTGATATGAGTCTCCATCAGTACAAAATTGTAATAAGTTTTCTATAAAATAAATATTGAAGACGGAGACGACAGTGGCGGTGGTTTTCTCCTGGCTTGGGTTTCCACCTTAAATCATGGTGTTCATGTGCGATGTCTTTTGCGTGATGATTCACTCTTTCATTAATGCAAATATCAACTTCTTAAATGTATTATGCATAACTGATGAAGTGTGCTACGTAAATTTTCTGAATATTTATTTGAACATTAAAGTTATCTAGGCCCTACACATGTTTCCTTTACGAAAGTTGTGTGCATATTCTAGTTGGAATAATTAGAGGCATGTATAGAAATCAATAAAATAAAATACTGTGATTATTGTTAATATTGATTCACCCCCACCGCCCCCCCCCCCCCCCCCATATCAGTATTTTTGCCAACAATTGGTATCAGAGAAATTCATGCTGAAGAAGCTTAATTCCTAGAAGGAATATTTTTCAAGATGAGCAATCAATATGGAACAACATCTAGAGAACCAATCTTCAATGGAAATAATTTGATCTTCTGGAAGACAAGAAGAATATCTTACCTTCAGTCTTGGAGTAGATGTTTGGGAAATAGTTGAAGGCGGTTACCAATATCCAGCTTTAGTTCCCACAGATCCAGTAGAAAGGGAGAACTATGAAACCAATGAAAAATATATCAATTCATTATGCAAAAGTCTAACTAAATCAAAATTTGTCAAATTTATGTAGTTAAATACAACAAAGGAGATATGGGACAAAATCGTTCTGAACTATGAAGGCGATGGCAAGGTAAAAAGTGCTAAAATCCAATATCTCAGAATTCAATATGAAAATATCATAATGCATAATGATGAAAGTATTTCCAATTTCTTTTTATGTCTATATGAGATCGTAAATCACATGAGAAATTTGGGTGAAGACATAAGAGACACAACTTTATTAGAGAAAATATTAAGATCTCTAACTACTAAATTTGAGTCAAAAGTGTCTGATATTTGTTATCACTCTCTCCAACTTCCTAGGATGAAAATAGGATTGAAGAGAGGTAACCAAAAACCAACTTTTAGCTAGGTAGCTAGCCCTACCTAACCATAAAGGGATCTCTCTATGTCACTTTTTAAAATATTCAATTTAAAGTTGAGTACCATATTTTAGGCTAGATATAAGTTAATATTTTTGAAATTTGTTTGCCTGATAAAAATAATGATCAGTGAAACTAAATCTGATTTCAAAGACAAAATTGAAGAGAATAACATAAGGCAAGATAGGTAGTCTTATTAAGTACAATTAAGTTGACGTTGTGTATATGATGATAGAAAAGGTAGGAATATGAATGAGCATATAACATGAATTCATTCTTCAAAAGAAATGCACATTTGTGAAAATATTAATAAACAGAGCATATTATTGGTTTCTGTTTATAAACTAGTAATATTTTCATACAGAAGTTGACATGAAAGTGAAATAATGGAGAGGAAAACACAATGCTCAAAATAAATACCATGTGAATCTCACAATATCTACTGCAAATTATTTGATTTTATTAAAAAGTGTACAGAATATCGACAATAGTACACAGAGTTCTCAACACTCAAATTATCCAACTAACCCAAAATACTTCATCCAGTGAAGTATTTATAGAAAACTTATTTTACAATAGATTACATTAAATTCTATCATAACATATTGCTCTTTATTTTTCAAACTAGACTCTCACTGTAAGATGGAAATAAAATCGATTTGATGTGTTGGCACTGCTCTAATAGAAAATGGTTGCTGAAAGGGGAGAATTATGCATTGCGTTGGCTGTTAGCTGATTGATGAACTGACAAAGGTTGACTTTTCTCTTTTACCATTTACTCCTAAAATTCACACAATTTGTCCCAGCGTTTTTCATCCTGGATGGTCAATTTTATTACCTTACGGTAAAATTCATCCACTTCAATGTACTTGGAAAAATTTGGCCTCACCACGAAAACATGTTTTATCTCATACTGAATAAAAATATCGTTGCACAGTGTTCCCAACAATGCCCTTCCTGTCATTGTGCCTCTGATGTTCAAAATTTTTGTAGTATATCTGGAAATTTCTTTAAGTATTCTCCAATAATATTCTTTGGTCATAAATTTGTCATTGATTACAAACAGAGAAGGAAATCCTTTCTATTTCAGAGGCTCTATTCTGCTAAAAAATTTCTGCATTGTGATTTCCAGACTGTGACACTTCTCCTCAAGCTAAAGAATTAAATTATTCTTTGTGAGAACCTTCTTTACCTATGAGATTGTTTATGTCCTATATTCTATGTCCAAATCATCCAGCTCATACATGTTCTTCTAATTCATAAATTTGATAATGTTGTTTGTTGTAGCAGGCTTATCTCCAATATATGCTTTAATTGTTGCAATGGCCTCTTTTGCTGTCTGTATCAACTCCTTTTGTTCAAATATAATATGTATACTTGGAAAATTTCATTAATATATTCCATAATATCTTCCCATATTATTTATTTTACTTTTCCCAAAGTGTTTCGAATGGTCAATTCCTTTTTTTCTTTTTGCAATCTCTCAATTAGATTTTTAGCTCTTTGTGCTTCAGCTACATGTGAAATTTCATCTTTAGACTTATGATATTGTAGCAATTGTACGTGGTCTTGTATTTTCTTTATCTCTTCTTCATGAATTGACATATTCTCTACTGATTTACTGAGCTTCTCAGCTCCATCTGTAGTACATGTTGTACAAGGTTTGGTTGTAGGAATAACTGCAACAGGCACTGCTTCTAAAGGAACTTTAGATGTCTTTGCTATTAGTTCCTTTTCCTTTATCATTTTCTCCAATTATTATTCCATATATTTTATTTGAGCATTCTGTTCCATAATCAGCTTCATCATTTCTATTTTCTGGGATTCAGTCTCTTCAATGTATTTTTCCATAGGATCTTCTCTAGCTGGAACCTTCAATTTCTTTCTTAATTCTCTTATGTCAACATTTTTATTTTTGATGATTTCGTCTACTACATTGACATTGGAAGGATCATATCAAAATTTGATCACCAGGTCTTCCAGAGTTTTGATTCTTTTTTCTTTAGCAAATGAAGAAACTTTCTCCATTTTCAGCTGTGATTGGACATTAGCCAAAGAAACCTGCAATTTTGACAAACTCATAGCAGTGTTAGTGAGAGTGGATGAAATCATCTCACCAGTTTGTTTATGTAACTCCATTTTATATATTGGATGTATCTCCTTAGTATAAAATTAAAATGCATTATTTTTGTAATCTTCTTCTGAATTTGGCTGTGGAATTTGTGCTTGAAGAAAAGAAAACTCTATTTTTCCCTTATCTGAATCAAAAGCTAAGAGAAACCTGCTCTGAGATCTGGGAAATTGCTTCTATAACTTATTTTATGTACTTGTCTTCAACATTTCATTCTTCAAATTTGTCTCCCTGAAGGTATCAAAGGTAGTCTTTTCCTTTTCCCTTGTAACAACTGTCCTAATTTGAATGGCTTGATGTTGATCTTGAGAAACTGCTGAAGTAGTAGGAGGAGAATTATTTTGACCACCTTCCTGTGTGGAAGGAGGTGTCTCTTTGGTAATAATAATAACTTCTTACTTTGAATCCTTTCTAGGATTGACTTTTGGATTGAGCTTTGTCTTGTTTATGTAATGGATTTTGAATTCTTTGCTTGATGAGTCAGTCATTGGAGATGTCTGATCTTCTATGATCCTTTTTCCTACTCTCTCCCATGCAACAGGAGTCTCTAATGTTGATGTAGACATTTTTTGTTCTTTAGCTTCCTGTAAAGTACCTTCAATCCATTCAAGCTGATTCATACATCTTTCAATTTCTGGTTTATGTGTATGAAAATAAGGTGTAGATTTGTCCTCTACCCTTAGTTTTAGAAATAACACCAACTGGATCATATGACCATGTGAAAATGAGGCTAAATTGCATCTCTTTCATCAATTTGTCTGCTTCTTCCCCTACTGTCCTGCTATTACAAATAAGCGTTCCTTTCTGAGTTTTGATTTTGAATTGGGACTTCTTTTTAGCAGACACAAAATGTACTTCATCGGCATTAAGAATTTGTCTGATGTATTCTAATGCAAAAATACTCATTAGGAGGAATTTTGGAAATTTGTAAGGGAAATTTCAAAGCCATATATTATGAGTTTTGTATAATTATGATAGAGACACCAATATCCTGTTTTGGCTTGATATGATAGTTGCAACACTTTTCTGATTTCTTCACTGATCCTGGGCTATGTAGTGTTGTTTAGTAAACTGAGTGTTGGGTGTAGAAAAATTTCTACAAACTTCTTATATGAATATTCCTTTTGTTCCTTCATCACCAATGAAGTCCAAAAAATAAATGATTGTTTATTTCATTCCTCATACAATTTCTGTAATGAAAACTTGAACTCGTCTCCTTGAGAATATAACAACAAATAAACTAAAATAGAAGCATATTTGAATACCAATTCAGTTGGTAATTTAACAAAATTCTCATGAATCAAATCTGCAATGAATCGACTGAAATTGAATATGATGGAGGGTTTGGAATCTATGGAGAAAATGGACATGAATCCTATGTTGGCTTCATCTACCCATTGGTCTGAATAATAACCAAGAAGGTAAGAGATAACTTTGATGATTTTTTTTTCTCTTTTAGGGAAAATGGATGATGGAAATGGAGGATTCCTCTTGGGTAATGGAGAATTTTCAGTCATAAAAAACTCAAGAGTTTGACACCTTGTTGCAAATTCCAATTTTTGATATATTTCAATTAGTGCTTCTTGAGAAGATGGAGTGGCATTCTCTGTGATGGGGGCTTACATCATTTGTTCTATGGTTTGGGAAGTTATGGTTACTAAAATCTCTCTTGTAGGAGTGATAATAGCTCTTTGATTGGGCATATACCACTCTTGGAATTTTCCGACAAATTCTGGGGAACTATGTGTGTGAGGAAAGATATAATGTGGCATTTTTGAATCCCACAACCCTATATTATCATATTTATCAAGAAATTTATCCTCTAACCAATAATACATTTCAAACAATTCAACCTCACAGAGGGTTTCATGAACCTTATGGTCTCTGTCTGCTAACCATATATGATGGAAGTCAATTTGAGGATGAAGTAGCAGACTTACTATTTCTTCTAGTCCTTTGTTCTTTGGAGGCATGACTGACTCTATTTGAATGGTGGAGGAGGATTTTTTGGTGGATAAACAGAAGTCAAGACTGAGAGAAGGCACGACAAGTTGGAAGAATGTCGAAAAATGCAAAGTATGCTTCAGAAAGTGGTCAAATTTTTGTTCTAGAGTTTTAGAAATCTCTTGTGAATTTTTAATTGTCCTGTACAAAGCAGAGTGAAAATAAAAACGAAGGTTTAAACAGGTTTAGGATGATTTTATAAACATTTGAGTTTAATTCCCATTGAAATGGCGTGGGTACTTTATCCTTAACTGTTAGGATTGAATTTATTTTCTAACGATTACATGAGAGTGGGAGTTGATTTTATTGGACAGTGACACAACCCATGTGTCATGACACGAATGGTGGGTGGGGCAGTGGTTTGATCCGGTGGATAAGCGGGATTTCGGAGGGGTCTATCAATGGAAAATGGATTTGTCAGGGGGGGTGTGAAATCACACGGGGTTGCCACATAGCTATGGGCTCGAGTTATGTAACCACCCTTTTCAGACCCCCCCGCCCCCCACGACGTTAAGTTTTGGATGATGAGGGGGGGCCGAAATCACATACGGGCCATTGGATTTGATCATGGTGCGATGGGATGAAAGGTAGTTAATATATGACGGATTTTGATGAATGGTGGGGTAGGGGTATAATAAATGTGATATGACTTGGATTTAGTGATGGGTATGGGTATGTAGCATCTCACATGGGTAGTGGAGGATGACGCATAGGAAGAAACCTATGGTCATTCGAATGATTATTTCAGATTTTTGAAGAATAAACATACATAAAGCATGCAGTTTGAAATAATTTTCTCAACAATGCTCTTCCTTTCTTCATGAATATAGCAACAGAATTTGAGTTTTCTATGAAATGAAAAGTTTTATTGGGATTGTAAAAAAAACAAGCTTACTCCTATAACCATACTTTGTGAATAGAACGGAAGAAAAACTACTCATTTGATAATGTAAATGTAAATATTTTCCATAGGAAAATTAAAAACCTATCATTGACCTATATGAGATGAAAAACGTGAATTTAGACCTCTAAATGGTGATGAAATGATGTGAAGGAGCAACATATCAAGATAGAATTCTTCAGTGACCAAAATTATTGCTGAAAACTAACTAAAAAAAGCAAAAATAATTTACTAATGACCTGATGGAAAACTTTCAAAAGAGCTATTTTTTATCACTGATAAACTAAATCTAACATTGGCTCCATCTGGGGATGGCAGCCCCTTTAGGAGGTGTCAAGAAAACCGTAGATCAGGTAGCCTTACCATTGGGCTGTGGAGTCAACTGGATTATGAAAAACTTTAAATATACTGAAAATACTAAATTAGAAAAGACTGAATTGACTGTGACTCAATAACTAAATAAAAGCTATGAACTTTAAAAGAAGACAAGAGTTTTTGTAGGAGTGTTATGGCGTTCTCCTCAGGCTTCAAACTTCAACAAAAATTCTTGTGTTTACTTGGATATCAAATGTAAACTGGTATATACAATGACAGTGAATTTCTTTCTCAAGATTTCAAGAAACTTAGTGCTTTAGAAACCTACCATTGACAGTTCCTCCCAACACTTCCTGCCCTTCAAGATATTCTAGCAAAAATTCCTTGTTTCCTCTGAATTTTATGATCTTGTAAGGTCCTTTCCACAGATTGTCAAATTTCCCATGCTTTCCCTTGTCTTCATTTATGACATCCCATTTTAGAAAAATATATCTAATATTGAAGTCATCAACCTTTGTTTTTCTATCAAAAATATTTTTAATTGTGCCATTCACTTTTGAAGTATTCCTGAAAAATTCATCTCCTGAATGTTGCAAATGTATCATCTCACTGATCCTTCTTTGAATTTCATTAGGCTCACTATCAACCTCCTGCAAAATATTCATTATCGGAACAACCAAGGAAGAAGGTAAAACAATGTCAACTCCATAAACAAGATGAAATGGAGACATGTTAATTGATATTTTTGTGCTCACTCTATCATCTTAGAGAGCATTTGTAAGATTCTTGTGCCAAGTCCTTTTGTTTTCCTGTAACATATTCTTGATAATATTTTCCAAAGACTTATTATATGATTCTACAAGTCTATTTACCTGAGGATAATATGCAGTGGAATGACCAAGTCTAATGTAATATTTATCACAAAAATCAATCGTCTTCCTATATTTGAAAGAAGTTGTATTATCAGTGATAATCTTGTATGGATATCCAAATCGAGATAGAATATTATTTTCAAGAAACTGAATGATAACAGAATCAGTTGCTTGCCTAGTGGGAATTGCCTCAATCCATTTGGTAATATAATATGTAGGAGTAAGAATCCATTTGTATTGAGTTGAACATGGAGGATGAATTTCACCAATAAAGTCAAGTCCCCATTGCTGGAATCGTGCTTGGACTTCAATTCATTTAAGAGGCAAAGGTAAAATTTTCCTTTTTCCTTGAAATAATTGAGACTTATGACACCTATTGACTGTTTTGTAGACATCAGAAAATAAGGTGGGCCAATAAAAACCTACTCTCAAAATTTGATTTGTTGTGGTTTTCCAATAAATATGACCTCCACAGTCACCCTTATGGAAATATTTCATGACTTTCTCATCTTCACCTTCACCAAGATATTTCTAGTATAGGACACTATTCGGAATGCAATATTTCAGTTCTTTTAACTTCAATGATATTTATTTATTACTTGGCATGTCAGGAGGAGGATTCAAATGTTTCATAATATATACAATATCAGCATACGAAGGAGATAAATAAAATATTTCAGCTATCTCAGGTAATGTTTCAACATTTTGATCATCAGACAGTCCAACAATGAAGTTTATGTCTAAGACATGAAGATTAGAATCTTCCATCATCTTTGCTAGTCCTTGTCCTTTGATTAATTATGTGGGCTTAATCTCCAAATCATATTCTACGAAGGCACCAATCGATTTACCTCTACGACCTTCTGGATCATTGTGTGTGAGTACTTCTTTAACATCAACATTTGGCACATAAGAAATGACATGGGAATGTAAAAAATACACTCTGAAATCCTTCAATGCTTTGAATAATGCTAAAGATTGTTTCTCAATGATATTGTACTTTAAGGCAACATATCTTATTGTTCTGCTAGAGAAAGCAATGGGTTGTTCTGTATTTTGATTTCTCTTTTTCATTAAGCATCAACAAGTGTATGCTCTGAAGCAAATGAAAAAAATATAAAATCAAGTGTATAGTCTAGGCTAATAAGAGTGGGAGAATGAGATAGAGCTAACTTGACTTGATTAAATGACTTCTTTGCTTCCTCAAACCATTTTACTTTAGTACATTTCTTCAACATGTCAGTAATCTGCTTCAAATGTTCAGCAAGATTGGGAACAAATCTTCTCAGAAAATTAATTTTTCCATTGAAATATTGAATCTCCGTTTTGCTCCTAGGATAATCTAAGTTCTAAATTAATTCAATCCTTGAAGGATGTACTCTTATGCCATATTTAGATATAATATGTCCCATAAATTTACCTTCTGCCATAACAAAAAGGATCTTCTTTGGATTTAATGATATACCAAACTTTATGCATCTTTGAAAAACTGTCTTTAAATGTTGCAAATGGTGCTCATCTGTCTTTGAGAAAATAGTGATATAATCAAGGTAAATGATCAAAAATATATCTTTTTGATTACCAAAAGAAATATCCATTTCTCTTTGAAAAATTTCCCCAACATTCTTCAAACCAAAAGGCATTTTGGCATACATGAAATTACCCCAAGGTGTGATGAAAGTTGTATTTTCTTGATCATATGGGTGAACAAGAATCTGATTATATCCCGAGTATCCATATAACAAAGAAATTATAAATGATCCAACTACAATCGAATTTCTCCTGTCTTCTTTCCCACAGGCACTAGATTAGAAATCCAGTCTAAAAAACATATAGGAAAAATTATTCCAGCAGTGAATAACCTATTTACTTCATTTTGAATAGAAGGCAACAATTCAGGATTCATCCTTCTAAGCTTTAGGCGAAATGGTTTTTGATCTGGCTTCAAAGGGATAGTGTGCTGAATAAAGCTTTTATCATAGACCTTCAAATATGAATATTCCCAAGAAAATACATCTCAAAATTGAGACGTAAGTATTGCATACTTATATTTAATTTATGGACTCAAGGATTTTGAAATCTGCACCATCTTTGGCTTTTCAGAAGTGCGAAGATTTAGATCTTCCACTCCCACTTCTATTGGTGACATAGTAGGCTTTCTTGCAACATCATACTGGTCAAAAAGTTCTTCAAAAGGTACTAAACCTCTTGGAATAGAATTGTCCTTAAGTTGTAACACTTGCATCTCTGTAGCATGAATTTCCTGGTCATCTATTTGGGCATTGATGAATTCTTATTCTGTCTGCAAGAATTATTAGTTTTCTCATCATTTTGAAACACTTCCCAATATTTAACATTATCAAGGATAACAGGGTGATGTTCGAAATTTATTTCATATTTATTGTTTGGATACAGTGGGATTTTGAACATACTAGCATAAGTGGCAAGAGAATCGGCAATAACATTGTTGTTTCTGGGAATTAATGACAAAGTATATTCAGAATTTTTTTTTAGGATTTCTAGGAATGCACTTTGGTAAGTTCTAATTCTGGTATGTTTGGTATGATACTCTCCTTTCAATTGCTTGATAACTAACTCAGAGTCACCATATACAAAAATTTTCTTTGCACCAAGATTTTTTTTAAATTTTAGGCCAGCAATCAAGGCTTCATATTTAGCTTCATTATTTGTGTAGTCAAATGCTAGTTTGTAGGAAGACATTCTAACATTTGGAGGGATATCCAATGATTTATTTATTGGGCTGTGAATCCATATTCCAATGCGGACACCTTATTTACCCATGGCTCCATAAAAATCCATAGTCCAGAGACTAATTTCTTCATTTGGAAGCTGTAAATTAGATGCCTAATTTTTGTTTTTTGTTTGAAATACCTTTGTTGTATCCAAAATTTCTGTTTTTTCTGTTGTTTTCTTGTTTTCTTATTGAGGAGATGTCTTCAATTATAAACTGTTTGGAACTATTTTACAAAATTCTTCCTCTGCCAATTCTAAAACATATTTTAAATTTTCTGGATTTTCTAATTTTTCTTCAATCAAAAACTATGAAGATGTTGAGCAATCTTCATTGCATAAAATAAAAGATTCTAAATTTGTATGTACACCATGAATGGGATGATTGTTAGGCTTTTCTCTGGTACTGATCATATACTTCATCTTACATTCTTTGTAAAGTTTCCTGAATTGTCCAAAGATAGGAATTGTTGCATATGAAAAGTCAATTTGCAATGTTCCTCTAAGCTTTGCTCCCCATGATCTAGAAAGTAACATTGCATACCTAGGTAGGATGTCTTCCATAAAAACATCCATAAGGACATTCTTGGCTAGAATTTGTTCTAATCAAACCACTAAATCCTTGATAAGACCAAGACATTTCACTCTCCCTGAATCAAATGAATAGAGATCATGGTAAGGTCTTGTGATGTCTAGTCCTAATTTTTCGATAATGGCTTTAGGCATGAGGTTGTGGGATGCTCCTGAGTCAAGAATTTCATTATGAAGAATAAAATCATGAATTTTTAGGCTTAAGTAAAAGGGAGGAACTTCACTATCTTCTGATTTTCCATCAACGACAGGACCAAAAAGAAGCTTAGGATGATCATGACTGAAGTTAACCATATCATATGTTTGATCAACTCTAATCGACTTAGTAACTTGAAACTTATACTGATCATTCTTCATTATTTGAGAGTGCAAGCTTCTGTGATCCATAACATTTTAATCATAAATCTTCCGGGAAATCACATAAGGAATTTTTGGAACGAAAAGACACGTTTCAAACTACCAATTGTAGTTCATCATCAGGATAATGAAGATTAGCTGATCAGACATATACATTTATAACCAGAAGAGAGAAGCAACGGTTAATTCTCAAAGAGTTAAAAACGTAAAAATAAATAAATAAATAAATAAATAATAATAATAATAATAATAATAATAATAATAATAATAATAATAATAATAATAATAATAATAATAATAATAAAAAAAAAATTTAAAATAATTCAAAATTATTTTTACAACAGTAAAAAATAAAACTACATTTAAAAATATAAAAATACAAAATTACCCGCTCAACTAAATTAACTCCTCCAACAGAAAATAGAAAATTTTAAGTCAAGGCCAAAATAAATAAATAAATAAATAAAAATAAATAAAAAATAAAAAATAATAATAATAATAAAAATAATTAAATAATTAAATAAAATAAAAATAAATAAATTATTTGTATTTTAATTTAATAAATACATAAATTAACATATATAAACTAATAAATATAATAACAATAAAAGACCAAATCATAAAATTAAAGTACGTGACCTGTTAAAAATAAAGTAAAAACAAAGAATTCAAGTTAAAGTAAAAAAAAATAAAAATAAAAATAAATAAATAATAATAATAAATAAATACATGAATGACCATAAAATTAAAATAAAATGAAGTAATTTTTATTTATTTCTTTATTTATTTATTTATTTTAATTAAAAATGAAAAATAACAAAAATAAAAGAAAAATAAAAATATGTATTTTACTTTAAAAATAATAAATAATTAAAATATAATAAGACCAAAACAAAACAAAAGGAACCTTATAGGGAGTGAAGAGAAGGAATCCAACAACTGCTAACTTTCCAACCATCATCCCTATTCAACGTGTGGGACCTCTTTTCAATCTCAATCACCTCCCTAAATTTCCTGTGATGGAAATGGTCAACCCTAGCAAGGATTTTAGGTTCCAAAAATTCCTTATGTGATTTCCCGGAAGATTTATGATTAAAATTCTTCATTATCTTAGTCAGAGGAATAGAGACCTTCAATTTAGCAATTTCATTTTGAAGGGAAAAATAAGCAGGATGCTTATCTACCTCTTTCAATGATGTGTATTTCTTTTTAGGCAGTTCGTTGAATAGAGAAACTTTCTTTTGTCCTCCTTCTTGAACTTCTTGATCTTTTATTTGATTACTGGTGGATGCTTCATTAGCTTTGGAAATTAGAGGAACATTTCTACTCAAACCATACTGCCTTTGAACTTGGGTGAGAGAATTTTTATATCCTCTCTGATAATTTTTAATGCACATTAATTATTCATTTTACATGAAATATTGTTGGTCTTGTGATGCAAAAATTTCTGCAAAATATTGATCTTCTTCGGTGAGGAAGAAAGGTTGTTGATTATCTTCAAATAAGTGGTTTTCCCCAGAAATTTATTCGTCATCATATTCATCACGGCCTTTAGTATAATTTTGTTGGAATAGTGTCTGAACTTGTTGTTGACTTTGTGGATCTTGAACCCTCTATTCCCTTTGTTTGATCATGTATTGGGGTTGTTGTTTTTTACCCTAAAATTGGGATTTCCTATAGAAGGTTCAGCTTGTCGATCAACACTGGACATCTTATCCTTCATTTTCTCCATAGATTTGATCAGAGTATCAATTTTTCCTTCTAATGAAGTGGATGTTTCTTCTTTTATTGTGACTCTTTTCTCTGTTTTTACCTTAGACTTTTTAATAATCAGATTAGCCTCTACACTCACTACATTTCTTTTCATTTATTCCAAAGTTGATGGGTTTCTCTCCCTCAACTAATTTGTTGTGTCGAGGTAAAAACCATTAGGATAATTGAGTAAATCAAGGCCTGGGGGAGGCTTATTATTATCAGGAATTGAATCATAGATCTTGTTAAATGTAGCTATTAATTTTTGGATAGTTTCATTTGTATTCCTTTTCAGTGCATTATATCAGCTAGAATTTGAAGTCGAATTTTCTTCTCTTCCCATTTTTCCATGAATAAATCAATTAGTTGTTGTGAGGTACCAATTGTACCATCTAAAAGAGATCAAAACCATTTCTTTACTTCTCTAGAGAAACTTTGAACAATAATACGCATCTTAGCATCATCATTGTCGATTTCTTCAAGGTCTGTAAAATAAATTACTTTAGCCACATGATGATAGGTGTTAGTCATGAGTAATTTTTACCTATTTAGTTGACTAAATACTTGTCCTAGATTTCTAGAAACAAAATTCATGGATCTTGTGAGTTCTAGAAATGACACTGCCTTCATTATCCTTAGGATAAATTTTTCACTCTTATACTACTCTACCATGCCTTGCCCAGCCTACCACTCCTGAAGAGTCCCTCATAAATCCTAAGTCGCTCATCCTCATCCCATTTTTTACACCTATGGTTTGGACACTCCATTTTGCCTCTGCCTACTTTTCACCATGCTGACCTAATGCCTCAAAGCCTTCAAAAACCCAAATTTTCCTCTGAAAACTTCTTAGGAAGATCAATTTCAGTGGTTTGTGAATCTTCAAAATGATCTATCTTGTCAAAAGGAACTCAGTTCCCTCCTCCTTCGTAAAAAAACCCCAAGTCAAAACTTCAGTCCATAGAAGAGTCAAAACCCCCCTCCACTAGGTCACAAGAGTTTATAGGTGCTAGGGTTGGCCTTTGTGTTCAAGAAGCATTGTTTTTAGGTAATGAGAAAGCTAGAATCAGGTCAAAGGAACAAACATGTAATAGGTCTAAAACAAAGCAAAGAAGCCTCCAACAAGGGTTTCCTTTGATATAATTTTTGGGATTCAATCACAGCAGGTCAATTGTCTGACTATTTCCAGGCGTGATAGGTAGTTAAAATTAACTAATTAAGATTTTTGAATAGTCCACTTAGCACTCATATATCAAGATGCTTCACATGGGTGAAGAAGTGATTGAAACTAGTGAAATGAATCACATAGCTGCCAATCATCACTCGGCTTGCACTGCACTGTGACTCGGGAGGTCACCTATCCCTGCATCCCTTCGGCTCAAGCACGCACCGTGGAGTTTTCCCTGTCTGGGCTTCCACTTAGCTTGCTACCCCATTTTCAAAACCTTAGCAATTCATTGTGCCTCACGAACTATTTCATAGAGATCTCACTTTGTATATTTTAGCATGAGGGGTTTACGCGGCATTATATTAGAATATTTTTGGGGATTCAATCGTGTTAAGTATCTATTCATTCCATGATGTCTTCCATGAGAGGACAGAATCGACAAGATTTTTTAAATAGTCCACTTACAACTCATCAGACGGTGACTTCACAGTAAGTGAAGAAGTGGGATTGAAACTAGTGAAATGAATCACATAGCATCACCGGGCTTGCACCCGAGAACTGCACTTCGGGAGGTCCTTCCATCCTTGCAACCTCCCCCTCGGCTCAAAGGCATCCGTGCTCGGCCACAATTTACTTAGCTTGCTACCCCATTTGAAAAACCTTAGCAACTATTGTGCCTCATGAACCATTCAAGTAGAGATCCCTTTACTCTTTGTATTTTAAGTATGAGGAGTTTCTGCAGTGCATTATATTAGATATAATTTTCGGGATTCAACTGCGTTAAGTAAGTCATTCATCTATGACCATTTCCATGAGATGTATTCGTAACTGACTAATTTCTCAAGATTTTTGAATAGTCCACTTAGCACTCATTGCATCGGGTGATGCTCACAGGGGTGACGAAGTGGGATTGAAACTAGTGAAATGAATCACATAGTGATGATTGATGCTATGTGATTAATTTCACTAGTTTCAATCCCACTTCTTCACCCCTATGAGCATCACCCGATGCAATGAGTTCTAAGTGGAATATTCAAAAATCTTGAGAAATTAGTCAGTTAAGACTACCTCTCATGGAAATGGTCATAGATTAATGAATTACTTAACGCAGTTGAATCCCGAAAATGATATCTAATATAATGCTCTGTAGAAATCCCTCATACTTAAAATACAAAGAGTAAAGGGATCTCTACTTGAATGGTTCATGAGGCACAATAGTTGCTAAGGTTTTGAAAATGGGGTAGCAAGCTAAGTGGGTTTGATTGTGGGGAAAAATCCACAGTTAAGCACGCTTGAGCCAGAGGATTTCTGGGATGGGTGACCTCCGAGGAAGTCCTGGTTACCGGGTGCAAGCCCCGGAAGTGATGATTGATGCTATGTGATTCATTTCACTAGTCCTGTGAGCATCACCCGATGCAATGAGTGCTAAGTGGACTATTCAAAAATCTTTAGAAATTAGTCAGTTACGACTACCTCTCATGGAAATGGTCACAGATGAATGACTTACTTAACGCAGTTGAATCCCGAAAATGAAATCTAATATAATGCACTGCGGAAACCCCTCATATTTAAAATACAAAGAGTAAATGGATCTCTAATTGAATGGTTCATGAGGCACAATAGTTTCTAAGGCTTTGCAAATGGGGTAGCGAGCTAAGTGGGCTTGATTGTGGGGAAAACTCCACAGTTAAGCGCGCTTGAGCTAGAGGAGTTCTGGGATGGGTGACCTCCTAGGAAGTCCTGGTTACCGGGTGCAAGCCCCGGAAGTGATGATTGATGCTATGTGATTCATTTCACTCGTTTCAATCCCACTTCTTCACCCCTGTGAGCATCACCCAGTGCAATGGGTGCTAAGTGGACTATTCAAAAATCTTGAGAAATTAGTCAGTTACGACTGCCTCTCATGGAAATGGTCATAGATGAATGACTTAATTAACACAGTTGAATCCTGAAAATGATATCTAATATAATGCACTACGGAAACCCCTCATACTTAAAATACAAGGGTTTTCTTATCAAAAGTATATTCTGCAAAATATAGTTAGCCATGAGTGACACTTCTGTAGGACTATCAAAGATGGCTACCTATAGGAAGATTGATAAGATCAAACAAACCTGATGTATCTCATGATGATGGCACATATAAATAATAAAGAAGCTATTGAGACCAACTGCTAGGGTTTTCACACCAAGAGGTTTTCACTGCTTCAAAGTGAAAACATGACAGAAAGTTAGTTGAAAGAAGGTCAAAATTCTTCTCTCCAGTCTCATCCACCAAGAAATAAAAGGCATAAAAGGTGTAGGATTGAATATTCCAAGGTGAAAGTGCCAAAATAATCACAATTTTACTGTTTAAAGTGATGAAATTCATGAAAAGGATAGAGTGGAGAAAAACATCAAAAAAGAACACTAATGTCACTATATGACTTCTTCCTAAAAAATTTGTCAAAATTACCTTTTGCTTTTCAACAACTGGTTCATGTTTCCAAAATGTGGGTAAGAGGCAAAGATTAAGCTTGTTGAAAAGTTTGTCAATCCAAGGGAAACATCAAGATGCTCCAGCAAAGGCAAAAAACCATTTTTCTCAGAGTTTTGCCACCTTCAGGATAAAAAAGACTAAAAGGTTAGTGAAAAATAAAGAAAGGAAACATAAATTACTAAAGTGGGTTTTCATTTTAAATTTTCAAAGGGTATAAAAATCCTAAAGCCATCATCACTCAACACCATTTCTTCATTTGCAAAAAGAGTGGAAGTTTTCGGGTTTTTAGGGTTTCTGGCGGAGCTTTCGGGAAAACATTTTTTGCGTTGCACTACTGAGAGGTCGTGCTACGCACCTGTGAATGTTTCCTGTGCCTTTCTCCAAAGAGAATTGTGTGCCTGTGTAACGGTGTTGCACACCTGTATAAACAACATCATGCAAAGCATGCCCGACCCGTTCAAGCCTGCACAACAGCCTGCCCAGCGCCACACCTGCTGCGCTCCTGTGCATTCAGCGCTCACCCAGGAGGCACTCGACAGGTCATGCAGAGGTGCCTTGCTGAGCTCCTGTGTGTTTAATGTTTTCCTGGGAGGCACCCGATAGGTCGTGCAGAGGTACCCTACTGCGCTCCTGCATGTTCAGGGCTACCAGCCACCCGACTTCTCATGCAGAGGCCACCTGCGCTACGCGCCTGGGCGTGTAGAAGTTTCCTGACCCTGCATGCAGAGGCCACCTGACTACTCGTGCAGAAGGCACCTGACTTGCCCATGATGCATTTCTGAGCCTGTTGCTTCAGTTGTGAAAATATTTTGAAGGTATTTTGTTTCTCCCTATCCTTTCATACTGTCTAAAGATGAAAAATATAGAAATGTGAAGGGTGTGCTTAAAGAGATTTTGAAAAAACCTTAGAGGAAGAAAGGTTAGGTTCCCATATTTGAAATCATTGCTGATTTTAAGGCTCCCATCCATCTGCACACTAAGAACACATTGAGGCCAAAAGTGTCCTTCTTCATTCCTTTTTGCCCCTCCAAATTTGCAAATCATTGCCTTCCTCATTAACCTCTCATTTTCCCTCTCCATATCATCTCCCAAGCAGATCAGGGTTTGTTTTCAAAGAAAAGGGTAAAAGATAAGATGCCTGGAGAAGGCAGTGTTGACAGTGGCAAGAGAGGCCAAAGGCCTAGAGAACAACAGAATAAGGGTGGGAAAGAAAATAGGTTTGAGCCTATAAACACTAAATAATTGACAACCTCTCCTACTATAGTTTCATATTTCCAAGAAGTAGGATGCTATGAGTTCTGTGAGAAAGTGCAAAGAGTCCAAAGTCACCCTCAATTGACCAAAATTTTTGTCCTTAACCTCCATGACCACCATGTACATCTAGCTCGATGTAATTTTGAGCTGACCACCAATGTAATCTCTATGGCCACTGGAATACCTTGCATGGGGGAGAAATGGTTCAAACAGGTGTATCTGGTCCTAATCCATTATCATCCCTTCTTAAAACCAAGTTTCCAAGCTGATTGAAAAACCATTTTCCCATTTTCTCATTTGTTGGACAGGTATTCTCCTCTAATGAAGATCATTATGAAATACTTCAGCTGTGAGGGTAGGTTTTCTAGGATCTATTCCTACCACATAAGATTACTAATGCATTTTACCAAGGCCAATCCATTTTCCCTACTACCTTTGTAAAAGTATTGATAAAATGTCATCCATTGTGCAAAAAAGGCCTCCCTCCCAAAAAATTTCAAGTCTTTTCCACCATTCCCTCATCAAAATGATTTTCTTACACCAATTGGAGCATCAGGGCATCCCATGGGAAGTTTTCATTGCCCATCGTGTTTTCACAAACCCACAGCCTCTTCCTCTACAAAGCTTACCATCATCATCTCAACTTCCTCATCCCACACCTCCATCACCCTCCACAAACCATGATTCATCCTCTTCACATGAATCCTCTCCCCAAACAAACCTCCCTCTCTCACCTTCCCCTAAATCCTTAGAACATGAAGAAAGCAGTGACAAGGAGGAACATGATAGTCCAGAAGAAAATGACAGTCAAGGAGAAGAAAAAAGTGATGAAGAGGAGGAAAATGAAAGTGAAGAAAGTGAAAATGATGGAGAAGATACCAGGGACAGTGAAGAGGAGGCAGATGAAAGCAGTAAAGAAGACAGTGACAAAATAAGTGGGCTAAATGATGAAGAAGGTTACAAAGAAAATAATGATGAAAAAGAGGAAGAAAACAGTGACCAAGATGAAAATGGCAAGTCATGAAGAAAGTGATGAACAAGATGAAAATGGCAGTCATGAAGAAAGTGATGACCAAGATGAAAATGGCAGTCATGAAGAAAGTTATGACAAAGAGGAAGATGTAAGTGAAGAAAGTGATGACAAAGAGGTTGATGAAGAAGAAAGTAGTGATAAAGGCAGTGAAACCAAAAATGAACAAAGAAGGCAAAAGCAGCGAGCTAAATAAGGATGAGGAAGTCAATGACAACCCAAGTACAAAGGTAGATTTTGATGAGAAGAATGATGAATACAAAGAGGACAGTGAGTATAAAAGTGAAGAAAACTCACATAAGGAGGAAGAAAGTGAAAATAAAAGTAAAGGAGAGACTAATGAAAGTTCCTCTAACAGTGACCCCACAAAAAATGCAATCAGTAATAAAGAGGTAGAGTTTGAAAGTGAATAGAGTGGGAAAATCAGTGTGGGTATAGACACACATAATGAAACAGAAAATGACAGCCATGGTGAAGAAGAAGATCATGATAGTGCTCATGAAAAAAGCAGTGATAAAGAGGCAAAATTTGAAAGTGAGGACAGTGGGCCAAATCATGAAGAGGAGGACAGTCATGAAGATGCAAATGTACAAAGCAATGATGAAGACACCTCTAATGTTGCAAATACAGAGGATGACAATCATGAAAATCTTGACAGTGATACTAGCATGAGAGAAAATGAAAATGCCTCCGAAGAAGGCAACCAAGAGCAAAGTGAGGAGGACACACATACACAAATCATCAATGAGAAGACAAACAGCCCTAAGGTCACCAATGATCAAGGTATTCAAGTGAAACATGTTAAAACTTGTACTCTCACTTACCAAAGAGGATCAAGGAAAGTTTTTGTTGCCTCTAAGAGGCAAGGGACCTTGCCATCTACTTCCGCTCAACCATTAGACAAAGGTAAGCAAAAAGTGAAATAAGAAGAGGAAGATCATGAAAAAGAAAGAGAGTTTGAAATCATTCACATAGACAGTGATGATGAGAATGAAATAAGAATTTCAAACTCCCTCCTCCAAGACAGGAATGTACAAATCAAAGACTTGAAGGCTGAATTAGAAAGAGCAAAGAATGTCATTCACTTTTATCAGACGCAAAACAAGAAAATGAGTGCCCAACAAGCCATCCATGAAACAAGAACACTCAGGTACCAGAAAGAGGCTCAAAGGGCACAGGTGAAGTTGGCAGAATTCATGGGCACTTATGAGGAGAGTAGTGATGAGGAGGGTCAAACTAGAAGGAGACCTAGAACTATGGGTCTTAGGAAAGCATTGGCAAAGCAGAGAGAAGAATAATTAGCCCAAGCGGAACAAATTTCTCTCCAAGAACTTCTTACACTAGAAATTGAACATGATAGGGAATCATGGCTTGAGAGGGCTAACATACACCTTGAAACCAAGCTGGAGAAGGCCAATAGAGACTTGGATCTACAAAGAAGGATGGCTAAGCATTATGCTCAAAGAGAACAATTTGCAAGGCAAGAACTCAAAAGGGCCAAAATTGAGATCCAAGCACTAAAGGAGGAAAAGGACCAATCTAGCCTTGTTATTTTGGCTCAATCTTCTCTACAGGTCTCCCAGGACCCATGAGGCACTTATCTACCAAATTTGGGAGAAATTGAACAAGTTTTTTTTTTTTGGAAATTTTGAGGCTAGGAGCACAGCACACCTGGTGCTACGCTCTTTTTCAGGGCATATTCAGGAGAAAAGCCTTGCATTTTTGGATTCCTCATCATGAGAGGAGAATTCTCACCAATTTTCACATCAATTGGAGTTTTCTTGGTCCTCCAAAAGGGTAAAAAACACCCAATTTTTCACCATTTCTGCCTGCTTTTCAGAGCATGTGCTGCGCTCCTACCAGTCTTGGAATTTTCACCTTTTTGATAGGTTTTAGAGGTTAGATTGAAAAACCAAAGGTATATCTAGAAATTAGACTTCAAGGGCTTTCCAACGAGCCATCTCGGATCCTTTTCCAACATCGAAAGGCCTTCAAAACATGGCTATAAGAAGACCCATTATTCTGTTCCTGTGCTACGCTCCTGGCATGCAAATTCAAATTTGACACACAGTGCTACGCTCCTATGGTTGACAAGTCAGAATGTGTGTTTGGAAAGTTTTTGTAGGCTTGCTAGAGCCTAAAGGTCAATTTAATTGCTAAAAATGGCCGAAAAGATATTTATTTTAGATATTTTTGTGCCTTGGGCCTTGCAAGGCCTCAAGGACAATATAGACACTTCTGATTAGCCAACAAACGTCTAGATGCTCTATTAGGATTTCCTCCTCCTTTCTTGTTATATAAGGCATGAGGATTCATTGTAATATTGGGCTTTTCATGTGTTTAAGAGCAATACATGGTTTTTGGAAGTTGAAGAACAATTTAGTGTTGTGGAGCTTGTGGATGATTTGCCTTGGTTGATAATGATGAAGGCTTGCTTACAGGATTCTTGAGTTTAGTTAATGCTGATGTATCTCTTATTTTTCCATGTTTTTTCTTTTTTATCATATTTCCATATTTATATATTGCAATAGCTCAGAAGATTATAGGATGAGAAATGTTGTTTGAGGCACCTCAGTCCTCCTGTTTCCTATTGTCTTCATATTTTCCTCTACTGGGTTAGTTTAAGGAATTCTTAGTTGCTCCTTAGGCCCACCTAAGCTTGTCTATTTCATTATTTGATTAATATGCTATTTTGAAAACATGATTCATTGTAATATTCCCAATTAGCCTTGCTAATTGGAATATTTCATTTTTGCTTTAATTTGCCGCTTTAGCTAGAAATAATAAATAAAGTGAGAAATAAGAGGGGTCACCTCACTTTAGTCACCTCACTTTATAAATAAGGTGTTCTTTTCCTAGTTGATTGACGTTATAACTTAGAGAGGGGGCCTTGGGGGTCCACATGAGTATGATGGGGAGGCATCAGGCTGACCCAAGGTTAACTGCGCAGGTCAAAGGAGAGTAAGGACGCAATTAAGTTTTGGAGGGAGTTTGGCATTATAAAAGGAGAGGTTCTCACCTCATTTGGATCATGCATGATTTGATATTATTATTGAGAGCTAGACTTCTGTCTGCTTCAGCACGCCGGTTGTTTAGTCGGTCTGCAGCACTGTTTAGTGCAACCGAGTGTCTCCGGTCGGAGATCTCACCCTTAGCCTCGAGGGACTTCGAGTGCCTGCCCTGGTAAGGTGATTTTCTGGTTTCACCCTTAGCCTCGGGGCCCCGAGTGCCCTCGCCCGTGCGGTTCCGTTTCCGAGCACACCTTTCGCCCGGTGAGCAGCAGGCACAGCTTCCTGGCAGACGGAGAGGGAGGAGCCCCTAGGGTCGCGTTACCATGGGAGGAGGACGTTGTTCCAGAAGAGAGAGGACGCCGATCAGGCATAGGAGAGTGAGGACGCTGCCTGGTGGAGGACGCAATTCGCATCTCGCGCAGAAAACGTTGTCAAAACCACGAGGACGCATCGATTTTGGAGATGAGTGAGGACGCTGTCCAGTTCTGAAGAGGAGGACGCAGATCTGAAGGCACATTGATAGATCCAGCCTTGGAGAGGGTAGATCTGAGCAGATATTTGCAGATCTAGTCCTGTATGGTGCAGATCTGAAGGTATAGCACTAGATCCAGCTTGGGAGATTGCAGATCTGAGGAGATATAGGCAGATCTAGCCTAGATCTGAAGAGATAACATCAGATCCAGCCTGGGAGGCTGTAGATCTGAAGAGATATTGTCAGATCCAGCATAGATCTGAAGGGTTGGTAGCAGATTTGACCTAGGAGGATGCAGATCAGGAGGGATAGAACACAGATCTGGTTTGGAGGCTTCAGATTCAGCAGATCTGAGCATTCAGGAGGCAGATCCACCGGGTAGGACGCTGATCTGAGGAGCAGACTTGTGTGAGGTGGGCTCAACAGCGTTTTCTAGCATTCAGTAGCTGATCCATCTATCTGGAGGTTTGGTGATTAGTGCTTCATCTATTTCTGCGCTGTCACTAGCAGAGACAGCGTTTTCCATTGATGAGTTTGGAGTTTGAGATCAGCTATTTTCCAGTCTTCAGCTCATAGTACCAGCGCAGTCCAGCTTCGGTCTTCAGAGCAGCTAGGACGCTGTCCTTGTTGCAGCCATTATCTATATGAGAGGGTCTCCACTTGCCTAGGGCAAGGATAGGTGCACTTACTCTGATTTTCTTGTACTCCTCTCTATGTACTTTCAGATTAATAAAATGGCTCAGTTTTCTGGCATCCTATGTGTAATTGTTCAGTGATCTGGTTCAGCATTGTATCTTCTATATCTGTCTGGCATATTTCTGTTTATTACTGGTTATTTCCCTTTGGGGATATTACAGTGGTATCAGAGCATAGATCTGGCTCAGCCTGTGGTGCTAGCAGTCTATGACGACCAGGGATAACCCCTACATCCATCGGAAGAGTCTCTTCGGGGGAAGTGATTCTGATTCAGAGACAGAAAAACGAAATCCAATGGAAGACATAGCTGAGAAGTTGGATACACTCATCCATCACATGCAGGATGTAACCAAGAGGGTTGCAGCTGTAGAGGTAGCACAGAGAGAAACCCCTAGGGTTCACCAGGTAGGAGAAGGATCGGGCGTGTCTCGCTACATACCAGACGCTATTCCCATTGTGACAGCGCAGAGACCCTATATTCCCACATTCGAAGACGCAGAGACAGGTGTACGGGGTGGTGCACAGAGGGTCAATTCCGCACCCACGCGACCCACCATGCCTACCTTTCCAGTAGAGGACGAGGGGTCGACAGCACCAAGAGATGGGGGTCCAGCTCAACATGCGGCCATTTTTGCAGACTGGCAGGGCCTAGGTCAGGCGTTCATGGATGCTTTCCCCTTAGACCGCTATATCCAGTTCCGATGTGGCGGCAAAGCCCATGAGCAGGACCAACACAAGGGACGTGGATCCCACCGTGATAGTCACCGTGCAGCGAGTAAATTCCATTTGCCGATGTTTGATGGTTCGCAGAAGACTACGGCAAGGTCCTGGGTGGAGAAGCTGGATATCTATTTTCAGCTTAACCAGATGCCAGAGAGGGAGGCCATTAAGATGGCTGCATTGCATTTAGAGGGTGAGGCCCAGGACTGGTGGTTTCATGGGATGACAACACTGGGACATGCCGCAGTGACGACATATGCTGAGTTCACCAGGAGAGTGATGGAGCGTTTTGACAAGAAGGACCCGGAGCAGCCTTTCTTTGAGCTAACCAAGCTTAGACAGACGGGGAGTGCAGAGGCATACATCTCAGACTTCTTGAGGGTCTCAGTGATGGTACCTGACTTATCGACAGCTCGGATGGTCTATATGTTTGTGGAGGGTCTGTCAGAGCCACTTCGTGGCCTAGTCCGGTCAAACAAACCGGCCACACTACAGGATGCTATCAGTAGGGCCCGTGACCTACAAGATGTCTTGCCTAGGACTCGGCCACCTTATCCCCAGAGACAGGCTTTCCAGCCTAAGGGTAAGGACATGAGGGCTCCGCCTCCCAAGGCGAATCCAGGACGAGGACAGTTTGATGATGAGGCCAGGAGAGAGCTGAGACGGAAGCGATCATGCTTCACTTGCTAGGAGCCGTGGGCACCCGGACACAAATGTGCAGCAGGGAAGGCACATTTCATAGAGGTCTTCTCCGAGAGCAGCGGGGAAGAGGATGAGGTGGATGATGAGGAGGCAGGAGGATGTTATGCAGCGCAGAGTACCTTACCACCTCCACCACCCGATGCAGGTGGGGCATCATTCGCACCTACTGGGGGAGCTCTAGCAGCATTACGAGGAGTCCCCAAGTATCTGACATTGCGCGTACGAGGGACAGTGCGCGGACAGAGAGTTTCGGTCTTAGTCGACAGTGGGGCTACCCACAACTTCATTGATGCCCAGATGGTTGCACGGAGAGGCATACCGACGGAGGGCTTTGATGGGTTTTCCGTTTTGGTACCAGGAGATCAGACCATGGCTTGTGCTCGATATGTACCAGAGTTATCAGTGACGATGGGCACCTATACATTGACCGATCACTTCTTTGTGGTGGACATTCCGGACACCAATGTGATATTGGGGGTTCAGTGGCTTATTACTCTGGGGAAGGTCACGACGGATTGGAAGGCCTTAGAGATGGAGTGGGATGATCCCAAGATGGGGAAGCATGAGAAGATACGAGGGCAGAACACATATCCACCCCAGACAGTATCGGCACACAGCATGGAGGCGACATTCCGCAAGGGAGATATAGAGTGGGCAGTAGAGTTGCGGGCTTCGGAGGCAGTAGATACAGGACGGATGGTGCACCCTGATCTACAGACTATTCTCGACAGATATGCAGTAGTTTTTGGAGACATTCCACCAGGACAGCCACCGGATCAAGGGTTTTAGCACACGATCGAGCTGGAGTAGGGGATACAGGCGGTGATCACTACACCATATAGGCATCCCAAGGCCTATAGGGATGAGATAGAACGAGCCATTCAGGAGTTGCTGGCCCTTGGGCACATTCGACCCAACACCAGTCCTTTTGCTTCTTCAGTAGTGCTGGTGAAGAAGAAGGACGACACATTACGCATGTGCATTGATTACAGGGCTCTGAACAAGAAGACCCTGAAGAACAGGTACCCCATTCCCAGGATCGACGAGCTGATGGATGAGTTGAGAGGAGCACGGTTCTTCTCAAAGATTGATTTGAGGTCCGGATACCATCAGATACGCATGAGGGAGCAGGACATTCCCAAGACTGCTTTCAGGTGTCATTATGGGCACTTTGAGTTTCTGGTCATGCCATTTGGGTTGACCAATGCACCTGCTACTTTCCAGTCTTGTATGAACCATATTTTCAGGGATCATCTGAGGAAGTTCATGCTGGTTTTCTTTGATGATATCCTTATATACAGCAGGACCTGGGAGGAGCACCTACAGCACATTGAGACGGTCTTGCACATTCTGGAGGAGCAGCAGTTCTTTGCCAAGCTCTCCAAGTGTGAGTTTGGATTGACGGAGATGCTATATCTGGGGCACATCATAGGAGTGGACGGGGTGAGAGTCCACGAGGAGAAGATCCGGGCTATCAGGGACTGGCCAGAGCCACGGAATGTAACAGAACTTCGAGGGTTCATTGGTATTTGCACCTATTATAGGAAGTTCGTCAAGGGCTTCTCTCAGCTTGCTGCACCCCTCACGGAGTTGACGAGGAAGGGAGCATTCAGTTGGTCGGATACGGCACAGCGAGCTTTTGATAAGCTCAAGGAGGTGATGAGCAGTTGTCCCGTGTTGGCATTGCCAGATTTTACGCAGCCCTTTGTCCTAGAGTGTGATGCATCAGGAGAGGGGATTGGAGCGGTATTGATGCAGGAGGGTCACCCGATTGCGTTCGAGAGCAGGAAGCTCCTTCCACACGAGAGACTATATCCCATATATGATAAGGAGATGCTGGCCATCATGCATGCGTTGGCCAAATTCCGGCAGTACCTGGTAGGTGGCAGATTCAGGGTGAGGACGGATCATAACAGCCTGAAGTACTTTCTGGAGCAGAAGCAGTTGCAGGAGAGGCAGCAGAAGTGGATCAGCAAGATCCAGGCTTACGACTTTGACATAGAGTATGTCAAGGGGAAGAATAACGTGGTGGCTGATGCCCTTTCCCGTAGACCCGCCACGTTATCACTCATGAGCTTGGACGCTGACTGGAAGGCTCGACTATTGGTTGAGTACTCCAAAGACAGATTTGCATGCGAGGTGTTGGATGGACAGGTAGCAGATAGCAGATACAGGGTGGCCGATGAGGTCATCTATTACAGGGACAGGATCTTCTTGACTGAGGGATCTCAGCTCAAGGAGAAGATACTCCAGGCTTCACATGATTCACCATTGGCGGGCCATCAGGGGTTCACCAAGATGTACAGGGCCATCCGGGAGAGGTTTGCATGGAAGGGTCTCAAGGAGGACGTACTCCGGCATGTCAGGGAGTGCGAGGTTTGTCAGCGGAACAAAGGAGAGATGAGCCATCCCGCGGGGTTGCTGCAGCCACTTCCCATTCCGGAGGGGAAATGGGAGAGTGTTTCGATGGACTTCATCACGGGGTTGCCCACAGTACAGGGCAAGGACTGCATCTTCGTAGTAGTTGATCGGCTAACGAAGCATGCTCATTTCTTCGCCATTTCGGCACATCACACAGCGGCACAGGTGGCAGAGTTGTTTTTCCGGGAGGTTTTCAGATTGCATGGTCTACCCAAGACCATTGTTAGTGACAGGGACAGCCGTTTTATGGGTGGATTTTGGCAGGAGCTCTTCCGACTAGTGGGGACCGAGTTGACACCGAGCACTAGTTATCATCCCCAGACGGACGGACAGACGGAGATAGTTAACAAGTGGCTAGAAGGCTACTTGCGTAACTACGTCAGCGGGCAGCAGAGAGCGTGGCTGAAATGGCTACATTTGGGCGAGTACTGCTACAACACAACCCACCATATGTCTATCGGTATGACACCTTTCTATGCATTGTATGGATATCACTCCCTATCTTTTGTGGACATGATGTTTGGGGTTAGCAGGGCTCCGCGAGCCAAGTTATGGATCCAAGAGAGCCAAGATATCCTCCGAACTCTCAAGGACAACATAGCCACAACACAAAATCAGCAGAAGTTGTATGCTGATAAGGGTCGGGTGGAGAGACACTTTGAGGTAGGGGACCTAGTCTACCTACGGTTACAGCCATACCGACAGTCTTCTCTCAAACAGAAGGGGGCAGAGAAGCTAAAGCCTCGTTTTTATGGACCATACAGGGTGATACGCAGGATCGGGCAGGTTGCATATGAGTTGGAACTGCCCCAAGGCAGTGGGATTCACAACATCTTCCATGTATCATGCCTGAAGAAGGCATTGGGTCAGCATGTGACAGTCACCGGGGAGCTACCGCCTACAGATGATGAGGGGCACTTGGTGTTACAGCCGGAGGCCATTATTGACACCAGGGAGAGGCAGCTGCGTAGCCGGAAGATCAGAGAGTTCTTGGTGAGATGGAAGAATTTGCCGGATGAGGATGCCACTTGGGAGGATGAGAGGATCTTACAGCATCCATCACTTCAGTTGCTTGAGGACAAGCAACGTTTTGCCGGGGGAGACTGTAATATTCCCAATTAGCTTTGCTAATTGGAATATTGCATTTTTGCTTTATTTTGCCGCTTTAGCTAGAAATAATAAATAAAGTGAGAATAAGAGGGGTCACCTCCCTTTAGTTACCTCACTTTATAATAAAGTGTTCTTTTCCTAGTAGATTGACGTTGTAACTTAGAGAGGGGGCCTTGGGGGTCCACATGAGTATGATGGGGGAGGCATCAGGCTGACCCAAGGTAAACTGCGCAGGTCAAAGGAGAGTTAAGTTTTGGAGGGAGTTTGACATTATAAAAGGAGAGGTTCTCACCTCATTTGGATCATTGAAGATTTGATATTATTATTGAGAGCTAGACTTCTGTCTGCTTCAGCACGCCGGTTGTTTAGTCGGTCTGCAGCACTGTTTAGTGCAACCGAGTGTCTCCGGTCGGAGATCTCACCCTTAGCCTTGGGGGACTTCGAGTGCCTGCCCTGGTAAGGTTATTTCTGGTTTCACCCTTAGCTTCGGGGGACTTCGAGTGCCCGCCCTAGTAAGGTTATGTTCTGAGTACACTTTTCAGTTTCAGCAGGAAGTAGCAGCAGTTTCTGGTACAGATTTGGAGAGGAAGAAGCCCTCTTGTGGCTGCGCAGTTCAGAGGAGGAAGGACGATGTTTCAGGAGGAGAGAGGACGCTGATCAGACTAGGAGAGTGAGGACGCTGTTCCAGGAAGGACGCAGTCCAGATCTGAGCAGAGAAAACATCCCCGGGGAGGAGGAAGGGCCTTGGTCGATCTTGGGCGAGGCGCGTCGGTTTACGAGGAAAGGACGCAGATCTGAAGGCACATTGATAGATCCGGCCTTGGAGAGGGTAGATCTGAGCAGATATTTGCAGATCTAGTTCTGTATGGTGCAGATCTGAAGGTGTAGCACTAGATCCAGCTTGGGAGATTGCAGATCTGAGGAGATATTGGCAGATCTAGCCTAGATCTGAAGAGATAACATCAGATCCAGCCTTGGAGGCTGCAGATCTGAAGAGATATTGTCAGATCCAGCATAGATCTGAAGGGTTGGTAGCAGATCTGACCTAGGAGGGGGCCTTGGTCGAGAGGGAGGGATAGGGCAGTCTGGTTTGGAGGCTTCGAGATCCGGCCAGTCCGAACGTCGGGAAAGCCGAATCCACCGCAGATGGCCAGCTGATGCGAGGAAGAGGCTTGTCTGTGGACAGGCTCAACGAGGAACACAGCATTCGATGGCCCGATCCATCTATACGTGGAGGTTTGGGTGACTGGTGCTCCATCTGTTTCTGCGCTGTCACTAGCAGAGACAGCGTTTTTCATTGGGGAGGGTTTGCAGTGGAGATCAGCTATCTATCAGTCTTCAGCCCCAGTATCAGCGCAGTTCATCTTCAGCATTCAGAGCAGCTAGGACGCTATCCTTGTTGCAGCCATTATCTGTTGAGAGGGTCTCCACTTGCCTAGGGCAAGGATAGGTGCACTTACTCTGATTTATTGTACTCCTCTCTATGTACTTCCTGATTAATAAAATGGCTCAGTTTTATGGCATCCTATGTGTAATTGTTCAGTGATCTGGTTCAGCATTGTATTTTCTATATCTGTCTGGCAAATTTCTGTTTATTACTGGTTATTTCCCTTTGGGGATATTACAGGTTCGTCGTTGACAGACTGGATGGAGAGGTCCTCTTGATAGGAT